>CM076729.1:1235016-1852524 GCA_038501795.1 Pseudopleuronectes americanus | reverse complement strand
TAAGAAAACCAAGCTTTATGAGCGTCACCTTAATGTTACTGACTGCAGGGCTACTGCTGTATTCCAGGGTGTTTGTTATTTTGTCGACCTCCATATGTAGACACGCCTTTCTTCCATCAGAAACCTCTTGTTTTTAGGTGGGGATGGATATTTAAAAGTATTTATTGACAAAAGATCTATCATTTTAAAGAAATGTTCACGTTTTTGCAATCACGGGTAGATATTACAACCACAGACACTTTTCATACACAACTTCTGGACACAGATACACAACAGTACATCTATAGAAGGGGAAGATATTGCCCTGGTCTCATTCAGGGTGGGGGAGAAGAGGGGGTGATGGTGGGGTGAGCTGATTCATGGGAGGGACACTAGAAGAATTGGAGGTAACAAGAACAATGGAGAAAGAGAAGATGATGTTTGGGATGGGCAGAGACAGTGGAGGCCCAGGAAGTGCCGAAAGGAGCAAAGGGAAAGGAGGATGGTGGGTGGAGGTACAGCCAGAGATATCCTTTGTGTGCCTCAGTGGCGAACGGCAGACTCCCTCGGGTAAAACTCAGCCAGGGTGCTCTGAGGAATCCTCTTCAGCATCTCCTTGGGGAAGATTCGCAGCAACTGCCAGCCAATGTCCAGGGTCTCGTACACTGTCCTGTTGTCGTATGGGCCTGGGGGAGACACAATGGTGAAGGTTAGTATCCAAACATACTATTTACTAATGCTGCCCCTTTAGGCAGAAACCGCTATACAAAACCAAATGTCAAGGAAAGAAACATAATTTATTCAGCGTTTAAGCTGCAGTCAATTACTTTGAATCCATACAATGTACAGATCAGGTAGAATGGATAGTTCAACATTCATCCAATCCAATAAAAAAAAACACCACACTTTCCACCACGCACTGACTAATATTAACATTTGGTGGATAATGTAACTAATAATTTAGAGTTTGAATTATCCTACCTACATTTTTCACAACATAACCTCGAGCAACAGATTTCCAATTCTTTCCATAAATCACCACCTGAATGTTAATGTGAAGCTGATCATAGATTACCCCTTTCAGATAGAAGTGTTTCTGTTTCTGGGAGCTCTGACAGAATCTCTGAGAATATTTAAGTACATTTTCAGACTTTTTCAAGGTTTTACAAGGGCGGGATGGAAGCCTGTTATGCCTTCCTAAGCAAGACATACATCTGCACATTATCAAGATGGTAATGTGTGTTTAAAAGATGAGGTTCTCTGTGGAGACGCCACAGTTTGAGCTGCATGAGCAGGTGAGATGACAGAGAGAACAAGCTCACATCTGCCTGCACCAAGCAGAACGAAGGTGAACCGTGAGCACACAGTAATAAGTATTGTGTGTAGGTGTCAAATTGCAAAACCTGCAACTACCTATTATTTTCATAATTAATAAGTCTATTGCCTTTTTGGATTGATCATTCAGTTCATAAAATGTTTAAAGTTGTGAAAAACGTTCATTAGAAGTTCCCAAAGCCCAAGGTGAGGCCTTCATTTAAACTGCAGGCTTTGTCCAAAACTCAAAGAGATTAATTTACAAGAGAATACCAGAGAAATCAGCAAACAGACAATTGAGAAGCAGGAAAGGTTTGATAGTTTTGCTTGATAAATTACATCAATAAAAAATTGGTAATTGGTAATATTATCTTGATAGCTGGTGATCAATCATCTTTCGATTAATTGATTGAAGTGAGTCATGGCTCCCCTTGTGAGGAGAGAGATACAAGCATTTCGGTGGTTGCCAGCTACTGCTTCCACCTACACTATTATGAATGTCGAAAACAAACTACGTCTGTTTTTGCCAAACTGCTTCTTCAGCTTCTCACCTTGAGCGATAAAGTTCTTCTCAAACTTCTGTAGGAACTCCAGGTAGAGCAGATCATCAGAGGTGAGGGCCTCCTCGCCCACCACAGCCTTCATGGCCTGCACGTCCTTACCAATGGCATAGCAGGCATACTGGAGATAAGAGGAGACATCAGTAATACAGTATTATAGTACTTAAACAATACCAGGTCAAAACACACCAATACAGTATGACTGGACTGTGTGTGGTCAATGTGCGATCTTTAGGATGTAGTTCGGCACAGTGTTAATTTCGTTGACGAAAACGATAACGAAAACTATTCGTTAACGACCCTTTTCCCATGACGAGACGAAGACGTTACGAAACGAGCGTGCGTGCGTGCGTGCTCCGTCTGCTCTCAGATAGCGCTCCGGTCCGTAGCCCCGCACCCTGCCCCCGCGCACTCGCTCAGAGAGACACAGTGGCTGTGTCTCATACCGCGCACTTCGAGCACTGACTTTTAGGGCTTAGGGCGTTCACACTGACAGAACCAGCAGAATTCAGGGCACTGAAAGTACCCGGATGGCGCACTGCAAACGGTCAAAAAATGCAGTGTAAAACGATGGACACTTCTCGCCCTAAACGGGCGCCATCTTGGCTACGTAGCGGAAGAGGAGGAGCCTTTTTGGCAGCTTTTCATTTCATTTCTCGCAGGTGCCGTGAGCAGATTTGCGTCCGTCACTTCCGCCAAGTGGTTAACGTAAGTGTTCCATTTGAGACAGCACTAATCAGCGACGGAGTGCATTACAGATGTAAGTGCACTGTATTGCAGTGTACTTCGTAAAGTGTTCGGTTTGAGACACAGCTACTGTGTCTCTTGCTCAGAGAGACACTGGCTGAAGTGACGGACGCAAATCTGTTTTAGAAATGAAATGAAAAGCTGCCAAAAAGGCTCCTCCTCTTCCGCTACGTAGCCAAGATGGCGCCCGTTTAGGGCGAGAAGTGTCCATCGTTTAACACTGCATTTTTTGACCGTTTGCAGTGCGCCATCCGGGTACTTTCAGTGCACTGAATTCTGCTGGTTCTGTCAGTGTGAACGCCCTAACCCCTAAAAGTCAGTGCTCGAAGTGCACAAGTGCTCGGTTTGAGACACAGCCAGTGTCTCTCTGAGCTCGTTCACGTGGAGCTGCCGCTCAGTGACTGACTGCTTCTTAAATATGGAAACAGTGAAAACACAGAGTTTCTCTGGTCTCAGCAGATCAGAGATCAGCTCCTCAGCTTATTGATCAGAGCAGAAGCTGCAGTTGGTTTCTACTGAGCTGCAGTTTCTGTGTTCGCCTGTGTCTGACCTGCTCTCCCTTTTTGTTTTCACATTTAAAACTAAATACATATTTTTAAGCTATTAGGCTGCAGGTTTAATTAGGTTTAATGTGGCTATTAAATGTGACTAAAACTAGACTAAAATGTTCTGAGTTTTCGTCGACGAAAACTAGACTAAAACTAAGAAGGATAAAAATGACTAAATGTGACTAAAACTAATATGCATTTTCGTCAAAAGACTAAGACTAAATCAAAAATAGCTGCCAAAATTAACACTGGTTCGGCATCAAGTATCTGAATGTAACGGATAATAAAATGTTTAGTGTTGGAGACTTTGTGATATTTGTCTTATTTAAAACAATTGTGAGGAAGCATCGCTCATTGTAATGACCTCTCTTTTGCCTGTCTACAGTCTGAGCTATGTAAAGAGCAAAGTAGTAGTTGACAGCATGTACTGTGTACCCATTTAGAGAGAAAAACTATGTCCATGTTACAGGGTGAATCATTTAGGTACAAGGTAAACCTTCTTACCAGCTGGTTAGAGACATCAGCATGGTCCTTCCTGGTCATCCCCTCGCCGATGGCTGACTTCATGAGACGAGACAGTGAGGGCAACACGTTGATGGGTGGGTAGATCTGAAAGACAAGTATGAAGGTTGTCTTACTACTACAACATTTTAAACCTGCTTAACACTATAATTGGGAACCAGGGAGTTACAGTTTTCTTTGTGTCTATAATTTAACAAACAATAATAATTATTAATATTCATTGTAGAAGTTTGAACTTAATATTACATTTGATTTGACTGATGATTTCTCTTTCATCAGTCACAATATTTTACGATCAGTTGTTAATGTGTAGTTAGTAATAGCTTGTTTTCATCTGGTTAGGTGACCAAGAACATACAGTGCTGTGAAAAAGTATTTGCCCCCTTCCGAGTTTCTTAGTTTTTTGCATATTTGTCACACTTAAATGTTTCAGATCATCAAACAAATTTTAATATTAGACAAAGATAACCCGAGTAAATACAAAATGCAGTTTTTAAATGATAATTTCATTTATTAAGGGAAACAATCTATCCAAACCTATCTGGCCCTATGTGAAAAGGTATTTGCCCCCTATTGATAAATCCTGAATAAACTCTGATAAACCAAATTTTTTGGAAAGCTGAGTTCAATGTCACTAGACACACCCATGCCTGATTACTGCCAGAACTGTTTAATCTAGAAATCAGTTAAATAGAAGCGGTCTGACAAAGTTAAGTAGACTAAAATATCTCAAAAAACAACACATCATGCAGGATTTCTAAAGAAATTCAAAAACAGATGAGAAACAAAGTTATTGACTTGTAGCAGTCTGGAAATGGTTACAAAGCCATTTCTAAGGCTTTGGGACTTCAGCGAACCACGGTGAGAGCCATTATCCACATATAGAGAAGACTTAGAACAGTGGTGAACCTTCCCAGGAATGGCCGGCCTACCAAAATTACTCCAATAGCACATCAACGACTCATCCAGGAGGTCATTAAAGACCCCAGAACAACATCTAAGGAACTGCAGGACTCACTTGCTTCAGTTAATGTCAGTGTTCATGATTCAACAATAAGAAAGAGACTGAGCAAAAATGGCATCCATGGGAGAGTTCCAAGGGGAAAGCCACTGCTGACCAAAAAGAACACAAAGGCTTGTCTCACATTTACTAAAAAACATCTTGTTGATCCCCAAGACTTTTGGGCAAATATTCTGTGGACTGATCCCAAAAAAATTTAACTTTTTGGAAGGTGTGGGTCCTCTTACGTCTGGAGTAAAACTAACACAGCATTTCATAAAAACAACATCATACCAACACTCAAACTTGGCGGTGGAAGTATGATGTTCTGGGGCTGCTTTGCAGCTTCAGGACCCGGACAACTTGCCATAATTGATGGAGCCATGAATTCTGCTCTCTAACAGAAAATCCTGAAGAAGAATGTCCAGCCATCAGTTCGTGACATCAAGCTCAAGCGCACTTGGGTTATGCAGCAGGACAATGATCCGAAATACACAAGCAAGTCAACTTCTGAATGGCTCAAAATAAACAAAATGAAGTTTTTGGAGAGGCCTAGTCAAAGTCCAGACCTTAATCAGATTGAGATGCTGTGGCAAGAACTTAAACAAGCCGCTTATGCTCGAAAACCATCCAATGTTGCTGAATTAAAATAATTCTGCAAAGAAGAGTGGGCCAAAATTCCTCCACAGTGATGTGAGAGACTCATTGGCAGTTATCGCAAACATCTGATTGCAGTTGTTGCCGCCAAGGGTAGAACAACCAGTTATTAGGTTTAGGGGGCAATTACTTTTTCACAGAGGGCCAAGTAGGTTTGGATATACTTTTTCACTTAATAAATGAAATCATCATTTAAAAACTTAATTTTGTATTTACTCGGGTTATCTTTGTCTAATATTAAAATTTGTTTGATGATCTGAAACATTTAAGTGTGACAAATATGCAAAAAAACTAAGAAACTCGGAAGGGGGCAAATACTTTTTCACAGCACTGTAGGTGTGATTAATCATTCCATGTACAGTATTAATGTTAAAATTCACACAAATGACAAGCACAGCGTGTAGCATTTTAAATCAAGCATCTAACTCAAACACTGATATACCTGTCTGTTGTGCAGCTGTCTGTCAACATAGACCTGACCCTCTGTGATGTATCCCGTAAGATCAGGAATGGGATGGGTGATATCTGTAAGACACAATGACAAACAAGACTTTTATCTCTTACAATCAAACACAGAAGTAGAATTATTATAAAAATATGAAAACACATATAGGACTTTAACACTCTGTGAAGAACATCTACAACTGAGATACTATTCAAACAGATAGGATTCATCTGTTAGCTTTTCATTTTATAGAATTAACTCTGAATCAAAAGCCTTAGAGCCTTTGGGAACAGCAGTGTTTAGTCAAACTGACACTACCTCCTCAGCTGTGATATAATGGGGACTTCTTTTCAACTACATAAGAGAATCCTCTTCATACTTGTTGCTATGGTAACTTTAGGCGACAGAAATATCTGAGTGCATATCAGATCACTTCTTCTGTAATTGAAACAATGACTTGCCAAAAAGATTGATGCATTTAAGGACAGATAATGGAATGTAGACATATAATCTTTATAACCACGTCGATACACAACGGAAACATAAGTTGAGGAAAGCTATTAACCCTGCTGTGGATGATACACAATATTTCATATCAAGTTCCAGTACAAGACTGAAGGTTGTAAAGATTCAATGTAAATCACAGAAAGCTCTTGTTCTGGAGCTGCAGCTCTCACCATCGTTGGGCATGGTGAGAATGGGGATCTGAGTGATGGAGCCGTTTCTGCCCTCCACACGGCCGGCACGCTCGTAGATGGTGGCCAGATCAGTGTACATGTAGCCGGGAAAGCCTCTGCGACCAGGCACTTCCTCACGGGCAGCAGAGACCTAAAGGTGGGCGGCATGAGTGGTGTAAAAGAGTTTACAAGGTTGTTGCCATACAAATCCATTTTATTGCTTCACTTTTCTCTTATTTCCATCAGGTTTGAGAACATTTTAAAGCCACATTGATTAGTTCTTTGGCCACTTGGGAGCAGTAGAGTGAGGTGAAAATTTAAAGAAGTGAATCATCACCTTATACAAGTACAGCAACATACATATTAGATAAGTATTGCCTGACTACTAACCCAGCACAGAGCAACATTAGCTCTGATGTATTTAATATGCATGAATATATTGAAGCCTAACAATAACCTGTTTCTGTAGCTGCTACATGTTCCAGTACGTTCAGCAGCTGGTTTTAGCTAACTGAGTCTGTCTATTTGGTGCAGGACAGGTGGTGTACAGTGGCTACGTATGTCAGAAACAGTATGTCAGGGTTCTTGGGCCACAAGTGACAGATTTCAACAAGCAGTTCTGTTTATTAAAAATAATACAGCTTTAAAGTCTGTTCTCTGTTTCCCAATAGACCAATGGTTCTGTAAAGATTGAGATTTAAAGATGTTTCCTATCAGACTGAATAAATCGATATTTATAATAAGTAAGACTTGATCTTACTGTGGCTTTTTGTTCTATACTATTCATCGTAAACAAAAAAAAAGTATTTTGAATCCATTTACTCTTAGAGAGTCAAGTGATGCTAACTCCTTCAGTATATTTCAGAAGAGGCCAACAGCTGGTTGGAAATGTTGCCATTCTGTTTTCAGACCCTCTGCAAAAATGACCAAAAGTAAATCCTTGTTCCCAAAGTCAAGTGAATTCAGAGCAAGCAGGAAAGAAAATGCATCTCATTCATCTTTGGATTCAAAGGTTGATGGGCAGGCTAAACACTTCTGAACTGTAGATTCAATGCAAAACTAAACCTTCACCCATATGAATGGGAACAGAAGTTAAATGTTAATGTCCTCCCGGCTCTTTGTAAGTGCAGAAATACCCATCAAGCTGTCCGAGTCTTAACTGACTATTGGTGCAGCGTGCATGCGCCAAGGTTAGGGACAGCGAATGCAAGAAGGGAAACGCACATGCACCATTTAAAAACCACATTGTGCTGCCGGTACAGTAACACAAAAGAGTGAGTCGAGGAGGCCTTAGTCTTCACATGAGGAGAGAGGAGGACAGAGACGGGGGAGCATTTCCTTTTAAAGCCAAGCGGACAATAATGAAATAAAAGGTATTTCCTACACAAATGAAGGACACATTACCCTCCCTTTCAGCAATGACTTTAGTGAGTCCATCACCTTTGTGCTAATGCTGCAGAGAATTTACACTGGTTTGTTATGTTGACACGCTGCCACACAAGCAGCAGCTAAAGCAACGGACTGAGTCTTCACAGAGGATTCTGTAGGATTATACTATGGTGAAGATATAACTGAATACATCTACAGTATTATAATATAACACTGACAGTACGGCACACGTACCTACAGTTCCATTATAAAGCTTGGTTCATATCACATCTTTTCTGTCGTCTTCATACACAGCATGTTTAAAATAGACACACAGATTTTCACTAATGTTCATGCAGAGGACCGCTCTCAAATGTGAGTGTTTTTAACAGGGTTGGGCATAATTTAGAATTTTTCCAATACCAAAGCTGAATCAATACTTTAAAAACAGAACAAATACTTTTTTCAAGCATTCCAACATCATGGCTAAAGTGAGTCCCTGTAGCGTCCAGTCTACCCTGAAGTAAGGACATTTTATAACCCCTTGTCTTTTAAATAACGCAATGCCTGAAGCTCCAGGTGTGCAACCATAACCACCAACCCCCTGAAAGAAACTATATTAAGTAGCAGAGAAAACTTACATCTAGCACTTCTAATAGATAGCAAAGGCGCCTGCACCATTGTGAGACATGCTCCATTTCCAGTGTATTTTATTCCTTGGTTCAATTTAATTAATAAAAAGTAAAACAACAAATACGGACTTATCCTATATATAACAAATTCTGCTTGCTCAAGTTTGATATGTAATTATGGTGACCAACCTTTATTTTTAAGTGAAACTAGAGACCATGTGGACATGAAGATCTGCCGACAGTTTCACGAGTTGTCGTAATTATATTACACTTTGTACTTGTGGCTCAAACCACCACCATCTTCAAAGTTTTATTTCATCTGCGCATCTCTTAAGTTCTGTGATTATCTCTAGCACACACAATTAGAGATTAGATCGAGAAGGCATAGAGTATTGAGTAACGGGCTAACATATCTTTGCTTTTGGTGTTTTCACAGAATGTGTTGGCCTCAAGAAAAATATAAATCTCATCTTTATCCATTCAGGGGAACATCCTTACAAGAAGCTGAACTAACGAGTGTTGATGTGAAAAGACCTAAGAGCTCAGACCTTGATGTAGTGTGTCAAAGCGTTCCTGTAAATGATTCAAATAGACAGAACATAAATGATTTTCTACTTTCAGTCAAAATTTGTACTTTTTTGAAGTTTGGCAGTGGCTGTATTAACCACACTTCATCAAGAGCAAAAATCATTCCTTTCCATCAAAGAGCTTAAACAGATGCGTCATATTGGACAGGTAGCCGTACCTCTCTCAGAGCCTCAGCGTAGGAGCTCATGTCAGTCAGGATGACCAGGACGTGCTTCTCACACTGATAGGCCAGGTACTCTGCTGTGGTCAGCGCCAAGCGTGGGGTGATGATACGCTCGATGCTGATTGGTCACAGAAACAATCACAGCAATTTATCAGCATGTACACGTAAGAAATCAAGGTCTAAATTCAATTTATCAGGGAGAAAACATATTCTAGAGACTGGGCACAATTTGTGTGAATATGAATCTAGAAAGCTTTCTGACATCATCTCAAATTTCCATTGCTAAAAGATTGTCCGTGAGTATCAATGACTTACAAATATTAACATAGCTGGTAGGATTACAGCTTTCACATATTTTAGTTGAATCTTACGTGGGATCGTTGGCCAGGTTCAAGAAAAGGCAGACGTTGTCCATGGAGCCATTCTCCTCAAAGTCAGACTTGAAGAAGCGGGCAGTTTCCATGTTGACCTGCGACACAATTGATACAAGCTAATGACACTGAGCGCCCTTAGGTGAAGGATCTTGATACAACAAAAGGCTGATTCAGACATTAGATATGCAACATTACTGACGTACTAAGAATCTGTTACAACAGAAGCTTTTAAACTGTGAGGCCAGGGGAAACAGAAGAAGAGGCAAAGACACTGTGAGGTGAAAGGGACACATGCATGTTGGTGTTCTAAAAATGAAAGGTGTTTTGTATATGTATACCTGTTGATTTGGTCAGCTTAAAAACCCAACCAGCAGTTGTAGCACAGGCTGTCAAACAACCCATGGAAACAGTTGAAGTATGTTAACCCAACTGCCACAATACGCATTTAAAAAAAGATCAAATCCTTGGGATTTAAATCGCAACCAAATCTGAGCATAACAACATGATATTCATATTTAAAAGTGTGACACTCTAATCAGGGATATTATAAGCTATCCGCTGAGGAGTCACAAAAAATACATTCCTTAAGACTGAAGGACTAACATGAGGATCTGTAGGGTTTTCAGTATTAATGTAATCAAGGGGTAGCTGTATGCAAACAGGAACTGCAACTACACACTTCCTCACTTGGATTGAGCCGGTTTTCCAACATGTTGTAACAGTAACGACAGTTGTTTTATCATAAATTAATATACTGCCACAGAGAAAAGGCATTTGACTCCTTTCCCAGTGCCAGTGGAGCCTTCCTTTATATTCTTATTGCTCTGTATAAGGAACAGGAGAATGCAGCATGGAGACCAGGGTGGTTACTTTTACAACATAAATGTACTTTAGTTTCTTCATACAACCAATTGAGCAATGTTGTGATATACCACAAGCCTTCATTGTCCACATGGCACATGTCATAGCTTTGTTCTGGAAATGGGGCAAAAAATTGTGTTAGCCTGAGAGTCACGTTTCAATCACTGCTGATCGGAGTTGGAGCCGATAAATACCTGTGACCCGGGAATGAAAGCTGATTGTACCCTTTCACACTGAAGACAAAAGCCAGATGTTACTGAGTGTTGGTGGCCTTTTTTGTCCAATGTGAAAGGGGCTTTGCATAAATGCAGGTTATGGCCTTATACAAGCATGACAGAACCATTATGGAAACAGCATGGTGCACAGAGGGACTGCTGTCACTGCTGATAGCAGTTGTATATTGAAGGACCATTATGAATGAAAGGGACACTTGCCTCCTCTCATCACTTACCATGAATAGATTTTCATACATTTCATTGTTAGGAATACCACTGCCTGTTTTATAATGTATAAAGCATGAAGTATATAATGACAAAACTCTTATTTCTGTTTGCTCACGTGCTGTGTATTGAGTGTTTTGTTGATAAACATAATTTACAATCTATGCATAAAAGCCTAAGTCTGTCCATATAAGACTGCTATAACGTAAAAATGAATTAAGATTCTTATTCTGACATGAGACCAACATGTAAAACTGAAACATGTTCACTAAATGAGGAGTCATGCGAGATCTTTTGTATTCTTGCTTTAAAATGACTGCAACTAATAAATTGACTTTTTTCTTTTAGGGCAAAGACTAACAAAAAATCTGAAATTAGCTCAAATTCAACTGAAGCCCTGCAGTGCTCTTCTGTCTAATCAGTAACAGTGTCTTGAATGTGTTTTTTCTTTACTATTAAACACATACATTACTGTTGAAGTGTGCACTATGTCCTTTAAAAAGATTAATATCCATGTGATGAGTTGGATAAATACTAAACTCTCCTGCTAGACTTAAACACAACACAAAAGAAGAGGGAAGGGTTAGTCTTTAGCAAGTGAACCGTGCGTGTTAGAGGTCAGCACTGTCACAAATGGGGTGTTAGAGCAGACAGGAGGAGCAGCTGAGGAGGAGAGAACTTGATACTGCAGGGTTGACAGTGTTAAAAGGACCTGTTGAATTAGTGACCTGTCTACATGGCCGAGGGATATGCTCAGGGGTGCAGAAATAACAAGAGGGACTTAAAGGTTAAATCACCTGATGAATAAAAGACAGAAAGCAGGGTGGGAGAGAGGAGACAAGGTGTCACATCAGGGTTAATAGGGGGATTAGAGTTACAGATGGGGGAAAATCAATGTTTGAACAAGTGTCTGCTGAACACTGCCTGCTCACCCCCATGGCTGCAAAGACAATGGCAAAGTTCTCAGAACTGTAGTCCATTACATCCTTGGACTTCTGCACCAGCCCAGCCTGGCGACAAATCTGGGCAGCGATCTGGGAAACAGAAAACACACAGAAGGATTTAGACAAGATGTCAAGATGTCTCAATCTCAACACACAGACTCACTATACACTATAGCTGCTGTCACTAAAATGTGCGAAGGTGAGGTTTATATATCAGTCTGAGGGTGTATGTCAAGCAGAGCTGGATTATGACAGTATTCTATCAAATCTGAATCCTTTACTAAATATAATTTGATTCGGCTTTTACTTTTGCAAGTGTCAAGATTAAACATAACTTAAACTCAAAGATTCAACTGAGATGTGAATCTTTTACACAAAAGCACAGGTTTTAGCCTAATTTATGTTAACAAGAGTAAGGTGAAAAGATATGAAAGCAGCCTAAAATTAACCCAATTAAAATAACCCATTTCAGCCAATTTTAGTTACCACTAGTCATTTTTTTTTGTTAGGTCAACCGTCAAAAGTGCAGACCATTTATGTTTTTGTGGGACTCTATGGCACTGAGGCATACAAAACATATCATACTTTGAATACAAAAAGTATTACAATACAAAGTTTCTTTTCAGTCTTTTCATGAAAGTAATTCTCAGAAATATATTTTGAAGTAATTTCATTTTAAGGGCTTTATGAAGACAACTTCTCTAGTCCTTAAGTTATCAATAAATTGGTTATACAATAAACCCCAACTAATTTCTTTACTAAACTGATCAATTTAGCAGAGTGAAGAGTGTTATATAATGAATTGTGGAAGAAAGGAGGCATTCCACGCTCGTCACATTATGCCACAGCCTTGATCAGGCCTGACCTCTCCATGCACCCAGTGTTCAGACACCTGGCCCATAGAGGATGCCATGGCATGAATGACCTCTGTGACATGTGCTTAATGAAACAACGTGCCACGTTTTCATAACATCTCCACTGCACGACAAGCCACTCATCATCATCGGGATTCTGTGGTAAGACAGTTTTTATCCCACTTTGTAAAAGTGGGAATGGAACTGAGCTGTTAACACTGGGAGTATTGAGACAGTTGTGGATACTTTGCACAGATTCTCTCCAGTGATGCCATTACTGATTTTATTGTACTTTACTTAGATTTATTATTGAAATAACACTATTCACTATGAGGAGGGTGCATTGCAATACATTTAGTCATTCACATTCACACACACAAAGAAAGAAAAACAAGAAGTTTAAAACCGAGTTTTGTTTAAATATTGTGCAAGTGTGGATATTTAAACATTCCCCAAAATACACAAGGAAATAAAATGTTGTGACTGATAATGGTTTTCCATTGTGAGAAAGTAACAGCATAAAATTGTGTCCCTGAGGACTGATGTGTAAAGGTCTGTAGGAGTGAAAAGAAGAGTCAAAAATCATCTTCTTTTACTTGAAGAGCATCAAGAACAACCAATGGTCACTGAAGAATCTTCAATGGAGCTAGAATGGTTAAGTGGATGTTTCAACAAACAGAATGCAGTTATCTTTGTGGCCATTATTTATTTCATCACGTCAACCAAGGAGGTTATGTTTTCACCGGTGTGTCTTTAGCTGTTTGTTAGCACGTACTAAATTGATTAGAGTGCACCCTACATTGGTCAGGGAAGAACTCCTTAAAGACGGATCCAGTTAAACGGACACATTTGGGAATTGTTTTAAATTTCTGTTCCCAACATTGCAAGACCGGGCATTGTTCATCATTTTTGTCAATTACTCAGAAAATAATGACCGGATATTGATGTAAAAATACATATCTAGGATTTAACATGTATGAGTTTTTACAATTTGCCAAAGATTATCACACCTCTTCCTTTTTCCTATTATACGAGCTACACAGACATATGTAGGATTGTTTGGCCTTGGTGGAGGTATGTGCTCTAGGGTTAGAGTATATTTCTAGTTAAAAAAAAATTGCTTTCGGACAATTTCCTGAGCTGTCCTACTTAAGCTAGCCTATTGTGACAATCTAGCTGGAATAACCACAACAAAGCTGTTTGTGCTGCACAGCTGTCAGTCACAATGATTATGACACACACTGTAGCAGAAGCTCGGTGAATGCCAAGCACCAAGCATTAAATTCAATCCCCGTGAGTTCGGCTGAAGTTCTGCTTTCTTTATGGTTTATTGGCAAGCTACAAATCCCACGGACAGACAATAGTGTTTCCTAATTAATCCATAATTTCGGTTGTGTTTTTTATGTCCATGTATATGTGTGAAGGTCAAGTATTGCACAGACCAATGAACAGTTAAATGTTTTACGACACAGTTTTTATATAACTTGATATATTAATGTGTGGAACATTTATGTTGGACACGCGAGCCATGGAGTTAATAACTGGTGTCACATGACATAGGAGCACAGCAGACATGTGAATAATGTTTATTAATGTTTTATTAAAATATTACTGTTGTCATCTCAGCATAGGGCTCACTTTTGACTTTGGGAACACATTAATTTAGCTTCTAGAAAAGCTAAGTAGCTGAGGTTCTGCCTTTTTTTAAATTAAGATAATCACACACTAAGTTCCAGTAATTGAATTTTTAAGGTTCTATTTTCATCAGGATTTATTCCAAAGTAAAAAGAAGAATAAATAAATTAGGTGTGTTTGCCGTTTAGCCTACCATCGTTTATATGAATGGAGGCTAGACAAAATAATTTGAATGTCTGTCAATATTACAGAATGTTTTTTTAACAGCACCACAAATTGCAGCTTCCACGATAGTACTGTGTTGACATATGCAGTAGAAATACTGTGGTCAATTAATTAACATAATCACTGCGTAAAACTGATTATCAATGTATTAAGCTGGAAGCCTTTCATTTAATCTAAAATATTTGTATTTACTTCACGTTTTTGTACAAGTGAGGGATCTGATACCATATTCCGTGCATTCAGAAAATACTTTCAGGCTGGTAATAAGGTACGAAAGGAATTGTGTTTTTCTATGTCTGTTGAAATGAGCTGGTCTGGTGGTCTCACCTCATTGTGTGGTAGCCCAGCAGCTGAAAAGATTGGGATCTTCTGTCCTCTGGCGATGCTGTTCATGCCATCGATGGCTGAGATGCCAGTCTGGATCATTTCCTCCGGGTAGATACGGCACTGAGGATTGATGGGCTGACCTGGAAAATATGGAAACAACATTTCACTTTGAGACCCAAAACAAAGAAACACTTCCATGTTCATGCAGGCAGTGGACAAAATTACAAAATGGGCCTTTTTTTGTTTGATTGAAAATGTTCTATTAGCATCAGGAAAAAACTCCTACAAATTCACAGAGGGGCAACAGGTTAGTGAAGTCATACCCATAATGTCCAAGTAGTCCTCAGCCAACACATTGGGCCCACGGTCGATGGGTTTGCCAGATCCATTGAACACGCGCCCTGAAAAAGCCAAACAGAAATCAAGTCTGTAGTATGATAAATAGCAACTACGTTGTTTCATTGAAAGTTCAATTCAAAGAAAACTACTAGGCAACAGTGATAAAACGCAGTTCATTAGATGACACTTCCAACCTCATCTGATCTATTCTATTTCGTGTCAGATTCTTAACAGATAAGAGTGCTTCTGATGGCTCTTGTTGAGTCTACAAGTAACAAGTAGAAGTAATTATAAATTCATGGATGTGATAAATGATACTTCACAAACAAAAGCAGGTTTTACTTTCTACAGCTGTTCCAATATATGTAACCTTGTGCTGTACTGAGATAATCACACTGATTGAGATATTCAAGAGCATTCACAGAGGTTTGATTCATTGCTGTTGCTTTTACCATTTACTGAGCAGAATGAAAATATAAGTAAAATAAGCACATTGAAGGGAAATGTGGTGCAATTCTTTAAGCAGCATTCAGTGTTACATTTGGATTCAGTTTGCTCAGTGAAATCAAATTGATGTCATACCCAGCATGTCCTCTGATACTGGCGTACGCAGGATATCACCAGTGAACTCGCAGGCTGTCTTCTTGGCATCAATGCCTGAAGTTCCCTCAAACACCTGTACATACACACATCAATTACAATGCTAGCATGTTAAAGACTAGCAAGTACAGGGATTACCATGATGGTTAAGCATCTTATATTTTCCAAATTTCTTTTTAATACAAAGTACAGCATGAGATAATTGTAATGTAATGGACTAAATTAAATAAAAGAGGTGACAGATGAAAGGATAGTGCTTAAAAAAAACAGAACATTACAAATATTAGCATTTATTCCCTGTGGACTATTAATATGTACAATCTAATAGTTTTGAGACATTTAAAATAACAAATTGTCAATTTGTTATTTTTGTTATTTTAAAAGTCAGTCAAAATTGGCATCTATCTAACCCTATATGAAATTTGTGCCTATATGTACAGTAGAATCTGTGATAATTGACATGATTTTACCAGACTGAGGAAAATATGTGCATCAACAAATAATTAATAGGGATCCGTGAATGTCAGTAAAAAATGTTGTGCGTATCCATCAAATAGATGTTGAGCTATGTCAAAGCACAGGATAGGTCGATTTTGGCAAATGCTACTCATGCTGGAGAGTAATTATTGTGGACTATTTTCAGCTTTGGATTAATGCACATTTGGCGCCTTCACAGTTATTAACAGCAGTAGAACACTCACACAATTTGTACCAGTCAGTCAGACATATTCGATCCTGCTTCTTACCTGGACGACTGCCTTGCTTCCAATCACCTCCAGGACCTGCCCGCTCCTCTTGGTGCCATCCGGCAGAGTCAGATGAACAATCTCTGCATATCTGGGGAACTAGCCAGAATAATAAAACAGTTTCACTACAGCTGCCCAACTGGTATCAAACTGGTATCACCAATACAACAGGGATCTGCCAATATGGCCGTGTATACTTCATAGTGGCTTCTGATAGTTCATTGGCAGTTTTGCAGATTCCAGTGTCATTGATATATTTTTTCTAAATGAATTCTCACAATAGGTGAAAATCGTACAAATTAATAGTCATCGTCATTATTATTATTATTATTGATTATTAATTATTTTATAGTCTTACCTTCACATTATCCAGGATCACCAGGGGTCCATTTACACCGGACACAGTGGAGTAAGCTGAAAGACAGAAGGGTTACATATAGAGGTTTATTCATTGCTATATTTCAAGAGGCCATAGGACAGTAAAATAAGGCATGTAAAACTGACCATATTGAATTTCTCTTGTGGAACTGAAAGCTAACAATCAACATGGGAACAGGTATACCTCCTTCCAGCACAGTTGATAATCACAGGCTGACCTTTCAAGATGAGACTTAAACAGTTTTCATGCACTTCAGGCCCAAATGTCAAAGACAGGCAAATGTCAGGAAAAAATGTATGAAATCCACTTGTTCATGAATAGTGAATACAATTACACAGGCACGTAGTTAGTTCTGAGCCTTACAATAATAGACTACTAAATGAAGGGTCATCAACGATGAAGGTTAGTGCAAATAGCCTGTGGCCTCCCCTAGTATTAAACAATAATCACTGCAGCAAGATGAACTGAAAGAACCTACTAGAGCTCAATGAAAACTACATGTCAAATATGTCAGCAGTGTTGCACACTGCCATTTCCCCGAACCTGGGCTGCTGCGTATTTCTTTAATCATCAGTAAGATGAAACATTTATTCACATCTTTATTTGTGCTTTAAAAAGCACCATTTCAGTGGTTCCACACAATCAGTGCAGTAAACCTGTGTCCTTACAACCTTCATTACCCACAGTCATTTCACAATTGATGCAATTGGTGCTGTAAATTGCTACTTTAAATTAGTTTCTCCAATCTTTCAGGGATTTCAGTTCATTTCATCAAAATCCACTCTTTATTCAAGTTATTAGGTTATTGCATCATAATGAAACATGTGTCCACACTAGTTTTAGCTGTAGTTACGTAATTTAAGAGTTTTAACTGTTGTTATAGTTATTGAATAGTTATCAGTGAATGCTATCTGTTGGTACAATGAGGTTCTGAAGTGAAGGTCTGGCAGTGGAGTTTTTTCATTAAGCTATGGCATGGCTTTACATTATTGCCATGCTCAGATACTTTCATTATCAAAACCTCTTTTGACTTGTCTGGACGTTTTTCTGCAGAACAAACTCAGAATATCGATTTCTAAAAGTTAATATATAGACTATACATCAGTGTAGATCTTACTTGCTGGCTTTCTTTCTTTACCAAAGCAAGGCTGTTTGCTTGAGTTTTAAAGGGATTTGTTGATGCCCCCCTTTCAACATTCCTGTGCACATCTGCAGACTTACGGGTAAATTCAAACATGAGGGTGGGAACTGGAGGCGGAAGCATTGTTTCCACAAGGTTTCCTAACATGGTCTGGTGTTCCTCTTTATCTGTAAACTGTCAGTCCTGGGGCTGGTATCAAAGACGCAAGGAAATTGGAACAGACTGGTACAAATGTAAAGCTCAAAAGCTTAGTGGGGGACATTCACTATGCCACTAATTAGGCAGAGGCCAACAAAGTGCCCTGTCAATGTGCTACAGTATTGAAGCCATTATATTATATAGTATCATAATATAATATGTTAATAGAAATGTATGTGTACATGTCAAAGGACCTTAGACAATAGGTAAAAGGTTCTCAACTAAATATAAATCAACTACAGCCATGCTCTGTTTTTTTTTAGGTGAAGATAAGATCTCAAAACTTCGGGTTAAGGATTTGTATTATCCCAATGACCATCAAAAAATAAAAAATTTAAACCCACACAAAAACAGAAGAAGAAAAGGCTTCATTAAAATTCCATCAAATTTTCACAACATTATGTTTTCTTGTGGCCAGTTCCTTTCCCCACAAATGGCAAATTATCCATGTTGGCCATGTTTATAAAAGGACTTAATAGCTACACTTAGCCTACAAATTGCCCACAGATCTCAAAAGCGATGCATATGGCTATTTCCTGAAGGGCGATAATAATGCTGCAGGGAAAATTGGGCTACATAATTATACAGTAACCTCTTGGAAATCCACAAGTCAGTGCATCTTTAGGAAGACATTTGGTTACCGTGACAGGAGGGGTTACGTGTATTTAAAGAAATTTGAGGGGACTTTTCCCTTTCCACTGTTACCATCAAGCTATATCTGACCACCACAACATCAAATCCGAGAGATGTAAACATTAATATTAAACCATCATTAACACTTTTACTCTTTTGGACAAACAAGTAGAGCAAATTTAGATATAAGGAAGCATCCAAATAATTTGTACTGTAATTTTTAGCCCTTAACCATTATTTAACTTGTGATTCACAGCAGATTTAGTAAAGATTAAATATACTCTATCATGTGGCTGCAGTGGTCAGTTAGCCTCTACTGGGTTTATTCCTTCTAAATTCTGAGCATTAGTGCGATAGGGCAGCTCTCTGAAAGAGAACTTGCTGTTTGAGTTAAGGGGACACTGACGTCAGACATTTATTAATCCTGAATTTATTTAGCTGTGTTAGTTTATATATACTGGTAAAAAGTAAAAGACACAAAGCACAAGAATGTCAAAATTACCTAAACTAGTCTGCAAAGTTTATTTCATGTAGTGTACTCTTTAATTCTGCCTGGGAATCTACAATGAACAAGGCCATAAACATTTAAGGAATATATTAAATGCAGCTCATGATACAGCATTCTTGTCTTCCGAAGTTTGATTCCTTAAAACTACCTCATCAGTCATTTGGTGGCACTAGTCTTGAGTGTGGCAACATTATGAATAAGTAATTCTAGTTGGATTAAAGGCCATCGTTGGCTCCATGTAGCCCGTTATAAAAAGAAGAGGAAAAGGTACACTTATGTAGGACTTTTTTTTAAAAAGTGGTTTTCACTCTCATTTCACTAAATAACAATTGCTCAATGGCCTATATGTTCACAAGGTGTGAAGTAGCAACATTTCCCATTAGGTTTGGAAAACTTTCTCCACCCCTCTTTTGCTACTTCAGTTCAAGTGCAGCAGTCCCCTGGCTTGGCATGCAACAGCCGTGTGGGTCACCCTGCAGCCTGTTCAGCTGCCAGAGCTCTTTGTGTACAAAGATGTTAATTGGTCCTAATCCGCTACTAGAAGCTGTTTTGGTAGCCTGACCTCGCACCCTAAAGGACACCTTGGTGTGAAATACTAAAGAGCCCATTCAAGTGCCAGAGAAAAGAGGCACAGAGCATTCCAACACAATTCAATTTCCCAGCTGAAAGAGGGGAGAACTGGAGGGGTGGAGGAGGCTGGAGCTCGGATGGAGATGAGGGTGCATCATCAATCTGACAATAAATGGACGCTACAAAGCAGTGGATGCTGTGATGTGCAGCTTCACAATCACGCCTTAGCCTCTACTTCAAGGGATTCCCACAGCCCCACTGGACAAGGGAATGCTAATTGCCTCAATCCCTGCAAACTCGCCTTCCCTTGCTTCATCACATACACACGACATGTAACAGTGAGTCGATAAACCAACATGATAAAGAGATGCTTCTTCAGACATGCAATGAACTCCACAGAACCACTGGACATTCTCCAGAGGGGCTGTAATGACCCTCTTTCTCGTAAAGCTGTTTTCAGACGTGTCCTCCAGGTAAAATCCGGAGAATTGGCCGCAGTTTGCCTTTCACACATGCACAACGCAGCGGAGGTTCTCTGCACAGACCCGTTCACATCAGCAACAAATCCTCCACATCATTCAGGTGAGAGGTGGAGCAGCTGGGTGCAGCAGACAAAGGCAGGAAGTGACATTATCTCAGCTGTAGCTAGAACATGATTTTGCTTACAGCTCCCTGACACCAGTGCTTTTCACCAGAAACTCTCTTGACATCTCCGTCTGTGTCTTCTACATATGTCCCTCCTTTTTCACTGTGAGATATTAGTTTTCTCTTTTCTTTCTTTTTTGCTATTAGTAGCAACTGCTGCGCATCTCACTCCAACATTCGGGTTCAAACATGCACCTCCTCTGGAGAAAATACAGAGGGGCTAAAAAGCAGCTTAACTATCTCCTGCATTTCTATCACATGACAGATGCGAACTTGAGAAAAACTAAAAGAATGCAAATATGACAGGATGAACAATCAGAGCTATACATGAAGACACAACTTTTGTGATAAGAGCCGACGCCGGTGTCGCTATGCTGGAAAAACATGTAAAAATAAAAAAAGAAGGGAGGTCTACGGCTGAATTGTTTTTATCCTCTCTCTGCTTGCTGCACCACCCCCTTACCTGTGCTCTTGTGAACGCGTCTGAATGGAGAATGTCCCGCGGCATTGTTCAAACTCCAGAGAATGTCCAGACCCAATTCGGGAGACATCCTCCTTCAAGTCTGAAAACCGATTCTGACTCCTCAAACTCATTTCATAGCCTTTGTTTCTCATTTGTCACTGTCAAGTTGATATTGACATTGATGGATGAAAGTAGTGGGGAAGATAAAGTAGTCAACAGCAGGGTGAAAAACAAAGGTGTGTACCTACAATAGTGGTTGGGATTCATTTACCTTCTTTTCTACATCTGGTTAAAACAGTTCCCTTTGACAAAAACTCACAACAAAGGCTATGGGAAAGGATTAGCAGCTAAGATGATATGAAGAGGCAGAAGCTCAATCATTAAGATATAGGTTTGTCCAACCCCTTATACCACACTCATGTCAAGTGTGTGTTCTGAGAATAATTGAGGTTACAATATAAATGAGTCCACAGACGGGCTGTAAAATGTTCAAAATAAAATCGAATTAAAGTATCAGCTTCAGTAGACAGTGATTAATGTCACACAAGCCAATTGGGGGCAAACACTTCTATATACATCTTGCTGACTTATCGATGGATCCTGTTCGTGATCATTGACTATGATTATAACAAGACTGCTTGATTTACAGTTTGTCTACACACATATTCTACCGTTACTGGCAATAACTCAAACACTCATCATTGCTTCCTTCTTTCATCTGTCAGATATTTTGTTATGTATAAATACTTCAAACATTTACACTACTTTCCATTATGTTAAACTGTTTCTTCTAATCAATGTTGTATCTACTCTAATTTTGTTGATGATCTCATCTATTGCACTTCTGTCCGTCACATTTTGCTCTCTGAGGTTTCTACATATTTTACCCTGTTTTTTAGTAATTTTTCCTGACTCTTGTTGCAGGTTAAGGACTGAGGATGTTGCACCTTGTTAAGCTCTATGAGACAAACTGTAATTTGTAAATATGGGCTATACAAATAAAAATGGATTGATTATCAGAGTGGGGCTTTTAAGAAGCTTCTGGCAGGGGTCCTGAGGATGTGTGCAAGTAGCAGAGAGACAGGGTTGGTCAAATTGTTTCTGGGGCCTCCGTTGCCTCACTTGGATTGCACGATAACTGCTGAGTCCTCAGATTTGTCATTGTTGTTTTAAGTAAAGCTGCTTTAAGTAAGGTAAAATGCTGTATAATTAAGTTGCCAAGGCAGTTCATAGTGTGATCCATGGTATCCACTGTAATCACTTTCCATTTTGCATGGTTTTAGTTGTGACTGATAAGCAATAGGATGTCCCAATTTCCATCACTACATTTAGATCACTACATTAAGATTGATGATATTTTTTCTAATGATTATCTACATCTTATATCTAATCAAACATCATCTTAAATCAAAGTGATGCGACATTCAGCGTTTAACCCTGTAGGTGCACAACTACCATATGTAAAGAGGACTCCCTACATCACTGTACTGATTGTGAGGAAGTGTCATAAGCCCATGGCCTGCATTATTTGTAGAGAAATTTACAATGAAAAAGGAGCCAGAACAAATTCCTGGATCTGCCCCCTTAAAGGGTCCATATTGTGCAAAATAAATGTTCTGGGCTCTAACTATCCGTAATTACTTGAAGGGGGTGGATATGTACCCTCGAAGCATGAAAACAGTGACTCAGCAGACTTTTTCACTCAGTCCAATCCAAGAAGTATGTTATCGAAATGTCTCGTAAAACTTGAACATGGGGACGGTGTAACTCACCGTTCAGAAACCTCCCGCTGTAACCGACTGTAAATATGTGGCTGGTCTTCTATAGCTGCCAACATAACGTGTCTTTCAGCTTTGTTTACCAGAGTGAATGCACTGAAAATGATGTTTGGGAGATGAAATATGCAAATATTCATAGTGACTTATTATGCTTGATCTTGACCATCAACACTATGTTGAAGTGCTAAAGAAAATACCCCATTGCTTTCCATTTCCTAGAAGCCCTGCTTTTAGAAGACAGAAGCACAAAGATGTTCCTGGTTAATTTATTCTACTACAACAGTGCTCTTGAGAACTATAGTGCAGCACTAGGGAAGTTAACTGACCATGGAAATTGAAAGGGAAAAATGTTTTGAGATGATGAGAGTGCACCAAGAAGATAGTCCTATTAAAAGTGCATATATCTCTTAACTAGCAGAATATATTATTAGTAACAGTAAAGTGCAGCCAGACGTCCATCTGGCCTCTCATTCACTGGAGGTTCAAATTAAAGCCAAGTACATTAGTTTCAGTGTAGGGGGTATTGGGACAATTACATTGCATTACAAAAAGATTTGTGCTTAGAAAAACAGCAAATTGTATGTTTTTAGTATTTGTATACACCATCTGCAGGATCAATGCTCACAAGTGCAATAACCATAGGGCAATAATTCAGTTTGTATTATATCATCTTATTTCTGACATAGATTTTCTGTATGGTCGCACTTTAATTAGTACAGTTTGTACTCTTCATTTCAATTTAAATGTTTACTATGTATGAGTGCATCAGTGGATTGCTACTAATTAATAATCATAATTATAACCTGGTGCCACTTTAAATGTCAGTATATAAAAAGGATAAACCACTGAGACATTGTCATGCTAGTGTTGAGTCCAGAGGTAGGGGAAGTGAAGCAGTGGAATGGGGAATTTCTTGCAGTTGAAAATACATACTCACTTCTCTAAATGATCCAATAGCTTGTCGGATGAAGGATGTCAGGAAAATAATTATCAGTGGTCAGCAAAAAAAAGAGTGCCACTCACAGGGATGACTCTGTGCTCATGCTGCAGACAGAAATGGTGTCAAATCCTTAGCCCACATTTGAATGTTCTTTCATGAAAAGAATGTCAAACGCCCACGGGAGAGTCTTTTTCTCTAACTGACAAACTACTTGTTTAAGCCTAATTAGAATGTGGATTATAGAACTCCGGCAAAAATTACATTGATTTTATTGAAATTTCTTTCAAAGTGACAGATGAGACACTTGTTTATCGTGACTACACATTATTACAATTAGTGCCTTGCTACACGTCTTTTCATAGCACTAAATGACAGAATGCACAGCTAAAACAAAGACGAGCCATTTCGTGGACTAATAGCTTTTGTCACATTTGACATGAGAGAGACAAAGGCCTCGTAAAAGAAAAGACTTGGTCTGATAGGAAATGTCTTTATTTGTTTATTTTTCATGCTCCGTCTCGCAGTGGCTTTTTCAATAGCTGCCTTAGAGCTCTGTCAAGTCAAAGAGGTGGTGAACAACCATCTCATTATCCTGATCTTATAGACTGGTTGATGCCTGGCAACTGGCTATACTGAATAATGTCTGTGTGATTTCCTACACTCCCTTATTGTTCCAGTTTGCTTTAACACAACATGAGTTCTTGTCAGATCTTCATTTGGAAATTCACCAACACACTTATTCCAGGTCTGATAGAGGACATGTCCTGCCCCTGATGCATCGAGACAGAAATTAATTTGACATGACTGACTTTGTCACCCCTTTTCTAAGATTAAGATTAAGATGCATTTATTAGTCCCAAACACATGCACAGACATGCACAGGCACACTCAAGCAGGTAGGGACATTTTACTTCTGCTTTTGACCCATCTGGTGAAGGACACACAGAGCAGTGAGCGACAATGTACGGTGCCCGGGGAGCAGATGTTGGGGGAGTAAGGTGCCTTGCTCAGGGGCACTAGACAGGGTCTAAACAGACTCTTGGATTTTTGGGCAGATCAATCCAGGTTTGTCTTTTGTTGTCTCTCCGTGGAGTCGAACCAGAGACGAACCAAAGACCTTTTCTGCCCATAGTCCAAGTTTCTGCCACTAGACCACCGCCTAACTAAATCCTGCTCTACTTTATTTGGTTCTGACAACTCCCAAATCCTTCAATTGCCTGGCTCTCTCAAGTCTCCCAAAATACCTGATGTTACAGTAGGGCTTCATGACATGACGATGAATATCATATGTTAATAGATAAACAACTATTGTTTGATATGCTCTATAGCAGTGGTCACCAACCCGTCGACCTCAATCAACTGGAAGTGATCTCTTCAAGGTCGATCCCTGTAACGCTCTGGACTCACTGGCTGCAGTTATCCGTTGTTCACACGGGTCCGCTCCTGGCGGCCGAGCTGCAGGTTTAACTACTGCATTTCCTTGAAATTTTTATGTTAAGCTTTACCCAAACTTATTTATTTAAGTACACAAGAGTACTTTTATACAAGGATATAGTCATATTTATGGCAATATTCAAGGCAAAGCCTATGTGAACCGAGAAGCTGAATTTTGTGCATTGAACAGATTTTGTAAATATGAATTGATATAAATGTGAATATTGAGCATTTAATAGATTACGTTGCCTTGCATAAGTATTCACCCCCCTTGGACTTTTTTTCATTTTGTCATGGTATAACAACAGATTATAATGTATTTCATTGTGATTTTATGTAATAGACCAACACAAAATAGTCCATCATTTGGAAGTGGGGGGAAATATTACATGGATTACTAAATTATTTACAAATAAAATCTGAAAAGTTTTGAGTGCATATGTATTCACCCCCTTTAATGTGAAAGCCCTAACAATGATAATGCCACTAATTGCCTTCACAAGTCACATTTGCAAGTCACGTTAGTAAATAGGGTCCACATGTCAGTAATTTTATCTCAAAATAAATACACCTGTTCTGTGAAGGCGTCAGAGTTTGCTAAACTTACAGGCAGAGCTTCAAAAGGAATGGTTTGGATCAAAGCATGTTTAGCTCTTAAAATGGCCCCCTCTAAGCCCAGACCTAAATCCAATAGAGAATCTATGGCAAGACTTGAAAATTGCTGTTCACAGACAGTCTCTATCCAATCTGACTGAGCCTCAGCTTTTTTTGCCAAGAGGAATGGACAAACATTTCCATTTCTAGACTTTTTTGTTCTCATTATTTTTTGTGTCACTATAAAAAAGGTATTTTGCACCTTCAAAGTACTATGCATCTTTTGTTGATTTAATGGTAAAAAGTTTATTTACGTCTATTTGAATTCCAGTTTGTAACAGTACAAAATGGGAAAAAGTTCAAGTGAGGTGAATACTTATGCAAGGCACTGTAAGTGTTTTTTTGGAAGATATCAAGGTGGTAGATCTGAGTTTACATGTGGAATTAAAAAGTGATCTTGGGCTTGAAAAGGTTGGTGGCACCTAATGCATAGTCTTTTTTCATTGCATAACAAAACACTGTTCAGTGCAATACTTTTTCATCATTCCACTATGTGTTCTTCCACATGACAGCTAGAGACAGGAAATTTGAAAGGCAGCACAGACAAACGTGGAGGAAAGTGAACATTACAGAGACCGTGGTCATTCTGAAGAGGAGATGAGACAAAACTAGGAGTTCCTAACTGGTTTGGGTACGAAATGTCTGACGCAACAGAAAAATGTCCGGACTGCGCCCCACAACAGATTCAAAACACCACCAACCTACAGACAGTGTCTATAGACGAGTCGCAAAATTACAAATTTCAAGAACTAAAACCCCAGACTCACTGGATGAGGCTTTAGCACAATATATGGCAGAGAATCATGACGAAGGAAGCAAATAACAGCTGCTGCTACAACTTAACATCTGCAGTGTCAATAATGTTGAAGGAAATTTCCGGATCCCAAGTTTAAAAAAAATTGTAGCGTACATTAATTCTCAAATAGCAGCAGAAAGAAATCATGGTTTATCAAAAGAAGGCCTATATTGCAGTCGGACCTTGTAAAAGCTTTACAGCTAAATTCATCTCCTCCCTAATTGATGCCAACTCAAAAAATCCTCCATGCTTATCTGTTACATTGAGAAATTAAGCTAAGAGTTCTATGATATTTCCACAGCATTAGTTTAATCAAGAACTCTGCCACTTTACGATCTACTCGGCTGATTTGGATCTCGATTACATTAAAGAAATACTGTTTTAGTTCACCAATGAACTTGGTCTAAGTCTCTCATTTAAAATTTCGAAAGCGTTGAAGTGGAAATAATCAAATCAAAAGGAGAAAGATGGAGCAACAGAGTGATATGACAAGCTGTGAGAATAATAAATAACTGAAATCACAATGGGAACATTGCAGTCTGACAGTTGTGCTTCCTCCCATAATCCCTCCTTCATACTTTGGCCCCTGATCAATGGCAAATTGATAAATAAAATTGCACTGAGATAATAAGGAAAATTTAAAGCAAAATGATTTAAATGTATTGATCAGTTGTTTATGAATTCATTATTTACTTATATGAACTGCAAAGGCAATCAGTAGCTCCTATACATCCGTCAAAGCCAACAAGTCCCCTTAAATTCATTGAAGCTTAAAGCCTAAAATTCATCTTACCATATTTGCTAATAGGGGAACGTTTGGAACAATAAATTAGGCTCCACATTTGTTGGGTCATTATTTTCCTCCAAAATTTGTTTCTCCTCGTATATCACCTCATTGCTTTTAGTTAGCCTACCAACCAGCTGCCCTAGCAGAAACAAGCATTTCCGTTGGTTCGGAGAGGAATCGTAGCAAAATGGTGAATCACATTGATTACCTGCGAGTATGTGTGCTCTTATAATACCTGGTCTTTGTAAAAGCTTCTCCTATATAAGAATAGTATAAGGGATATTAAAGCAAAAACATCTCCTCTAACTACCTGCAGGCACTTAAAACATAAAACACATATTGTGTATTCAGCACCTACAGAATCTGAAAAGCATATAAAAGTTTCCTGACACTTACTTGGTGTTTATCATTCGGGTTTGAATTGCTGCCTCATCATCAGAATGGACCCGCTGCTGTTTGGTTATGTGTTTGATGAGAGAAAAGGGCACGCCATTCTGCTACAGCTAAATTAGAGAATTTCAAGAGTTGTATGGTTAGATGTTTTAGGACAAGGGTTTTATCCCATGTTGCACCCGCTCTGCTTAGCTCTCGGATGGCCCGAGCTCCATTAAGTCATTTCCTTCCAGTTTGCTAAAAGGCTTTTAGTCTATGTTTGCCTCTCTGACACTTGCACAAAGAGAAAGCCTTCACCTTGCTGGCTTCATAGCTTCAACATGGCTTAGCGTAAGAGCCCGATAGCAAAATCAACATCGCCGCAAGACTAAACATCAGGCTCAGCGAGCAAAGTGCCAAACAATTCAAATATTGGTCAAAACTTCCTGTGTTGAATCAAACCATGTAATCAGCACAGCCAGGGAATGATGAACAATAAGGCCAACACAACACAAACACAACTGATGACTGTGGTCAACAAGGTAGATTAGGCTAGATAAACTATGCTTTTGTTATATTTGATTGGGAAAACAATGGAACAATCATCAGCACCTTACTTTACAGAATTTAACCACTCCCAACGCAGGATACTTATCCAAAACCCTGTTATCATCATAACCCATGTGATTCTCTCAAATAATCAAAAACAGACTTATAGTTTGATCAAATTCCTGTTCTGTTTTAAAGGAAAGATGAACTTAAAATACTGCAGTGATTAGCAGTCAGATAAACCCTTCAAAGCGTGAAAGCACCAGGCCCCCCCCGCTATAATCCACACTTATCATGCAAGTGCTAATAAACCTGAACCATCACGGACTGCTAAAACGCTCAATGTTCAAACTCTTCAGACTAATGAAATTTCAGACAGATTAACCCACTCAATACAATTTTGGGTTAACTCTGGATACATCAGGACTTTCAGCTAAATTAATTTGAGTTATATATTCAAAAGGAAATCATTTAGATGATACAGAAAACTTAAAAAAGATTTTTAGTTTCCATGTTAAGAGTCAGTTTTAGGATGCACTTAAATCTATAATTCATGTGGCAAGCAAAACAGTTTTTTAATCACTTTAATTTTCCAGGATCAAAATGTACTTCATTGACTTAATACTCTATTCTCGGAAAAACATCAATGACGACATTTTGAATTGCCTGAAAAAAATTGGAAATCAACTTTTTGATGTTTGCATCTTCCTTACTATTCTATGATACAAAATTACATATTTGTATTTAGAACTCTAGGCCTAACAAATCAAGACACTTGAAAAAATATGTTCTCCTTGTGTCACCATGTAATGGCCATTTCCAAAGTTTTACTGCCTTTTCATAATCAAGAAATTTATGAATAATGATGATTATTACTAGTCGCAGTCCAAAATATCAAATAAATCTGCTGGGCCTATTGCTTTCCCTCTAATGCTTTCCCATCCTTTCAATATTTAGTGAATTAATACCTTCAAAACTTATCTGACCATTTTGTTTATAGCACTGTTTTGTGCGCTTACAACCACAAATGAGCAGCCAAACTCTAGATCCTATACTCAAATGAATGTGTTTCAGTTGCTCAAAGATTTAGTTCACCCTAGAAACCTAAGATAAAAGAGTACTGCGTCAGTATACAACTATATTTATGGCAAGAAATGTCACAAGTAATGTATTGATAAACCTTTTTTAAGCAATATTCCAATTCAACAGCACAAGACAAATAACCACGCTTAAATAATAATCTGGCACACTACTGTGGCTTATATTAAACTGCAGCTTCCCATGTCTCACCACTGCAGCCTGCACCACTCATGTGATCCAGTCACATGATGGAGAGGCCGTCCATCTGTCAGCATTATGTTCTTCAATTCGCTAAGGCTGCATAAATGTTGACGCTCATCATTGATAAGATGGCTGCGACGTTACTTAAAGCTTCAGGGGCAGTGAAATAAAAGTCACACGTTTCCCTCTCAACTCAGCACATCAGAAAAATAACAATAATTCCCCGATATCTCATTCATTCCTGAGGCTGCCACCAGTCAGCTGACTGCCTGTGCTAGCTAATCCACTGCGCTGTGACATTTAGCTGCGTCAGATCGTCGTGACGCTCCGTTTGTACAGCAGCAACAACCGTGACACTTATGGATTAACCCCACCATGTAAATGCTTTGCCCACAGTAATATTCATTTTCCGTTTAGCTAAAGCGTGTAACGATGAATGTACGTCGTGCCACTGTTAGCTACAGCCAGCTAGCATGTTAGCTTAGCTGGCTGTAGCAAATGACACGAATGAGTTTGGCCGGTTTTCTAAATGTAGGTGAAACAACGAGTAGTGTTTATAGTATCATTCAGTCATCACACAAACCTCCACCCATTAGCCGATGGAAAATACCATAGTTTATTTATAATCGTGATTTCTGTTTAGTGACATCTTCGCTTGTTAGCTAGCTAGCGTTACTGCCCCTTCATGCTGCATTCATGATCACTGGGAATATCAACAACTACATCATGTGAATTGAATTTTCTATGCTTTATGATCATATTTTCACTTTCACATACGATTAAAATACACCCTCTCAGCATACCTATTCATATGAATACATTTTGCACAAAGTCAAGACTATTACAAATCCAATCCAGTCATCCAGATCCAAAAGTCCCTGGAATCCTGAAAACAGCCAGATTTCAAGGTCCAAGTCCATAATACTTAATTCTATAACGGAAGGGGTCAGAGTTTGGACTTTGTCTGCACAATTGTCCTCCGGAGGTTGACATTAAATACATTTTCCTACGAAATTGTCGCATTCCCCACCGTCCCCGTGTCATTGAACGCAGCACCCTTGCTAGCCACCCGCTACATCCAGCAGCTAATGTCACATACTTAGCCTGGGCTGAGAGATGTAGTTTCTGGTCACAGCCTGGGTGTGAGTCCGCGCTGCTGCCGCCATGCCGTTCACGTCCATCGCCCTGTTTGATACCAGTGTTGCCATGTTCGAATACAGAGGTTGAGACCCGAGAAGAAACGATGCTCGCTGCGCTGTGCTCACTGACGCTGGTTGATGCAGATGACAGCAAAGCAATGGTCATATGACTTTGAGGAACCGGAAGTTGGATAGACGTGCGTGTTGTGCGTGCGTGCGTGCGTGTCAGCAAAATAGGATTCAGCTTGGTATCACATTTTAATCACGACACGTTTCTAGAGCATGTTAGTGAAATAAAAAACAGTGTCAACACAGGAAGTCCAAAAGCATAAGTATTCCTAATAATATTAATAACTAATAATAGCTTCCCAAAATCCACAGCAAAAAATAAATGAGAAAAATTCAGTTAAATTCAATAAAATTCAGTTAAATCCACAGTCCACATTCCAGAAAAAGACCTCTGGCGTTTCAGGAATAAACAGTGTTGCAGCCAAATCCAATACAATTGAAGTAACTGGGGACTCCTTCTTCAAACATGAAAACATGTCTCCATACTGCTCGTGTCGTGTGTCATCCAAGTGTCTGTAAGCCCCGACATTCTGATTCGACTTGAAATATCATCAATTACACCATGTTTAAAACCTAAATGTCCAATGGAAGTAGTGATGCCATTACGACATGACGCATTCCCCTGGGCGGGAGCTTGTGTGCACTGTGTGTTGTGTGTGTTCGAAAGTGAACGATATCAAAGGACATTTAGGCTAAAGACATGTTGTAAATGATGCCTTTTCAAGTCGATTTGAATGTCTGGGCTTACAGACACTTGGATGACACCACAGGAGCAGTATGGAGGAATTTTCTGTTTTTTTTCCCCTTTTGCTTTTTATTAAGTTTATTAACTCCTAAAGTGTTTTGTGGACTCAAACCTTAAACCATCCCACCATCTGCATAGTGGGGAGTAGATAATGAGTGAATTTTTATTTTTGGGTGAACTATCCCTTTAAGCTCACCAGTCAGACTGTTTGTTGTAATGAAAATAAGAATCTCCAGTTGTACCTTGGCACAACTGAATATTTCATTGAAAGTTATGCAAATAGTGGATGTTTGGGGAAATATAAAATGCTGTGTTTTTTTCATCCCTATAGGGGAAACCTTTGTTTTTCTTCAGATAAGTTTTATATCTGCCATTTTAACCCCATGCATTTTTACTAGTCTGGGTCTTATTAACCCAAATATTATTAATTACCCAATTATATTCATATTTCCCAGTAAACCATGAAACTAAAGCAGCTAAAAGGATTTAACTTTGACTGGAATGGAATGCCCTACAGTTTGTTTAAATTCTGTCAAGCTCTATGAAATTGCACACAATCAAAAATATCAGTGCCTCAATTAAGACAGATTTTCAAGATACATTAATTTTCCCATTGGAGAAAAATGCTGAATCTGCACCAAAACTTTTCCACAAAGTTTCATGGAAATCTGTCCAGTAGTTTTTCCATAATCTTCTATAGAAACAAACCAACCAACAAACAAATGAACAGGTTTTAAAACATCTCTGGTGGAGGTAATTCATTTTGAACTATATCTATGATTTCTTTCTTGCTGGGACTTAGTTCACATCCACATTTTTGAAAATGCATCAACTCTGCTTCGGATAAGCCTGGCATCCAGACTACTCTGGAGTTTTACAGCTGCTAAAATGGAGATGTTTTTGGAAATGCTGCTGGCCTCGTTTTCGTTTGAAAAAACGCTGTAGAGTCGTAGACACTCACAACTGCTTGCTGATTGGGTCTTTGCAGTCATGACGTAACCTCTCTCATTAGCCAGGCTTCTATCACATGACCCTCTTCTAGAGGAAAACAACCAGCATCAGCCTCATGCCACCTATCTAAAATGCAACATGGATTTTCAGCTACGTGTTGCTGACTCTGTTGTCTAACTAACAGTTGTTGGGCAGTTTCTGTATTTTGCAATAATACAACTCCTTATATTGGTAGGAGATGCATACCTTCCTGCTTACACTGGCACATGCATGCACAGTGTATGTGAGTAATATATATTACCCCTGTGTAGAAAGATGAGCCAAGACATTTGTGTGGACAGTAATCAAACATGTAATTTGAAAACACAAACGTATGTTGAGAAGCCCAACAGTGGGAACTGCAGGGTTTCTTTCTAATAAAAATCTAAGGTCTTGAGATAATGTATATTGTTATTTGCTGCTTTTCAAATAAAAGTGAGTTGAATTGAATTGAATGTAGCCTTGGTCCAGCAACAGTACAAATAATCCCACACACCTTGAACCGCATAGGTGAGTGTTCACAAGGTCATTAACTTAAATTGTTGTTAGTTTACTGCCTTTATTTGACAGTAACCAGACAGGAAATGTGTTCAGAGAGATGGCTGTGACATATGACAAAGGTCATTAGCTGGAATAGCCCTATGCATAAAGATGCATGTTTGTGGCTGGTTGCCTTCTGTCTCCAGTGTAAAGTAAATGGTAAATGGTAAATGGATTTGCATTTATATAGCGCTTTTCTAGTCTTGATGACCACTCAAAGCGCTTTACATTACAGTTTCACATTCACCCATTCACACACACATTCATACAGTGCATCTATCCCAGCACTTTGTTATTCTAAGGGGGGCCATTCGGGGTTCAGCATCTTGCCCAAGGACACTTCGGCATGCAGATGGTTCAGACTGGGAATCGAACCGCCGACCTTCAGGTTGGAGGACGACCACTCTACCCCTCAGCCACAGCCGCCCCGAGTGACTTTCTCATTTCAATTTAATACTGCACAGAATGAAAAAGAAATGCTGTAGCATACAATAGTGGACAGTGAAGTATCTGCTATGAGGATTAGATGTTAATCTCCTTTATCTCACACTTGAGAAAGAGATACTCAAGTGATATAAACAGAAAACAGTTCCTACTCAAACTCACACTTGTATGCCTTTCGTCATTATTGATGAAGGAAGTTGCAAGGCATTCAATACAAATTGAAGTTAATTAGAAGTCAAGCACTTGACATATCCTGTCATGTGCATGTTTCCACACAGTCATACCAAACTCCTTACACTGTCGCTTTAAGTTCTACAGGAACTGTTGAGTTTCAAAGAGTCTGCATTGACCAAGAGGGCAAGAAGATACAGAACTTTATTAATGAGGGGTACAGAGCGGTAGTCCTCCAACCTGAAGGTCGGCAGATCGATTCCCAGTTTTCCCCATCTGCATGCCGGAGCGTCCTTGGACAAGATGCTGAACCTACAATGGCCCCTCATAGAACAAAAAAAGTGCTCCTAGTAGATGCACTGTATGAATGTGTGTGTGAATGGGTGAATGTAAAAACTGTACTGTAAAGAGCGTTGACTGGTTATCAAGACTAGAAAAGTGCTATATAAATACAAAACCATTTACAATAACTCTTCAGCTCCCGACCTCCTGAGTAACGGTGCCAGAGACTTGCGACCACATTTATTCCCTGAGCCGGCAACATATAAAAGATTTTTATTCAAAGATTGCAAAAAATCACCTACATGCACATGTTGCAAATTTCCTGTGGTGGACAGAGAAAAATTTGAGGGAGGATGACATTTTATTATTATTATTATTTGATGGCTCAAATTCACTTTCTAATGGCTTTAGATTTTATTTTTCCAGCAAAAAAAAATGTTTATCCCCCAAATACTGTTTTCTCAAGATCCTCGAAGGGACCCTAGTTTGGAAACTACTGCTCTAAACAGCAGATCAGTCAGTATGTCATCACTCGGCTGCTGTTCTAATGGGAGTGTTGTTAAATGTCCATTTTATTTATATTGTCACAACAGGTACTCAGAGCAATTATGCATTAACTGCAAGCTGCATCAACAGAATGCGAAATGGGAACAGAGCAGAAAAACAGAGAGGCTTCTTGTGAAAATATGAAAAAATAGCTGTGCCTGGTTCTCTTCTCAGAGTCGGGGGGGAAAAAGTAGCCTTTCACTATTTGACAGTAATGACACTATTATGATATTTGTAGCTCAAAGACCTAAATACCTCTGTTGAATACAATGTAAATGTGCTCCCTGTGTGTATTTGTGTGTCCCTCTAACACACAAAACACCAACAGAGTGTCCTGGTGAGCAAACGGGGGAGTGACAAGTAAAATGAAATGATTGCGCTCACGTTCCTCCTAAAATCTCTTGCTTTGCCGTTTTCTCACTTTTGATGCTGTGATCCATTCTCTTTTGACGAAGCCTGTTCCCCACTATAGCTCGTAAGCGAGTGTTTGAAGATGATTTTGAACGGTGCCCCCCCACACAACCGAAACGCTGGCAGCCACACATCACATACAGACACACTACAGCTCTCTGATGGCGGAAAAGCACTACAGATTGAAGTGGTAAGCACTGCCATGGTGCGGCTGATGGCAGCCCCTGGAGAGCTCATCCAAACGTTTCAGGCTGCATGCAAAAAATAGCAAATTAATGCAAGTGAAGGGCTTCTTCCTACAGGAGCAGTGCCCTCATTTCATAAAAAACTGTTTTTGTCCCTCAGTCTTTTATGATGAGTTCAGAGGGATATGACATCCCTCAAGCACTTCATATCCAACCATCAAGGCAAAACAGATATCATAATATTCATAATTGTGTATGCTGCTGTTGTTGTTAACAGGCTCACACAGTGTCCTTATGTAAGTTAAATTACTGATGGTAACCAGGAACTACATTAACCAACCCCTCATCCCTCTGTTATGCGCTGGATGCAACTCAGGTTATCATGCGGCAAAGGAAGCAACAGCCACAGAAATCAGAGGCAGCTGGCTAACCTGATGTGTGTTTGTCTGGTCCTGTGCACATCTCTTTAGCATTGTATTGATAGCTAGCGTCATACGTTTGCTTGAAAGCATGCTAAGTGTGTCCCAAGCATGTAACTGTAAGATTGTTGTCATTATGGCGACCGTGCTGGCACCAAACATCGAGCACGCCCACCATCAAGCAAAATGCAAATTATATGTTTGAGTCCAGCGTGATGTGGAGAGTTGTAGTGATGGGGTGAATTGATGGTACATCTGAGGTCTCTTTCTTTTGACTAAAACCAATATCTTCCCTTAACTTTAAAACTGCTAAAATCAACACTTTTAAAATGAGAAACATCGGAGGAGCAATACATCCCCTCTGCTCTAAATATGCCCCAATTAGGTTATGCCAACATCATTTCCTAATGATGTCATTGTGACGAAGCAAAAGTCAATGCATTACTACACTATATGACGTCCTTTTCTGACATTATCGATTAACTCCAATTTTCTTATTTGGATTTGTTTATTTTAAATAGCGGTGAAGTTTCAGTCTTTTTTCATGATTTCTTTTAAATGTATGACTTCTATGCAATTTGAGTTCTAACCGATTGCAGAGTTAGTTGAAGGCTTTGCTTACTTGTTCATAAACAGTGTCAATGTCCATGTATTGTCACCCACTGGAAACACTCACTAGTTCAAGATTTCTGGAACTTATTTCTGATTGCGTCAAGCGTGATAGCCAACATTGGCTGCAGTGCAGGAAAAACAAAGGTAAAATGAGAAAGAAAAACGATGAGACAGTTTAAAAGTCCTTAGACAAGTATTGTACATCCAAAGCCAGACATAACTGGAGACATTTAATAAAATTCTAAGGTCCAACATCAAGAATCCATCAAAGGGGGTTTATAGAAGCTGTGTCTCAATTTGGGACAGAATCCTTCGGAAGCTGCATTTGTAGACCAATTAACGTCACAGCAGGGCAACTAGACTGTTTCAATTTCGAAGACTCTATAGTAACGAAACGAAACGAAAACTTCAGAAGATTCGTTTTTAAATCTAAGAATGCAGCCGAACAGCTAGCGGTACACATGCTAAAAACACATTCTTTTGACGTTTTTAATCCACCAAAGAACGTTTTCTACTCGGCTGTAAGGGGATGACCAGGTCCTGCGACCAACTGAGACACAGCCATAGACTCTTCTCATGAACACAGTAAACATGAGCCCATTTGAAGGCAGCAAACAAGTAAGATTAATGTTGGCTCCACATTCAAACCTTACCTTTTTGAACATCGCATGATGCACTGACAATCTCAGAAGTCCCTGAGCGTCATCTAATATTGTTGAGCATTCTTCAAACTCTGATATCAAGCATTCAAAAACTCAGTAACTGAATATAGTTTGCAATAATTTCCATTATCATTGTGCTGTCTGTTGACAGTATCTTGGTTGATATAATCAAATGCAACTTAGCGTTCATATTCTTAAAGAGCTTTTTCATTTGGACATTACCTTATTCTGCTACAATGGAAATACAGCCAACTATTGAGTCGATTTTCTTGTTGGCTAGTCATGGATACAAAATATGCAATATTAATGTTATAACTTGTCCCTTATAGAGTATGTGGCTCTGTTGGTCTTCGATGTTTTTGTAGGTATGTGCACACTGTTCAAAAATGGTTTTGATTAAGTATTAAATATTTTATTATTTACACCTTCCTGGTTGTATAGCTGATGCAGAATTAATGTCATGTGGGTCCGGTTTCTAATCGTGTCTCCAACGCTGCAGCTGGTGGTAACCTCCAGTCATTGGCCGATTTACATTGATGGCGATATTAGCCCTGTTCATACAGCAGCTAAAGGGCAGATTGTTGTGCCAAAAAGGAAACACAAACAGAGGGGGGTTCGTTGTTCCACATTTATGGTTTACCTGTTGATTGAGTAGAAGGGAGAGCCAGCATGGTGGGACAGGATGCCGAAAGTGTTGTCAGGTTCACAATGCCTCTTAACCTGAAACACTGGTGTGTTTTATAACTCACCCACAGAGGCGGTATCATGTTGCCCTTGTGTCATTCATTGTAAACAAGTGAAGGGTCAGAGAAATTGCAGAATATAAATTTAATGTTGTGGCCTATTTTATTAGTTTGGTGTTTTATTTGAAGTGTACTCAATTTATGTTTATATTCTCCCAGTGCTCCGTCAGTGGGGGACTGGCTTTCCAGCTGTAGCACAACTGTCATATATCTCTTTCACCTAAGTTAAAATAAGGCAGCTTTTGATTAGTTGGAATTACTTTTTTCACCTGATCTTTCATTTGTTCAAATTAATTGAATTCGCACCACAGCACTTAAATAGTGCTCTTAAAAATAAAACACACAACTCTTATCAACAGCTATTAATTCATAATTTTAGTTTCCTATCCACACTTACTTTCCTAAATTTGTGCGGCGGGGACAGAATTAATAGATTATAAATTACACAAGCATTACACAAGCATAGCTGTTGTGAAGATGGACAAATTAATTGTGCAACTTGCAAAGAAAAGACTAAGGAAGTAATCAAAGAGAATAGCGAAGTTGCTAAATGACAATAGCTTTACTTAAAAACTCCATTGCAAATAATATGATAATATTTTACTAGGACCAGGATTTTATTTCAGTGTACTTTACAATTTACAATCCTGGTCTACTTTGATTGACATAAAGAAATCTTGATACTTAAACCACAAACTGTCTGTCAGTAGTGAGAGTCTTATGACATTGTCTTATTTCAACGTGTTGGTAAACTTTGAACATTTCCTGTCTCTATATTAGGTGTTTTATTGGATAAAAAAGTAGAATCCTTTCTTTTTACACTCCCCTCACAATGGGATTAATTAATCTATGAAGAAGTAAAGTGACCACACTGCTTCACAGGCCTGGGAGGCTGAGAGGGGAATCCTCTGTATTTGTTGCACTGCACAGTTTAATGTGACCATATCAATGCGCTACAAGGTAGATTTTTTAAAGTAAGACTTGTCAGCCTGTTAATCCCGAGATCCACTATGTGACTCACACAAAAAACAGATACTAACAACAAAACAGGATGCAGCCTTACATCCACCTCCAAAAACCTGATCTCTAAAGCAGGAGGGACCATGTGATGGGAGAAAATGTGTTGGTGGTCTGAAGCTGTGACAGCCCCGCGCCTGCAGACATAACCTGCATTCCCCCCCGAAACCCCCCACTTACAAAAACATCCCTGACCTTCCTTCTAATTGGGCTTTGGGGTGACGGGAGAGAATGGGTGGGGGTGGCGGTGGGGGTTGGAAAGGGGGTAGGAGGCGTTAAGTGTGACCTTTTTTTTTCTCTTCTGGGGAGTTTCCCAAGACACAGTGGGGTGGATTGGTTTCTTTGGCTGCGCTCACAATAGGGCCTCAGTTTTTTTTCTGTTCCCGGACAGTCCCTGCGATTCCGCCGGGATTACTCTGCTGTAAGAAGCAGAGCTCAACTCAGACAGATCACTAAATTGTCTGAATATTAAGAACAAACTTAAACGTGCGGCAGCATCACTGCAGAAAGACCATACAGCTTCGAAGTCCATCTCTTCTGTTCACAGCCAGTGGTGGGACTGATTACAGCCACTATATTATTATTCTGTATTATATTTAGACTGCTATTAATCAGGCAGTAGAGCATTATGATGTCTACAAAGTATAGTAGAACAATTTAACGACTTTAAAATTAGGTTGACATGTTTTCTGTGTAAAAATCATAGTCAGGTTATTTTGCACAATTATTACATATATTTTATGGATTAAAAGCACAATTTTCTTTGAACTCAATTCAAATTGTATAAGTGGAAAATATCATTGATTGTAAATATGTACAGATACAGGTACAGGTACACTACTTGATTACATTTATATCATCACTTTCCACCACTGGCAACAGCAGACACACACCACACTGCTGAACAGGGGCTTGTGGTGTATATCCTCTGCTACTCCTTTGAATACAGTTGCTCTGGATTTATGATTTGATATTGCTCTAAAATTGGGTTTTCCAGCTTTTATTTAAGACACTTAAAAAAACAAAACAGATGACCTGACTCTTTTCATGGTGTCATGGAAAGATGTTTTTCTCTTTTTGATGGCCCAATCAGTAAAGCTCTGTTGCTGCATACCTCGGTCAGCACACAGCAGGCTCATCCAGGACCTTTCGTCCCCTTGCAGACTCAACTCCTATTAAGTGCACAGATTAAGTGTGAACAGTAAGCTAATGTCACTGCGTCTCAGGGCATAGGTTTGGTTTCAGAAGTGGGAGGTACAATGAAAGTTTATTTATTCCCACTACAAACAAAACTAAACCGTGTGAATGCCACACAAGACAACTGGGCTAACTTAAGAGGCAGTAGTTTAAAATTCTGAACTTGATTAACTTTTTCTAAAGTTTTACACCACACGTCATTGTCTTCATCAGTGGAGATCGAGATTAATGATTGACCGTGAGATTTTGTTAAAAACTCAAATCTTGTACATTTGATATCCTGATAAAATATAATAGATTTTGATAATGACTGTCCAATCAGGGAGGGATCTAAAATGATTTAGTTTCAATGACAGAGCTCTTTATTGATAGATGGTTCTTACTAAAGGAAACACTGTTCTTCCCTTAATTGTTGTTCAATTCTAGTCTATTTTACGAGAAGTATTCACTCTAAATGATTTTTTTACCCCTCAGGTCAGTGCTCAGCTCTTAGTGGTGACAGCCTTTCTCTGGTTTAGACCGAAAAATGTGTTGATCACTTATTAAAAATTAAAAACTAAGTTTACAGCAGTAAATGGTAAATGTCTGTTTTATATAGCAATTTCCTTGTCTTTATGACCACTCAAAGCGCTTAGAAATTCAGGCTTACATTCACCCATTCACCGACACATTCATACAGAGCATATAGATGAAGCACTATTCTCTATATGAGAAGGGGCAATTTAGCTTCTCTTTTTTTTGACCTTTGGATTCTTTACTAGTATGCCCTTAGTCACAATCATAAAACCCTTTCACACAAATAGCAAATATTGAGCTTATAAAAAGGAATAAAAAAATGTTATTGACAAAGAACTAATTGTTTTCATTCTCAGATTCTATTGATTTCAATGTGGGAATTTCCTGCCTTCTGTATGTTAGATCTTTTTAACTCGGATATCTCTGGGTTCTGAGTAGTTGGTCATAGAAAAACAAGACATATGATGTCATCAGCTTGGAGTTTTGGAAAGCATTGTGTCGTATATTGTGTATTAATAAATAAGGTAAAAGGCCAAATTATTGATGATCAACATTCGAGTCCTAATGAAATTGATTTAAAAGTTTTTGTATTTCTGTAATTTTTTTAAAACCTCTTGCCCCATTTTATAATCTTACCATCATAAGAAAAGTTTGAATTTAAACCACCAGCTCTACATATTGTTCCACTGTAATCAAAGGATGAAAGATACCATTAGAAGGTCATATTACAGTCATGAAATTTATCATAACTCAATTCATAGCAATATGTTTGAAAGAAAATCACACTTTGTCTGTATCCATATACATAATATATATGCACATTTGTACCACACGTTTCACAAATTTCAAGATATTTCACAAAGACAGCACCAAAGAGCTTTTGATTGATTCCTCAACCCTGCAAATACATTCATTCATTATTTCCCAGATACTAATAGTCTATTAATTACAGAATTGAATAATTTACAATAAAATAACAATTTTAAGGTACTTTTCTCATTTCCAGGCCTTTTAACACTACAATAATTCCATTCAGTCTTTACATGCATCGATCTGCGTAAATCTTCTTATGAAAGCTGTGGATTCTGAAAATTTCACACAGACAGGAAATGTTACTATAGCCTCAATGAATGAAAAACCTTGTAGTGTTCAACAAAGCAAGCAGCTTACTGATGCTGAAAAGCCCTTTTTAGGACTCCCGCTTTCAGCAACTCATTCCTGGAATTAGCTTCCACATGAAATCAAAACTGTACACCGAAACTCTGAGAACTTCCAGCGGTATTAAAATCACAGACGCAAAAAAAAGTCAGGTTCCGCAGCCTGACAGAGAAATTGCCACAAAGTGAAGATTTGTTGTTCTCTCCAAACCACAGAGAAAACAACACTCAACATTTGAACCGATATACTGTATGACAACACCTTTTCTGGATTACGTTTTGGTTTGGTCCAAATTTAATACAAATGGATGAACAAATTATCTTCTTGTAAGTTCAATATTTGTAAGAGGTATCTGCGTAAATTGTATTTGCGTGTGTAATGCCCTGGGTTTCACTCTGACACTGGCCTTGTGACAGTTACCCTCAGACACAGGAAATTTTCTTCCCCAATTCTTTGTTGAAAAAAAGTAATGACGCATTTCCAATTTTAAACATTCTGATTTGCTGACAGAGTCTCACAAACTGCTGCTGTTCTTTCTCTTTATGTACTCACTGCGGTGACATGCAACTACCCAACACAATCAAATAATGAAACTAAATTCAATACAGTACAATCACTTAACACTTTCTGTCACCAATCCTATATCCCTTGCTGCAAACCAAATTCCACTTCCCCTTGTAGAGATTATGCGGCATGAAGCAGCCATGTTCTCCAAGACCCTGTCTAAATGATTATAATTGACCAACAGATATAACCAGAGATTTTATCATCAGAAACCTGAAAGATCCCTCATTGATCACCTCAAAGTGGGTCTTTCTAAATTTCTGTTCATCTTTAGTTACTCATGAATATTTTGTGCAAAATCCTTCCATTTCCACCCTGTCCTTGTTAGATGAGCTTGTACAGGTCTTGTGTTATTCCTTGTACAAGGTGCCCATGTGCAACTGGAATACATGAACTGCTACAGAACTTGACACAGATAGATGATAGAGACTGAGCAAAACCAAACACAGACAATGAAAGCCAAGGAAACAACCAAAACATGTCCGGAGGAAACAATCCATCTGTGCGACAACAGGGCATCATTCCATAATTTTCTTGTCCATTGATTCTTTGCCATTGGTCCGCGAGTAAGGCTCAAAAGCAGAAGAGCTCAGGTAGCGGGCGGAAAGTTCCTGCAGGTTTCCAGCCAGCGATCCAGCCATGGACAGGGGATTGGAGGAAATGCGGGTGGCGACGCCACTGAGTAAGGAGGGCATGGGGAAACTGAAGAGGCTGTGTGCTGCAGATGAGCTCTGCAGGCCTGCAACTGTGCCTGAGCTGGTGACAGTGGGTAGAGGGGGGCTGCCGCCTGCCGTGCCAGTGCTGCCTCCCCCACTGCTGTTGCTGTTATTGCTGGCCATGGCCATGGAGGGAGGGCGCAGGGCAGAACCCAGAGTGCCACTGCTGCAGTGGGGTAGAAGGCCTGGCAAGCCCGGAGGTGTCAGCAGCCGCCCCTGCTCCAGCAGTCTTAGGACGCTGCAGGTTGCTGCTGTTTCTGAAACCACTGAACGCAGCTCAGAGTCCTTCCCTTGGTCTTTCTTCTGCTTAGTGCGCCGGTTCTGGAACCACACCTTCACCTGGGGAGATACACAAATGAGAAACTTGAGTCAAGTCAGAGTCTAGTTAGTTCTGACTAAAAGACTAAAAGGCATTGTTTTGAGACATGATTGGGTGATTTTGAGTAAATTCTCATAAAGGTACTGCCAACTGATGCAGGACAACATAAGAGGCCAATGCAAGAGACTGACATCAGGTAAGGGGCGAGTCAAACTAAAATAATATTTGGATTTAAATATTGTCATAGCGATGACAGTTGTAAGAAGAGACCAGCAATATGCTTTATAATGTGTTACCACAAAATACACAAAGAAAGTCACCGTTTTTTAAGCAAATTTCTTTTCTGATCAAACATTAGCTACAAAGTTAGCGTTAAGTTTAAGCTACGTTATGTCATTCAGAAACAATTCCAATGTGATATTGCATGTTCAAAAATGTGTTTCCATAAGAAAATAGACTTGCTCAATAGAAATGTCAAGCCAATTTTATATATCCGTCCATTATCTATACAATTTGTTCTTTCAGGGTGGTGGGGGGGCTGGAGCCAATCCCAGCTGACATTGAGCGAGAGACAGTTTACCAGAGTATCAAGGGACCAACATACAGAAAAAAACAACCATTCACACGCACATCCAAACCTACTGGGAATTTGGAGTCTCTAATTAACCCTAATTCCAATCTGCATGTTTTTGGACTGTGGGTAGCCTGAGTGAGTATCCGGAGGAAACCCACGCAGACACGGGGAGAACACGATAACTTCACAATGTATAACTCACTTTCTCAGGGCACTTTTAGAGTTGGCTACATTACATTACTAAAGCAGCTAATGATGACTTTCCATGGCTCAGAGCATTTCTAATTCATTAAGACTTGCATCTATAACCACAAATAAACTACATTTAAATAATACATGTATCATTAGCACTCAAGGCAGAGGAATGTCTCAACACTAGAAACATGAGCAAGCGAGCGCAGCAAAGTGAGCAACAGAGATAGCTAACTGAGAAGCTAAAGCACGCAGCAGATCAGAATTGCATGTGAACAGGATAAAGTCACTCAAAGGAGGAGCAGACCGACTCTTTGAAAAGACTTAAAATGAAACAGTAACACCGGCAACCAGAGATGAGACAATTCGCCCACCAAGGCACATCAGGACGTGTATACATCAGCGGAATGTTATGACAATATGTGGCCATTTGTTTTCCATGCTGCCATTGGACATAACACAAATATCAGTAGGATGTCTAAGGTGTGAGCATCCTGCGACATTTTAGTTCACTTTACATGACTGATTTAAGTGTAGAAACGGGAGCAGGTCATCAGAACACGGACTGGCTTGTGATTTAAAGATTAACACTTGAGTCTTGCACACATGATTTACTCCCACCCACTTATTTTATATTACCTTTGTGTGATAGGGTACAGATAGAAAAATCTATTGAAATTAAAACTTTTCTATTTTCTATAATTCACCTTCAATAATATTTGCTCTGATTATAGTTAAAGTAGTAATCTGATCATCTCAGTACTTGGAGATAATTGCACAATGAACCATACAAGTCTGTGTCTTGACAGATTAAGTTAAAGCTATTATCCAAAGCTTTTGTTCGGAGAGCATAAGTGGCAAAGTGCCTGCCCATTCCCAACTGCTGCATTCAGATTGCTGCTGGTTGTCTTTGATGTATATTGTAGCTCTTAATCCAGGGATATGTGCACACATAGACACACAATCAAATCTGGTCCAATGTGTTATTGATCAAACGTCATGGAGGAGACGGCTCACAGAACTTCATATGTCAGAACATTGTGGAACAATCAAAGCAAATCCAAATCTCCAGCTCTTGTGTATAATATTTGTCTTAGACATTTTTATTCCGTCGGCTTGCTGGTTTTACTTGATCAAACCAGATTGTTGTTCTTATGTTCGGAAATTGTGATTTGATGGTGATTTATTTAAAGATGAGATTATCAGTGGAAACTTACAGAGAATAAATATCTAATGATTTTGATAATGGCGTAGAAGACCGCTGTTTTATATTTCCACAATACAGTTATTGGAGAAAACCACCAGTATAAACTTAGAGAACACTACATTCCGATATTTTAAAGGTGAAACGTTAAAATATCTATAAATAACTGTAAATTGCAGCCATTATTATGTTTCTATATAGTATAATAATTTTAAAGGCACCAAAGTGCAGACGCAAACACTATTCACTTGATTTCAGAGACCTGCACCTTCCTTGAATTAACATCAAGTCATTCCCTGAACATGTAGATTTAGCCCTAAGAATTACAAAGAGCCTCAGACGGTAACTGAACAATCCCAAAAATGAAGTTGCCCTTTTTAAAATTCCGAGGCTGCCATGATTACACTTCAGAAAGGAAAATCTCTCTGAAATGAAATAAAAGATATTATTATTATCTTCGCCAATTGTTTCAGAAATTTTACCAATGTCTCTTCCAGTGTATGTACAGCATATTCCAGAAATGTATGTAATATCAGAATAAAGGGAAAAAAATGTGTTCATTTAATTTCACACTTAAGAATGGAAAAAATAATTAATTCATTTTGATAGCACTGATTAAACTGTAGCAAAAGCACCAACCTTGTAATTTAGCATGTTCAATCAAGTCATTCATCTAGCTCGACAGATCTATTCAGTTATTTAAACAGTTCCACATACTCTTAATTGAATAAATGTCAAAAGTAAAACAGATACGGGCTTGCCTGTGTATTGAACCTGTAAATCTCCTGTGATTTCACCTGATTGCTTTCCTATGGAGCAAAATGTCCATGTACCAATCAGCAGTGAGCCTCCAGCTCAATCCTGCTGCCCGGTCCAATCACATCTGAATATCCTTTTTTCCCTTTCTCTTCAGTCTGTGGTTTCACTCCTCACCCTCTGTTAACAACCATCTCAAGTCAAGAGAAGAAGTCCAGCCGATCAATCCAATATTTTCTGTTTGTGACTTAAAGACTCCTCCGGAGGAACAATCCTGTTCATTTTGGGATGAAATTCTCTGACCAGTTGAAGCAAATAGCTTAAACAAAAGACCAATGCACACACAGTAAACCCCGTCATTCTGTAATGTAAACAACCAGCGAGTGCTGGGGAAACAAAATGTTAATTTCATTATGTCAATAAAAGGTATTTCATCAGGACAAGAAGACACTCAAAGAAAATCCTGAAGCCTTTGTCCTGCCTAAACAAAGGTTGTTTTCTATAAAGCTTTTTATATCAGCCAAATTTTCAGACACTTATCTTGTTTTGACTTTACCCACAATTGTGTTACTCAAATGAACAATAACCTTACTAAAACGTTAACATTTTAAAACTTTAAGCAAATAAGTCAAATGTGCAGAATTAGTAGTAAAATTTGACCCGTGGGGTTAATGTAAATCAACCTGCAGATTGAAGATGTTGCTCGCGATGTCAATTTGTAAGGAAAAGGCCGTCTTCTCAAAGACCTCCACTTTAGGTCAACGTCGTTCAACCGCATCGAAAGCCACAACACACTAACACCAAAGGCCGAGCCAAGGGCCCCGTTAGCCATTTTGCCCACTTTTAAAAAACACATAAATAGTTCAATAACACCAATGCTCCGGCACAGACAACTGGGGCTCCCTCGAGTCCAAATCACAGGGTGAGTGGTGCTCTGGAATCTGGTGTCAAATGCAAGAGTGCAAATGCAGTTCAACCACAGCGGACACTGCGTGACCCATTGCTGACCCCAGACATATAACATGGGTAGGAAGTCTGCAGGTTTTGTTTTTTTTCAATGGCAGATTTCGTTTTAGCAGTTTGAGGCAATATTGTCAAATAGCACTCCATAAGCCGAATCACCACTACATGAAATTAATCTGGAAGAACAATTGATTTCATTTAATACGAACAAATTCAATATTGTTCAGTGGTGTCTTCATTGACCTAAATACAAGTTCAAGAATCACCACAGCCCTCATAGTCAAAACGTTATATTAGAAGCACACCTGCAAGTCTGTGAATTCAACCAAAAGCACAACTATTTTTTATTGACTATTGGAGCCATTAAATGTTCATTCATATCTGTAGTAACAGGCCCATATCTTTTAAAATTATCCGCTGTGAAACTCGGAATTCTCACTTCAATCTCTGATTTAAACTCACGTTCAATTAATAGGTTCTGTCTGAATTGAAATTGATTAGTGATTTGTGTCAGGGCTTACAAATCAAAGGAATTGAATTTGATCACCTTGGTAAAATCCCGTTCTTCTGTTACAAAGCGAGTGGTCATCTTAGATTGTAACACGATTTTCTGATGTCAAAATAGACAGTGGGTGAAATTAAATTACTTAAAATCATTTATAAACAAATCAATAAATTGAGTCTTTTGCATCATAGATTCTCCTGTTTAAGCAGAATAAATTCAGAATTTAGAAAATGAGCAGGGACCAGTGTGATGAATACATACCTGAGTTTCAGACAGATTGAGCTGGCGGGCCAGTTCAGTTCGTTCCCTCCCAACCACGTACTGGCACCTCTGGAACTCCATCTCTAACCGGTAGAGCTGCTCTGCAGTAAAGGAGGTGCGGGTTCTTTTGGGCCGGTCCAAATCCAAACCCTTCGGCAGAATAATCTCACGAATGGAGCCTTTAGCATCTGCAACAATAAGCACTCTAAATCAACAAGGTTGAGGCCAAGATTGCAACCAAGTAACAATTCAAACAAACAATCAAAGTATACAATTTCCTGTTATTATACAGGAACAAACAACAGAGTTATAGACAAATTATAATACTATTAATAACAGTATCAGTAATACAGAATACACACAATTGCACAGATGTACTCAAATAGAGATTTTACTTTCTGAATTTAAGTATTTGTGGATTTAATTATGGACAAATACTGTTGTTTTAATTTATATATCAATGAGCTGACAACACTTAATGCTTGAAATTATTAAATTTTACATCAGAAACATATGTCATAGTCTTTTATTAAAATGATAATACTTTTAAACTTATTATAATTATTTATTTATTAATACATTTATATTTCCTGACAAATGCGCATATCCAATTAGTGAAGATTACATAAAAAACAGGGAAATAAAAATCATGTTGTTCCATTTTACATCACTCGTTTAAAAGCCTAAATAGAGAATTTTAAATGTATCATCCTCTCAAATCGAGCACAAAGTTGTTCCAGTGTTACAAGAAATTAATTTACAATAATTGTGCTTCTAACAAGAAACTAAATAATAAATAGTAATCTATGACACAATTGTCCAAAAACTAAATAAATTAAAATATATAATATAAAATATAATTTAGGGAGTCAGTTTGCGCTGTTTTATAATATCTTGTGCAATTAATCCTTTGTTTTATTTACCTTATATTTATTATGTGTTTATTACAAACCAAACACGCACACACACAAACACACACACACACACACACACACACACACACACACACACACACACACAGAGTGCATAAAGGAAATACTCTCTATAGGCGCCTGACAGTCATTTACACAGTTACATGTGTGGTTTATATATTTCTATACAATACTATATAACCAGCTTCAGTTTTTTGAGTTTAAATAGTATTACTTTTAATATGTATCCCCCTGAAAGTATAAGGTGGTAAAGATAGTATAAAACCCCTGCTGCATGTAGCCTTCTTTATCCTTAAAATTTGTGTCACATCTTTGAACTTAACCAAGGAAATATACATGGTTGTTTTATTTATTTTAAAAACTAACATTAAACTGTAAAGAATACCATTAGTTACAGTACAAATTCATAAGAAAGATTCAGCCTGTTGTGGATTTACTTTAATAAAGTCAAATATAAAATCACTAATCTCTTGGCCTAGAATTAAATAGACATATTTAACAACAGTAAAAAAAGGCTCCATAGATATACATTTAAAAACATTGTTTTCATTGCCGATTTTTTCATTTAAAGGATAATCATGTTGTTATTGTCCATCTTCAGTCAATGAACCAAGAAACAACGTCTGTTATTATAAATGTTATACAATTTTGTTCTGGATGATTCTCTCATTTTGCTAATTGTGAAATACATGCAGTTTATTTGACTCCAGATCAAATCTGTTCCATCTCTACAGTATAAAACCTCAAGGTTGTAGAAACAAAAAAAGAGAGAGAGAAAGAGCCGTACCTCGGACTAGGATTCTCCGGCAGTAGTCTGGGTCCCCTGTGCTCCCTCTGTTCTTCTCGCAGTTGTCCAGAGTCCCAGAGGGGGAAAAGGAGTCCTGCTGCTCCTTGAGGAAGCTTTTGGACAAGCTGCCCTGGGAGTCTTTGCCATCCTTTCCCTCCTTTAGTCCATTCTTCAGCACCATCCCTTCCATCTCTTGGTTGTACCTGACCTCCATCCTCAGCTTATCCTCAGGACCTGTGGTTTCTCCTTTTTTTTTCCTTTGTCAAGTGAAAAAAAAGGATATCTGGGAGAACACGGCACACCAGATCGTCTGGACAGTGTGGGTTTTAGTTTCAAAACAGCACCTTCCAGCAGGACAGAGTCAGCTATCTAATGTCTGGAAAAATACTTCTGTCGCCAGACCAAGGAGCCCTATTATCACTGACCAAACTCCCTTTGCCCAATGATCATGGACTTCTCACTGAAGCTCAACAGTAATTCAGTGCCCCCCTTTCTTCGCTACATAGACATCAGGCTGATAGATGATCTTCACATAATCAGAGCCATGGAAGCGCACTTGCTGTTTCAATTGATTACGGTAATTTCGCTGCCTCCACATTTGCGTAACCTCATGAATACACTAAATTGTTTGGGGAAATAGATCAGGTCTTGATAGAGGGGTTTGCTCGTCCCGTCCCCCTCTGTTTGCCTCCTCTCAGCCCAGGGAATCAGGACAAATGATTGGTCTTGTCTCGCAACCAAGCCTCCCTATAACCCCACATGAATGCTCACAATCACAGGGGTACGACTCTTCCAGATCTGTAAAAAGTTCCCGGGTGCTTCATTCCTCCATCCGCAGATCACGGCCGGACCTTTGTCTTCCTCCCCCAGAGTTCTCACAGTGCACCTGATCGCCGCAGCATGTCAGCGAACTTTGATCCCGTCTTTCCCTTTGGCTCTCTCGCCAATCAACGGAATTCTGCAATGAGCGGATCTCGCCACTATGCTATTGTAGGCAGGAGACACTGGGAGAGAGCCGCAGAGGGAGAGAGAGAGAGGGATAGGTGGGGAAAAAAGGCATAAGAGACAAATCCATTTCAATCTGCATCTTTGGAGGCGATGACAAGCCTGCGAGTTTCAGCCCAGCAACAACGCGGGGCTCTGCTTAGACGGGAATGGTTTTAAAGTTTCCCGTGTCGTCCTGTGTTCATTCACAGCAGCCCGGCAAGGTCCTGGCCGCTAACGCCACATTCTTCAGTATTAAAATGATTGCACCCCAGAGGCCATCTACACCTCTCATAGTCTTAACCTCCACATTTTAAAAAGACAAAAACAGGAGAATAAAACTTGTCATTAGTGCTTAGACTGCTAACACTCTCTCTCACTCATGCATACCCCTGGAATGGCCCCTGCCGCTCTCCACCACTCGCCTTCCAGCCCACTAACCACACACCCACCCGCCCTACCACCAACTCTTAGCTATTTTCATTGTCAGTGCAACAATATCTCTGAACACAGCAGTGGCCAGTAATCCAATAAGACCATTGATTAGGCCACAATGATTCAATTCAAACCAGTGGCCTAGTGCAAGGAACATTCTCTGGCCCTTCTTGTCACCTTAGCTGGCCAGAAGCCCTCTTCAACCTGCCCCCCTCCTTGAGTGCCATTCATGCCTTTATGGGAAACAGAGAGGAAAAGGAGTGAAAGATGGCAATTATCTAATTGGACTATTAACAAACAATTCTGTGAGTGTGGCTGCCCGGCAGTAGTCTTTGGGTGGGTTTAAGGGCTGCATGTTGGACTAACTTTATTCACTGAGTGTTTGGGGGGCTGCTGCTTGGAGTGGGGCAGGATCTATTGTTTGAGAGAGGTAAAAAGGAGGCTAAAAAAGGAGCGACTAAAGGGGACCGGGGCTTCTCAAGCTGTGGTGCAGAGCTTCAGCCTGGGAAATAGATTGAGGATGTAGCATCTTGGACTCTCATGGACACACAATGGCTGAAGGGGAGAAAGGACAGATGTTTGGTTTCTACATCCCTAAAACTATCACACACTCACATCTAGAATATTAATAATATAACATTTTTGCAATTCAGGTTTTGCTATCATTACACTTGAGAGAATTTCTGAGATTTCACTTGTAGATAATGGGTTCCTTTAGTAGGTCCTCGTAAACAAAAGGCTTGTGTATCCCGTCACCAGAAAATGAGCCATTAGGCTGGCATCACATCAGAAAGCTTCAAAGTGCTGTAAAGATCTTATGCTTTCAATGCTGCTTATTTTATTGTAGAGACGATAAGGTCATTAACCAACATGATGTAATGGTGGTGATGTCTTTTGACCTTGTGGTGCTCCAAACGTAACGTTCAAATAATCTACGTGAAAATCCCTTCAACATTCTGGTGGCCCTTTTCATGTTACTTTCCAAACCAGGAGGGTTACTCCTTTGAAGTGACATATTTTTCTACATTATCCAGAAGTAAGTCATAAGGTAAAATCACTATCCAAAACATATCAACCCCGCTGTATATTCAATATTTCTATACCAATATTGTTGTTCCCATAAAAGGAATTGTTTAAGTATTAAAATTATGCTGCTAACTACTACTAACAGTGAATTTATTAATGTAAAATGACTTGTATAACACCTTTACCACTCCAGGTGAGGGGTACTTCTTTAACCTTCATTTTCTTCCTGTTGGAGTGTTTCAAATCAAGGGTTCCTTTAATTGGCCACAATCACATGACAAAGTTTGATATAAAAGAAATGAAAAAGGTGGTTTGAATATATTCCATCATGTGTAATTTCTACTGCAAGCATCCAACTTTGGAGGCAAGTGCCCTCCCACACACACTCACACACATTCACAGCGCTCTGCAGTGGTCCAATCACCACAGGCCAGCGCTGAATCACCAGCCTTATTATCATCACTATTATAGTCATCATTTTTAACACAGCATGGCTTCAGTGACATTCTTTAAAATACTGGACAGTGCTGTGCTGTAATGTGACCCGGCTACAGCCAGCTTTGGGTTATTTCAACACAGGAAGTTAGAGCAGTTCTAAAGACACATTTAATGTCTGGTTCGAGATAAGTGTGTCCCAGGAAATCAAATCGAGCCCCAAACTGCTGCAGCCAGCTTGACAGAATGAGGGGGTGAAATTTCAAGTTATTTCCAGGGAGGAAATGGTCACTTTTGCTACAGAACCTGCTGAGATGCCAGCATGTTTGTTTGTAATGTGACTGTGCCGCACATAAATAGTCAGTTAACACAGTCAAAGCAAAGTGGAGAAATGACCATGTGCCTAACGCCACAGTTATGTTTACTGTAACTGCTATAAGCTTTTTGGGTAATTCTAATACAAGGTAGGTTGCTGTGGTGAGCGCAGGCCTTGAGGAGCCTTGATGTCTGATTGAAAACTTGGTAACGCAAGATGAATGGTTACATTCAAAGCCCGGCTTTACGTTTACAAATGTGGTGATTATGTTCCACAGTAAGAGAGCAAGCTGTTCTTGAACCCTATAAATAAAGAACTTGTTTCCATCTATGGCTGAGGACAACACTCGCAGCTGAGCTCAAACATTGTTGAGCACTGATGGGTTTCTCTTCAAGCATGGACTTTTTATCCAGATTCCATCTTCCCTTTGCTTCAAAATCCTTGGTACAAAAAATAAAGATGGTGTCCTCGCACTGAATGATGATGTTGTGAAAACAAACTTCCAAACCAATTAAGCTTCATCAGAGCTGTTGAAGTTTACACATTAGGGTTTAAACTAAGTGGTTTTGACAACCGAGCTAATAATTGGAATTAATTGTTGTGTGTGTTGGTTTGTGGCGTAGGAACCCTATGTTCTCAGGCCAGTGACAACTCTATTGTTAATGCGTACTAAGGTCTACCAGATAATCTGCTCAGCTAATGTGCTAATTAAAAATGACACTGTATATTCTTACCCTAAATTCTTCTAAGGATTGTTTGACGGTGTGACAAAGAGGGGATGCAGGGTTTCTTATATAGAAGGAGCTGTCCGACAAGAATCCTTTCACATTAAGTACAAGCCATCTACCTGGCTCTCAATGGTATAGAAATGTATTGTTTTCATTCAAGATGTGGTGTTTGACAAAGTGCCTGAACGTCTAACCTTGCTCACTATGGTTTGCTAATTGTTTTCAACAGGCATAATTTAAATAGAGCTGTCCACTAGATCGACCAGTGCTCTCTGTCACTGTGGAGCTGACAAGGTGTTCGCAGTATCTGCCCGTCTCATTGGGTGATTTCCTTGTTTAAAGCGAAATCTCTTAACATAGGGTGCCGCTTCATCAAGGATTACCAAGGCCTCAGAAAAGTACATTAGGGTTAGGAATCAAGACATTTTATGAATGTAGATACAACAGTGGCTAATGTGTCAAGTAGACGCCACCTGCATTTAGGATAGTACATGTAATTTTGTAATTTTAAAGACAGAAAATATCTCTGCTGACAATACAATATTGTAATTGTGACATACCAGACAGCCTAAAACCTGCAACAAAGCCTAAGCAGTAATTGGTTTTTCTTCTGTACATTCTCCGTAAGTAGTTTTAGATAACACTCTTTTGTCCCACAGACAGCGCCTTGCTGTAGTAATTGTCACAGGTGTAATTCGAGCAGTTCTTTTGTATCTCTGCAACAGTTACGTCCCCATTGGCAGTCGAAGAGTGCATCAAGACTAAAGCATGAAGGAAACAATGGAAAGCATCATAAAAGCTTTGAAAATAAATCATGTGTTTTTTTCCTCCCCTCTTTCATCACTCAACCCACCATTTGTCAGGCCACAGACAGATTCCTTCTTCTTTTTTTTTGTCGAGGAAGATCTTTTGGGAGTGTTTGGAAACAGCTGGGATTCTCAGTTTAACCTAATCTTAACAGTATAGGGTTATTGAGAATTACAGAAAATTATCCCTGCTGGAAGCTGGAGTGATTAAGAGAGCATATAGTTAGGTGAAGAGTAACGTTTATGTTGGGAACGAGGACCCACGTATTGACACTGGGCCCCCCACTTATTATTATAATTATTTTTACCTTTTGTTAAGTAAATGGCCACTGTATGTTTTTCGCAAACAAACATGTTTGAGGGACTATTTCCAGCTGCGGAAGAATTCACATTTGCGCTCTATTGAGCATTTTCACTGGCAGAGCAGTGTTTTTCTTTTACAGACATGCTAAATGCTATGTATTCAATAGACATAGGTATATTCAACGGACATGCTATATATTCAATGAACATGCCATATGCAACCTGACACTAGAGGTTACACATAGACAAAGATTGGGATTCACTAATTTTGTTAGCTACGTATGTATGTCATGTATTTAGGATGTATGGAGTGATTTCAGGATGGGAGCTATAGTTGTTAACACGATGGAATAGAATGAAATTGATGTAGTGAAAAAAATATCAGTTCTCATTAAACCAATTCATTGAACAAGTAAAAGTCACTGTAAACCAGGGAGATCTGAGCTGAGGTCTTCCTATGGTTGAATGAGGCATTATTTGTTTTGGCAAATTTTATTTTAATGTGATAGAAATAAAAAAGGCCATAGGTCGTCGATTAAAATATCATGCATACCCAAAATATGCTGCAATATCGCGTTGTATAAAGGCTGCACACACACATCAATTAAAGGAGCCGAGTATAGACAAACAAGTGCTTGAGAACATGATCGTGTTTTCACCGTCATACAACTGGCCATCATTTTCCATTCAACATGAAAGCAGGAAAATCAATGATGAGCCGTCCATTGTCAATGAACAAAGCAGAGCAGTCAGAGAAAAAAGCAACATTGAATACCTAGATGAATAAATCAGGGCTAACAAACAACTGGGCCCTTCATAGACAGCAGGACTTCTTAGACTTATCTTATAAATCTCAGGTTCAAAGCTGCTTGAATCTATAGGTTGAAGCAGGCGCTGATTGTGATTGACTACAGTATCTACACGACCAAAGCATATACGACTTTTATGATCCTTTATACCAGTGCATCATTTACCTAAAAGTAAGTATTCAGACATTCGAACATTCCAGACAAAGGAAAGTGATTCAATCTGGTCTCGTCTAATCAAAACCCTGCTTTTCATCTCTCTGCTGCATTATAAAAGATAACCTTGGAGCTTCATTAACTTTCAGTATTTAAAAAAATACATATTTTTCGCAGATGTTATGAAGTGATAAAGTGTGTATAAAGTCCTCTTCATGTAGGTGGATGTCTTTTATGATATAAATAACTGCGCTAATTACTAATTAACATTCAGAGTTTTCTAGGTGTGTGTGTGTGTGTATCATTTTTTTTATAATCAGAGTTGCCACATTTTAATAAACTGATGCATCTCTCAAATTCACACTAAAACCATTATTCTGTTACAATTCAGAAGAATAATTTACATCTGTATTTTCCAATGTATTAAACACATTTCCTCATTATATATATATGAAAATGTACATGTGGGAATGTAAACTGAATGTAAAGCATTATAAAGTGAGGAGGAGTCAATACAATGACAAAAAAAACTGTTTGATAATCAAATTGTATTTCTACATTAAATACGCCTTTTGACTAAAGTGGTGTAAATTCAGCAGAGTGTTATGTACCTTGGCCTTGTGAGCAAACAAATGAAAGGCCCAAGTGTGATGGATTTAGTGGCATCTAGTGGTGAACCTGCAGATTGCAACCAACTGAACTAACCCCCTTCTCACACTACATTTGGTAGATAGATAGATAGATAGATAGATAGATAGATAGATAGATAGATAGATAGATAGATTACTTTATTCATCCCCGAAGGGAAATTAGGTCGTCATAGAAGCCACAGCCGGCATTAGTTGATATAAACATATTAAAGGTCCTGCTGTGACCCAGTTTGTGGTTTCTCTGTTCTGGGCTAATGTAAAAACCTGTTGGTTCAACATGGAAGAAAGAGGAGCAGCTGAATTCTTAGTTCCAAGTGATTATGCACTAAGGACACCATAAGAGAGGCGGTGGTTTTGTGGCAGAAACTTGGACTATGGGCAGAAAAGGTCTCTGGTTCGACTCCACAGAGAAACAACAAAAGACGAACCTGGATTGATCTGTCCAAAAATCCAAGAGGATTCTCCCTACCATGTCTAGTGCCCCTGAGCAAGGCACCTTACTCCCCCAACATCTGCTCCCGGGGCGCTTTACATGGCTGCTCACTGCTCTGTGTGTCCTGCACCAGATGGGTTAAATGCAGAGGATAAATTTACCTACCATTGCATGAGTGTGTTGTGCATGTCTGTGCATGTGTTTGGTATAAATAAACGTATCTTAATCTTAATAAGCGATATGGTGATAATCGCCCTAAATACTACACAGTGGAACTTTAAGCAATACAACTTGTTCAACTAATTATGGAAATCATGAAAATCAATAAAGGAGAAAAATTACTACATTTAAATTGGGTTCTTTATGTGAGAATTAAATTATTTTCATCACTATTTTCTTTTTTGCCAATTTCTGACATTTTGTTGTTCAGATTACCGATTGATTGAAAAAAATCTCTATGAATATATGTAGTTCATGGCAAGAACATGTTTCAATCACAACACTATAACCATAAAGACATTCTATCATATAATAGCAATGGTTTCTTCATTAATCCTAAATGATCTGAACTGGCAATATGGCACTAGGGCAGGAAATGGGATGGGATGTTTCCAATTGAGTCAACTTCTTAGAATTTTGTAATGTAAGTGCTTCTTACTAACATGGAAGCTGTCATGCAGGATGTTTACAGTGTCTCAATTAATCTTTTAGTTATTATTTCCAGTACAAACCCTGTATTCAGTAATTTATTATATAAGACACAATTATTTATTAATATGATAACAAATCTGGATATGTAATACTGAAACTCTAAATTGAAATCATTGCTCCATCAAAAGACTAATTAAAAAACTTTATAAATGTGTTTATCATTTATGGATAGTCAATATTCAACATATTCTCAATTATAATTTCTCTCCTAGTTGTCTCAAAGCCTTTCCAGTAATCACAAATACAAGATACTGCTAAATAATGAAAATACATTTCTATTTTTATAATTGATCTTACGTCAGAATTTTTTTTTCAGAAAACAATGACATTTCGAGGATCTTTCGTATGAAAAAATAATCAGAATCTGCCTTTTCAGGTCATTCAAATATTCACATTTCTAGATACCGTGTGGACCTGTTGTCAGTTCTAGCTTTTTCCCTGATCCTTCCAGACCCTAAAGATGTTGACAAGCTATCTCTGTCACTGGGACATTGGCTTATCACAACGATAAGCATGTACATTCACTCTCCTGAAATGAAAGCCTGGACCTTTGTTACAGAGCTAACTTTTAGACCCCAACTGCATCAAATTACCATATGTACGATGGCTGAGCAAACATGTTGATTTGATTTGCTATTATTCAAATTCATAATCAAATTCAGCACTACAAATTAGGAAACTGGAACACACAGCATCATAATTGAATATGTTGGTGTCAAATTGAAATCACAGTCATATGAAGCCTCGCTTCCTGTGCCAGGGGCCATTAGAATAGAAGCTTGTTGGAGTTGAAATCTGATTGAAACCTGAAAACATTTGTAATCTTTCAGCACCAGTTTAGTATGACTCCTAAACCTCTGGGGCCCTCGTGTGGCCTGTGAAGGTAACACTCCCTTGTTTGATCAAAGGATTTGCAAAGAACAGCGAAGCAAAGATTAAGACTCTTACACTTTCTCAAGTGTACGATGAGAGTAAAAATCCTTCACATTTATTTACAATCATCATCATAAAAAATATTAATAAAATGCTGGTAGTATAGGGGAAGTTCCAAAGGTTTCTCCAGTTGGTTAAGAGTAGATACAGAGCAGAACATGATTTTTGCATTTCAATTTCACTTTCATACTAATTTTCTACTTCAACATTTTTGGATGCACTTCCTCTACTAGCAGCAGAATGTGTCACAGCAGAACATTGTTTCAATTTCAGACAATACACTGATTTATATTCATTATAAAAATTACATTAGGATATATAATTATAACCATGTTATGGAGATATTAGATTTGACATTTTTGATTGGCTTATCCTTCCTACAGGTCATGTTAGAGTTGCTCTTAAAAGTTACTCACAGAGCACTTAATAAGGACAAACGTCTTATTCATGCATAACCAATTATTCACTCATTTGGCAGTAGTGTAATGTATAACCTCTGAAGGTCAGAAACTTCACCAACATCACAATGAAGAAAATATATTGGGGATAATCACAGCACAAAAAGGAAGGGAAACATGGCAGGAAAGTAGGTCATCAAAAAAACGGTTTCTATTTTGGTTTAGTTTGGTTTAGTTTAGTTACCTCTGCCAAGGAGGTATTGTTGTCAACCCTGTTCGTTTGTTTAGTTGAATAACAGGTTTTTAAGTTTGTAAGAAAATATGATAAAAAAATAACAGCGGATTTCCTTCTGATCAAATTAAAGACTGTATATCATGTATAAAACATACAAAATAAACATAACAAAGATTCCGTCTTAGAAAATGGTTTCAAAGGTCAATGATTTTGTATTGAGCTATGTTGTAATTATTAGTTTTTAAATACTCAGGCTTGTGTTGAGCTTCTGATCCTCTTGTTTCTCACGATACTTTCTTACTACATTCTCGGAGTGCAGTGCTCTAGTGGGTAATATGAGCTCTTTAACATAAGATGGGGCCTGGCGACTTTGAACATGAGGAGGAAGAGGGTTTAAACGCATTAATGGATACTATGGGGAGCCAATGCAGTGAAAGTAATATGGACGAAATATGATCGCTCACTCTGGATCTTGACAGTAGAAATGCAGCAGCTTGTTTTTCTTGTTAAGAAAGCTTGATAACAAGGAATTACAATAATCCAGCCTAGAATTAACAAATGCATCAACCATTTCATTTCATCAGAGGATTTGCAGATTTTTGCAAAGTAAAGTATCGGTGATCAAAGACAGTCCTAGAAATTTATATTATACCGGAGTTAAAGGACATATTAATGAGTGATAAGCCTTCTAAAGTATCTATATCATTAAGTTCAGTGTATGCTGACTATAATAGCAAAGAATATCAGATTTGTATATTTGGGTATCATCTGCATAACAGTGAACGTATATGGAGTGTTTACTAATGATGTTACTAAAGGGAAGCATCTGGGAATAGAGAGCGAGAACAGCGTTTGGAGAGAGATGCATCCACAAAGCTCAAATCATTTGAGCTGTGTTTAGAAGGCCTGAGAAAACTTCACCATGGGTGACAGGTCTTGGCATTTCAATGCACCAGTGTGTAGCCTCCTCACTCGCTATGTGCTGTATTTGATCTGTCACCTGGTCAAAGTGATCGCTGAGAGGAGTGTCAGAGACCGGGATTTGGATTCACTTATGCCAATATATGATTAAAATGGGAATTGGAAATGATGTGCAAGGTTGTTTTGTTTGGTCTGACTTTCAGCAAGTTAACACCTGTGGTCACCTGGATTGAGGTCAGGTGAATGACCTGCTGAGACATGGAAAGATCCCCGGCTGCAGTGGCTGTTTATTTCAATTCCGGTTAAAGCAATTCAATATATATTTTCCAAGTTTGTCACACCACAGAGAAATGTGTTATCAACCACCCAAGCAAAGCTGATGGGTTTGAAAAATCGGCAAGTATTTAAGATAGGGTTAAAAAAATCAATATAAAAGATCCTGTTATCCTGTTCACACAGCAGACAACTGCAGTCAGCAGAACCACGGTGAAGTGAGGAAAGAGACCATGAACAGTTGTGTAACTATCATGTTTCAGCTCTGACAGACTAGTTGTTATAATAATGATGCTACAGTTAGATTGAATATAGTTTGGGGGTGGGCTATATATATGCTAATGACAGCTGCACTTAGTCATGCACGTTGACCAGTAAAGTTAGGGACATAATTATTGGGAACAGGTGATGTTGGTCGTTTACCTTGACCTACAGCACATTATTCAATATTATTATCTACCTACTAATGTCCGTCCATCTGTCTCTATGTGGAACACATATCTCACATTCAACATATCAACATCACACATGACGAGAGGAAGTGCAGTGCCGAGGCTGGAGGGATTTGGTCATGCGGCTGTGGCTGAGGGGTAGAGTGGTCGTCCTCCAACCTGATGGTTGGCAGTTCGATCCCCAGTCTTCCCTATCTGCATGCCAAAGTGTCCTTGGGCAAGATGCTGAACCCCTCATAGAACAACAAAGTGCTGCTAATGGATGCACTTTATGAATGTGTGTCCGAACGGGTGAATGTAGAACTGTACTGTAAAGACCTTTGAGTGTTCATCAAGACTAGAAAAGCACTATATAAATACAAAACCATTTACCATTAATAAACAGTTGACCAGAGCTCTGTTGCAGTAAGTGGGGAGGAAGTGTCTTCAGTCAGTGGACCAACTTTGACACTTCTACGTCCTGGGCAGCGGTCGGCACCTTGGTCAAACAGACAGACACATTCTCAAGTCTCACGGGTGCCGATTATACATTCACAGGATCACTTCCTGTTTGTCGGTTAAAGTAAAATCAATTCTTTATACTGAGCGGTAGTGCAGAGCTTTTATTTTGAAAAGTTGGGAACTTAGGTTTAAAGATTATATTGGTTGCTTAACAGACCAGTCATTTAATGTATGATGAATTAACAACAGTTCCTTAGGTCATTATAACTCATGGTGGGCAGTAATAGAACAAATTCATTTAATTAAAAAACATTGAATATAAAATATCTACCCTAAATAAACCAGGTAGGATGAACACAAGTTTCCTCTAACTTTCCTCTGCACCATAGGCTGCGTAAAAAAATTTCTGCTCACAAACAGTAAAGAAGTGACAGTATAATGTAGAACTGTTTGAGTATGACTCACTAATGACGGGAATATTTGTGAAGTAGGCCTCAGAGCATAAACACAGCCCAAACAGACCATTCCAAACAGGCAGGTTTAGAACTGCCACTGAGCTAGTGAATTACAACGAGACAATCTGAGCTTTAAAGAAATCACAACAGGGGAATACATTTCAGGGAAGCACTTCATGAAATATGAATCTTTATTTTCTTTGCATGAAATAAACTTCTCAAAAGACCACGTGTTAATCTTTGGAAAAATAATAAAAACCTGCACTAGCTGAGGTCTATTACCAACAGTTTAAGATAAGCCACTTCTGTTGAAACTCGGTATCAACTGAAGAGAGTTTGTGGGGATAAGAGCCCACAACGTGGAAGTGGAAGTAATGTAAACAAAAAACATGTGACCTCTGCAACAGGATTACAACATAACACTTCTGCCTCTGCCTGCTGCAACCCCCTAACCTGCATCCGGCAGAGATTTGTTGCTGTTGTAACACATCTGAGCAGATAGTATCCTGCTGTGTTGTTCATGTGTGAAAGGAAAGTCCAGACCCATTTCTCTGGAGTTCTTCAAAAGGTCATGTCTGAAAATGGCTTAGGTTCAGCTGCTTCAGCTACAACTGGATGATACGTGCTTACATTATACTGTATAACTCCATCAGGTAAAGATTCTCAATGTTCATTATTACTTCGTACCCACATCTGAAGTGCAGGAAAAAGGTCAAAAAAGTAGTCTGTACAGTTTGTCCAGATGCAATGTAGTATTGACACCCTGCTGATTTCCTGCATTAAGTTTGATGGCTTAGCTCTTTAATGGTTGTGCAGCAAACTTGTTTATCCAAGATGTCAGACTTCAGCAAAGTGAGTTATGAGAAGCATGAAGGTTTCAGGCTTTTAGGGCCATAAGAGAGGGAATGTAATCACTAGAAACTCTCTGACTGGAGGGAAGCGAAGGCCTTAAGACTTGAAATAAGATCCAGTAAATGGCTTTAGGGTGTGATAACAGCTTTATATCCATCAACACCCTTTGTGTTCAAAAGCGATTGAGTTACATCTTATCATAATTTTAGAACTAGTCAGTCAGAGGATTACATTTGATTTTAAACCATGTGAGTGCTTTTTCTAAAGCTAATTTTAAATTAATGATCACCTTGCTTTTTGTTCAGACATGTCTATTCTAAATATTACATTTCTAACGGTTTAGATTATCTTGTATGATGATGAAGTATTAATTCTGGTCGACAACTTTCCCACATTTTGTATCATACATCATATTAAGTCGTAAAACTTGACACACAAAGACAAATGTGTTTTGCTATACTATCAGAGCATCATAGGCTTCCTCCGTGTCAGCAAATGCTGACATGGAAATTGGAGGGATGCACTTTACAATGGCATTTCTCCATAAGTGTACGGAGTTCTGGCACATTTCCTAACAGAAGATACGTTTAAACTGGACCAAAAGACCATGACCTGCTAGAAGCATTTTCACATCACGAGTTGATCATGGATCTGTGTAACAAGCAGAGTGTATCTCTGTCTATAGGTGACCAGGTTCTTGTTAAACGCATCATAACTTTCTGCTGCCCCAAGATATCAAGGCATCAAGTGTTGGTCTGATCACACCATATTTAAAAGGAAACATATTATGCTGATATTCAGGTTCATCATTTTGATTAGGATCATTAAATGGTTAAAAAGGTTAACATGATTTAATGTTCAGCAAAAACATGTGTGGCGTGGTCATTATGTGTGCTGAAACAAAAAATTATCCTCAAATAAAAATAGACTGATTCAGCATCCATAAGTAAGTCCTCCCTCAAGCTCATCTCATCGTAAATCACATTAACACAAACACAGACGACACGGTTTGCCCTTAAAAGCTCTGCCAGAGACATGGTGTGCAGGGCCGGGGATGACATTGCAGAGTTGCTGCTCTGACTAGTTGCTCTGGTATGGTGTCGCTGCAGATGAATGTGATGAGTAGAGGCCAGAGCACCAAGACTTTTTGTTGGGTGTTTACTTTAAGCAAGATGCTCTCCAAATGTTAGTTCCACTGATGCTGAGCAGACTTACAAGTGTTGTATTGAATAAAGTGGGCTGCAGTCATTGGACGTCTCTGTTTACACCAATTATGGTCATTATTGCACTAAACACTGGTCTCTAAATATCCAAGCAAACCTTATGCTACTTCTGAAATGATATATAAAAAAGAATAATAATTTATAATTTATGAAGAGTTTGTTGTGCTTGTTCTTTGAAGACAAATCAAAACAGGAGGTAGTTCCATTAATGTTGCTGCCATGACGGAGATCAGCACCTATCATGGGTCAGTCCGATATACTAAAGTAAAAAAAAACAACATTAAAATGATCTGGCGGGAATTTTGACTCAAGGTTTGACCCAGTTGTAGACAGCTACTCTCAGTTGAAGACATGCTCAACTCAGACCACAGACTGACCCACACACTGCTCCGCCCCCACTGACTGCTACAGAGCACTGGTCACCTGTATATTGAATTTGTGTTAATATCTAAACATATTACGTGTCAAAATCCCCCCAAACCCTGCACTGCCCTCCCCTCTCTCCTGGGCCATCTACAATACAGTCTCCCTGTCCCTGCTGCTGAGAATCAACAGGGATGGTATTAGCCAGGTGATGAGAAGTGCCTCATGTTTGCCAGATGTAAGCATTTATTATAGAGCACCTTTCATACACAGAGGTAGATTCGATGTGCTGTACAGAGACATTGAAAAACACAGAACCAAAACACAGAGAAAAAATCTAAACAATTCAAATCTGAAAGGACAGCTTAAAACAGCTGTTAGAGCAAAACAGAATATTAAAGGGCAATATAAAATAAATACTAACCGAGCAATATATACCATGATGCTTTGAGCTTTTTTGCTTGGGTCCCAGATAGACTCTAGAACTGCCGCTGCCTGTAGTTTTTGTTGAATTAGATCACTCCCTCTTGTGCTTTGAGCTAGTGTCTTTGCTATTTTCCCCCTCCATCACATCATTGCTCTAATAATGCAGTAACAGAACACATACCAAATCTAAATAATAGAATACTGTCTGTGTTGACATCTGGATATTCATAGACACAGACACAGTAAACTGGATAATCAAACAGTTTAGTTAAAGGAGAAGCATCCCAAGCATGTTTTTTAGTCTCAAGGTATTTACAGAAAAAGACCCCAGTTGTTCTCTGACTCTGACCCACAACCCATTCCTAACACATGGTGGGTTAAATATAGACATAGTGCAGCACCTGTTGCTGCTGCAGCTTTAAAACCAGCAAGAGCATTTGTTTTTAGAGATTAAAGCCACTTGATTGCTTTTTGCAATAAGTGGGGCTTCAAAAGATAAATATAGCAAGCTGATAGTCAGAAAGCAACCACTCTCTTTTTATCTGCTACTTTACATTGAAGAGGTCAACATAATTACATTCTTACATTATTGTTTCAGTACTCGTTTTTAATAAAGGACCAGAGATCTTCCACCACCGGTTCCAGTACTTGTTGTTGGATGGATGGAATAAATGACAATTATTCATTGAGTTCATTGAGAATGTTCAGAATACCCATAAATAGTGATAAACAAAAGTTAAAACAATCAAACAAGTAAAAAAACTAGAACATACTGTGGATTTCATGATCTTACTAACTGACTGCTAAGTTTTTAATGTTTGGTTTTATTTTCACTTTGTAGACTAGAGGTTAATTTTTCTGACCACAGCCTTATTTCATTATCTTTGCCATGATGTTTTGTTTTCATCCCTATCTGTTTGTTTGTTTGTTTATTTGTTTGTAAGGAAGATAACTCAAAACAAGAGAACAGATTTCTACAAAACTTGGAGGAGGGATGGATGAGGGAAAAACCCAAAATTCGGGGCTGAACAACATTTGGGGGCGAAGAAATCTTTTTTACATTCTATAACATTGTGAGATTTTCCTGGCGTTTTCCTCGAGAATATTTCATTGATCTTAATAAATTAAAAACAGGCACATTAAGGAATTCTGTGAGCGTGTAAAACTTGGTGCAGCTAGATTGAGATTAAGGGGACTGTTAGGCCATGGCAGAGGTATACTGAGGTACAGTATACTCCACCCTAGTCTCAGTGTGTGTGGATAGCTGGGATACAGCTTATCTCATCCGTCCTAGTCTGGTGATGGACTTCCTCTGTACAGTCCGAGCCTCAGTCAGGACCCTCGGGACACCAGGAAGACGGAGAGTGGAGTAACAGGCCACTGAGTCAATACAGATCCCCCCACAGGCCTCATCCCAGTGTGTGTAATGTGTGTGAGGATGATGTGGTGCGTTCACTGCCTCCCCTGCACTCTGCTGGAGCGTAACGCACAGCGCTGAGCTGAGGGGCGCATCCAGCCGCTGCACACACACTGTTGGGGCTGGGAGAAGAGGAAGAAGAGGAAGATGTCAGTGGCGGAGAAGAAAAAACTACGTGCTAAAGCCGAGTCTAAGAAGTGCGCTGGTCGTCTCTGGAGGCTCTTTCCTCACCTGCTGCTGTGTCTGTCTCTGGTCGGCTACGCTGCGCTGGGTGCGCTCATCTTCCAGTACATAGAAGGACGCGGAGAGTCCAGTAACCAGGAGAAGTACCATGTCTTCCTGGGGGAGATTATCAGCACCGTGCAGAACTTCACCGGTAAATGACCACACATTTCTGCTCAGTCAACATCTCCTGTCGCCACTGCTTCTCTCCATCCACATGAGTGGACTTGTAATGGTTGCTGATTAAACCTGTGGCGCATTGATTCATTTGGACCATGCCACAGCCAGTTCACTAAATCAAGCGCGAATACTAGAATCATGGCTCATTACTCACTAAGCCCTATTTCATGTGCTCTACAACATTTTTATTTACAGGCAACAACTCTTTCACTAATCAAACCATACTGCAGCAAGTAGAAGATAAGATGAGAAAGGATTTCAAGTCCATATGGCTCCAGAGACCTGACAGGTGGGACTTCTTTGGCTCCATGTTCTTCTGCTGCACTGTATTCACCACGATTGGTAAGTTATCATATACACAAATCTATCAGAAACCAGCCTGTGCAGCATCCTCTCACAAATGTAAACATTCAATTTGATTGTTTAAATACAAGTGGAAGATGAAGTCTTTTCTGATGCTCTCTTTGTGGCCTTTACAACATGTGCTGGTAATTTATTTACCTTTATCCTTTGACAACCCGTCAAAGGATGGGTCACTGAGACTGATCCTGTTGGAATAATGATTAAAGAAATTATAATAATTAAAAAAAATGAAAAACGCAGACTTTGACCTCAAGTTTTGGGGAACATTCTTTGATGTATTATAAAAGCTGTGTGACATATTATGCAAAGAAACTTAGACCAGTAACAAGATGGTTATATGCTCTTAATCTTGCAGGGAAGATAAACACATGGTGGCTGAGAGGTTGTGTATCTCAAAAGAGGATTAAGTGCATTCCCATAACAGTTCAGGATTTATTATTGGCTTCATCAGTCATGTATGTTGTTGTTTGTTTAGATTTTTTACAAGAAGTGGACACATTATAAACTTGGCTGATTTGGCCGTCTCCCTAAGTGAAACACACGTCACAACTGCACTAAAATGTGCAGCACTTGCTCCGCCCTTATAAACTGCCCACTGGACCATTATTCACTAGCCGGTCTCATCTCTTAAAAGTTTTCTCCACTGTGGTTTGCTGCACTTTGGTACTAATGACTTTGCTCAGCTCCTTGTAGCCACACATTTAAAATGCTTGCTACGTATAACTGTGGTTTCGTCAATGCTTACTAAATGGTCCGCTTGGTGTATACATGTCAGGAGATCTGCTTTTTCCTCACAGTAATACTGTACCTCACACAGAAGCCACTGGAAGGCTACTCGCCAATTAACATAGATCAAACCGTTAGATTTGTTTGATTGGAGGGAGGTGAAGGGAGAATCAGAATCAGAATCAGGATCAGAAGTATTTTATTGCCAAGTAGTTTACACCTACAAGGAATTTGCTCTGGTTATTGGTGCATACAATGAACATAGAAACATAAAAACGCAATAAATACAACAAACATAGGAAAAGCAATAAGAAATAGAAAACCAGTATATATATTTATATTTATTCATATATTTGTTTACTTCTTATTTACTCACTTTTTTTCCAATATTGATACAAAGTAACATTTATTTTGACATAAACATTTCTGAATAAAAATATATAAAAGATATAAAAAGGGAAGTAAAAAGTGAAATGCAAAATGGAAAAACAGTGAACAGTGTCAGATTGCAATATGCAATGTAATGCAGTATAATATAATATGATATGAGATAATGTGTTAATTTAACAAATCCTTGAGGTGTGGGGGTGGAATAAAAGTCCTAGTCAGGTGGGGGTCCCGGGCCTTGTTGATGAGGCCAACTGCAGCCGGGAAGAAGCTGGTCTTGTGGCGGGAGGTTTTGGTCCTGATGGACCGCAGCCTCCTGCCCGAGGGAAGAACCTCAAAGAGTTTGTGACCCGGGTGGGAAGGATCAGCCACAATCTTGCCTGCACGCCTCAGGGTCCTAGAGGCAAACAGGTCCTGTAGAGATGGCAGATTGCAGCCGATCACCTTCTAAGCAGAACGGATGATCCGCTGCAGCCTCCTTTTGTCGTTTGCGGTGGCAGCAGCGAACCAGATGGTGATGGAGGAGGTGAGGATGGACTCAATGATGCAGGTGTATAAGTGCACAATCATTGTCTTTGGCAGGTTGAACTTCTTCAGCTGCCGCAGGAAGTACATCCTCTGTTGACCTCTTTTGGTGATGGAGCTGATGTTCAGCTCCCATTTGAGGTCCTGGGAGATGATGGTGCCCAGGAAGCGGAAGGACGACATTGACAACTGGGGCGTCTCTCAGGGTGACGGGGTTGGGTGGGGCTGGGTTCCTTCTGAAGTCCACAACCATCTCCACTGTTTTCAGAGCATTGAGCTCCAGGTTGTTCTGGTCACACCAGGTCACCAGATGGTCAGCCTCCCACCTGTAGGCGGACTCATCCCCACCAGAGATGAGCCCAATGAGGGAGGTGTGATCCGCGAACTTAAGGAGTTTGACGGACTGGTGACTGGAGGTGCAGCTGTTGGTATACAGGGAGAAGAGAAGAGGGGAAAGAACACAGCCATGAGGGGAACCGGTGCTAATGGATCTGAATTCAGAGTAATACTTACGCAGCCTCACGTGTTGCCTCCTGTCATACAGGAAGTCTGTGATCCACCTGCAGGTGGAGTCAGGCACACTCAGCTGGGATAGCTTCTCCTGTAGCAGATTCGGGATGATTGTGTTGAAGGTAGAGCTGAAGTCCACAAACAGGATCCTGGCGTAGGTTCCTGAGGAGTCCAGATGCTGGAGGATGAAGTGAAGGGCCATGTTGACTGCATCGTCTACAGACCTGTTGGCTCTGTAGGCAAACTGCAGGGGGTCCAGGAGAGGGTCAGTGATGGCTTTGAGGTGGAACAGCACGAGGCGCTCAAAGCCTTCATCACCACAGAGGTCAGGGCGACGGCTCTGTAATCATTCAGTCCAGCGATCTTAGTTTTTTTGGGGACAGGGATGATGGTGGAGGTCTTGAAGCAGGCTGGTACGTGACATGTCTCCAGTGAGGTGTTAAAAATGTCAGTAAACACCGGAGACAGCTGATCAGCACAGTGCTTCAGGAATGATGGGGAGACAGAGTCTGGCCTGGCTGCTTTGCGGGGTTCTGTCTCCTGAAGAAACCGGACTCCAGATATAGAAGCTCTTGGCTTCAATAAGCAGAGTCTCAAAGGGGTGCAGTTTTAACCCTTTCAACAAATGAGTAATTCAGTCCTGGTGAATTTGCACATGTAGCTTAGAGAACAAACTCATCAAACATCATCAACACTGCAACTACATGTTTTACAGCCTTTGAGTTTCTTTGCAGTGTTCACACAGCTTACCAGAGAGCTGCTTTCATGTGTGGTGCTGCTGGCTCGCTGGACATACACCTTCTATTAGTTAGAAAGGGCAAATAGATGCAGCAAACATTAGACAAAATCCTTCTCATTCATTCACTTCACTGAAATGTTAAACGCATAATTTGCTGGTCCCTCATCAAAACAATAAGAAATATCAGGGTTTGGTGGGATCATGGGAGTTGTAGTCCTCAACATCATTGTGTCAAGGCGAAACAATGAACGTTTCTCATGATCCCAGGGACCAGTTGTGTGTCACTTTGTGAAATACACCAATCTCTGATTATAAGCTATAGTTAGAATATGTTAAATGTTTTTATTGCTGAATATCTGAGATTAACACTTGTTCTTAAAGTCTTTTCAACTGATCTACAGTTCCTGTTGATCTTTATGGATCTGAATCCAGCCCTTTGAATGGACATGAACATGCACCGCTCTCTCTTACAAAGTCTTCAGACAGATTTGCATAATATAGGATTCGTAGCACGTTGAACAATTATTTTGCAACTGATGTTATTTTCCAGTTTCAGTTAACATTTACATAATTTTTAGTCTGCCATCCTTTTTTGCCACAATCAAAAATGTTTGGCCTCACAACATTTTTGTTTTACCTCTTGATATGTCCTCTGTGATAGCTCAAGACTACCTTGAAATGTGCACATGGTTGGCAGAGGCAGAGATACGCAATTCAGTAATTCTAGTTTTCTCTTGCCAATTATTTCTCTGAGTTGACATTTTTCCTGTGAACAAATTAGTGACTTCAATCCCCTCACCTAGTGACCGAGTGTGTGTGTCCCTTCGCCTTTGCTCAAAAATGATTTACCTTAAAAGATTTGTTCATGTACACATAGTTTATTCAAACCCTTGGTAATTAATTGTGTCTAAAGCAGAAATTCACTCACCTATCTCTAAATTCAAAACAAGGAAGTACAGCCATAAATCCTTGATGTGTAAATAATGTGATTTGTTTCATCCTCGTTTTACTTGATCCTAGTAGTAAATAAATAAAGGGAAAGGAAGTAAATGGGAATGTGCCTGAAACATCAAGTGATGTCTTGTGTGCAAACTGATTTTGGGGTACCTCAGTTGTTTGTAGAGGAAAGATCACATGTGTTCACAGATAGCATTTAGATTGTACAATATCCTAAAGAGGACCAATGTGTGGGCCAGGGGTATCGGAAGGTGATCAGTTGCTGTTGGGATACAGTCTTCTATATACCCTTGAACATAATGTTGTATAAAGCACTAACATACACTGCATAGCTGACCAAGCAGCAGGTTGAGAAGCTGAGATCCTAAACAAGTGTCAGGCTCTCTTTCTTCCTTATGTGGCTTGAGTGTGTCTCAGGGGGAGATGGCAGCTGTTTTGGGATGGCTGCAATAATTGAGGTCCATGGACGCTGTGTGTTAGTCCCTGTGCAGCCAATGCTCCATTTACAGTTTATCAGAGGACACATCTTGCTGGTGTAAAAATAGATTGTAAGGCTTTATTATCATGGCATATGATAAAGGCATTTTTATTGCTTTTAAAAAGGAACTACCTTGGAGTTTTCTTGGATGTTTGATATGTGTATTACATTCAAAAAGCCCAGAAGATGCTCCTATTCTTGATGTTTTTTTAAGTATCTTCTTGGCCTTGTTTGAAGATGCTCATATATAAAGGTGATTGAAATAAACTATAAAATAATCATAGATCCACTGCCATTCAGCTGCAATTAGTTTATGCACTCACGATAGTCAGGCGTCCTCTGGGTGCTACAGGGTCTTTACATTATGTGCTTGTGTCGACACAATGAGAAACAACCCACAAATCTTCCAGCAGGGCGGATCTTAAATGGCCTGTCTTACCTCCACAGCTGTGATGCACATACGCCAGTGAACCATGGTCTGAATGAGCTGTGTCTGTTTGAAAGCATGTGGATGTTTCTTTGAATGTGCATGTGCTGTCAGCAGACCGAGGACCATCAGGGGGCTTCAGAGGATGATTGTGATTGTAGCGATTTTGAAGCTAAATAGTCTTTTTGCATTTTCATCAAGAAGATACAAAAATTTTGAAAATGTGTGACTGCAGAATTACATATGAATCCGTTCAATTCAGACCCTAAGTAAGCACACTCATAAAACTGTGACTGTAAGAAAGGTTTAAAAGAGGATAAGTTGTTTGCCAGATGGATCTTCTCAGAGAGATTGTTCCAAAGAGTGAGAGCCCTAACAGAAAGGGCCCGGTCGCCCTTAGACCTCGACTGGGACAGTGGAATGACCACTAAGACCTTGGCTGAGTCAAAAGAACTGATATTTACCAGGTGAAAGTCCAGAACTGGCCCTAAAGGTCAACTATAAAATCCTGTAATCAATTTTAAGATTTACTGAAAGCTAACTAAGAGAAACTAAGATCAAAAAATGTCCATGAAGTGAATTTGAGTCCAACAGCGGCTTTGAATGGCAAATATATATTTTCGGCAGGTTGGCAGTTGGTTGAGACGTGATTCACTGCAGGGTGATGATCTACGGATTGATTCTTGAAATAGCCCAGACCAGACAAAACCACGGGCTCCAGAGAGGAGAGAGACGTTCATGTTTAATGCTACATGAAGGTCACAATACATTCTCCTGTGCACTTGGAAGGGAAGTGTGAAACGAAGGATCTTGTGTTTATGCTATCTACAACATAACAATATACTGCCACCATGTCATGCATAGCCTACTGGTCCTTTATCAATTGGCTTTCTATGGCACTGTTGTCCTTCTCTTTGTTTGAGAAGTGGAAATCCAAGTTAGTACAGACCTGGTTGCCATAAAATATTTTCTCTCAAACGTTTTATTCTCGCATATTTAAAATCAAGCAATGACCATAGTGTAGTTTTTTGATTACGTTTCAATTTCCAGTGATTTTTCCCATTTAAGTGATCAGTTCGGAAATAATATGTCTCTATCTTTATATCATTTACATCTAGTATTTGCAGTGTGATTTTTGTCTTGACATGATTCGATGTGTAAGAGCCTCGTGAAGATACATTAGTCAGTCTGTTACTTTCATATACATGATAAGTGGTTAAGGGAAGCCAGCTAATGGCTAATGGCTAATGGCTTTTCAGCAACAGGAAGTCCACGACTCAGTGAGGAAAAGGCACTTTCAGCATAGGACAATGTTTCCTTCACCACAAAAAGCTTATTAAGGATTGTTAGAGGTTAGAGCCTCTGTTCTCTGTGCATTTCAGAACTTCATTCATCTTGCCACAACCAGCATATTATGGTTTTAAAGCAAGGCTTAAAGGAACGTAGATCATAACACTAATCCGCTATTGTTGTCAAGTGAAAGAGATTATTTGGAAATCCCAATGAGAAATAGTTGTGTCAAATTACTGTTGGATTCATACAATTATATAATCAAGTTTGCCATTGCAAACCATCATGGCAGCAACCTTAATAGAATCACTTCCTCTTTAGCAAGCTATGTTCAAAGTAAAATGCTAATGCTAATGCTGTTTCACTGCGCAGTTTTAAACCAGTTAAGTGAATCATTCAAGCTTACAGTTTTTGTCAGTTGTTAACACACAAAAAGCTAAAATTCGGCACAATTTGCACAACCTTCACTTCATGTACCAATCACTCGACCCAATTTGGCACTACTTCACACTCCCTTATCTGCATTAGACTCTGACTTTCCTTCTTTACACTCTGATGTCAATTACACATCACCTTGTTGTCAAAACACTACACACAATGTTCAGTTGTTGCACACACTTCTCAAGTAAAATCTCAAAGCATCAACCTACAACACACAAATACTCAAATCTCTAAACATTCAGGTCTGTTGAGCAATTTCACCGCATTTTCACAGCTGACCAGGAGACTGAAATTGTAGATATGGTTCATGAGAACAACTCTATCACACTCAGACAAATAAAAACTAGGATCCTGTCTGACCATGCTACATTTAGAAACTGTCCAGACCATCAGCCTCTCTACATTGGACTGTATTCTTCATAGGAATGCCATGCTGATGAAACAACTGACAGGGTCCCATTCAAACGAAACACAGACCACATCAAGTAGTTAGGGTGAGAGTTTGTGCTTGTAATTACCAACAATCAGCACTGACACATGCAGGTATTGTACCTGTAATCCAATATTGTTCCTTTTCTACAGTGTCTCACTGTAGACCACTGTGTTGACCTCTCTGTGTCCATACTGTAACTTGCATTCTCATGCTGTCTGTGTCAGAGGATTTACATTACATTACATCACATTTCATTTAGCTGACGCTTTTATCCAAAGCGACTTACAATATGTGTATTCAACCCAGAGGGAACAAACCCAGGACGGATCCAGGAGCATGACACAGCTCATGTGTTGTACCAGTACATCTTCATTGATGAGGTGGGATTCAACCTGGTGAAGAGGAGGCGACGGGGCAGAAACCATCATTGGACAGCGGGCCATTGTTATGGTCCCCCGGCCAGCATGGTGGGATGGTGGGATCACAATGCCCATGCCCACCTAGGGGCCTATAACACTGCCCATCTCCTCGTCTTCCTGGATGGCCTGCATGACCTGCTGGTACCACCTGGCCAGATAGATGACCCCCAGCGGATCGATCGCGTTGTCATCTGGGACAACGTGAGCTTTCAAATGAGTGAGTGGTTCCAGGACCACCCATATTTTTCCGTTCTATACCTTCCACCTTATTCTCCTTTCCTGAAACCCTTTGAGGAATTATTTTCAGCATGGAGGTGGAAGGTATATGAACGGAACTCACAGGACCGGGTCCCACTGCTCCAGGCCATGGAGGAGGCTGGTGGTGACGTGAGTGTCGAGGCCTGTCAGGGCTTCATGCACCACTCAAGGTGTTTCTTCCAACGCTGCTTGGACAGGGAGAACATTGCTGTGATGTGGATGAGGCCCTCTGGCCACACAGGAACCGGAGGCATGATGCCTAATTCATTTTTTTGAAGGATTGAGCATGCCGGTTTACAGTACTGTTCTCTGTGTGTACCGAAATAAAACATTTTTTGCATCATATTTGTGTGCTGTTTTATGTTTGACTATGAAAAAAGTAGGCCTACACTGAGACATTTTACAAAAGGAGAAGTCTCATTCTCCAGAGTCACTGTCATTCATATGGTGTGTTCCATTTCGATGATTGTGTTTTCAATTTTGCACTTCTGTGTGTTGTAAATGCTTGGTAGTGTGCAAGCAAATGCTTAGTTGTGTGTTCTCAATGAATGTTATGTGTATGTCATTTGAAAATATGGCTGTGTGTACCAAATGAAAACACGAGTTCCGTTTTGTGAACAGTTAAGAGATTTGATGGCAAAGAGTCATCTTGAAAAGGGAGTGTGAGGTTTAGCATTTTGTGTGTGAGGTTTTCAGGTTTGTGTGTGCAGTTTTGAGAAAACCGTTATTGTTTTGAAAAACGTGTGTTAACAATTGTGAAAAACTGTAATAGAACCGAAAGACGGGAACAGTAATGAAGACAATTCAATTCAATTTTATTTGTATAGCATCGAATCAAAACATATATTATCTCATGTTACTTTACGTGCTCATTCAGGACATTTGGGGGGGCACAAGTGAAAAAAGGGAATTTCTCATTATAATTTATTTAAAAAATGCTCTTCTCTGACTTGCTTACCAATTTATTTTAATACCCTCACACTCTTAAATACTTAAATACTTAAATACTTCATTCACACAGAGACCATGGTCTTTTTTAGTATTCACTTCAGGTGTATCACAAGGACAGGAAGCAACTAAGCCACAGTCTGCATGTTTTCTATGTTTCTAGTTTCTAGTATATATTTAGAATAAGTCACTATACCAGGGAGATGGACATAGTTAAGTAAGATTTTTAAAAATGTCTTGCCCATGACAATCGTTTCAATTCTTTTGTTTCAATAAATGACACAGAAATCTTCAGACAAAATTAAAAAAGCTGCTCGCTACATAAATAAGCAAACCGACCAACCCTCCAAACTACGAAGTTGACCTATGTTTAGTTGTAACAATTTGGTTAAGTGAATCCGGCCCTCTCATTCTTAAACTGCAAAACTACTGAAAAAAACACAGAAAAAACATTTGAAAATGCTAAAATACAGCAACTTTAATGAAATCATTACACAAACGTTTGTAAACTTTTGATTAGTATTATGAAGTATGATTATAAATCATAGAAACCTTCAGCTTATGAAAACTGAATTGGCTGAATACATTAATAATCCATACATTAACATTATCATTATTATTACACTTACCAAACACACACACCGTCACACAGACACATAATAACTGGTTACAAGTACTTTTTTTGCTTTCATGTCTTCTTTAACTCTGATGAAAAGAAAACTTACAAGAAAACCAATTTAGTTGTGATTTGTTTCTACCCACTGTCGGCCTGCATCAGTCGATTTCTCCTAAATTCACCAACAAGCTAATCTGCATATTTAAACAACATTTCAGGGGGAAAACACTGTCTTGATAAGTCCTTACAGTTTTTCTCAGTTGTTAACACACAAAAATCTAAAATTCGGCACAATTTGTACAACCTTCAACTCATTTACCAATTGCTCGACCCAATTTGGCACTACTTCACACTCCCTTATCTGCATTAGACTCTGACTTTCCTTCTTTACACTCTGATGTCAATTACAAATCACCTTGTTGTCAAAACACTACACACAATGTTCAGTTGCTGCACACACTTCTCAAGTAAAATCTCAAAGCATCAACCTACAACACACAAATACTCAAATCTCTAAACATTCAGGTCTGTTGAGCAATTTCACCACATTTTCACAGCTGACCACGAGACTGAAATTGTAGATATGGTTCATGAGAACAGCTCTATCACACTCAGACAAATAAAAACTAGGATCCTGGCTGACCATGCTACATTTAGAAATGTCCAGACCATCAGCCGCTCTACATTGGACTGTATTCTTCATAGGAATGCCATGCTGATGAAACAAGTGTACAGGGTCCCATTCGAACGGAACACATCAAGAAGTTAGGGTGAGAGTTTGTGCTTGTAATTACCAACAATCAGCACTGACACATGCAGGTATTGTACCTGTAATCCAATATTGTTCCTTTTCTACAGTGTCTCACTGTAGTCCACTGTGTTGAACTCTCTGTGTCCATACTGTAACTTGCATTCTCATGCTGTCTGTGTCAGAGGATTTACATTACATTACATCACATTTCATTTAGCTGACGCTTTTATCCAAAGCGACTTACAATATGTGTATTCAACCCAGAGGGAACAAACCCAGGACGGATCCAGGAGCATGACACAGCTCATGTGTTGTACCAGTACATCTTTATTGATGAGGTGGGATTCAACCTGGTGAAGAGGAGGCAACTGGGCAGAAACCTCATTGGACAGCGGGCCATAGTTATGGTCCCCGGCCAGCGTGGTGGGAACATCACAATGTGTGCTGCAGTGAATCACCATGGGATCTTGCACCGCCATGCCCACCTAGGGGCCTATAACGCTGCCCATCTCCTCGTCTTCCTGGATGGCCTGCATGACCTGCTGGTACCACCTGGCCAGATAGATGACCCCCAGCGGATCGATCACGTTGTCATCTGGGACAATGTGAGCTTTCAAATGAGTGAGTGGTTCCAGGACCACCCACATTTTTCTGTTCTATACCTTCCACCTTATTCTCCTGTCCTGAATCCCATTGAGGAATTCTTTTCAGCTTGGAAGTGGAAGGTATATGAACGGAACCCACAGGACCGGGTCCCACTGCTCCAGGCCATGGAGGAGGCTTGTGGCGACGTGAGTGTCGAGGCCTGTCATGGCTTCATGCACCACTCGAGATGTTTCTTCAACGCTGCTTGGACAGGGAGAACATGCATGTGATGTGGATGAGGCCCTCTGGCCAGACAGGAACCGAAGGCTTGATGCCTAAATAATTTTCGTGAAGGGGTGGTTGAGCATGCCGGTTTACAGTACTGTTCTCTGTGTGTACCAAATAAACATTTTTTTGCTGAATATTTGTGTGCTGTTTTATGTTTGAATATGAAAAAAGTAGGCCTACACTGAGACATTTTACAAAAGGAGAAGTCTCATTCTTCAGAGTCACTGTCATTCCTATGGTGTGTTCCATTTCGATGATTGTGTTTTCAATTTTGCACTTCTGTGTGTTGTAAATGCTTGGTAGTGTGCAAGCAAATGATTAGTTGTGTGTTCTCAATGAATGGTATGTGTGTGTCATTTGAAAATATGGCTGTGTGTACCAAATGAAAACACGAGTTCCGTTTTGTGAACAGTTAAGAGATTTGATTGCAAAGAGTCATCTTGCAAAGGGAGTGTCAGGTTTAGCATATTGTGTGTGAGGTTTACAGTTTTGTGTGTGCAGGTTTCAGAAAGCCGTTATTGTTTTGAAAAACGTGTGTTAACAATTGTGAAAAACTGTAATCAAAGGTGTGGTTCAGTGACTTCAATTTCCTCATCATCTTTTATTCATGGGAAAAAACTGTGTCAATGACGAATGAATTTGTCACAATTTTTTAGTAGTCAGGTGGACTTGCATGTGATTTAAGATATTATGTGTTTCTAATCCCTTACTTGATTTGATTAGTGTCAGAGATCTTTAAATTGTACTGTTTCTTGACATTACTAATGTGTCTATTTTCTCTATATTGTTGCAGGGTATGGGGAGATCTATCCAGTTACCCTGTCTGGTAAGGTGTTATGCATTTTGTATGCCATGGTGGGCATCCCTCTTATGCTCCTGGTCATCCTCGATGTGGGAGACTTCCTTGCCATGCTTATGTCCAGAGCCTACGTACGCATTCACAGCCTCCTCAAAATGCTCTTCTCCCACACCTGGTCACCGCTGAAGGCTCGTAAGAGGGCAGCGGAGTCTAAGCACTGTGCCCTGAATGATGGAACCTTCGTTTTTAGCCACGACGTGGTAATCCGTGAACCCCTTGACATCCGGCAGGTGCTGCGCAGCCAGGAAGACGTGCGGCAGAAGTCAATCCAGCTCCAAAACAACAAAGAGATCTTCGAGAAGATTCTTGCCAGGGATCATTTACTAAGAAAGGGCCCAATGCTCAGGACCCTCTCCTGTCCAGAGCTGAACCGGCTGCCACCCCCACCCAAAGGATACGTCATATGGGACTTCTCAGGGTTAGGGGATGGGATGGAAATGCTGGATGTTCCCTTTGTGCTGATTCTTTTAGTTGTGTTTGCATACATTTCATTTGTAGGTTTCATTCTGCCGTATTGGGAAGATGAATTCATGGGCCTTGATCCCTACTACTTCTGCTTTATCACACTCACAACCATAGGTTTCGGCGACATTGTACCCAAACACCCCAAGTACTTCATGCTTACCTCACTCTTCATCATTGCCGGCATGGCCATCATGTCCATGGCTTTTAAACTGAGCCAAACACGAATTGTAAGCTGCTACCGCCAGTTCATAAAGTTCATCAGCAGGGGAAATGTGGGGACTTTCAGAGAGAAAGACAATGACTAAGTCATCATGAGAAAATCTGCCTCATGTCCATGAGGGAAGGCGTGCAGTGAATGAATTTGTTGTGCTGGTTGTTTGGCTATAAGCATGAGCAAAGTCAAAAATGTGCATGTGCCAAGCGCTTTTGCCCAGTGAAGGATGGTGATATTCAAAATGATCCCAATAAGAGAAATTCAAACTCTGCATATCTACATAGATACAACATCACTTAGTTGCACTGCATTAATGCTCTTCAAACCGCTACAGAGGAAGGACACATTAGTGAATTCGGAACCCTGGAACACACTGCCAGGAAAGATACCACATGTAATTACTTACATGTGGTATCACACAAGAAAGATAAAGAAAAATAAACATATCACAGACTGGGAGGTTCAGATACGATGTGTGAAATGACACAAAATGTTGCTGTGTAACAACATAAACATTTAATCTCAGTACAATTAAAAGAGTACTATTGGTTTTCATTTGCTACTTTATAATAATTGTACAGCACTTTTTAAAGTACTGTTAAAAGTACAGGGCTCAAATAACTTAGAACTAAGCCAAATACAATTAGGCAATAAGAAATGTAAAATTGATCACATAAAATGATAATAAAATAATAGATCAGACATGTAGGTAATAAAAGGGAGTAATAGGATTTATAAAAGGCATTTTAAAAAAAGACATGTTTTATGAAATTATTTAAAAAGTGTCACACTAAAGCCTCAGATCCTTGTGCAGGGAGTTCCAGAGCTGAGACTTGACTGCAAGAGCCTGTTCACCTTAAGTCTTGAGCCAGGAGGTTAGAGCAGCCAGCAGAGCCTGCCGGAGGATAGATAGATAGATAGATAGATAGATAGATAGATAGATAGATAGATAGATAGATAGATAGATAGATAGATAGATAGATAGATAGATAGATAGATAGATAGATAGATAGATAGATAGATAGATAGATAGATAGATAGATAGATAGATAGATAGATAGATAGATAGATAGATAGATAGATAGATAGATAGATAGATAGATAGATAGATAGATAGATAGATAGATAGATAGATAGATAGATAGATAGATGGATACTTTATTAATCCCGTGGGAAATTCAGATCATCCAGTAGCTTGTACACTTAACACATCACTGACATAGATACATGAATCACATAAATCACATACATCACATACGGAGAGCATATTTACAGATACAGGAATGGAATGCAATGATGTGATTGTGTCAGTGTCCAGTAGGAAAGTGTTCTTGTGATCGGAGGCTCTGCTCCACTAATAGCAGAGCAGCCATTCAGCAATGCATCTGGAGGCTGACTTGCTGGATACGAGATTAATAAAACGTTAAAACTGACAGGTAAGCAGTGAGAGAGGCTTGAACTCGGCTGATTTGGTCTTGTCCTGTAGTGCTTGTTAAAAAAGCTTAGCAGCTGAAGATGTGATACTTTTATGGCTAAGCCCTGAAAGCATTGAATTGCAGTAATCTAGTTGGGATGAAATTAAAGCATGGCAGAGTGATTCTTTTAAATGTTCCTCGATCAACTTTTGAAAAAATTACTGAACTGTGAATTGTTTGTGATTTGATTTCCTAGAGAGAGGTGTGTCATATATCAGACTCAGGTCTCTGGTAGCAGGTTCATTATTTGCAGAGAAGGGGTGAGTTGTTTCTGCAGAGACAATGATTGCAGATTTTTCCCCTTAGTTTTTAGTATTTACACTTGTGATGTCAGTAACACGTCGTAGAGCACATGCTCAGTGATCAGGGATTAGAGAAACCAGACACATTTAGATGCAGTTTCCATCCTGAAGACATGATTATTAAAAAACAATAACAAAAAAGTTCAACTAAAAATGTATATCTATATCTTAAGTAAAGAAAGTTACTTACTTTACAGCGATTCGGGGTGGCTGTTAGTTGTTTGTTTTGCCCACTGTTACACATCCACAGAGTGAGCAGGGGTCCTAAATATATGAACATCCTCAAACAATACGAAATGAATGTTTACAAAGGTTTGAATATAAAACTGTGCACACGTAGGGTTAATGAATGTGCTTCCCCTTGTGTTTACAGTAGACGAGGGTGCAGCAGATTTGATCAGTACTGTGTCTAGCATCTGATACTTTAATTACATTTCTTCCAACAAAATAGTATGTTGCTTTATATGTGTTAATATAATATTTATTTTGCTGACTGCTGACCACTATTCACTGTTTTGTGGAGTGGACCTGACAGGGCAACAAACTGCAGCATAATACACATGCAAATATAGAAAAGCACATTCACAGCATTAGGAGGAAAAGCTGCAAAGTTAGGAAAACATGCAAACAAACAAAAAAGAGCTGCACCACAATAATATGAACAAAAATAGACTGAAGGTAAAGTGGTTTTTGGTCTCTTGGGGGCAGTGGAAGCAAATCTGACAGTGTTGACATATCTTTTTATGAGATTGTTATGCTGTAATAGCTGCTGATAGCATAACTCAATGAAAAGTGACACTGTGAGAACAATGAGGGTGAAACCAAACACTTGAGATTCAAATAATGGTCCTGGAAAAGATAAAGAGGCCATGGTGCCCTCAGAGTAGTTTCTCAAAATTGCATGGTTATGTTAATAAGTCATAAACAGCTAATTCATGTATAAAGTTGGAACAGACCAAAGCAGGGGCCTCCTTAAAGCAGGGTCCTCCTTATCGGGCATACAAAGCTTACATTGAGGAGAATGGAGGATATGGGGCCAACTAGGCCCCTGAGAGCAGGGCCAAACTTTGCTTTGTGCTGAATAACTTTTCTTGAGTTGCCACGTGCACGAGGCCACACAAAGCGGTAGTATGAGGACAAGCACTAAGTTTTATTTGTCAAAGTTCACATGGTCATATACATGTTGTACTCTTTCTTTAAAATCTGATTTTATTTTGTTTTTGCAACTGTATGCTGTCTATGAGCTGTTACTGAGCATGTTTCAAAAAATTTCTTTGAATCCTATGAATTGATCTATTTTGACATTTGCATTTCTTAGTTACCTTCACATGCACACACATTAATAAATAATAATTGATATTGATCACTGGTGAATATCGATATGCTGTATATTAGTGTGGTCTGATTTAAATAAAAGTCATTTAAATTGCTTGCATCTCAGTAAAGTTTGGAGTTTTTGTATTCCCTCATGGAATGAAATAACAACAGTAAATGGTAAATGGATTTGCATTTATATAGCGCTTTTCTAGTCTTGATGACCACTCAAAGCGCTTTACATTACAGTTTCACATTCACCCATTCACACACACATTCATACAGTGCATCTATCCCAGCACTTTGTTATTCTAAGGGGGGGCCATTCAGGGTTCAGCATCTTGCCCAAGGACACTTCGGCATGCAGATGGTTCCGACTGGGAATCGAACCGCCGACCTTCAGGTTGGAGGACGACCACTCTACCCCTCAGCCACAGCCGCCCGTGTGACATCAGTCTACCACAAAACCACCATGTGTCTTTTTAACCAAATATCAAGGTACAGCTTAAGAAAGGCAAGGTGACTGACACATACTGTCAGTCAGTATACAGTCCCAGTCCCAACTCAAATATCTCTGTGACCTTAAGATGGAATCTGAAGAAACCTGTTTATAGAAAATGGACCATTTTCATTGAAAACCTCCAGCAATATTCATCAAGTCAAATTATCTGAGCTGCAAAATCTATGAGAATGAGTATAGAATTTGAATTTACTGTTCTTGAATAAAACACCAGTACCTTACCATTGTACCTAATAGCTGAGAACTTAGTTCCTCTCTAACTCAGTATTACCAAGGATCCTTAGTTTCTATTGTTAAAGCAGTTTCCAGTCCTGTGAAAGAAATGTTTGTTAACAGTTGAACTGAGTAAATACGTTTTTTACCCACTTTACTACCTTCAACTGGTTGTGTTATTCAGCTGCTAACTCAGAAGTTTGGCATGATGTTCTGTGATAGTGTATGGCCCATAATATAATAATAATACATTTATTTATAGAGCACTTTTCAAAATCGAAGTTACAAAGTGCTTTATAAGGGCAGAAAATAAAACAGACAGGTCATAAAATCATGAGCACAGCAAAAATTACGGAATCACAAATATACATTTTAAAAGACAATATTAATTTAAATTAACTCTAATAGTTTATAAAAATTCAATTGAAGCCTGTTGCCTGTCAAGTGAAAGACCGGTTGCAGTAGTGTTTACAGAGCCCAAGATGGCGCTGTTGTCCGTCATGAGTCTGGATTTGTAGTGGTTCTGAACCTGACAGGTTTTTCATATTTGTTCATGAAAAAATAATCTCACTGTCTCCCTTTCTCCCCTTCAGTTTCACTGGGGGAAAAAATAGGTAAAAAAGAAAACTGCCAGGTGAATGGATTTGATCCAGGTCCGTCACTGATCCAGGTATGAAAATACAGGTGCAGGTCTTTGGATTCAAGGGGATATCATGACTCTCTAATAATGAGAGAGGGTCAAACATTAGCTTTGTTTAACTCGGTGATCAGTTTGTCATCATCAAAAACACCAGGTCTCACCCACTGCTTAAAAAATTAGCCCTGATGTGTTTCAGGTCACGGTCCTCATCAGGTAATAAAACACAGCTCACGACAAGACAAGATGGTGTCACAGGTCAGGAAACTGGGTGGGCACATCATTATATCAAATATTTCAAGTTGATCGGGTAGAAAAACAATTACAAACAGCAGAGGAGTGCTCATAATAGGCACCAGAAGAGAGTTGGTCAGAGAAGGTAAATTAATGCTTTTCTGTTTGCTACCACCCCATATAAATATACTTAAGTAACATAAGTAACATCACAAACACACACACACACACACATACACGCACACACAGTCGTTTCTCCTTGACTTCAGAGACCATTACATTAAATTAAATTCATCCGCAGGAGACTTATTCTAACCTTAACCAGAGTCACTATTTGCTAAACCCTTACCTTAACTTAACCTTTACCTAATCTTAACCTAATCTAAACCTAAACTCAATACCTAGACCAAACACACACACACACACACACACACACACACACACACACACACACACACACACACACACACACACACACACACACAGCTAATGGGATCATAATGGGATTTTTCTTGAATTGTATAAACACGACAGAAATAGTTGTTTTTCTTGTTATAAATGTATGAACAACTGATATTAAAGTGCTGAGGTCAGTGTAGATCCCCACAGCATCACAGTGTTGTGTTGCTTTCGCTGAGTTGTCTGTCTAATATCTCAGCTGTAGTTGTGTATGTTTGAAGTCAGCTCTGACAGGGAGCTACACATGAAGGCTGGATGACGTCAGCAGCGGCTCCAGTCAGTAGAAAGAGAGCATCCTCTCCTCCTCCTCCTCCTCCTCCTGCTGCTGCTCCTGCTCCTCCTCTGATGCTGCTGCTGCTGCTGCTGCTTGTGACACTTGAACGTCTCAGGTAAGACCTCCACACCTCAGCGCTCACTGTTGCTTCTTATTTCTGACGAATCCACTGTTTCCCGTAGACTGGTACAAATACATGTGAAAGTTTGTGACGGGTCGGCGCCACTTGTCGCTCCACAGGTGGACGGGTCTCCTCTTGTCGGGCTCTTTTCGGGACCAACACCATGGGGGGATGGGAAGCGCTCCGGCAGTGTAAATTGCTCACATGGCTCAGAGAGGAGAGACAGTCGAGGAAACTGATTCTCTTCATTGTCTTCGTCGCCCTGCTGCTGGACAACATGCTGCTCACTGTGGTCGGTAAGTGCACACACCTCTTACTTTATTTATTTCCTGTTTGTTTGTTTTGTTGTCTTTAAAACAAGGTTAGTTAATGGAAAAATAATTGGCTGTAATACACCTGTCTAGCACTTTAATGGGTACTGCTTATTCAAGTGTGTGGCAGCAGAGTAACTTATAAAATCCTGCAGATGCACTTCAGTAGCTCACATCAAATATCAGAATGGAAAAAAAGTGTGATCCAAGTGTGACGTGATTGTTGGGTTGAGTGTTTCTGAAACTGGTGATCTCAAAACAATGGGTGTGCAGCAGTTCTGTGTTGATGAGAGAGGTCAGAGGAGAATGGTCCGATTGGTTGGAGCTGACAGAAAGAAACTCAGATAACCTTAAGAACTGTGGTGAACAGAGAAGATCAGAATGAACAGCGACCATGAGGTGGAGGATCTACAACATCAGAGGCCACGTCAGTATCCACTCTTGTCAGCCAGGAACAGAAATGTGAGGCTGCAGTGACACAGACTCACCAACACTGGACAGTAGAAGATACTGGACAGTTGTAAAGTAGCCTGGTCTGATGACTACAGATTTTCGCAGAGGCTGCAGGGGTAGAGTCATAATCTGTTTTGGGACCTCAGAACCTGGTTTGAATGTCACAGTCTATCCGAGTGTTGGTCATGTGCATCCCTTTATGGCCACAGTTTCATGAACATGACAGTGAGTGAATTTAACTTCACTGATCTCCTCTGTAATCTGGTGTAACAGGAGATTGGCAGGATGAATGTCCAGATGCTAAAACAGCAAGTATGAAGTGATACAGTCGCCTCAACATGGAGCAAAATCTCAGAGGAATGTTTCCAACATCTTGAGGAATCAATGACATGAAATGTTGAGGCTGTTTCAGATTAGAGGGAGGAACTGTGGCGTTCCTAATAAAGTGCTCAGTTCATTTAAAAAATTAAAATATTCACAACCGATAATTTAATTTGGACTGAAATGATCATTAACCGACCTGCCTGCATTCAGCCTGCCAGTGCTCTCACTGCACATGACCAGGGTCTCCTCTCGCTGAAGCAGAGGCGATAATCACACGTTAGCGAGTATGTCACGGAAATAGTCTTCTAGCAGACAGTAGTCTGTCAGTGTGTGTGTTTATGTGTTTTGGTGGCTTCACTTTGACAATAGGGGCTGATGGGAGTGGGGGCTGTCTGGGTTCTTCATAGCTTTTGCTGAATGGCTGAACATCCTTAGCCAGTGCACCCAACATGTGTACATGTATCAGTGTGAATCTGATCCTGAAAATGAGAGTGAACAAGATCACAGAAACAAAGATTACAGCAGGATGTCTCAGTTCTGTGAATATCGTTTTTTACTTGCTTATTGTGGAATACAACAGTGAATATAGTTTTCCAATCACTATTTGTACTGGACAGCAACATTTGTCTACATATGACTCTGTTAATATATAACTTCTACTGTCAGGAAATATTAAAGCTAATTTTTCTACTAAAATGTTATTCTGCTCTGTGGTAAACCTGTACTGGCAGTTATTGTTCTGCTTGAATGCATTAAATGTCTGTAATACAATTCCAGTAGACTGTTATGGGAGAACGAGCTGTGCTTGGAGCAGATGATCGTACAAAGAAATCTGTGACAAGCTGACATGAACTCGTACTGGAAGTAGAAAACACCCTGGAGCCTTAAGAGCTGACATCTTAGTTTCTGTCTAACAGAATTAGGTTGTAGATATATTTGCAGGATTATTGGAAACTTTGGCCATGTTTAATATGGATGTCCACACTGTAACATCCCATATATGACAGAAAATAAGAACAATCATTATAGGTCCTCTTTAATGTTTGAGACCAGCATCAACAGGCAATTCTGTCTCCTTCAAGACATAAGTTATTTAGTGTCATCAATATAACACCATAATTGAAATGTCCAGTTCATTCTGTCACACCCAAACATAACTGTAACAATAATGTAAAGTTTAGTTCATGTGTTTCATATCATCTTCTACTTCTACTATCTTTACGTCCACTGTCAATCCCGACAGTGTGGTTGTTACTCTGTCATATTTTAAGAAGGCGTTCACCACAGCAAGATTAGCAGCAGATGACACAGTGTAATACATGGTAGAGTTGTGTAAATAGGATTGTGTTGATTGACTGAAACATCAAATATTGGTTTATGAAATGGTGCATCTCGTCAAAGTCTAGTTTTGTAAAAGAGCACAATGCTGACACAATGCAAACACTATCAAAAGGCTAGCAACGCACTTGTTTTCGAACCTGTTCCTAAACCTGTCCAAAACTTTATCATTTTGGACATGAACACAGTTTCACAAAATATATAATACCCAGTTTCTTTGTGAAAGAAAGTGAATCAGGTTTTAGGTATCGGGTCATCTTTCTCTACTTAGAATGCATCACTCTGAAATATATTGCTATACAAACCTTTGGATGCGTCCCCCTCTTTATTTTCTGCATCATTCACCCATGAGCATATCTGCTTGACTCAGATCTCCAATAAAGCCATGGAATGAACAGAAAAGAAGTAAAAAGATCACAGCCCCTTGTATGAAACGTGTTTGTCACTTTGTCATGAGTGTACACCTGAAGGAGGTTAATGGGCGAGTGGAGATGGGGACGGACTGTGAGCCTGAAATGTGTATGAAGTGTGAAACGTAGAATGTAGGTTATCTGAAAGGTTTTACATAAAGCTAATAACCCAAACACATATATTCATATTGGCTAAAGGTGTATAGCCGCACAGTTTTCTTCCCAGCTGTCTCCTGCTTCTTTAAATACAAACCTACAGACAGGGACTGCTGAGCTTTCTAAAAGCACCTACACATATAAGTCCTGCAGCTACTTCATTATAAGTGTTGGTTCCAATAATTTGTATTTTTAATTAGAAATTGTAATTCAATATGTTTGTACATGCTACCACCACTAGCCTCAAGATGAGCACGATGATGGAGAAAGGTGCCTGTCTGTCTGTATGAGTCCCGCCCCCACTTGCGCTACATGAATGTGTGTGTGCCCAGCTGTGTTTGTGAGCTGTCGACAACAGACACAGTCGTCCCCGGTGTTTGACTGATTTTGGAAAAATTCAGAGTGACATTGACTACGCAGACATCTTCATTCGATTGACTACTTTAGAAAACACACATTTATTAGTTAAATCAATAAACACAAGCAGGACTGATCTTTATTTACATTGATCTTTACAGCAGAGCCAAGTCTCAGACACATTGCAAACACACACTAAAACAGTGTTGTCCCAGAAGCACACGAAGCTGTGCCGCAGCCTCACACAGACATTTCCCACTGTAAAATGTCCTTGAACACTTGTTTTTGCCATTTACAAGTGAAATAAACTCATGCCAGGTGCCCCAAATAATATATATTATACGTTGGCAAAAGTTTCAAAGGCTCATCATATCTGAAACCATCTGCACGATCACTATATCAAAGGACCCATATTATTTCCCTTTCTGGGATTTAATTGGAGGTATTGGTACTCTTAAGATGATATATCAGTTGTTTAAAGCTGAAAAACTGCTGCAATGTGTATTTCCATGTCCTCTCTTCTGCCTCTCTCTGGAGCTGCAGACAGAACAGGCGGTTTTCACCGGCCTCTTGAGCCCCTCCTCTGATTGGCGGACTGCACTTTGAGTGACACACGACCTGGCCTATCACCGGTCTCGTTCTTGCGCATTCACTCTTGTAAACACAGTTGAAAGACACGTTATGTAAGTAGCTATAGGAGACCAGCCACCAGAGGCTGGACTGGTAGCGGCTGGGTGGGCTGAGAGAGACACTGTATGACTCCTACAGGGGAGGAGCTACGAAACAAGACGTTTAGATAACATAATTCTTAGAATGGACTGAGTGAAAGAATCCCTGGAGTGATTGTTGTCATACTTTGAGGGTCCCTTCTGACCCCCTTCAAGTAGTTACGGATAGTAAAAGCCCAGAAAATGTATCTACACAATATGGGCCCCTTTAAAGAAAAAAATGTGAGAATAATTTAATTAATTTTCTCACTAGTGATGTGATCAACCAGCATTAAACGGTTACATTTTTTCTTTCTTTCCCCCTCGAGGAACCCTCCTTGTTCTTTTCTGACATATGTTGCAGTGACATCTGGATTAGTGTCACTCCAGTGAGCATCAGTCAGTGGTCGAGTCATATTTCATTGCATCAGTCTTCTCTCCCCTCTTTATGCCTGCCAGTTCCCATCATTCCCAGCTACCTCTACAACCTGGATGAGATGACGGACCCGGTGTCGCAGAACAGCACCACGTTTCAGCAGGATCCTCAGGGAGCCTTCCACAGTATTGTGTCTTTATATGACAACACTGTGAAGTTGCCTGGATCCAACACCACAGCCAGGTCCGCTGGTCTGATCCCTATGACCACCGCGGCTACAGAGCTGCCACGGAACTCCTCCGACTGCCCCAAGGCCAACAGCAGGCTGCTCAATGAGAATGTCAAAGTAGGAATGCTGTTTGCCTCCAAGGCCACCGTACAACTCATCACCAACCCCTTCATAGGGCCTCTCACTAACAGGTAGGTGTTCCTCATCTCTTGTCTAATGTCCCTGTCAGGACTTTAGAATGTAGCATTTGCAACCTTCTTCAAAGGCATTATTCATATTTCCTGTGGAATAGCAGTCATTAATTCAAGCACATGAATCAGTCCCCTACTATACAGAGGTCAGTATTAAGTGGGCTGCAATGCACCATGATTTTAATTATCAATACATTTTCGGATTATTTGCTTATAAGTCTGCAAAATGTATGACATGTTTTCTTTGACTCTGCTGCTACTGTGTGGCTCAGTGCGCATCCAGTCAAAGTTCACTGGACAAATATCAACACAACCCTTTTACAGGGATGTCTTCATTTCTGGAGGGAGAGAGCCAAGCTCAATAGAGGGAATATCCGAGGAGAAGATTGTCGTGTTGATTGACTGAAACATCAAATATTGGTTTATGAAAGGTTGCATCTCGTCAAAGTCTAGTTTTGTAAAAGAGCACAATGCTGACACAATGCTGACACAAACACTATCGAAAGGTTAGCAACGCACATGTTCTGGAACCTGTTCCTAGAACAACTCTTTATAATTTTGGACATGAATATGGTTTCATAAAATATGTGATACCCAGTTTCTTTGTGAAAGAAAGTGAAACAGGTTTTAGGTATCAGGTCATCTTTCTCAGCTCCACAGTATGTTACTCTCCTTTATGTCATTGCTCCTGTTGTCAAGAACTAAACATCATAGTTGTAGTATCATGCTAAAATTCTAACAGGGAGCCACTGTTGTCAGCTAACCTTGGTGATGGGATGATGTTACCTTGATGGGTCAGCAAAATAGCTTTTATAGCTCAGAAGAAAGAGACATATATTCCACACAGGAAATTATTAGCAGATATAATTTCTGCTATTCAAAAAATGCAAACAGGTTATAATTAAGAATATTTCAAATACATTGAAGAGGAAGAGCAACAGTAAACTGCATTTTCAAGTCCAATGGAGAGACCTGCATACAACGTGTTAAACATGTGAGCCTCATGTGGTTCTAAGGTCCTCTCAGCCACAAGGTCTAATCTGACTGTCTCAAACGGAGCAGAATTCCTGATTGTGTCTGTTTTCATGCATGGATAGGAAACACATTCGAGTGTGTGATTGTCAACAAACTAAACATCTTCCAGAATAACATGCTCGTCCTACAGTGGTATTTCACGTCATTTAGGGAAAAGCAATTCTCAAACCAAACATAAATGGAATTAGGATCAATATTTTTACCATTAACTGAATATAAGAAATGCATTAGACATTGTTCACTGACAATTGTCAAATAAGGACATAAGCTTTCCAGTGTAAGTTTCAACAATCAGTCTTAAGAGGTTTCAACCCATACCAGCTACACATGAAAAAATGATCAAATAGCTGGTGAACCAAATGGAGCAGTTAGCAGCTAAAAGCCTTATTAGTATATGTATTATAACAAGGTGGAGACCTGAGCTAAAAGCGATTTATTTTGTTAGGTGTCTGAAAGTATGACTGAAAATTATGCTGGCTTCTAGATGTGCAACTTTTTAGTAATAGTAGCGTGATAAAAAATATGTCAGATTTTGCGTTTACAGCTTGTTCCTAAATAATGAGAAATATGAAGTGGCCAAAATAATAATTTAAATAATTCAAAAAATTGCCTCAATACAGAACATATATGATTACCTGTGCTAGGCATTGCGACATAGTCTATCTTTTCTTATTGGTATATGGACATTCCACTGCCCAACAGTTGGCAGAGGCTTTATATCTACATGTGAGCATCACTACACCTTTTGTTCTTGAAAGACCACAAAACAGTGTTTTTACCATAATGACCCACCTGCACCTAAAGTCCAGGTACTTCGGTCAATCTATTGTAATTGTAATTCAGGTTCAGCAGCAGAAGGCAGATGAAGGCAGGTTTTATTCAATCTTTTATTGACTGATTAAAATCGTATACACACTGCGCACCAATGATTTCCTGATCTGATACTAAAGGTCACTATGATAAAAGCACAGTAACCAGGAAGCTTTTCCATGTATATTGAATGGAGCAAAACAGAGCCAACCTAAACAAATCCAACAGCTGGCATTCACCTCAAAGCCAGTATGGAGTGTCTCAGATGGACACTCAGATATGCTGTAATTGAGACAAAAAAACACAGTCCCATTACTGGTTCTTATTCACCTTCCCTCCTGACAGAGGACAATACAAGGCAAGTCAAGCATGTCAGGTATCTACGTGGGATTACTACAGCTCTGACGTGGCTGGCAGCTTTTTGTCTTTTCTTGAAAACAAAGATGTTATCATCCTCCCCAATTGTTTTGTGTCGAGCCAACAATTGTGTCTGGAAAGGATGCCATGCAGATGCAGAATTTCTCAAAATGCTTTGTGTTGGTGTTGTCACAAGACCCTCATTTTTATGTTGAGTTTCTTGATTCCTCAAGCACATCAGCAGTTCTCTACATTTTAAATATAGGTTTTTTTTATACATTATATGTATACTTGTGAAGAAATCAAACAAATTATGTTGTGCAAATTTGATTTCATGCCCTTTTCTCTTCTGTCCCTTTAGAATAGGATACCAACTTCCAATATTCATTGGTTTCTGTATCATGTTCCTCTCCACTATCAGTAAGTTTCCAGCCAACATGTTCTCTATTATCCAAAAATCTGAATGATTGCAAAATATCTGATGATTCTCTGTCTATATTGCTGTTGTTCTCACTGTTGTGAAGTGTTTGCCTTCTCATCGAGCTACGCTCTGCTGTTTCTGGCCAGATCGCTTCAAGGGGTGGGCTCCTCCTGCTCCTCTGTAGCAGGTAAGACCTGCTCCTACTCATATTCAGCATATCTGAAAGCATTTACATAAATTCAGGCATTTAAAGAATATTTATTATTGTGTTATAAGCTTAATGTATACAATTTTAATTAGTGCTGTATTATGGGTTGTTTGTTGTCTAAATGGGGCTTATCTTAGCGAGACACAGGATTTCCAGGAGAGTCTTCTTTGATGCCTCAAAAATATAAAAAACTTAAATCTGATGTATTTGTCAAACTGGGTATAGATTATAAATTGAAAAGTAGTGTTGAAGAAATACTGAATTGGCTCATGCTAATTATGTTCTAGCTAAAGTAGGGCAGTCAAATTGCTCTAAATTTTTGGTCTTAATCTGGGCATACGCTTTAATTTTTAGAAACGAGTACATTTTTAAATTGCAACTAACTGTACATGAGTAATTTGTCTTTGATGTCAAGCCAAGGCTCAGGATTTATATATCCATGCCCTAATCTTATGGTCGAGCTGCGACCTGACTGCTCCCACTGTAGTGTTTGTGTAGGCTAACAAAGAAGATGGCTTTGCAATGATGACAAGACATGGGGGCAGTTATAGCATTAGTTAAAAAATCTATATCAATACGTGTAAGACTAAATAATGGGACTATGAAAAAATATAGGCTAAATCGACTCGATTGTGAATAACCTCTATGGGAGATCAATAAAGGTACCTTATCTAATCATATCTTACCTTCTCTTATCTTAAATTCAAATGTCATTTCATCAAGCGTGAGTGTCTACAATTCAATTTTCAAATATGACAGTCATTATCATCATGAACTTAGCTACCAAAGCAGTCAGTATCAATAAAGCCAATGTTGCTGCCCTGTGTCAGTAGCTCTTCGGCGATTCTTAACCTCTGTTCCTCCTAACGAGAGTCGGAAGACCATTTCTGGGGGCAACAGGTACTTGAGGAGAAGAAAAAGTTTATATTCAAAATGAAATGAAATATTTATTCTTGGGATTGTTTTTACGTGAAATGGCCTATGTCAGTGTCAAGAACTGTTAAAGAACGGATCTGCCCAAGTGAAGACTCAAAACGGTTTGGAGCCACTGTGTGACATTAAACATCTGAAGAGGTGTTGTTTTTATCTGTGTATTTTCAGGGATGGGAATGCTTGCTAGTGTTTACACAAATGATGAGGAGAGAGGTCATGCCATTGGTGTCGCTTTGGGAGGGCTGGCACTGGGAGTGTTAGGTATGTATATGTACATAGTCCACTGTGAAGTTGTGATCCAAGATTTTCAAGCTCTCCACTCTGCGTCCAGCAAGTGTAAACTATAAGAAAAAACATATTCCAAAGTGTAGAATATATTGTATGCAAATATTTCATTTTGAGACAAAAAGCTAACCTGTCGAATTTATTGCTCCCTGAGCTTTTATTGGGGGGGTTAAAAATCAGTTCAGTGACCATCCAGTCTGTCTCCACAGTGGGACCCCCATTCGGCAGTGTGATGTACGAGTTTGTTGGGAAGACTGCTCCTTTCCTTATTCTGGCTTTCCTGGCTTTGTTTGATGGAGGTACGGTTACAATGTTTCTTAAACCCAAATCAAGACTAGTCTTTATGGAAACAATGGCATGTTCAGCATGATTCCATCATGAAAGAAGATGCATTCATGTAATATCAGAGAATGAAACCGACTCTGTGTCTTTACAGCTCTGCAGCTCATTGTTCTTCAGCCCACCAAGGTGGAACCAGAGGTGAGTGTGTTTGACTTGAACATTCATTTCCTGAAGGCTCACTTCATTAAGATGACCTTTATAGCTACACAGTGTTTTACTTTCTTTGTGGCATTGATTCTTTATTTAATAGTAAATGCAGGAAGTGTGGATAGGAATAGAGAAGGTGGATGTTACGCAACACAACATCCACAGCTTTGGGTAGATGGTAAACAGCACTTACTGTGTACAAGCACTTAAACAGGGCACTAGTACAAAATACTTTAGGACCTGACATTGTCCAAGGATAGAGAAAATGTACCATTTCAGATCCAAACTAGCTCGGCAATTTATTTACAATTGTCAAGTTGGAGGTCATCCACCTTCTCTCCTCCTCAGAAACAAGTCACTGGTCAGACAAATCAGTACCTCCAATGAATTACAATGCAGCCTCTGTTGCTATCATTCTGATTGAGAGGGCTCATGTCAGCAATGCAGAGCTGAGGGTTGAATGACGTATTACATTAAATCCACCTTCTCTATTCATTGGTCTGACGGGCGACTTGTTCTTTTCTCTATTTGTGGAGCTGATAGGTATAGTTATCTCTGGCTATCAAGAGGCACCAGACACAAGTCAATTTGAAGGTTATTTCAAATAAGTCTCAGGAAATGAGTCTTACTCTGTGGAAATGCTCTGATAAAAATGTCATGAGTTGGGAAGCACACTGCACCTCTACCTGCTTCTCTTAACTTGCTTGGAGGTGAAATTGAGTAAAACAGTATACTATTGAGGCCAGCTTTAGTAACTTTGTGTTACTTCTCACTGCATTCATTCAACAAATCTACATATGAGCAAATACTGCCTCTTTAATATGAGGTCTGTGATCAGTGACTGGTGGACATGTTTGTTGTTGTTGGTTAGGTCTTGTTTGGCATGTTACCCATTTGACCTGCGGTTATCTTTATGCTCATGTTGGCATTGACAGCAAACATACATGAAGAAAGTACTAAAAGTAACTGGGTCCTTTACAAGTAGTGGGTTTGGGCATTCAGCATTTGACAGAAAATTTGATCACTGTGCCTTTTTCCTTCGCAGAGTCAGAAGGGGACCTCGCTGCTGACACTGATGAAGGATCCATACATTGTAATCGCAGCTGGTAAGAGACTATCAGCAGCCAAAACAAACCTCATGTCCTAATGGAGGAGAGCTTGACTATCCAGCATAGAACTGAGGTTCAGGAAATATCAGCAGTCTAGATGTCAAAGGCATGTGCCATTATCAAATCATATATTTCACTCTTCAGTTTCATGCTTACCTTAATTGAGTCTTTTCACAGCTAAACATGCTTTCAACTCTCCCTGAAGAGGACATGCAACAAATGCTGTGTTAAAGTCTGAGATAGCCAGTGGGAGAGAACTCCAACATTTAAATATTGTATTTTTCAGGATATGGTTATGGATAATGGAATGACTGTGATTATTAGTCCTCAGAAGTGTGAAACAAATGTGCATGATAGATAAAAGGCATCTGAGAGGGAGTGAGTATTTCTTCTATATCTATGAGAACAGATGAGCAGAAACAGTATGGTTTATTTGTTTGCATTTCTGTAGGGAGTTTGAAGAAAAGCACATAAGGACCAAATAGAAGAAAAGGTAGACGATAACTGATACCGCATCAACTTGTCATCTATTTTCATCCCTAGGTGCCATTTGTTTTGGAAATATGGCCATAGCCATGATGGAGCCAACACTGCCAATCTGGATGATGGAGACCATGTGTTCCAGGAAATGGCAGCTAGGTATTTACAAAATGCACATTATGCACACACATACAATGTTGTTACAGGACATACATGTTCAAAGATTAAAATAATGTAAATTTGTGTCAAGATCTAGTGTTAAAACTGTTCAGCATGTGGTGTTTTCTTATATGAGACATACCATGCCAGTGTATTTCCACCTTGCAACTGCAGTGAACCTTTGAAAGATTAAGACAGCCAGGGTGTAATACATAGCCTACTTTAGGCTGTTTTCAGACATGACCTCCAAAGCAACTATGGAGAATTGGGTCCAGACATTCTCCAGAGGTTTCCTTTTACACGAAAGCAACACATAGTAAACCTCTGGTAGCCCTCACTTGCCTGTAGCATTAGGAGTGGCATCAGAAGAAACCGGGTGTTGCTCATTTCAGCCGTAGTGGTAAACCTTTCCCACCCCCACCATCCGTCCCATAGAACTCTGAATAAACCTACAATAGTTTAGATTTGAGCTTAATGATACCAGTTCTGGATACATTTTAAATTACTTTCAAGGAAGTGAAAAATCCAGGCTCCACGAAAAATCGAATCACGCAAACTCAGTTATACTTGGAAACAGAGCATGGGATGCAATCTGAATAACTACTCCTGAATCTGAGGTTCAGCAGTCTGGCACCAGTCTTTCCATCTCCCTGTCCACTGACAGAACCTAGTCCTCATGGTATCAAACATAGTCTACACACAAAGGCTTTACTGTCAGATTCCTGGAGCTTCTCACACTCTTCTGGAGCCTGGCCATAGAAACTGAGGTCAATCAAATTAACTAGATGCTTAGAATTCACTAGAAATAATAACACTACATACACATTGACTTTATAACGTGGACGGAAATCCCTAAGTGAAATTTGGATTTGAAAAAAATATCGTTCACTGGTCACAAATTCAATGTGCATAGGTAAATTATATTTTCTCTGATATTATTTACATATTACACTTACATGTCTTACTGAGTGCTGCAGTGACAGTCATCCATCCTGCCAGATCTCCTCTATACAGACACAGCCTCCAGGCTTTGGGGTTATTAGTTTGTTCCTCCAGTCTGTTGTATATGAAGTCTAGGTCAGATAGAAAAGGGTGCGTGGGGAACAGGATATTAGGGTGTCATATACTGGCAGGTGGAAAGCATAAGTCTTCATTACAGACAATGGGAGATGTACAGCAGCTCAGCGATGAGGCACCGATAGAGCTCTGCTTATCTTTGAAATCCCACCCACACCTTCATTCTCTCTCTCTGTGTGTGTCTGTCTACTGCCCAGGCGTCGCTTTCTTACCAGCGTCCATCTCCTATCTTATTGGAACATACATCTTCAGCACATTGGCGCACAAGATGGGAAGGTAAGGAGGGAAATTATCCTTATCTTCCCCCTGTCTCTCTCTCTCCTCTTCTTCTTCTCTCTAGCTCTGTCTCCCTCTGTGGATGTGACATCTGCTTTCCGCTCCTCTAAATGAGTTTTCAGTGTTTGTGAGGCTGGCTTTATTGAAGCCTTGATGATACAGAGCATCCATAATTTCTGTGTGTGCACATCTCCTCTTAGAATGGTAATTTTGATATTTGGATTTGTTGATTCAGAATGTTCTTCTATTGTGAAGCATTGTAAATGTTATATCATGTCTATTCGTACTGTTAGAGCCATGTTACATCTTATTTCTGTTAATGTCAATAGTTCTATTGATGCTGTTTGCAGTATTTATGTGGATTTAATGGAACAGTATATTAGAGACAGTATGGAGCATTTCACAGATCACAACAAAGGTTTTTACAGATGTGAACAGGGCTTATTAAAGCAGGGCTGCAACTCATAACATGTTTGTGTTTTGGAGCCTTAATGAATGTGTGATTTGCTCCATCTTCAAATGTCCCTATATTTTTTCAAACCAGATGTTGAATGTTGCAGGATCAGGTTTCAACCACCTTATTGTGATAAATGGCATCAACTAATGTAACAAGTAGAGTTTAGTCTTTGTTCAAAGTCTTCTGGAAATACAGCATGTAATTGTACTTTCTGTTAATCAGATCAGAATCAGAATCAGAAAGTATTTATTGCCATGTAGGTTTACACCTACCTGGAATTTTCTTTGGTATATAGGTGCATACAATGAACATAAAACATAAAAACACAATAAGTACTTCACTTAAGATTTTTTTTTAAATAACAATAATAATAACTATATATGAAACAAAAAATATATATATACAAGATATAAAAAGTTAAATAAAAAGTAAAATGCAAAAATGCAAAACAGGAGTGAAATGTGGATGTGCAATATGCAATGTGCATTGTACTGTTACGTGTGTTAATGTAACACAGACTTGAGGCGTAGGGGCGTGATAATAGTCCAAGTCAGGTGGGGGTCCAGGGCCTTGTCGATAAGGCCAACTGCAACCAGGAAGAAGCTGGTCTTGTGGCGGGAGGTTTTGGTCCTGATGGACCGCAGCCTCCTGCCCGAGGGCAAGAACCTCAAAGAGTTTTTTACCCGGGTGGGAAGGATCAGCCACAATCTTACCTGCACGCCTCAGGGTCCTAGAGGCAAACAGGTCCTGTAGAGATGGCAGATCGCAGCCGATCACCTTCTCAGCAGAACGGATGATCCGCTGCAGCCTCCTTTTGTCGTTTGCGGTGGCAGCAGCGAACCAGACTGAGATTAAGGAGGTGAGGATGGACTCGATGATGCAGGTGTAGAAGTGCACCATCATGGTCTTTGGCAGGTTGATTCTTCAGCTGCCGCAGGAAGTACATCCTCTGTTGACCTCTTTTGGTGATGGAGCTGATGTTCAGCTCCCATTTGAGGTCCTTGGAGATGATGGTGCCCAGGAAGCGGAAGGACTCCGCAGTGACGACTGGGGCGTCTCTCAGGGTGACGGGGTAGGTGGGGCTGAGTTCCTTCTGAAGTCCACAACCATCTCCACTGTTTTCAGAGCATTGAGCTCCAGGTTGTTCTGGTCACACCAGGTCACCAGATGGTCAATCTCCCACCTGTAGGCGGACTCATCCCCACCAGAGATGAGCCCAATGAGGGTGGTGTCATCCGTGAACTTAAGGAGTTTGACGGACTGGTGACTGGAGGTGCAGCTGGTATACAGGGTGAAGAGGGAAGGAACACAGCCTTGAGGGCAACCGGTGCTTATTGTCCTGGAATCGGAGACATGCTTCCCCAGCCTCACGTGTTGCCTCCTGTCAGACAGGAAGTCTGTGATCCACCTGCAGGTGGAGTCAGGCACACTCAGCTGGGAGAGCTTCTCCTGTAGCAGATTCGGAAGGATGATGTTGAAGGTAGAGCTGAAGCCCAAAAACAGGATCCTGGCATAGGTTCCTGAGGAGTCCAGGTGCTGGAGGATGAAGTGAAGGGCCATGTTGACTGCATCGTCTACAGACCTGTTGGCTCTGTAGGCAAACTGCAGGGGGTCCAGGAGAGGGTCAGTGATGGCTTTGAGGTGACACAAATATAAAGGAAAGTGTGGCGGCTTTGGTTAAGGAGGTAGAGCGGGTTCGTCCACTAACCAGTAGGTTGGCGGTCATTGTATGAGTGATGTGTGATAGAGAAAGCTAATGTTTGGAATGATGCGGGGAGAATTATTTATTATTATGATTCTTTATTTTGGTGATTATGAAAATTACACGATCTAATCTTATTTGAAAAAATACCCAGGTATAGATTTGATTTTATATTTATAAAATAGCCACTTTTGCCTTATCAACATCATGACAATAATCATAGATTTTGCTGATTTATCAACAATCAAAAACTATTGGTTAGTACTCAGACTCTTTCCTGTGGCACTCCACATTGTGATTAGGTGGCTAAATTAGTTTTTTATGTGTTATAGTTCAGAAAGGCACACAACCGTGTCTAACTGCACAGTTCACATCACATGTCTGGACAAAGCCCAAATCATAAAGTCCACAGAACTCTCTGGGTGAGGATGTAAAACCATTTCCCAGGAACACAGTGACACCAGTATCTGTGAAACAGAAGAAATTTAGAAAAACCTTCTTTAGAGCCAAAGTAACTGGGGAAATGGGATCTTGGTCAGGGAAGTGAATGAGAGCCCAGCACCCAGTTAGAGCCTCAGGAGCTCTGAAGAGAAGAGGGAACGTGACTCTAAGCAGCAGGGAATGGAATACTGGTCAGAACTGTGGAAAGGAGCCATAGTGAGAAGAAAAGATAGTTGATCTTCCAACATGGCAATAACCAGAAGCAAACAGCCAAGACGAGACCGGAGTGTCTTCTAGAAAAGCCCTCCGACTGTCCTCAAGTGTCCAGAGAATATGTGTAGAGACCTGAAGATGTCAGGTCAGATACTTCTCATCCAATGTGATCTGAGAGGATAAAGTGGACAAATCCTGGTGTGCAGAGAATTAGACAGGAAAACCTGAGGCTGTGCATGCTGCCAAAGGGAATGTAAAAAACACAGACTAAGGTCGGAATACTAAAAATGAGTTTTTGATTCTGAATAAATAATATTTCTATAGTTTCACTGTCATTATGGTTGACCATTACCCATTAGAACTAAATCTACAAGAATGAAGGGTGCATAAATGAAGAGGGATACAACTTTCTGGAGCCATTCTGTATATTTTATATATATTTTAAACCAACTTACATCTTCTTACTTAATAACGTGGTTGATTGTGTGTGAAGTGTTTTAAATGAGATGACATCATATCCTCGCTCCCTTGCAGATGGCTGTGTGCTCTCATTGGAATGGTGTTGGTTGGAATCAGTGTAATATGTGTAAGTATGAAGCAGACAACTACATCATCAGTGTGGACCTCTTCAATACTGGATTAGTAGAGTTTCTGTTTTGCCATGTGCCATTTTGAGCCGATCACATCTGACACTGGGTGAAAATAAAGGGATATAAATGTATATTTACATTAAGGTTAACACTATACAAAATAAGAAAAAATAACAGAAAATATTATTTTATAAGCGTATTCTTTTTGATGGGTCCATATATGCATACTGTATTCATATGGAAAACTTTCAGTTCAATAAAGCGCTGGAATGTGTCTGTCTGCTTTAGGTTCCATTTGCCAGTAGCATCTATGGTCTGATTCTTCCAAACTTTGGTGTTGGCTTTGCTATTGGTAAGTCAGCTAATTTAATAGTGTGCCAAACAAACAGAGCCAGTGCATTCACCTATATTGTCTGTGCTGTTCCAGGCATGGTGGACTCCTCAATGATGCCTATAATGGGTTACCTGGTGGACCTGCGGCATGTGTCGGTGTATGGAAGTGTATATGCCATTGCTGATGTTGCGTTCTGCATGGGATTTGCTTTAGGTGAGCACAAAGTATTTATAGACTAATACACTACAGGTTAAAATAGCCTCCCTACACACTGTCAATACTGGTGCAAGTGAGGTAACAGAAACACACAGGACTGAGACAGCAGGGGCAGACTTAGCAAAGTTCATTGATGCAAAGGTCAAAGCGAGAAGTCCAAATGATTCCAGTGCCCAGACACAGGTCGAACACACGGGAACAGGGAACAAGCCGACACACACTCAGGAAGAGAACATTGTGTTTTAGCAGCTAAGGGAGGAAAGACACGTATGAATATATAAAAGACAAACACGGACACAGAAAAAGTGTTGGGGAAAGACACATGGGCAGGAAGTAAAAACAACAGCACCATATGAGATTAGGAAATATCGAAAGATATTAGAAAGCAGGAAATAACTACATTTAAACCAACGTCTGTTTCAAGATGCTCGTTCCCCATCGCTGATGTTTATATTAACATAACCATCAAAATGCGTAATAGACACAAATATCGCTGTCCATTGTTTTTATGTTATGTCCTGATTTTATACTTTAACATGCCACAACATGTGTGCTACAATTTATTCTTCATGTTCCTTATGAAGGGTACATATTATGACTTTAACCAGCAATTTCAGCAATTTCCTTGTTGTAAAATATCTTATCATGACCCTACTAATATTCTCTTCTAGAAAAATATAACCTCCCTCCATGTTACACCAAATCCTGCTATCCAATTGCAAATAAATGAAAATTAAATGTTGATGTTCATATTACCCGTACCAAAATATTGCAACCTAAACCAATCTGTGATGTGTCCTCTAATGATGTAGGTCCTGCTATTGGAGGGTCCATTGCTGAGAGCATTGGCTTCCCCTGGCTGATGACCATTATTGGAGTAGTGGATATAGTCTTTGCTCCACTTTGCATCTTTCTCAGGAATCCACCGGGACAAGAAGAGAAAATTGTAAGATTCAAAACACACAAATACACACACATATGGAATCCCTGGAGGGAACAATGCTAGGGTACATACACCTTTAGGAGCAGGTCCTGTGGACGACCAGAACAGGACGTCTGAACAGGACGTCCTGTTCTGAACAGGGCTGTTTGTTCAGACGACCAGAACATTTTCTTCTCTCTCCCTCTACGTCCATCACTCATTCTCCTTCACTGTACAAAAGTACCAAAAGTAAATAAAAATGCCATAAGATGCCTGCACTGTTGGAACTCCTGATACTGGAATCTGAAAGGCAAAGCAAGAAAACAGATTCCTTGAGCTTTAAATGTAACCTTTTGCAAATGATATATCAACTCTTACCAGCTGTCTGCACCATATTACACTTTCGTTTATTTACTCTCATTATTCCCCATCTGAATTCTTTAATGAAACCAATTATGACTTGAAAAATGTTTCCACTCTAACTGAAGTTAAAAATGCAAAATGTCAGGTCTTGGTTTAACTGCGTAACAACAACTTTACACAAGGATCTTCGACTCATGTTGTGGCACAATTAACACATTCCAATAACTTACTTTTCAGGCAATTTTGTCTGACACCAACATGAAGACGATGTCCTACTCCACACAAGGGACGCACTGTCAGGGGGAAAACATGGATCAAGAATATGACGATTATGATTAACAGCGACACCAGCGATGCAGGTTAATCCTTCAGAGGATCTATTTTGTTGTACAAAAAAAAGGGAACACAGAAAAGAAAAAAAATTGCAATGAAACAACAGCCAAGATATTTCCATGTGAATGTCCTGCGTTCAGTCTTCACTGTTTAGTGTCTTCTTAGCAGTCGTACTGGAGCAAACCAAAGTTGTTCTTGATCTGTGGTTGCAAGTGCATTGTGTGAGAGATATTTTTTTAGCCAACAGCCTTATTCAATAGAGACATGTGTCATAAAGCACTTTTTAGACAGTAGGAGGTGCTGAGCAACAAGAGTGTGGTGTGAAGTTTGGTGGTATTTTGGGTAATTGTGTGGTATGTCAACAAACTGTTTGTGTAACCTCCATAGAGATGTGTTGGCCCGGTCTATGGTCCTTGTTTGCATTGATAGGCTTAAGACTCCTCGGAGCCAACCGTGTTGGGAAGTCAACCCATTTCAGCTGCTGAAGAAAAAGATTGAGAAATACATCCTGAAAAAAAAGAATACAAACAGAGAGAGATGATATCATTGTAATAAAAGAGAAGCTCTGAGAGTACGATCATTTGAAGCCACTGTTCATAATGTTCACCCGACATGTTCATTTTATCATGACAATGTCCACAGCGTTCATCGATTCATCAGTGCAACACCCGTCGTGTCATGCTCGCTTGTCTCAGTGTCTCTCTGTGTTCTGAAAAAATAAAAAATTCTGTTTATATCCACCCACTGATTCCATTCATTTCCACTTTAGTGTTTTCTCAGTCCATGTTAAGCTTCAGAGAATTGTTGCCGTTTCTTTAATCACCTTATCGTAACATAAACAACGTGAAAAACTAAATTAAGGCATTAGTGCGGAAGAAGAGGAAAGACTAGAACTAATAGATGGTTATGAAAAGAAATAGAGACAAACAAAAATGAGAGCATCATAGTGGTGAGTATGACATGACTGTTGTGCAAATGGATTGAATATGTGTGTTGTAGACGGCTGATGAGTGTCTCTCTTCTTTTTACCTTCTTATTAAGCCTTTACTATTGTGCGATGTCCACAGCCCCGGTATCAACTGCTGGGATCAGGGGATTGTTTGAACACCAGCTTTGAGAATTTGCATGTATGTTTTCGGCTGGAGCATCGTTCACAACACATCTGTCATGTGTCCAATGGAAATGTGAAGAGTTTTCACCCTGTTTCCTAAGCGTTTCAAATTGTACCCGGACCGTTTCTCATACTTTAACATATGAGTATTGCAAGTCTGTTAAGTTTGTATGTGGCTGATTCAAATAAACTGATAGTTTTCACCACAGCTCCATCTTTGCTTCAGGCCACTCATTGATATCGGAATTCACTATCATTATGTGTGGATGCACTCTCAGTTCACAGCTTTCTGCAAACCATGTCTCTGTATACTACTGCTCTGCATTGCTGTACTAATTGTTAATTAAATGGGTCTTTGTGCCAAAGTTCTCCCATAGGGATTTACAATTAGTTGATTTGTATGATTAATGAATGAATTGGTTGATTACATACAGTGGATTCAAACCTCTGTCCTCACCTTACGACATTGCAGGTGCACGGGCAGGAAAATGTGTATCTGAAAAGTTTGTAGCTTGCTCTGTCACAGATGACAGCATCTGTAGTCAGCTTGAATTCAGGGTGGTGCTGAATGGATTTAAATACTCAAAGTCATGACAAAAAAAAGGTTTATAAATGTTCATAGAAACTTCTCCTGCAGTTTAATCCACTTTAACTCTGTCCGTGCATACCTGAGCAACATTTGATTGACAGCTCGATGGATATACCCACCAATGACTGAGGTGGGGAGGCGTTTCCTGGGTTTTGGTACTGATGGCTATATATAGAGTCTATTCAGCAAATTATACGCGACCTCTTTGGTAAAATATCTAGCTGGATTTAGCAGCTGCTCAGCTGAGCCTAGCATAACATAAAGAGTGGAAGCAGGGGGAACAACTGATAGATACAAATTGACCTCCATGCACATCCAAAGCTCCCTAATTAACACATTATATCTCTCTCATTCCATCTGTTGACAACCCGAGGTGCGAAAACCTGAGGACAGAGAGTCCACCGCTGGGGCCGAGCTCCCTGCTTCCCTGCAGTCTTTATGCTCAGCTACATGCTGTAAACCAGAGCGGTATCAATCTTAACGTCAAATAAATATAAATAATAATGATTACGAAAATGATTCATGGTTTCCACCACAGTTTTGTTCTTGTTGGTGGTGAGGCACTGCCTCTCAAACAACACCAGTATTGTAATCCTCATTATCTTCCTAATTGTTGGTCTTTTGAAAATGTCACACTGGAATCAATAATGATTTAAGCACATTGTATTCTATGTTTTCTATCATATTAGATGTGAGTGATTTCTGACCGGATGTTTACTGAAAGACTAATATCCCCCTTATAGATCAGTTGAACACAGTTGATGCCATTGGTTGCCTCCTGTTCTGTCAAGGCCACAGGTGTTGATCGTGTCCTTCAGTCTAACTACTCCTGTCTGTCATGGATTTGGGAAAATAACACTATTTGCATAACATTTTCTCTCTTGTGACAAATGAGTCGACATAGGCAAGCACTAAATATATATCTATATATATATAGATATATATATACAGTGGATATAAAAAGTATACACACCCCTGTTAAAATGCAAGGTTTTTGTGATGTAAAGTAATGATACAAAGATTAATCCTGAACAAACTCTTTTCACCTTTAATGTGACCTTTAACGTGCACAATTCAGTTGAAAAACAAATTGAAATCTTTTAGGGGGAAAAATAAAAAATAGAAAACTTACAATTACCTGGTTGCAGAAGTGTGCACACCCTTAACCCAATACTTTGTTGAAGCACCTTTTGATTGCATTACAGCACTCAGTCTTTTGGGGTAGGAATATATTAGAATGGTACATCTTGACTTGTCAATATTTGCCCACTTTTCTTTGCAAAAGGGTTCCATATCTGTCATATTGCGAGGGCATCTCCTGTGCACAGCCCTCTGCAGATCACCCCACAGATGTTCAATTGGAATCAGGTCTGGGGTCTGGCTGGGCCATTCCAAAACATTAAGCCATGTTTTTGTTGATTTGGATGTAGGCTTTGGGTCGTTGTCATGCTGATAGGTGAAATTCCTCTTCATCTTCATCTTTCGAACGGAAGCCTGAAGGTTTTGTGCCAAAACTGACTTGTATTTTTTAACTGTTCATAATTTCCTCCACCTTGACTAAGGCCCCTGTTCCAGCTGAAGTAAAACAGCCCCAAAGCATGATGCTGCCACCACCATGCATCACTGTGGGTATGGTGTTGTTTGGGTGATGTGCAGTGTTGTTTTTAAGCCAAACATAACTTTTGGAATTATGGCCAAAAAGTTCAACCTTGGTTTTATCAGACCATAGTACATTTTCCCACATGCTTTTTGGAGACTTCATGTATGATTTTAAAAAGTTTAGCCGGGCTTGGCTGTTTTCTTGGTAAGAAAAGGCTTCTGTCTTGCCACCCTGCCCCATAGCACAAACACATGAAGAATACGGAAGATTGTTGTCACATGTGGTACACAGCCAGTCCTTGCCAGAAATTCCTGCAGCTCCTTTAATGTTGTGCGTCGGCCTCTTGGAAAACTCCCTGACCAGTTTTCTTCTTTTCTTTTCATACATTTTGGAGGGATGTCCAGTACTTGGTAATGTCACCGTTGTGCCATATTTTCTCCACTTGATGATGGCGGTCTTCACTGTGTATCATGGCATATTTAATGCCTTGGAAATTATTTTGTAACCTTCTCCTGATTGATACCTTTCAACATTGAGATCCCTCTGATGATTTGGAAGCTCTCTGCGGATCATGGCTCTTGCTTTAAGATGCCACTAAGAAAGTTTCAGGAAAATCCTACTAAAACAGTTGAACTTTATTTGGGATTAATCAGAATCACTGTAAATGATGGCAGGTGTGTACTCACTATTATTTAACATGAGTTTGAATGTGATTGGTTCATTTGAATACAGCCACATCCTCAGTTATAAGCGGGTGTGCACACTTATGCAACCACATTATTTTAGTTTTTTTATTTTTAGTTTCACCCCTAAAAGATTTCAGTTTGTTTTTTCAACTGAATTGTTCACGTTAAAGGTCACATTAAAGGTGGAAAGAGTTCAGAAAGGATTTATCTTTGTTTCATTTGTTTACATCACAAAAACCTTGCATTTTAACAGGGGTGTGTAGACTTTTTATATCCACTGTATATTCATCATGCCTTAAATATTTGTTGTTTTACTTCTTGTACAATGAAGAAAGTCTCCTGAATAACTGGACAGTTAACTGCTTTTTTCATTCTCAAATGGAGAGTAAAGGAAATGGGGTGACTGGTGTTCCTATATTAAAATGTATTTTTCAGATCACTAAGAGTTAAAGTTTAACGACAACTTTTAAGCAAATGGCAGAAAGTATAGTTTTAAGGCACGTTGCTGTACCAACGCCCGATATAATGTCAGCCTAAGAGACTTCTCCCATACAACCTTTGATGGATAGATGGAATATAATTTCAGCCTCTGGTGCAGCTCTGCTTTTCAGAAATGCTTTTAAAAAATGTCTACCAAACTTATTTATTGTACTTTAAAAGATAATTTTTCAAAGACTCTTGATGTCCCATGTGTGTATAATATACTGTATTGTTCAGATGTTGTGTCCTCATTAACCTGCTGATGGGCTGTGAAACCCTGTACTTGACTGTAATGGATCTGAAGTGGTGAAATAATAATCATGATCATACTGTAATGGTTCCTGCATTGATTTGAACCGGTACTCATCCAAATCCTCTTTTTATGATTTATATATGGAAATTTAATTTTTGGGTTGCTGGGTAATGGACACATGTATGTCCATGTAACTACATGTTTGTCATTAATTGGATGTTACTTTATTTTCTCCTTACTTGTGAGAATGCCATATCGTCTATTAAATGTGGTACGCTCAGAAAATGTTTTTTCTTTTTCTCAGAGATGACTTCATCAAAATTGATTATAGACAGATGGATTTTCAGCACCATTACCCTATGGTGCATTTAGACGTCTGTGTTATTCTAAATGCTGTTTCCCATTATTGGCGTGCAGTGAGCAGAGCAGTAACATGTACTGTATAGGTAATCCTGAAAATGTCAAACAGCGAAGAGAGAGCATTCTTCTCGGTTTGGTAACAGAAATACTCACATTGATTGTCTGTATACTGGGTGGTGGAAGACAGCAGAATGAGTTACCATGAAGGGGAAATGTGGGAGCAGACACACTGTAATCAGCCTGTCCATCTCAACACTGGGCTTCAATTACTTTGCGGATGATCACACAATACCTTCCATCCTTTCCCTCTTCAGTAAAAACCCAGACAACACTGCTTCTTACAGCAATGTTGGTAGAGACACATAGTATCTTCTGTTGTCATGTTGCTCTTCTAGGTTCTTCAAATCTGAGGTGCTCAGATATTAGGTAAAGTTTGGTAATTTCCTATTATTCTTAGCTGTGTGAGTGATAGTTGCCCATTTTTACACTAGTAAATTGAATGGTCTCCTGCATACACCCACAGAAATGCGCAAATGAGCCATAAGTTGTCAACTGCATGGTTATCGAGGTAGTTTTTACACAACTCATGCGACACAAAAAAAACCTCTTGAGTAAATTGATAAATAAATGCTCTGTTTTTGGTTTGCAGATTACTAATGAGAAAGACCTTGGACGGGTTTAAACTATCCTTCATCAACTCAGTAACCTTTCCACAGTCTTAAGAGGTATGATAACATATATGATTTGAGTTTCAATTTAAAATACAGGCTGGAATTGGTTTGTTTAAATAAACCTCTAACTTTCTGCTTGTCTGGTGTTACTGTAAATCATTTAATCATTGAGTCTGGATGCAACAGAAGGTGGAAAGCTTGTGCTTTGATATTTGCTGGTTTACATTTGGATCACAGATTGTGCCTTTGAAGTTCTTCTGTGTGAACTAATTAAACCACAAAGCAGAGGGATAGCAACCATTTTGAGCTTGTTTATTTGAGTTATGGACAATAAAGCTTCATCACATGGCCTCCTTGAAAGCTGTACTACATCCCTCACGTACACAAAAAGAAACAAACACCATGTCGACCTGCTGAAAGCTGTGGTGGACAATCGTACAGCGGGTGCAGTTTCAAAGGTTAGGACTGGGGGAGGGGTGGCAGAAGCATATGATTATGAGTGGAAGAGCACATTGAAACAACAGCAGCAGCAATAGCAGTGCTTCTCAGGCTAAGAGGGGTTTACAGTGTGAACTCCTCTCAGACTTCCATTGGGCGCCAACGCCCCTCAGGTTGAAACATCAACTACACACTTTCAGAGAAAAAAGAAGAAAAATCAGACATTGGGATTCATTGCAGATTACCAGTTTCTTTTCCTACAAAAATATTGCACAAAAATCTGAATATACAGTGACAGAGAGAGATTGACAATAGCAGCCAAAAAGCCAATATCTACATGAGCAACATATCGAATATACGAAAAACAGCATGAAATAGTCCTTTGCTTCCACTAAAGGCCAATTCATGCATTCTGTATCTGGGTGTCCACAAAAAGATTTGCAATTTGCCCGAGTCAGCTAGGGATTGCGTGTGCCCTATGTGATCTGCATGCGACCCAAAATATGACACTACACAGACTGTTCACACAGCAAGCACGCAGACTGTGCATGCGCCAGAAAAGTGAATTGATAATCGTGTAGAGCAATGTATATATGTTATCATGTTTGTACTGTATTCCACATCCTTTCACGTCTCATTGCAGTCACGCACCGTTTTGGGGAATTTCTCATGTTGCTCGGCCGAACAAAGCAGCTCATCTTCTCACTGTCCAGAGGTTAAAAATCATGTTTTCTTGTGTACATGTGTGAAACGTGTCCTCTTCTGCAAACCCGCCACTAGAGTGAAGTCCACCAAGTATGATCAAGGCTCAAGTCTGGCTCATTACTTCTCTTATACAATTAGTTGACATCTAAATTTATCTCAACTCCCAGGGCCAAGGCTGCTGCAATGATAAATGCTTAATGATTTTCTATGCATTCTGGCAATATTTATTGTTATTCAGGGTTGGAGATTACGGTCAGCCTTCAAGCTAATCAATCTGGTATATATAACTGGCTGTTTTTGTCCTAAACAGCAAATCTCTTTCAATCAAACAGTGGCACTACACTTCTGTCTACTCTGAGTTCACCCTGACAATTTGTTGAACGCCACAATTCTGAGTTGCTGATCCGTGTTCATAGTTAGAGAAAACTACTAAACTCAACCTATTTATTTAAACACAATCAAACTCAATTGTGTTTGCATTGCTGGCAATATCTGATGGGGCACTGATTGGCAAGATAACCATCAGAATAAAGAAAGAAAGTAAAGAAAATCGTCAACAGAATAGATTCAGCAACTTCTCAGTAGTTTAGGATAGATGTTTCCTTGAGATACACAAAAGTAACATATACCATCTTGACAAGCAATTGTTTTCCAGTTGCTCTGTAAGGGTGTAAAAGATGAACCGCAAGGCATTTTGGGAGCAGTAGATAGTGCTGATAGAATCATTGTAATAGGCTACATCAATGCTTGATTGATGGTTTTGCTTGGAAACAAGGGAAGGTGGTGCCAAACAGTTGTATAGAAACAAAACAGAAACATCCGAACATACATTAATTTGGGTATGAAACAACTCACAAAGCCAAAAGAGCGGCACTCAATCACAGCTCCTTGAAGTAGCTCCTTAACATACCAAGTAAATGCCTGACCCCAACCCTTAGCCCCAATGTAAACCCAATTGCAGCTTTGAGGACAAAGCAAACTTTTATCACAACAAGGGTTTCAGATCAACATTTCAAGCATAGAAGGAAAACATATTCAAGCAGGTAAATAAACAAATGTTGCAACATTTCAACATCAACAATTTCCTTGGAGAGATCCTTGGTAACAATCAATAAAAAAGAGGCAATTCTGTGCCTTTCTCATCTGATCCATGACAGTTTGCTATATGTCTTCGTAGAGTTTTAGAATTTGAATGGGTAATCTGAACAGAATGTAACTTGTCAAGAGAAAATCGTACATACATATTAAAAAAGAAATAGAACCCCAAAAAATAACATTTCTACATCCTTCAAAGGAAGGAACTATGGGTAACAACATGTTTGGCCTGACTAAGACAAACAAATAAAACAAAAGAAAGAGGCAAATTATATATTAGGTTTTACTTATAATCATGCGGAAATCACAAAGAGTTTTTGAGCAGGGAAAGTCACTTCTAAAATCCAAATATATTAAGGTAAACAGTGCTCAAAGCAAAAGATATGTATGACTGCTTGCAGGGTCATTAGACAAACACAGAGGTGGATGTGTAAACCTACTTTCCCTTAGTAGTGTTCACATTGATATTGACTCCAATATTTCACCTTCATACAAACAAATATTAAATACATACTATTTCTCCAAAATTAAGATAATTCAAACTAGCAGCACATAAATGTGCACATAGTCCCAAGTCCTTATGCCAAAGCAGTTACAGACAAGAAAACAAACCAAATCAAATTGTTCCAATGACCTTTTGCAGAGAACAACTAAACTGAAGGATGAATGTGCAGCACTACTGAGATAGGGCAGATAAGTGTAGCTTTCAAGTTTCCCTTTTAAACCCCAGAGACACATGGAAAGCATGGGGACGGCACCACACTGTGCAAATCAAAACATCAATGACAGGATTACCATGAATTATTAGGGAGGAAATTCCTTTTCCTATCATTTCTTCCATGTAAAAATGAATTTGATCAAAAACTGGACCTCACAACCCCAGTATTTAAAACTGACTGCTGCAATTCCTCTCCAAAAGGATACTGTTGGATTTTGAGAAAGGTGCACAGAGCATGTTCCTCTTACTTATCTCTCTAGTCTTATTTAGTGGAGTGCTTCCACACAGATCTGCTCCTCGGTAATGTCATCTAGCAGTTGCACCTCCACTGGGCTGCCGATGTCACTGTCATAGACCTCTGTCCCCATCAAGGCTTCGTCTTCTAGGCCTTCTCCTTTTCCTTTAAAACCTTGCTGCTCTGAAGGGGAAGTGCTCTCCACCGACTCTAGGTCTTCAATCCCAGCCCGGTAATGGATCATTAGCAAGGTAAGGGCCTGCAGTCTCTCCCCAGACTTGGCCAGGGCAGTACCAATAAGGTTTCTGCGACGGGCATCTGTGGCCTCTTTGTCCTCTAGCACAAGAGCGTTATTGTGCTCCAGCTCCTGGTCAATTTCCTGCTGCAGTTTATCCAGCATCAACTCAAGCTTCTGGGAGCGCTCATCTGTGGGCAGCCCCCGGTACAGGTCACGTCCTATCTCCTTTACAGCTATGAACACACTGTCATCCAGCCCTCCTTCCTTGCGTACAAGTTTACTGCTACCAGCACAGCTGACAGGCTGCTTTGAGGGGCTCGCACCACTGGTGTAGGTCTCAGTATCACTGCTCTCATTGTCTGAAGTGTTGGGTGTATGCTTCGGTGAGGGTTCCACCGCTCCAGGCACCACATCAACCACCTGCTCAACTAGCCGAGTCTTAGGTACCTGCCGCAGATTAAGCAGGCGGGAGCTGGTGTTGATGATATGGCGCGTTAGTCCAGTCGCTCGGGTAATGGTGGATTTGGCTTCAGGGTCAGCTCCACGACGTTCAGTTGCTGCCACACAGAAGGGATTTTCGGAGAGGCACTTGTCCTGGCACTTCTTGTGGCAAACATAGGCGCAGATCATACACTGAGAGGCTGCCTTGGTCCAAACCTTCTTCTTGCAGTATTCACACCATGTGGGGTTCTGGAACTGTGTGTCCTGGAAGTTGTGACGAACCTCTACCAACTGCATGGTGCCAAAGGCCAAGTCATCGCGTGGTGCTGAGGGGATATGTTCTCTCTCCCTCTCCTTTAGATCTTCATCAAGAAGACATCCTTCTCGCTCTCTTTCTACCAGCCCCCCTGGAAATTCAAAGTCACCCTCAGCTAAATAGCAGAAGTTCAGGGTCACATCTCCATAACACAGCTTCTCATTGAAGCCCTTGTGGGTGCCGAGACTCCGCAGTGCAGTGCGGCTGACATTGGCTCTGGGCTCTGGAGGACCCAGCCTAAAGGGGCTCTGGTACTCTGCTGAAGATGTGGCCATACATTCCAGGGCTACATGCTCCAGTTGGAGACTCACATGACCCAGACACAACAAACTACCAAGCTTAAAGGGATCTTTGCACCACAGGGCCACATTAAGGTACTTGTGATTGCTCTCTACATCAAACACCATCGAGGCTTTGGGCCAGCGTGCTGTCTGATTACGAAACATGGTTTCTGGAGATTCCCAAATGGAGTGGTCTTCTAGACTGTATCGTGTGCTGCACGAGCTCTCTGAAGCTTTGTCCTTTGCTTGATCAGCCTTGCTACTGCTGGTTGCAGTGGGAAGGGCTGGCATCTCATCAGTGGACTCATTTGGCTTAGTGGACTGCTTTGTGTCAGCCTGTTTGACACATACTTTCTCTGTGCCAGCCTTCTCCTCATTGGCTCCAGTGAGAGGAACCTTTTCTGGAGATTTTTCAGAAGCACTAGTGGCGGTAGTCACTATAGGAGCAACAGTTGCATTAGAAGTTGTAGCAGAGTCTACACTTTCAAAAAGACTGGTTTCTGAAGAGGCTGTTGTCAACCTTATCTGAGGTCTTGGTGGCACTGGGGGGCGAGAGGGAGGAGGTGGGGGAGGAACGTTGGGGCGCTGCAGACCCTCACTTGGATCACTACTGGTCTTATGTGGTGAGGGCTTTGGTGATTCTTTGGGATGAGGCTTTAATGGTGACTGAAGACCCACCAGGTTTAGCTTGCGGTTTAGAATGGGTGATATGGAACCAAGGGGCTTGGAGGCCAAGTTGGCCACAGTCCTTTTGGGGCTTTGGTTTACTGCAAGTAAGAAATCCTCCTTAGTTTCACTGGTATTTGTGGTACTGTGAGGGCTACCGGTCTGACTAGGTTTGGAGTCCACAATCAACTCTTCAAACTCAGAGTCCATGTCTTTGCCATCGGATATGTCAGTTAGGGTGGTGATGGGGGCTGGGTCCTCCTCATAGCCACCTGGCTGAGGGATAAAACCGGTTTCTTCGAGCTGCCCAAAGCCTTCCTGAAGAGTTCCTAAGCTTCCCAAAGAGGAAGTCTGGTGACGAACCGGTCTCTCATAAAGGACCACTACCCTGTCTCCAGCCTGCTTCAACAGTTTGGGTACTTGAACTGAGGATGTCACTTTGACTCCTGTCAACAGAAAAAACAGTGAGAGGGTTGTCAATCGATAGCATAACCAGATAAATGACAGTGTTACAAATTATTTATACAATGTAAAACGATATTTATAACCACATCTGGTGGTTTTAAAAATATGTTGTACCAACTATGTATACAAACAATAAAAAGCATATGATATCAACTTATTATTGATGTATTGTGTCATACCTCCAATGGCAATGAGGCGATCGCCCCTCTGCAGATCTGCCATGGATGCAGGAGAGTTGGGTGTGACCGTCTCAATGCTGACGTGGACTGCGTCCCCCTCAGTGGCAGGAACATGCCTGAAGGTCATCCCCACGCTGCCACATAGCCCCTTGAAAACCTCCGTCTGATGTATACAGGTGATAAGACAAAAACTGAGCAATAAACACTAGCATTTGTAATAGAGGTTATAGTCAACATATGCATCTATTTCATGCAACAGCTGGTAGTATTGTTTTGTGCAAGAATAAGATATCCACCAAAGAGGCTTTGTTTTCCCCTGCATTTGATCTGGGTCACAATTTGTAACATTTTCATTGATTTAAAATTATAAATCTTGGGTCTTGATGAGAAAAATCGGGGTATATTTAGGGGACTGATATGTATGAGTTTATGCAATTTGGTGAAAAATGTCTGGCAATGTTAAAGAAAATGACAAAATATATACTCCTGGGTCCGACCTCTGATCTGAAGCTGCACCAAAATATTATGTGATCTTCTTAGGGGGTCATGCCCCAGCCAGAAACAAAAGTTCATGGAAATCGATTTTTGTAGTTTGTGTTTAATCCTGACAACAAACAACCAAATAAAGTCAGACAGTGTCGAAAATCAAACTAAAACTTTCTTTTAAACCAATTTTTTTTAACTTTTAAAATATCTTTCAATATTTATGGATAACCCTGGTTTTGAATCATACAAATTGATTTGGAAGAATTTTTAATATACTGTGTTTTTAAACAACATTTTGAAAAATAGGTGGTAAGTTCAGAAAACTATATTGAAGAACAACCTTATTAGATCACAGAATTAAATTGTACTTATAAGGGAAATTATAATTTATGACTTTTTTTTTGGAGGATAAGAGTAAGACAATTCATTTAGTAAATCACGGTATTGTCACATATGTTTGGTGAATAAAACATGCTGTGTTGAAGAAAGTTGTGTTTGCTTGTTAATACTGTATTTGTATAATGCACCTGTGGAGTGGGTGGCTACCTGGAGGAGCAATGTATCATAGCATTCTTAATGGTTCTCATTTACCCTAATCTCAGTAAAGTGAGCTCCATTACAGAACATACACAGTTTGCATTTTGGTGAGTAGCACTGAATGAAAACATATCATGTTTACCAGACAACAACAAAAGGTACACAAATAACCAATGTGTTCACTGCTGTTTATATTCTAAATGTTGAAAGTCTATAACAGGGACTGCAATTTTTTTGGTCTAGATGCAAAAGAATGAAGGAAAAAACTGTATTCTGACAAATGCTTCAACAGCTTCACTGACATCTGCCTCCAGCACTTTAACGGAAGACTCAAACTCAGAGTGGCAATTCTGTAGGAGAGGAGAGAGCTGCAATTAAACCTCCACCCCCGGCTGCCTTAATAACAGCCACTGCACACAGTCCATGTCCCATATCTCACAACACACCTGTTGATGCGGAGGTGACCAGCTTCATGCCTGACAGGCCGTTAGTCAAATGACTGTACAGTATAGTGACATTTGCAACTCCTATGCTGATGATCATCTGGATTTGTGTTCCATGTGATTTTAGCAGTGATTGGTGGAGACTGTCAGCGTACTGGAGACCTATGGGGGAATCTTTCCAGGTACAAGGAAACAGCTAAATGAGGTGGAGGAGAAGATGATACAAGTGTCCTGATTCAACAGAGAGAGAAGAGGGGCAGACATGATGTTGGTTGACGGAGATGAATGACTGTAATTTCCCTTGCTGTCATTTGTAACAGGTTTTGGTAGAAGGGCAGTGATTGAGTTAGGGCTTGCCTCGAATAAACAGATGATCTATACAAGATGGAAAAGCTGGATCATTATCATAACTGACAACCAAATTGCTAAAGAACCTGCTCTCCTCCATTGTTGGCAAGTTTCAAACACAGACATGTTAACAGAGTAAAAGGAATTTTATTCCAAAATGCTTCCAGTCCTTCAGCTTAACGCATCATCATGGATTTCTTAAATAGCTCTTTATAAAGAAGCGAAATCTCTAAATACAAGAAAATTGGTTAGACTGAAGAGTTGTATTAAATCACTCTTATTTGCCAATCTGTTATGAGTAGGTCTTTCAACCCAGTGACTAGAGACATTCTTTAAAGATTTGTAAAAGTGAATGCCTTTGTCTTACTAAGAGCCTCTGATTCACCATTGATTGTGAATGTTTGTGGGTGAGTATGTGCACATTTCTGCCATTGGCTACGTTTTGGGTCAAATTTCAGACTAAAAACCAGGGTGCTGGGGAAGGCTTGTCTAACTGGGGAAAAGGCAGATGTTTCTATCAAGTGTAAAGTGTCACTAAAATGTTTTTTATTAAGTATAGGGTGAGAGAAATATTGTTTATGCTTTGAATAAGTCATTTGGAAATTAATGTAAAATCTGTTTAAAGTCCCCAAAGGTGACCTATGACAACCTGTGTGTGCGTGCAAGTGTGTGTGAGTGTGTGTGTCTGACTTTAATCTGATCAGGCCATGTTACAGCTCTTCCATGAAGGCTAACAACGTTGCAAAGAAAGGCACGTTGCTGTAGGGAGAATGTAGACTCTAAAGGCCTATTCGGCTTCACATCACACCATGACCATTAGTTAGTGAGCAGTTCGACTCTGTGGGCAAACGCTCTAAGACGTAAAGTTGTTAACAATAAAAAGGAGAAAATCACTGCAAAATACACCAAAGTAATGGAAGTGAAAAGCACATGTGTGCACAATATGCAACTGATAGTCCAGTCCATCTCCGATCTGATCACAGTTATGTGGCCACACAGACAAATGAAACACTTTTCATAGTTTAATAGAAAGTTTTAATATAAATACTTAATTTCTGATGGTTGAGGGGGAAAAAGTCTCAGCTTTAAGAGTTGAGTGAAGAGTTTACCATTATTTTCTACATATAACCTATAAAGGCTATAGTAAAATAAACATTTGCCATACTGTCATGTTATCATTAAAATTTAAGAAAGGAAGAATTTTTGCATTCTATTTTCAATAGCCAAGAGGAAATAATAAAAAAAAACTACTACTATGTTACTGTTGTTAAACAAAGTGCCTGATGGTGACATTTGGTAGCTGATGCCAGTGCTGAGTGGGATGGCTGTGGCTGAAGGGGGGGTAGAGCGGTTGTCCTCTGACCAGCACGGTTTCAATCGCAGACTTCCCCATTCTGCATGCCGAAGTGTCCTTGGGCAACATGCTGAAGCCCAAAATTGCCCATTCTCATAGAGAAAGGGGTTGCACATACAGTGGATGCTCTGTATGAATTTGTGTGGATGGGTGAATCGCAAAAGCTGTACTTTAAAGTGCTTTGAGTACAGACCATTTACTTACGATTCACCCAGATACATTCAGGACAGTGATATTTCAGGTAAAACACAGTGAAAGGTGCAGAGTATCACAAATTGAAGGAGCTCTGTAGCCGTGTGTGTAAAGCTGTACTACTGGCTGCAGTGCTAACCATTGTGCTTTCAATAGATTTACAAAGGAGATCATACGAGTCTGTTCTGCTGAAGTGTAAATAGCTGCAATCTCCCTTTTACACACACTTACAGCACCAATATATGCACAGTCACAGACCCTCATATGTACCTAATTATGTAGCACAGCACACAAAACACCAGTGATAAGACCACTGCTCTGCAGCAGCATATATAAAGATGGAAGCTTCTACTTCCAGGGTACACTCTTAGTTGTACAATTATTACACACTTGCCCAAGCCAGAATAGAGCATAAGAAATATAGTCGTATCCAATTGTATAGAATTACTCTGACACCACTTAGGAATATTCTCTGTAAAAAGAACCTTGGTTTTCTATACATACTTTTGGACATAATTTCTATTAGAAAAACTAGCTTAAATCTAGGACAGTTCTGCTCTCAGAAACATTCAACACATTGTAAAACACATTTTAATAGGTTTCATACACGCCAACATCATAATTGCTCCTGAATTAAAGAGCCCAGTAGAGTCAAACTGGATGTGAGCCAGTGAAACACTTCTCAAACCAGAATACAGTTGTTTGTTTTAATTGTGTCTAGCAGTAGTATTTGCTAAACGGGTTGCAGGAGTGGATGAAATACTCCTCTCACTACAGCTATTGTTTATTATGACACTTCAATAAAACATTTAATGAATATAAATCCTTTCTCCAACGACTTGTTGGGTGCTGTTTGGTGCTTCTCTAAATGTGAAGTTTAATTGTCGCGCAGCGCAGCTTTCTCTTGGGGCTGAGCAGCAGTGGCTGCACTAACCTTGTTAACATCGACTAAGACAACAAGCAGCTCTCGGCTTCTTTTTTCTCTGAGCAGTCGACAAACAAAGAACATAGCAAGCCCAAACTGGCCAGATGTAAATGGAGCAATTTACCATCTATTTCAGCAAAGCCAGCCTCACTTTTATCTGCACTGCCACGGAGAACAAAAGAAAGGTTAATGTGTAGCTCCAGGACACACATCCAGACAAGTTCTCTTTTGATCCCAGGAAACAAACAATCAGTGTGACAAAAGACCTCTGTTACACCTTTTCATACACTCAGACACACTCCCACAAAAAGTGAGTCACCACCTCACAAAACTAAACCTAACGCTTTTTCGTCATATATGCAAAATTAAGTCTCTCCTCAAAACTCCTCAGCAGTTTACACTTCTTATCTGTCCATCAAATGTTACATTTTCTTGTGAATGTAGATTGAGCCCAATATAAACTATCTCTATGGTGATATTGTATATTTTTCAGACGTAAGCAAACAATAGCTGATGTATCAGATTTCTCTGTGCCGTATCGCTCCATTGTTGTCCAAAAAATATTTACAACACACCAGCACTAGATGACATGTTCCTTTATTACCATGAACACGATTATTTTTACCCAATCCACCAGCTAGAAATAATTAGTACAGCACAAACATGTGGACTAATACTCAACTGAATATAGTCCCTTACAAATCCTGTTCAACCAACATTCGCTAAAAACCTGCCGAGACAAGCTATTCTAGGAAATTACTGAGCATTTGTAACATGGAATTTATTTGCCAGCTATTGTCTTGAATACAATTTTCATGAGATTTTCTGACGATAAGAAGAGACCAGTTCATAACTTTTAAAAACTCATGATGGCATGATGTCTATGGCCAAACCTGCCAGAGTCTTGGCTCTATGAGACAGTTGTCGTTTTGGCGTGTAAGACCCAATTGGAACTGACACTGGTATTTATTGATGATTCCACCCAAGGTAAAAGCATAAAACATACACGGTGTATCCAGATGGACAAAGCATCTTCGATTTCTGCCACCATCCACAAATGAAGCCACAATATTGAATAAAAAATATTAAAACGCTATCACCTTAAGTATTTTGGAGGGTTGTCATGTCGTCCTTTTTTATGTACAGTCTTGAGGATGAATGCAGAGGTATACGGGAGCTTTCTGAGGTAAGATTTAGTCATATGCATCAAAGGTCAAGAAATCTCATTCGACTGAAATCTGAACAGTAAATTATTAAAGACAGTTATATTTACTATTAAACAACGGACTATTGATCTTATTTGACTATTATCAGATTTTAAGGCATTTTAAGCAGTTATACATGTAGATTGCTCGTAGAAAAGTGCTGCCCATAGATGCACTGTGTGAATGGGTGAAAACTGTAATGTAAAGTGCTTTGAGTGGTCGTCAGGACAAAAAAGCTCAATAAAATACAGACCATTTACCATTTGTGTAAAATGTTTTATACCGGACACCATTGAATAAGTTAAGAGGAGATTATGAGTAGTAATAAAGGTCTGCGGGGAGAGGTGGCTGGCTGCAGGTTGGCCTGAAACCCTGGTTTGATGGATATCTTGGACAGAGCAGCGTCTGCTGTTGCTTGGCTGAACATCCCTCTGTTCGGCAGCAGGTCTGGGAGGGTGCGTGTGAGATGGAGAGGTGAGGGTTGAACAAATCCTTTTCCTTGTCACTGCGCTGCTTGGTAATTTAATCTAATACCACATGTCAGATCGATTTGTGTATGGTTATAGGGTACAAGTCGCTGCGAGGCAAGTGCGCCGCAATTCCCTGCCACATCCAATTAGTAGCCCCGGTAGTGATGGGGGTGGAGCGGGCTAAGGGGTGGTGTGCATGGCCAGTGACTGGCTGGGTGTTTACGTAGGTACTTATTAGGCGGGTTAACAGTGACGCATATCGTGTGCTACATGTTCTGAGACACAATATCACAGACGCGTGTTGAATTACAGTATGAAATCTGCATTGGAACATTTCCATTCTATTTAGTACGCTATCCCAGAGCAGTGTTGTTAAGATATCAACTGAATGTTTCCATGGAATATGATGTTATCACAACATAAATGAAATGTAATGTAACAGTGTTTGGGTCACTATCCTCTTGATATGTTCAACTGAACTAATTAGTTTATTTCCAGAAGCCACTGCTCCAGCCAAAGGGAGGCAATAAACCTTATTAAAAAATTGTACATATAGTAAGAGCTAGAGAATAATATTGAAAGATACATTAATTCGAAGATGTGATAGTGATAAATAAATATAAAAATGGTAAAAGAAGTCATAAAAACAATATCTCCCTTCAGTGATATTTCAATTCTTACCAATCTCCATTTCAAATGTTATTTATTATTGCTGTGATATAAATATTGAAATCATGTTTTTAATACACATGATAAAGCTGCGGACAGACAAGAGGTCAAATAAACAAAAATATGAATTTGACTGGTGGTATAATTTTTTTTTGCTAAACATTCTGTTAACTTTGCAATAATTTAGCAATCACATTATTTGGGCAACGAAGATCATTTTGTGAAAATCTGATCTTGTGGAAACTAATCTGTACAGAGAGATACAGGCAAACTGACGACTCTTTTTGAAAAACAATAGATACTATTTTTTATTAAATATTGAATCATGATTAAAAATGCTGATTTTTGGAGGGTAATTGAACAATTAACAGCTTGTTGTTGGGTTTTAATGGATTTAGGCTCCATCGATAAATGATAAAATAAGAAACCCGCTTAAAGAAGTGATTTTGACCTAGAATTTTATGGGGACAATTACAACCATTGGTCATTGTTGCACTTCACTGTCTCTTAAAGAAACTCACCTGCATTGAGTAGGTTGGTTTTAAGTCAGTGTGAAGCCATCCGTGAATGACACTATCACAACTCACAGATGTTCTTTTCTTCATTTATGATTTATGATATTAATATGATTTTGAAATACTCTGACCACAGACCAACTGTAAACCAATGTCAATATAAGAAAGATTATGAACTGGAAACTAACACAGAATAATGGGCAGATATTGATGACTCACAACCTAATTCAACAGAATCACGTACAATTAAGCAGTGGATGCAGCGTCTTTCTTGGGCTAAACCACCATGGAGTTTAGCTTCACACTTGTTTACCGTGTGGCTTTATCTGAATTTTCAAGCTGCCTTTTTTTTTATCATGGCGAGCAGGTTTCAAAAGAGTTAAGAACAAAGGAGTTGTTATGGAGACATGGACCAACAAAAAAGGTGCCCTGCCTAATTTGCACTTGTATCGACAGCAGCGGTGGCTCGGTCGCCCACACACTCCCTTTCTGTAGCACTGTCATTGTCCTGCCATTGAAAAATAATGATCTGTCATGACTGTTACATCATTCCAGTTCATTAAATGACAACTAAATTCTGAAGAACTAGCACTGGTTCAGAAAGGAAGAAGACACCATTTCCCTCGTTATCAATTTGGCATTTCAGGTCTTTGAAGACCAGTGCTCGTCTGTCATGCAAGCACCCGGCATATCTCCCTCAGTGGGCTCACCAGCTGCTTTAGATGCTGGGATTGCCAAAGTGTCTTTTTGCTTTCAGGAGACTTTAAGAAACGATGTGACCACTTGACCACAAGACATTTACTTATCATTCATTTAACATTTGCACGGTTTCAGACCTAATTCCAGCCTATACGTAAACAGGCTACCAGTTATTAGCGTCTGATCTCAGCTGGCCCTTTGATCTCCTATTCAAAACACAACTAGAACAAATAACCGATTCGCACATGTCATTCCTCTCCGAGTCTGGGAGGAAGAGAGCAACAAAAATAAATGCTTTTATTACATTAGGCTCTGCTGCTGCCCAATATGTCGGATATAATGTCATTTTTGTTAAGCAGAAGTAGAAACTGCAAATATACTCTGTGGTTACCGTCACTCTAAATAAAACTGACACAGAAGAAAAACAGACAGGCCTACGTCATGTCAGTTGTCAGATCCTTGTAGATGGAAAAGAAAGGACATTCAGAGTAATTTTATAAATCAAGAGTCTGTATTATCTCAGCGTTACTCAAAGATTAGAGGGAGTTAGTAAATCAACTTGTTTACGTTGCCGGATGTGATCCAAGCAGAATCACAAGGAGAAACCACAATCTAATCTAAATCTTTGCAACACCGAAATATCAATGTTTTTGGAGCGGATCATTTCCCATTTCCTTTTTAGCAATAATTTGTGGAAATTTCAGACTCATAATTTTAAAAGAGCAATGTTTATAGGATAATACTCAGTACATGTTATTCTATTCTAGTTTACATAATGCCATGGTTCTGACATGAATGTACCTCATACGCTTCAAAATCCAAATAACAGGGACCACATTCAGAGAGCAGATTTATGTTAAGACATTATTTACAGATAGTGGGCAACACTGGAATGTGATAGCTTCATTGATCGAGACTTTAATCTGGTTAATTACAAATCAGCAATATTTGGAGATGTGAGAACCAATTTTGACACTCAGCAGCGGCAGGTCATGTCTGTTCTAATAAGTGAACCAAGTCTACAGAATTTGAAAAAAAACCTTTCAAATGAAAATAGCAAGAAATCTGTAATAAAGCCTTGGCTCCGTCTGTCATGCACATAGTGGCCTGTATATTGAATTTCCCCTGATGTGAATTGATCAGTGGAAGAAGCGATTAGAAACAAACAGCTTGTAGGACCAACCTCTCATGTCTTTAATCTGCCTTTCGCCAAACGGACAGCGGTTGTCAAACAGAATTAGAACGGGCCATAGCAAGGCAGAAGTAGAGGATATATGCGTCACTCAATCCGAGTCAATGTATGCATTACAAAAAATGACAGGGGTGATATGCTCCCTTTGCTGCTATTTGATTTTGTGGAGGATGTGCGTGACGACAAAAACCAAGAGTGATCACACTGTGTAGTTTGCACATTTAAAGACAGACACTATCACACGCTTAAAGTGTCAGGAGACATGTGTTTTGACTGATAGTCATGTTTACCATCTCCAGGGTAAGGTATTGTAAAGAGCTCATTACAACACCCAGCCCGCGTTCTTTATAAAATGTATTTTTGTCTTTGTCAATTAACAGTTTATTAGTTATTTCTCTTCTACATAGTAAAAATATGTTGCTGCAAATACTAGGATCTATTATTTTACCTATATTCTCCACTCCCCAAAAATCTAGATTGGAAAGTGAAGCGGTGGCCAGTCTGGTACTTCAGATGACTCATTGTTACATAGTGTGTGTGTGTGTGTGCATGCGTGCACGAGTGTGTTGTCCCATCAACCAACTGTCTTTCATCGGGTCCGGGTCTGATTAAAGACACAAAGACACCCTGAGTGGAACATCAAACAATCACTGTGATGGGGAGGGTTGTGTACGTGTCTATGAGTTTGTGTGGGGGGTGCGTCAGAGACGCTGAAATCACCTGCATAAAATTCCCTGTTCTCCCTCTTCAAGCCTGATGACTGGTGTGGCTCTGCAAGCGTGTGTGTGTGTGTGTGTACGTGTGTGCGTGTGGGTGTCTGCGAGCGTGCACGTGTGTGTCTGCGAGCGTGCACGCGTGAAGTGAAGAATAAGAAATAGTGGCCTGGCTGATCTTGGGTACCAGCTGTGGAGCAGACTCTTGTATGTTTTCATTACATGACTGAACAAAACATCACAAAACACTGTCCTTACACATAACGTGCAAAACACAGTTTTACTGTTACTTGTCAAATGTACAAAATTTTGTGACTTGAATATTAACACTTTGTTGGATACAGAACAGAGTAAACTAATACATTTATATTTTACATCTCAAATATTATTCTTTTCATAATGTGCAATTACTTGTACTTTAGTATCTCCATTTTGTGCTACTACATACTTCCACTCCGATACATTTCAGAGGGAATCCTTGTTTTTTCTAATCTATTACCTGACAGCTTTAAAAACTTTTAAAATTAATATGAATTCCTTGTTCTCTTTCATGCTGTGATTCTTCAAAAGCATTATGAAATTACTACTGTTGTAAATGGCATCGATAACAGCTGCAAAAGGTTCTTGTTGACTTTTTACTTATGGGACCGTCCAGCATGAATTATTCCCAGCTGCTGAAAGTTTAGCTTTGGCTGACGCTAAGAAAAGTTTGCAGTTTGAAGAAGGTGGAATCGGAACGGGAGAGATGTGTGTACTCACTGATGCCTAACCACACATTCTCGGCAGTATCACAGGTATTTCTGGTGCTAGTATCAGAAAGTCTCTACCTAAAATTCAGGTAAAACTTAGCATGATACATTTGCTCTTCTGAAGGTTAAAAGACAAAATCAACTAGACTGCAGCAGACTAGGGACCAGCAAGCTCGAGACACTTGACAATTCTGTCCACTCACAGTTTGTGATGCCCCAAAGAGGATGGTTCATTACCATTTAAATTAAAGATTAAGAAAATCATTCTCTCTAGTAGGTACTTCAATAGGAATTGTTTCACTGGTTGCCCACAATTTGTATCATATTACCTAATGACAGCTATAATTGTTTTAATAGTTCTTCAAATTGAAACTGGGCCAGTTTAGTTGTAAAAATACAAAACAATTTGTAAAATAAAACTAATATAATACAAATACATTTTTGCAAATAAATGAATGAACTCCATTTTAAATGAATAAAATAAATGATAATCTAATTTAATTAGGTTTACTTGAAGGCAGGGGTGGGTCCAGGATACACAGTGTGCTTGAATAGGGGACCATTTTACTATATTCATTGATGTCTGGCTGTGCTCAGAGCTAAAGAGCTAACAGTAAAGAAGGCCCCTGGTTTAGAAAAAGGGTTAAAGGTGACAAGAGCAGTAAGAAACTTATCAAACTGAAACATGTTAATCAGATGTTTAAGACCTGAAGGGAAAAGAGTGGCTATTAAATTGTTCTAAGCCTAAACTTATGTGTGATGAGAAGCCGGACATATTTTGTCTAATCTGACCTCTAATCACAGATGTTCCATGTTCACTGATAATAAATTACAGTGGCTTCAAGTCTGGGAAACTGGATCATTTTGGGCCCTGGGCCACGACCCTGACCCCACACACAACATTCAGTGGAACACAGCCGTATGACACACACACACACAGCTTTTTACACAAGACAAAACCACCCACAAGTGTAACCACCTTTACACAACAAGGCATTGAGCTGTAGTGTGCACACAGACACACAAACACACACATTGAAAGTCCCTTCGGTCAAGCTGTCAGCAAGCATCAGCTCTCAGTGCAGACGATGGAATTGACTGGGCAGATGTGCAAACACGCCTGACAGATCCCCACCCCCTCCCCCACCCTCAACACACCATAAACGAGTAATAAAAAACAAAAACAGCCACCCGGCCTCACACTGCAATCACACTGGTTTTCATTTACCCCGTTGTGCAGATGCATGGACCAATGGGAAGCAGCATTCCTTCTTTCTCTATACAATTAGAATCCATTCAGAACTACTAGGTTTTAATGTCATCTCAAAACCCAAAATACACAAGGTCCAGACTAGACATGTATGAGCACTGATAATATAAAATACCTTTTTAAAATAGCTATTCTCAAACATATACTCTTAAAAATACAGACATTTCACATCATGTCCACAATGACGCCTAAACAAGTACGAATTGCTAATTTCAGAAATAGTCCACAGTACTTAAATGATTTGGTATTTTCAGTGCTCAAACTAGCATTTTAATTACACCTTCAAATAACTTTTGTTTTTGCAATTAACAACTATTCAAAGTATGTTTGGTATAAAATTATATGAATGAGCATGAATGCTGAAATAACCTGCAAACCTGTAAATGGCAGATATTTTGTACTTTGCTAAATAAATGACAGAATAAAATAATGAACTGTCAACTACACTCCAAATATAAAACAAAGCTCCACTGACAAACATTTAAGGCATGATTAGTATGATTAGTGTGTGAACAGAGAGCTACTGTCTGTAACACTGCTGGTAAAGCAATGACGATGACAAAACCAGAGCTGGATAAAGTCAAACATATCAGCAGCAGTTAATAACACATAAGGTGGAGAAATAATATTTGGCAAATGAAACCAACAGAGAGTAGCAGATTGCCTGTGAATAGCTCATTAAAAACCAGCCAGTGTCTCCCAAGCCCATTCATAACTGGTATTGTGACTCACCATTGTGTGTGCAAGCAGAAACTAAACAGTGATATGCAGCCGGAAGATAGAAATTTGAACCGAGCCCTTAAAGCCATGTTGAAAACAGTCCATGGACCCCTCCTGATGAGGGCGGCTCCCCACTTGGGAATAAAGACACATGGTGTAGTGAAAAGCAGCAGCAAGTGGCTCACACTGGTTAAAATGAGAGAACGTTCAAATGGCATGAAAAGCATTAACATACATTAAGATTAAGAGAAGCTGCTGTTATCATAAGGGAGCCAAGGGATGCTCATATCTTGCATTACCAGGGGAGAGGTTGATGGCGAATTGACCTTTACCAGATGGTATAGCCTTTAATCCTGACTACGGAGTCCTGCTGGGGACATGCAGACTGGGGAGGTCTGATAAATAAGGCTCAAATGCCACCACGAATCTGCATCTCTATGCCTATATTAACTAAAAAGGGAAACAAGTGCTTTGAAGTGGGTCCACTTGGAGGGGGCTGTGCGGATGGCTGCACTGGTCAAGTGTTGGGGTGGATCAGTTCACATATTCATTACTTATTGGATTGCTGGCTGCACCGCTAACTGACCATGGTGTTCAATCAGTCCTTGAGGAAGGTCTGCAAATGTGTTTGTGTCACATGTGTAAGTCGACAACATGTCGTCATTACCGTAAATGCTGTTTCACATATTGTAGCACTTTAGTGGAATTTATTTAAGACTGTAACAAATGCACTAAGAGCATGCCTGCATTCGGTGTCGATTACAGACAAGAAGAATATGTAGTCTAAAAATTAAAACTTAACCAAAATCCATATTTCATTGATTTACAAAAATAAAAAAAAAGTGGGGCAAAATGATAGGGTTTTTTTTTAAGTGTCATTACCTTTCCATCTGGCTGTGCTGCACATTTCTCTACCTGTGCACTCATTATTATTATTATTATCGGGATCCTGCACAACAGCAAGAGCCAGTGGCTTGCTGAGATAAGATGGTTTTACCAGGTCAATGAGACAACATGGAAAAGCAAGCAGATCTCATGAAACAAACTGTAATGCTACTGCTGATTTAAAAATAGTCTATCGAAATCTTGTCTAATCTATTAAAATCTCATCAATATTGTCCTGAAATTTAAATTGATCTTTTAATATTTGCTCTATTGTGTTGTATAAATAGAAAGTGTTCATCCAACATCCTGCTTATGTGAGTTTTCTCTATTTCTATGTCTGTGCTTGATCTCATGTATCTGATTCATTCATTTATTTTATATATTTAATCTTTTCATGAATGCCATTATATACTCCAGTGATGTTCGGAAAGGAAGAAACGCACCATCATACATTTTAAAGTCTCCAACAACTTCAATTCATACACTAAATTTTCTTGAGTCTGCACATAAAACTGAATCATTGAAAGATCTTTTTTATTACAGTACAATAACCTGCTGCTTCTGAGGGAGAGAAATAACATGAAGACAATGTGCTTAGAGCTAAACTAAAGACTTGATATTTCACTGCCACCTGCTGGTGGATGACTCAAATCGTCCAAAGTCATTAAACACAACATCAGAAAACAGTGTTCAACAGCATCTGAGCTTCAAAGCCATACTTGAGTAAAAGTACAGATATCTTACCTGAAAGTGACTAAGGTAAAAGTAAATGTCACCTGTCAGAGAATGACTTGAGTAAAAGTCTTAAAGTCGCTCATATTAAATGTATGTAAGTATCAAAAGTATCTGGTGTTGAAATGTACTTAAGTATCAAATTATAACAACAATATACATATAATGTATAATTAATTTTACAAATTTGGAACCCCAGATGCTGAGGTTCAAATAGTAATGGACTTGTGCATCTGACCTTCAAGTGCCTCTTGTTTCTACCTAAGAACACTAATAGACCACACTAAATAGTTCTTTAAAAAGCACTAAACAATGGACCTTTCATCGAATCATTCAAAACTAAAAAGAGAAATCACAGAAAGGACTCAAGTGAGTACCTGGCACAGGCCCAGCTTAAACGCCTTAAGTATATTTGGCTACGCCTCAAATGTGTTTGTCTTCTCCAGGATATCCTTGTCATGCTCTGTTATACAAGCAGTAAGCATATATTTTTAACAAAGCCCTATTTGTACTTTTTTTTCATTGGTTGTTTTGCAAACTGCAAACACTTAAATGTTGATGTTATGTATATATGCCTGTGTTCATATACAATTATTTTTGCTATAAAATTATTAATATATATGATTCTAGTCCTGTGTGTGGATCATATAGTTGTGATTAAAGGTATTGTTGGCTTGCAGACATTTTTTAGTTTTCAAAATGGGTCACGGCATTCTTAAGTTTGGGAATGGCTGATCTAGAGGAAGTAAAACTCTTAACAAAGTTTCTGAAGGTGAACCTGCGGAGTGATCGTTACCAGAACAGCCTACTCAACCACGGTCGACCAAGGCAGCACGACCAACATCCGGACTTTTAGGGTCTCGTGCTGCCCCCCCCCCGGACAGCAAACACGCAGCCAGACCTGCACATCTTTCGAGGCAGCAGGCACGCGAGGGAGCGAGAGAGAGGTGCGCCTCTCCACACGGCGCACCTCCGCTGCTCAAGTAACGAGCCAGTTTTGAGAATATACGAAGTACAAAGTACAGAAATTTGTTTTCAAATGTAGCGAGTACAAGTAAAAAGTCGTCAGGAAAATCAGTACTCAAGTAAAGTATAGATATGTGAAAAATCTTCTTAAGTACAGTAACAAAGTATTTCTACTTCGCTACTTCCCAACACTGAATCTGAGCCACTGTAAATGTCATTTAGAAATGTGTGGCAGGAACAGCCGCAGCAGAGCCAGTCATTAGGCGTGACATTTCACTCTAAAACGGTCATTATTCACATCCAAACAAGCCTGATGTGATAACTGTAATATCTCGAAATTGCGGCAATTAAAAAAGGTTTGCCGAAGGGGCCTGAGCATTTTCTAGCCTCTCAAAATGTCAGCGATGGGAAATCTCATCAGTGCCAGGAAGATGAAAATAATCTTTCATTAATGTGTCAATAAGACCCAGGAGGTAGCTTCACTAGAGGATGGGCCTTTTTCAGCAGTGCCAAGGTTTAATGTTTTTCTCTCATTGTAAATTTTGGGTTTAGGGATGTCTTAATTTTTTGTTTTTTTCATTAACAAATTCCATCTACTGTTAAACATATTTAATCTGATTCTCTAACTCTCTAAGGTACTGCCAAATCAAACAATACTCCATATATCGTAAACTACAATAAAGGTTATCCTCGATAAATATGAAAGTAGATTAAATATTTTGCCAATTGCAACAATAATTTCAGTTTAGTAACAATATAATGGATTGCGGGTATATTAGATAATTTAATATGGGATGTGACAGTAATTCAGTTTTTGTGTTTGAAAATTGAATTTTTTTGTGTGTGATGATGCAGATAGAAGTTATGATATTAAAAAGAAATAGGGTTTGGGATCAGTGTTGTTACCTATTATAAAATAATATCACTAGTTAGTCTGTCTGCACATTTTGGCTCATTATCAGTTTTAATCCCAGTCCACACTAACACACCAGAAAATGCTTATAACACGAGTGTTGTTCAAGATTGTTTGAATAATAGTTTGTCTCCTATGCACGTTAACACCTGAATCATTGTAAAATGCAGAATATAACTGCACAACAACAGTAAGCAGAGACAACAGGGTCAGACCCACCAGTAATTGATGAAACGTGTTCTACACAAGTAGCCAAGGCTGAAGGCACTTGTTTACTTCTGAAGAGGGTCCAGATAAGAGCCTGACGAATCAGGAAGTTGTGAGCTGTTGTGTGTGTCTACATGATGTGTGTGTCTACGTGGGCAGATATCTCTGTTTCTGCCCATCAATACTAAAATGCAGTTTAAGTTTTCAAACTAAAACAGTGCACGCAGGGCTTCCACCCTTCTGTTTTAACAGTTCTTAAATTCCACATTAAAGACTGCAATGCTGGTTTCCATGGAAACCAGTAATTCATTAGCACACTTCATATCTGCCTAGTCTCCCGATAAATTGAAAAAACAAATTGGGAGCGATTTTAACATTGAATCCAATTTTCATCTGTGTATTGATGTGAGAAAACACTCGTAACCTTTCATTGATTTCCATTATTATAAGAAATGTGGGCTGGGGAAAATGTTATCACCCAGTGTCTTCTGGGTTCCAGATGGGGATTTCTACTGTGCTTTACGATAAATAGGGATGCAACAACCGAAATCTGGCCTCAAGCCACCTGCATTTTTGCTGTCTTAATTTTATCAACAGAGAGGGAAACCCACCCGTTTGATGGAGCTGCGAGTCTTCTCCTTCCACTGGTGGCTGCTCAGCTCCAGAGTGCAGTGGACATAGGTTTCTCTATCATAGGAGCCCAGGATGAACAGTCTGCAGGGTCATGACAAAAGACACATTAGAACAACATGAACTAGAAGTGTGAGATTCACAATGTAACAATCTTGAAGGCCTGAAAACATATTTCTCTCAATCAGGCACAAGCACAGTTATAACATCCCAATTGACCCATACAATTTTTTCTCAAAGCTGAGACAGTTTGTGAACACTGCTGTGATAATGCCTGGTTTTCTCTAAACACAAAGACATGCAAGAGTTCCTCTTACAGTGGTGATGGATTTCTTCTCACCATGATGTTAGAGAACAAAGAATATTCTTTAGGAGTAGGTCGTCATTTCAGAAATTACCGTGTTTTGGTAGTTCCAATGTGATTTATTTACTTGGAAGTACATTTTTTGTTTATTCAAATATATATAAACAAAAAATTCTGTTTTCTAAACTAACAGGTATAAGCCAAACTTTTTCTTTTAACTTTCTGTCAGCAGAGACGTTTGTCCAGTTCAACTAAGGGTCATTTTTACTATAGATACTTTCAGAAAATGGTGAACGTTTAACTCTCGAGTTCCCGCATAGCATGACAAATTGAAACTATTCAAAACTCACACATATCAAATTATAAATCATGTTTCACTCTCTTCCATTTTCCACCACTGAAAATGGTAGTGTACTTTTTGGGGGGGTGCATGCTGCCCCCTACTGTGCAGAGGATATAAATGCATGAGCTACTTTCCTACTGTAACATTGACGAGCAGATATTCCCGGCTTTTCTCTTAAAGTATGTGTAACTAATCATTTCATGAATAACATGACCAGCATGGTCATATTGAGATGCATGTTATCAAAGAAAAGTTTGAACTGCGTTCCTCTCAGGTTCCACCGAAAATGTTAAATGGGTAGACAGATCCCTCTGCTGGACACTTTCAGCACACTACACCTGCTATCTGTAACACAGCAAACGTCTAACAAGCAGTTTTAAAGAAGTGATCCTGTGATACGATCTAGTTTAATGCTTAAATACGTAGGACTGGGAGGGCAGCCTCCAAACCTGCCTGTATAGAACAAGGTGATGTAAGAGGGGAGAGGAAGAGGAGAGACTATGATTATAATGGGCAGGACATGAATTATTCATCGATGAGCCTGATCTGATCATCTTGTGGTCTACCCACATCAAAGCATGGTTCAAAACACACACAACCGGTCTCTAAGGCAACAAAGGATAGACCTCTCTACCGGGACGATCCTGTGCTAATTGATTCATCTCATTGGCCAATTCAAATTTAAACATAGCCAGCTTTGGACAAAGAGGGAGGATATTTGTCTCAGAAAGAGGAGACTGCAGAGAAGGAGAGTGCACCGTCTATTGTGAAGGGGCTTTATGCTGTATATGCTAAAGGGTTTGAATATGTTATGTAATAGCAGCTGCCAGAGTCACAGAGGTGATGAGAAACAGTTCAAGTTAAGGTTAATATTTCCAAAACTATCAATCCTTCAGATTCGATTTGCATATTGGTGGCCAGTTCTATAAGATACTGCTTATTTACAAGCACTAGTTTTATCTTAGTAAAATACTAATGCAGTGTCTGCTGCAAAATGGATGTTTGGAAAGGATTGTGTTAATGCTCTGGAGCTACTTCTGAATTATTCCTTGTCATTATTACTCCTAAAACAGTTCTACAATATGCTGTCAATTTTTTTTTATATGCTGGACGTCTGTGTTGGAGAGTGAAGCTAGAAAACAATTTGTTCATCCTTCCTGGTTTATCCAATTTAATTTTAATAGTCAATGCTTTTCATAAAATAAAACAGAATTAACAGCATAGCATCCCCAAAGTGTTCATATAAAATATTGCGACATCAATCTAATGTAAAGTCCAGTGTACTATTTGCCTCTTTATTCAATTTGTAGTAATATTAAATTTATCGTGGGTGCAAATCCCACCACATTTGACACTGCACTTCCCTGGCTCATTTGGAAAATGCATTTCAAGTGTGAAGCTGTTTAGATGAACAGTTTCTGAGGCATATGTTCTACATAAAGACAGACTGATGTTTGTGGAATTAATAGGTAGAGCAAAAAAAATTTGTTACGTTGTTATCTGAAGCATACAGTATATAGTGATCACAGTCAGTGTAATGTCCAAAGTTTTTTAATGAAAGCAAAGTTTAATTATGCTTATATAAGGAAAAGATAAATAGTCAGTTTGTATAGATTGAAGTGAAAGGTCTTAGTGGCAAAGCTGATCACAATTAGCAGATGAAAAATATGTACAAAGGGCCATTTTAAGAAAGCCCTACATTGGCACTGGACTGAAAGTTTAACTAAGCTTCCAAAAGAAACAAATAAAACCAGCCCCTCAACCCCACAACAAAGATACACAAAGGGATGTGGACAGAGATAAAACATCCAACACATTCTTTGACATACACACTATAAAAGTCAACTAGTGTGTCGTATGCAATGTGTATGTATGTCAAAAATGGAGGATGCTAAATGGCCGAGCTGGATTCAAACCGAAGATCTTGCAGTCACAGGGCATGTGGCCACAGCATGGGACAAGACAAGACAGCTTTAAGTTGTCAGAAACTAAACATTTACATCAATAAAATACAGCACTGAAGTCAGTAAGAGTGAATAACCTAACCACTTGCATAACTGACAGTATCTATAGTGAGTTAGGAAAAATGTGAATTAATTAGTGGCCTCTTATGCCTTAAACACACACCCAACAAGTCACTGGGGCTTGTGCCACAGAGGAGCAATTAAGTTCTGATATTCTTTTTAGAACATTTGGAGTTCAGAGTGTAAACAATAAGTTAATCCATTTGTGATAACTACTTGATCTTGCAAATTGATACCTACAACCCATTATATTGTTACTTCATAATTTACCACACTGCAGTAATGCCAAGGTTCATCACCTACTGCAAAATAAGTTGAAAAAAATAAGGAATTATCAGTGAATTGCTGGCCATTCCTTGACACTGACGTTTTCAATTCTGTTCAATACTTCTGATAATTTGGATCAGAAAAAAAGCAAAAACTGTACATGTTGACTAGGACACAATTTAATGTCATTAGGTTTAGAAGGTTAGGAGTCATTAATGACATAAATCTGATAAGTTTCCTAGAGGCAGCAATACATGCATAGTGAAGCTAAAAGGCTTAACACAATTTCACTGGAAAACACCAGAGGGGTAATGCATAGCCTGCACAATGTATAAATCCTAATAAGTAACCTGTAATAATGTTCATAATGACTACATAATTTATATCAAATGATAGTTAATCTATATAAACTGTAGATCATCACTTCACTTCTCATATGGGATCATATTCCATCGCCTATATCGTATATTTTTTGAGGGTTGCAGGGGGCTGGAGCCAATCAGCTGGGTGAGAGGCTGGCATATTAATAGGGAATCATTTGCTGATCAGTGAAAACTTTTGATTATCTCTGTTATTTGCAGTGAAGTCTTGGACACTTGTGTTTTTGGGACGGTATGTTTTTGGACTTGATCTTAAGTCTGATCAGCTCCAAAAGTAAATAATCTGAAGATACAATCTGATATTCTGTCATAGTCACACAAATACCTTGCTTGATAAAAATCAACACAATACTTTGAATTGAAGATTTAAAGTGTTTCACCTGCTACATTCAATGAGGGTGACTTTGAGTCTGCCTTCCCCCAGCTTGCTCTCCTGCACCAACAGGTCCAAATCACAGGCCGAACCCAGCGAAGGCTGCACTTGGAACGGGAAGAAGGGCTTGTATCTGGAGAAAGGAAAACACGAAACATCCAAACTCAGTTTTAATTGAAGACCTTTGATGATGCTAAACCCCTGACAGTGCCAAAGTTTTGCAGCCAAACCTTAACCAACAGACTTTTACATGACAGAAATACACATAGGTTCAGTGTGTAGAATTTAGACATCTAGAGGTGACGTGTCAAGTTGCAGCTGAATACCCCCTCACCTTCCAACATTACAGAGCACCTGTGTTAGTTGTCATAACAAATCAAACACAAAGGTGTTTAGTTTGTCTGGTGTGGACGACTAAAACATGGAGGCCTCCGTAGAGAGGTTCCACTCCTGATGTTAATAGAAAGTATCTAAATATAAGGCATCCATTTTAGGGTAAAGAAAACAACTATAAGTACAATTTAGATGAAACACACTAGTGAAAACATCACTAGGATTATTTTATATTTAATTTCTGCCAGTAGATCCCTTTCACCCAAATCTTCGATTGTACCTTTAAAGAACACTGTTGACAAAACAAGAAGTAGTCAGATTAGAACCTGTCCACCAGCTTTAACAGGGATGAACTGACGCATGGTGTGAAGAATGTAACCAGAAGTAGTCAGAGCCACTGTCAGTGCCATGACTTCTCTTGGGTGTGGTGCTTGGAGAAGTCACTCCTTGAGAACTTCAGCACTGAGTCTTCATAAAAACAATCATTGTAATGGTGTGATGATGAATTAGAGCACACACCCATCCTTTTCTATTTTGGGTTTCTGGTGTTATAAGCCTGAGGCTCCAGCTGCTCTAAATAGTGGACTATGTTCAGAGAAGTCTCACACTTTAATGATGAAACCGTCACTTACGTACAGTTCCAAGTGACAGTCAGGATTTTGTGAACGGCCAATTTACACAATAAGGTCCAGGAAAACTGTAGCTTGAACAGTGTTGAAGTTTTGTTTAGGGAGTAGACTTCATGTCCATAACCTGACAAACAATACTTACTCTAATAATAATGAATATGATAATTAAGCTCAGAAAGATATTGATGACAACAAATTGTATATTATCAATATCCAATAAGGAATGAAACGTGAAGACTTAATAACACAATGTCAATGAGTTCACTAATAAAAAACCAGAATTGTGGCTTGTGAGCACTGAACTTTGCCTTTCAAAAAAAATACTTAAATTGTTACTAAAAAATATATTACTACTACTACTACTTAATTTTCTGATGTTCCCAATTATAATTGGCATCTATTGCACTTCTGTCCGTTCTGGGAGCGGGATCCCTCACATGTGTTTGAGGTTTCTTAGTTCTACCCTGTTCAAAGTTTTTCAGGTAGTTTTTCTTTATTCTTGTTGAGGGTTAAGGACAGAGGATGTCACACTTGTTAAAGCCCTATGAGACAAGAGAATAGATCCTAAGGGATAAAACCCAATAATAAAAATTATTAAAATAATGGCCATTAAAAAGTGACTTGTTAGCAAGGCATGCATGCTCAAGGTTAGTTTGTCTGTGACTCAGGTTATTGGAGTTGCAAGAGGAGGCAAGGTGGCAGAAGGAGACACCTCCCTTGGCAGATGAGTCTAGGCCAATTGTGTGTAAGTGGAGCCAGCACAATGGGCTAATGGTTTTGGGCCCATTGAAAATAGATTCCTTGTGATTATGGCATCTTTTAACTGGAAGTTAAGGATGTGAAAGACATTAACACATTACAAAAGAGCTGTAAATTGTCCATGACAGTCAGGTACAAGTAGACAATAACAGTCGGTCCCTAATAGGAAGTGGACTGGATACTAGGCATGTGTGTGAGCTTTAGGAGCTCAGACTGCTGATGTGATTCATGCCTTTGTCCTTCTAAAATCGGTCTCTTGCTTTCATTCTGTCCTCCGATCATCTTGACAGCCGCCCACATGATCCACACGAAGAATCAGAAGTAAAGAAGACCAGTGTGGATGGTGAAGTTCTTTGGATGAATCATTTTCTCAAATTATAAAAAAAAGAAACATGAAATGATATGCGTTTAGGGCTGGGGCAACGCATCCACCTAAATGACATCATCGATTACAGCAGCACGTCACAAAGATGGCTGTGACTGCTCAAAGCAAGCTTTAGCGACAAAACCTCTGGAGTGTGTGAGTATTTTAGGCCTAAGCTCTGCAAATTGGAAATGGCTTATCACGGCAGTACAGAACTATTCAAGGTCACTTGAAGCAAAGGCATTACAGGCCTTATAGTTGTGTTGAACTCCATCAGTTTCATCTGTGGCAGGGGAGTGTATGTGTCACAGCAGTCCTTTTGAATTTGCCTCTTCTGATCTGATAAAGAGGATCTATAATTATTATTAATATCATAGCACAGCCATGATATTAATGGAAATTAGATAATGATGATTGGCTGACTGAATACAATGCTGCACTATTAATGAAGTAGCAAGCATGTGTTGAACTGGCACTGATCGAGTGCACTGGAAAAGAGGTCAATTCCCAGTTGGGTGCTAGAGTGAAGAAGACACATAACAAGTCAGAGAACTTTAAAGTCCAGTCTGTTTGCCCCTTTTCCCAATTCATTAGTGAAGTTACCAGGATAATAGAAATTAAATTGAAACTGAAAGTCCTATAATAAAACAACATTTGGCTGCAGCAGAGTGGGCAGGCCTCCACTCAGATCACAGTGCCTTTGGCCCCTGACAACAACAGCTGGTAAACAGCGTTTTGTTATTAGCTGTGATTCAGAGGCACTGTTCAAACCTGATAAGCATGTCCATAGTGATCCTTTGGACAGCTCTTAGTACTGTCCGGTCACTGAGATCACATCTGAGTTGGTCTGAGTCTTAGGGTTTCATTCTTTTAGCTGTATGAACACAAATGTGTCCCAGCTAACCTGGAAGGACCACCTGCTCAGCTGTCGTCCTCTTACATGCTTCAGTTTCATAATGAACCATAGACAGTATATAAAGATGGATGAAACCTTACAATTAAAAATTGCTTATCTCAGTAATAAAAACTACTTTTGATGTGTGAGTTAGAATTTTTTGTTTGGTCCACGTCCCATCCACTAACATGGATGAGTTGGGGTTTACAACCTATACTGCAGCCACCCTCCAGGGGTTCACTTTGGGTTCACTTTTGGAGAGCAGTCATGTCATCCATCTTTATTCAGTCTGTGTATTGTACCAAAAGTAATTTGACACTAGTGTATGGATCACATTTCGAGCAGGACTGGGTTGCCCCGCAGTCCACCTAAAGAGCAAAAGACGTGAAACACATTGACAGAAGTTCATCGGCTGTCGGCTCAATCATTTATTCCTATTCATACACAGATAGCTGTTTAAATTTTTTTTCGAAAATGGCGCCTAGACCTAAAGTACCAACAAAAGTATCACTGTTTGTGATTTGTCTGGAGAAATGTTCAACTCGTTTAATAAGAGAAAGTATACAGCGAGTCTTTGGCAACATAGAAGCCCTAAAATGTTGGCCGTTGCCACCAGAGACTAATTTGTCATCAGATGATAGCTAATTGCTCTGAGGAACATGCAGAGAACTTTGACAATGTCTCCTATTTCTTGTATTTTAATCAATAACACCAAGTATGTTGTTGCTTTCTGAACATGATTTAGTGAAGAAGAATTTTTAGAAGGGTCAGTGAAATCATGTGATCAATGCATCAGAGTTAATACGTCACGTCCGGTCTCTGTCTGCTGCACCCTGCTGCTCCACCTCTCGACTAAATAAAGTGGGGGATTTGTTGCTGTGTGAACGCTTCTGGGCAGAGAACCTCCACTGAGCTGTGTATGTGTGAAAGACAGACTCTGGGTAAACTCCGGACCCAGTTCCCCGGATTTTACCCGGAGGTCATGTCGGAAAACGGCTATGATAACCCTAATGTCTGAATCTGTTAACAGGCTCCTGCAGTTCCCAGGTGAAAACACTCAGTGATGAAGTTAAATTATTATTTCACTCATGATACGTCATGTATCATTTTAACACCACACAGGCTTGTTAACAAGGTTGAACATTGATTTTCATTGGAGGTGGTCTCTAAATATCTGTGAACTAAGAAAACACTGCAGAGCTAAGGGTGATACTTCTGTGGGTTCACCGTGACAAGCAATTCATTTCATACTACACATTGTTAATCCATCCACTTTTTATCTACAAATAATCATCAGCTTTATCCTTAATCTACCGGTGGTGTTATGTTCCTAAGAGCAGTTTACCTTAAGAAGGGTCACATCATCGGCCTCTTCAGTTTAAGCCTTTAAAGCTGACATGGCTGATGTCACTTTATGAGCTATAGCTAATAAATTGATGTGGTAAACTATCCAAACTACAAAATGGATCTTGGTAACATTAAACTCTCTCAGCTAGCATGGTGTCAGTTACGTGCACTCATTATAAGACACCGATATTGACCATTATTGTTAGCAGCTTGCTAGGTAGGCCAGTTCACAACTGATTTACCCACAGCATGGCTCCAAAGAAGGGTTATTAGCTGGCTAACAGCAGTCAGCATCTCCCACTGGAACGTTCAGCTATGCACATCACATCAATATTTCAAACTAATCACTTTAATGTCTATCAGTCTCTAAAGCGATATGATTGGCTCAGCAGCTAAAGTAGCATCAATAATCATCATCCCATAATAAATCAGAGTTTGTGAGATAGCATACAATATACCACATGTGAATTAGGTAGTTCATCTTTACCAACAGAGGGATGTCTAATTCTTGTATTCTTTTTGAGACAGTGAAGCATATTAAGAGAACCACTGGTGTATCGTCTTTTTTAAACAATTGGGTTGTGATGTGTCATGAGGAACAATGTGTCCTCTGTTGGTCCAAAAGTAACCTGCTATAATTTTTTTCTGATCTATCAAAATTCACATATTTTACACTTTTATTCATTGGCTCAATATTCCAGTCACCATTAGACTTTACACATCAACATGCATCGTCTTACACATTATCCGTTAATCGTTTACCATCAGTCCCAAAGAAATAATCAGTAATCAATATTACTTGGGTAAATTTTCTTAAACAGACAGACACTGCTGCAACATTTATTTGCCGAGACATTGTGAAAATTTTAATTTATTCCCCTTGCAAAACTGCATTTCCTTAAGCTTTTGTATTTATTTTGTTTACTTAATTATTGAACAACTACTCGGAGTACTTTTTCATAGTTGTATGTAGCTTTTTGTAAATGATTAACATTTTATTTAAAATTATTTTTATAATTCTTCCTTTTATAGACATTATCATAACAATCACTTACTTGAAATGTAGTCCATTTATTTACAAATTATCAATTAATTTGAAAACAACTTTACTAATGCACATTTCTTTTGGACAATTGCAACATGACTATTACAGTGACACTTCCTCTGTAGGCATGCGCAGTTGTTTTGCTTTACAGACCCTTAGCCAACAAGACAACAGCTAAACTGCAGAGATGGTGCAATCAATGCTTATGTCTCCTCCTGTCTGTGGTACAAACTGAGAGGAGGCTGAGCTAAAAAGGGAATGGGCTCCCTCTCTTAAAATGGACAACTCTTTGCATCAGTGCTATCATCTATACCGTCGGACCGGAAATGACAGGAAGAAAGAGGTTAAAGAGGAACAACAGAAATCTACAACACAACTACACAACAAACAACCACGAAGCTTGACAACAATTATGTATGTGTTATTGTTCCCGTCAAGCCCAGTTGTAATTTTACACCTCTTCTCATCTCCCCTTGTCACACAACAATTTAAAACACATATTTTTTGCCGTGCCAACTTTGTGTGTGTGTGTGTGTGTGTGTGTGTGTGCTTGTGTGTGTGCATACATATTTTCAAGTCTGCAAACACCATTTCCAGAACATTCATAACATTGACCCTCTCTCCATTTACAAATCTGTCTCAAAACCCATCTTTTTAAACTGGCATTATCTGGTTGACTGTTTCCATCTGGCCAACCTACATAATGTTTTAGTCACTGTTCATTTTATTGACCTTTGGTTGCATTGTTTTTTGTTCTGTTTTGATCTCTGCCTTGTAAGGGGAGACCTTGAGTGCTGTGAAAGGCCCCTATAAATAAAATGTATTATTTTAATTATTAACTATTACAGAATTCATGGTTCAATGTTCTACAGTCGGTATGTGGCTTACAAAGAATGAAAGGAACATTGAAGTACTTGACTTTCAAAAGTACGACAGCCAACTCATTCAAACAAATTATCCTTCCACTCTCCAGTCTCTCTATTTAAATAGGCATGCAGACAATGACTTTAGCTACGTGTTGACAGTTGGCCTGAAGAAGAGCTTAACGTATATACACACGCCCATCATCTCTTTTTCAAATATCCTGGTGGATCATGGTGATGGATTGTGGATTATGGTGGCATCTGATTATGGTAGGGGCTCTTTAATGTTGAAAATACTCTTATTTTTCAGATGTTCTCAGTTACACGAGGCATATATTGCACTCCTGTCCGTCCTGGAAGAGGGATCCCTCACATGAGGCTCTCTCTGAGGTTTCTATGTTCTTTTTACCCTGTTAAAAGTTTACATTTTTTGTAGTTTTCCTAACTCTTGCTGAGGGTTAAGAACAGGGGATGTCACAACTTGTGAAAAGCCCTATGAGACAAATTGTGATTTTTGAATATGGGCTATACAAATAAAGAGTGTTTGATTGAATTATATTTATCAAGAGATTAATAAATAATTCCCATCAAAAAGAAGACAATGAGGCAGTGAGGGTGTCAACAGCTACTGTATGCATATCTTATATATATATATTAGGGTAACCTGGCAATAATCAACACTTTCAATACATGGCAAGTTGAATATGAAAATGCTTTACTAGTTTAAATAAGTACTAAGTGAACAAAGCTACAGCTGTTATTATATTCTTCTGTGAATGATAATCTTTTCATTTAGCGTCCAGAAGTCCAGTGATGTATTAAATACACATTCCTGATATTAAGATGGATAAAATGTGAGGTAAAAATGGCGTCTTTGCGGTGGGCAGTGAAAATAAACTTTACTTTAATACCTGGAGGCAAATCTAACAAAATATTATCAATCTCTTATCTCTAGACTTGGTTTCTAATTTGAACGACATCTTGTCTCACTTTCCCTCAGTCATTAAAGGGACTCTTACCTTTGTTGCATTTTTACACTTTTTGTGGATAAGGTTAAATTGGTATTAATAAGGTAATGACACTCTAAAATGCAAGACAGACCCACCAGGAGTTAAAACAAACAATTATTTCACTCTCGTAATATTTAGTGAAAACTTCAACCAATAAAATTCTTCGGACCGAAGGACCTTATTGGCCGAAAGACCTGTCTGTTTGCTGCATGGACATGCAGGTTTTTTTCGTCTGCTTCTTGTGGCGCATTCGGGCCCGCGTCATCAAGGCGGTGACGGTACCGGTGCTTCTGAATCCGAATCCATTGCTTTGGTAAACAAAAACTCACGTGCGTGCGCGGAGGCAGTAGGTTGTAAATCTGCTTGTAAATAAAGTTTCTTCAAAAAAACACCGCGGATGGGAACGAGGGGGTGGGGCATTGGAGGAAGGCGGGACGATTCGAATGTGCTGTAATTCTCAAATGCAACAAAGGTAAGAGTCCCTTTAAGGGTTTCTGTGATCTGAATACGGATTTGCACAAAGTACTGCAGGACCTTCAAAACTTCTCAGAGCAGAAAAAGAGGAGATTTTAAAGTCACCATCGGATTATGATGAAGAATGTTGACCTCATAAATTCCATAAGCTACATACACGTGAGGGTTGATCTAAATTGATGTCTTTCGAACTACGACAGCCAACTCATTGCAACATAACTTCAGCTATTGAAGCTACATGTTAACTGATCCATATGGAAGTAAATCTGTGTCATCGGGATTTGAAACAAAAAAGACATTGAATTTCTAGCACTGAATATTTATGCATTGAAATTATGTATTTGAATGTTTTTCAACGTTTAAAATTCAACCGCAAAAAATTCAACCTCAAAAAATTCAAGCTCAAAAAATTCAACCGCAAAAAATTCAAGCTCAAAAAATTCAACCTCAAAAATTCAACCTCAAAAAATTCAACCTCAAAAAATTCAACTGCAACATCCGGGGATCCAAGGAGGAGCAATCGATTCCAGATTCAAGATCGGGAGCGTGCGTCAAGCAACGAGAGCTTATTTTTTTTTCAAACTCTCAGTACCATGTCATATTATATAAGCTAGTATCATCGTGTATTCGTGTATTATAGTTTTAGTTTCTTGTGATCAGAGAAGTAAGGATAGGATGTAATCATACCTCCTTACTGTTTCAGCTGTAGCTTCAGCGTTGTCAGAGCTGTCAAAGCGTCTTGGTGTGACGTGTCTTAAAACAGCTGACAGGGCCGGGAAACCTTTCAAAATAAAGTTCCCCAGCCGTGCCCGTCCTCCGCCCTCACGCCGCCGGTGGAGAACGGTGTCCCAGGTATGTGGGACTTTTTTGTTTCAAATCCCGATGACAGATTTACTTCCATAGATCCATCTCTGTGGCGGCTCCGCCTCCATCCTCTGAAGATGATCTGATATGATGCAAATCTCTAGAAACGGTCAGTACATTGGCCAGGTGTTGTTTTTAATCATACCGTCGAACTATGCATATAAACCCAAAAGAGCTTTGACCATGACTCGAACTAATGACCAAAGAAGATTATAGACGGATAACAGAAACCGTACTTGATCGATGAAACTGCCTGTGTCTACCTCTCCTCTAAGCTTCAGCAATTGCAATTTCAGGATGTTCACAAAACAACAACAGGGACCTTTATTTTAGATTTGGCTTTGAACACAGTACTCCCCCTTAGCTGGAATTGAGAGTCTACATGGATGCAGTAATGCCTGGATTACCTCCAGTGGGCCATGGCCCCAACCCCTCCCCTTTCACAGAACTACCATCTGTGCCAAATCCCACAGTCCAGCTTTTATTCTCTCAGGCTGCTCTTCATTACATCATCCCATCACATTCACTCGCTCTGCATGATCGTGGGTGATACACATTCACACGCATGTTCAGAGTTCTTCTGTTTGCTGCATTGCTCCCCCACACGACTATAGGCGCCGAGTCTGTGTTGCAGCAGTACTGTCCTCTTAAAATTGTCTGACCAACAGCTCACCACCCAAAGCCATTCATTAGTGGAGTTAGTTTTTTAGATAGAATTAATATAATTTGAGACATTACATTTTCTCAATTGTAACTATATAATGCTTTTCCTATTTAAATCAACTACAACAGAATATCTATAAGTAACTTGGTGATGAACAGACAAAATGATGCAGATTAATCAATAATAAAAAAGATCACTAGTTCAGGCCCAGTTTTGTTTCCAATCGTATGAGAAAATAAAGAATTAAATCCTCACAATTAAGAAGCTAAAATCAGCTTAACATTCCAAGTCAAACCTCCAAAAAATGCTAAAACACTGCAAAGTATAGAGTGGTTTTCTCAATTTGTAATCAATAACAATACAATCCTGTAATATCAATATGAATCTGAGATTAACAATAATTTGGCAGATCCCAGTATATAAATAATTCAAAATAAATATAATGAATACAGTAGAGCTGGCAATTAATATCTGCACAGTCATATTTGACTCCTACATGCCATGATATAATCACCACCCTGTGAATGTAGCCAAGGCTCTGTTCAGACCTGGTATTAACATCCTGAGTGAGTGAGCCGATCACAAGGGTTACTGCTCAGTGTGTACCAACCCAAAACGCATTGTGATCCCATCGCTCAGATCACATTTAGTGGTGGTCTGTGAAGGATGAGGCCACCTTCTTTTGCCTGTGAAGACACAAATATGTGCAGGTCGGACCACCTACTCAGCTGACTTCCTCTGACCTGCATCGACACTCAGCATCTTGCACAGCTCTGTCTCTCTCTCTCTGAAACCCACACACTGACAATGGACTCCTCTGTCAAATATTGAGACTGACTATAAACAACATAATTTGGTCTTTGTGAACAGGAATGATTTACATACGAATTTGCATTTAGAGCAGGGGCGTTAGATCCGATCCCAGTGGTCACTGGACACACATTCAGGACACACTAACGCCATGTGTGAGCTGACTCGCACTCCGAGATGACCAAGTGGTGATCAGATCACCCAAGTTGCATGTCTGAACCAGGTCTGAACAGGACCGACAAGTGTTGAGGTTTTGGACAAAGACAGGGGTGAAGCACTGTGCATGAGAGCAGGCAGGAAATACTGCACTGTGATAACTGACAGGAAATAACATAATCTGCCACGGTTCCCCCTGACAACCAACTCCACTGGCTCTAGTCTGGTTCAGGTTGACTCAAGTCGGAATAGCACGTCGGTCTTTTGGCATACTGCTGTGAGAAAACCACTTCTGTTTTCAAGAGGACAACTGAGAAATTAGTGAGGACTGTCTTTAAAAGAAATGCTCTTATGGAAGACGTCTCACGTTGCTGTTTCTCTGGCCAATGTAATTTCAGCTTTTGTCTGTCACCAATATATTTCTACTAACCGACTGCTACTTATTTCCATTTGTACCTTCTTTTATTTAAGTAAGACATAGTGAAATAAAAACCTAATACAAGTTTCTCTCTTTTTTTTTATGTGCCCTCTCTCTCATTCGCACTTTCGACTTCCTTTTTTTCCCCTCTTTCTATTTCTCGCACTTCTTCAAACTATATTCCCTTTCCCACACTCAGCTTGGTACAGAGCAGATTTGTCCTATTTGGACATACATATTTTTTTGTGCTGTAACTCTGAATCACAGCAGATGTATTTTATTCTCTAACCAAAACATTAAGTAAAAAAAGATACAGAGGTTGTTTAAGGTCTTGCCCTTTCTATGTAAAGTGCCTTGAGATAATGTATGTTGTGATTTGACATTATAAAAATGAAACTAAATTGAATTTACTGGCAGTCAGCTGTGTGTTAGCTAGGCCTGAATGAGGAAAGTACAGTGACACAGTGGGTATCAAAGCAAAGATACTACATTTCCAAGGTACTGAATTATAGTACAGTATGGCTAATCATGAAAATATAGAAAGAATACAGTTCAGCTGTAAAACTACAACAGCCCGCCTTCCTGGCTAAACCAGGTTGTGTGTTAAGCCATTTTCAGACATGACCGCCACGTAAAATCCAGAGAATTGTCTACGTAGTTTTGCCGGAGTTTGGCTTTTACACACAGACAACGCAACGTGAGGTTTTCTGCAAAGACGTGTACACATCAGCAACAAACCCTCCACATAATTCAGGCGACAGATGGAGCAGCCGGATGCAGGGATCCCCTCACACATCGACTGCTCCTGGATTTCTACGGACATTCTGCTAGGAGGCCAGGCGGAAAAAGTCAGTCGAAACTGCAGGGCGCCTCCCTCTGAAATTTGCTTTCACACAGGCCCCTTTCCTAGAAAAAATATGGAGGAGCAGGGGACTGTGTCCAGTGCATATCTGAAAGCAGCTTTAGTGTGTGTGTGTCTAAAGTGTTTAGTGTGAGCAACTGTTGCCTGGGTGCTTCACCAGTCGCAGCTTCATGGCAGAAACCACTGTTGAAAAAAAACTCTAGCATGACATTCGGACTATTGCTGGAAGGCATATGGGAAACTCTGAATTAGAGTGGAAGGAGGCTCTGCTGAGAGCTTTTAAGTCCTTGCACTCAATGCTATTTGGCAGAAGTCGACCAGCATGCACCAGCACAAAATACACTATTATGGAGCTGAAACAATTCGTTCACCCCAGTGAAGGGGGACAAAACAGTGAACAGAATCTACAACGGAAAAGTATATGTGGACGGTGAAGTGAGATGTCAGAGTTATGCTTTTCATTTTAGATACACAGTGAGCTGAATGCTACTTGCATGTAGAAGCCCCTTTTGGTTCATACACACTGGTTTGGAAGTTTAATGGGTAACTGTGAAAGCATTCTCTTTGAATGGATGGAGGGCTGGAAGGTTACTCAGCTACTTAAGTGAAATTCAGCAACTGTAGGAGCTTGTTTTTAGGATCACATATTCACACACACACACTCATGCCGCACTGAAAGACAGGTACACACAGGGGGCCGGTGATTTGTCCAGGTCCTCCGGCTGGCCGGGGACGGTAAACCTTTGGGGAATTTCTGACAGTTTATGAGTTCACAGTTTCAGTGATAGACCAGATGGACAGCCTGACTATGACAGAGAGAGTGACAGAGTGAAAGTGAGCTAAAGCTGGGATCGAAAGGTCATACTGAATCCATGTGCTGCAAATAGATCCACAATGAAGCAATCTATGTTATTAAGAGAAGTGTAAAAAATATTTGGGTCATTATGAAACTGTGGTGGGACAAATTAAAAATTTAAATGGAGCTATAATCTAAAGTCGTCTGACTCACGAAGTAGATGTTACATTAGAGGAGTTGTGAAGAATGTATTTTCCCAAAGCAGGTTACAAGGTTACTACTGTGTGCAGTCAATCTGCCAAACTGAGGATATAGATGTTATTCATGTTGTCGCACCGCATGAACTACTTCCAATGACAAGTAGTATCAGTTTTTAACAAGTCATTAAATATGCTAATGACCATATTCATGACACAGTTTCATCAAATTTACATTCCACCAGTTGGTTTCAGCCCTTCATCTTATTCTCTCCTGCTCATATATTTTAATAAAGATGTATCCACGATAAAGTGGCTCTTATTCAAGTTTTTCTATTTCTGTTGTTAAACAATGGAACAAGTATGAAACTGTGACAGAAACATGTTACACAGGAATCACTCACAAGTCATTTCCAAACTGCTGATCTGCTAAAACCACAACATCATCTGACAAAATCTCCACATGCCTAAGTTCAAGACAATGGCTTTGCTGTGATTTCAGATATATTTATTCCTCAGAGAGAAAGTTCATTCACATCTGTGTCAGCTGCCATGCGGTCAATTGAATGACAAACACACAGGGTGCTTGCGCAAATAAAAGCCCAAGCTCACAGGGCTGTAGTGGTGACTCTCTTCTCCAGAAACTAATCATGGTTTGACCAAAAAGACACTGGACTTGTTACACACCGATTTTTTTTCGTGATTAGAGGGTTCTAAAAACTGAGTATGTGACATTCACATTTAAACAGCTGGCCTTACGGTTTCAGTCCAGGCACAAACCTGATTCCATGTTGTGTAATGACAAGCTTTCGTATCTCATATTTGTAAAGACAGATTTTTACTTAAGGGCCTTGCTGGCTTCTTTCCAGAGCTTTCAACTGCATCTCACAGTCTTCAAGAGTTTTCTTAGTTGCCATGGAGACAACAACGAGGCAAAAAGACTATCTCCATGAAAACTGAGAAAACTAAATCTGCCAGGGACTGAATGTGGGATGTGGTGGAAAGTCATACAATTTTTAATATATGTAAAAATAGGCAATAAATGAACCAAACTCATGAACACTCTTTTATATATTTTAGAGATAACGTAGACAAGATGTCCATAAAAGGCTCTGGGAAAAATTGGACATCAATTTCCATAACAACGGTGCAAACTCCTGTGCTGTGGAAGATTGTTGTGCTTCCAGAGAACCAGTGAGAGGGCATTATAGTGAAAAAAATTTTTTCAAGTAGCTAATTAAGTGAATCAACTGACTATGCATTTAAAAGTGTGAGGGACATTCAGAGGAAACATTTCAAAGAAAAAATTGTAAAATTAGATAGTTGCATGTCCTGTCACTGAGACTAGATTCCTGAACCAACTACTGACAACTGAGCTCAAATGGAAATGAAGGAGCGATAAAAGAACACTTAAATAATAACTTCTAAATACCTCTCTTTCTCTTCCTGTAAAACAGTTTTAACTCTAAAGTTGCTTGTTTACTCATTCTGCGTCCAATGATGATTCTTTATTGAAATTTCACGTCCCTCCCTGCTAGTTAGCAACGTGTTTATAGGGAACTACGCTGTCCATTTCATCTTCGTAGGCGAATGTGAGAAGTCCTCAACAACAGAGAGCAGGTTTTCTCTATTACTTGTTGTTGTTAATGTTGGGATGCTAGGTTCAGTAGTTTGAGGCATATGAAACGCTACCGGCTACTATAAATGCAAATCAATAACCATTACAATTCCCTCCATAGCTATGTGTCGAGGAAGCCACCCTCACATCCTGTTCTTTAACTCCTGGAAGGGATAGAAAATAATTTACGGTAGGAGGCAGAGCTGCATCTCTAATGACAGCTTGCTTGGCCATTTTTTTATATTCAACTTTGGCAGTAGTTCTGATTCTTGAGGCAATCATTGGTCTTATGATTTGAGCTGCTCTCTCTGGATCAACTACCAGTGAGACATAAGTGAATGATCATATTAAAAAAGCACTAGAATGCAGCACTTATAGGCTATTGTAGTAATGAACATTTCTAGACTTTGTTTTGGAAGGATGTTTTCCAAATGATAACCTCCAGTGCTTACCCCTCATTCTATAAATTGGGACACGTTATAATAATAACGTTGTTGTTGTTGTTGATTGTGCTAGTGTTATAGTTTTTATAGAAGAGTACTTCAATAATAATAGGTCTAATGGATGGATGGTAGTCTGTTCTGCTAATACACTCAGTTTGCTGTATGACACATCACCAGCACTGTGAAACAAGTGCTGATTGGTATTGAGCATGTATTATTTGTAAAACCTGCCTTTCACCCAATACCAGCTGGGATTCGCTCTAGCTCCCCTTGCAGCCCTCAGAGGATAAACAGAGTAGATCTTAAATGCATGATTGGACGGATGAAGTGCATTCTGTTAATTTGCTCAGTTTTGCTGTATGACACACGATCAGCAGTGGAATTGTGTCACTATATAGATCATGTGTTGTTTGTGGTTCAATATTCTTGTGTAGTATCATTTTCAACATGCATGTTGTAGCTTGGTTTGTGTTTTGGACTTCCTTCAGCTGGACGTGGTGAGCAGTGTTGAGCTTTCAGGGACCCACCTGATTTTGTAGTTGGGCAGCGTGTGTTTCTTTTTGATCACCCTCTTCAGCTGGTTGACTATGATGGAGGTGAGCTGGGGCAGCGGTCTCCCCTCGAACTGAGACTTCACCTCGAAGTCCACGAGCGGGTCCTCCAGGAAGGAGAAGGACCAGTGGGAGAATGGCATGCGCGTGAACTGCAGCCTCAGCCTGCCCACCACGCGCCGCATCTTCACGAACAGGTAGGCAGACTTCCCAAACACCAGCTCCACGTCGATGGCGAGGTGGAAGCCGCCATTGTACTCGATGTCCACCTCGAAGTTGAGCTCCTCCGGCATGCCGTCCTCGTTCAGGTGCACCGGCTTCATGAGGGTGGCGCTCTTGAAGACGGGCAGAGAATTGCCCAGGGAGATGTCTCTGAGGCTGAGCCCCTCCAGGAGGCGACCCGCCGTCTTGGTCTGCAGCAGCTCCTCGAACTCCACCTTGATCTTCTTGGTGAGCCAGTGTCGGACCACCGGGGTGTCGCGCAGCTCCCTGAACAGGAACAGGAATATAGCGTTGAGGAAATTGCACGTCTCGGGTTTGTTGGCGTCCCCGGGCTCGCTGCGGGTCGGCTGCTGTTTGGGGCTGCCGCCGGTGCCAGCCGCTTCCTGCTGCCGCGCCGAGGCGGCCTCCTGCTGCCTGTGTGCGGCGGCGGCTGCTGCTGCCGTGTTGTCCTGCTGCTGCTGTCCTGCCTCGGCATGATGGGTATTAAAGTAATCCTTCAGTGCGTTTTCAGGCACCACTTTCACATACTGCACCGTCCTGCCTGCGGGCTCCGGGCTCCTCCGGTAGATCAGCAGGAACTGAACTATCAACGTGGCGACCGCTCCGGAGAACACGGAAATGAGGATCAGGTAAATCATCTCGAGCAGCTGCCCCGACGCCGTCTCGGAGTCACGGTGTGTTCATGTCCTGAGGTTTAGTCGCATGAACAAAGCAAGTTCCACCTGGTCGCTTTCAAAGCTGCCATATCATCTGCTTCTTCCCTGAGCCTCGTTCTCCGCACCTGATTGGACGAGCCGCTTACGTCCGTGCGCGTACTGACGCAGTGTTTCTTTCGATGCGTTCAAGTTATGGCGGATTTACCGCTTTGCCCCAATGTGAAGCTGCTGTTGACCATTGAATAGCGTCTGACGACAAGTGTGGGCATCAGCAACAGATTCGCTGTCATGTGTCCAATCAAAACCGGAAGTCACCTCAGGTCATAGACCTCCTGTGTGTACGTCCTTCGGTTCTTCTTTGATTACGAGAACTGAGCACATGAACATGGCAGCAGGTTTATACCGTACTGTAAACACCAGCGCCTTTACCAATAACCTGCAGTTTTATCTATGTCTCATCATATCAGTTATTTTCACGTAATGACTGTTTTCCCATTTTAATTAGAAACTCTTCGTCTTTTATCCAGCAACATGTCATTATATCTAGTTATATAAGAGGTCAGCATTATGCAATACCAATGCACAAGTTGTCAACAAGTCAAACCCGTTTCATTTAAACAACAGATGAAACAACCGTAAGTTACAACAATGTTGTTATAAAGAAATTGAATAAATACTACAAAATACAAAATTATATATGTACTATGTTTTCATGATTGTGTCTCTTTTCTTAAATTCTTATAGATAACCAAACAAAGCAGGAGGAGGAGCCATATGAATTAGAGTGCAGGAGAAGCGTAACTCTTTTCACTTAACTTCGGCCATTTTTAGAAGACATATTGGGTAAACACTGGTGACCTATCAATAGAAAATTCTAGTGTTCCAGTAGGATCAGTGACTAAAAGTGACATCTGTAATTTATGAAAAAAAGGTGTCGGTAAACAGAGTCGGACATTATGGTTAACAGAGCATATTCCATGACAGAGATGCTCTTGCATTAGTGTAAAAAGCAGTTCAGGTGGTCAGACTGTGTTAGAGGAAGCAGTCTGTCCATAGTAACATTGAGTGATGGAACAGAGGGCTGTAGTGCATAAAGCTCTCATCGCAAACATGAACGCACATCTGAGAGTTCAGTGGTGCACAAACCACAGACACTGGTCTACATGAGATGTGGAGATGGAATCTATGTCATGGTGCAGCACATGGTGGCTAAACACCAAACACACATTATGTTTTTCCTTTTACTTGTCACCTGTCTGCATACATAGAGACTGATATGCTGGTAGTATTGACAATCTTGAGGTGTTCCATTCTAATGTGATGGAGGAAACCTAAACAAGTTTAGTTAAATGTTAAAAGTTTGAATGAAATAATATTGTGTAGGTATTTAAAAAAGCTTGAGATCTTTCACACATTCAACATAGGTTGTTATTGATCCTATAATAATAAGAAAGTGTGTTGATACAAAGAAAACAGAAACAGAGGCAAAATAAAGTAGGGAAGCCCTTTGGAGACTAACTGCATTATGTGTACATTTGTTTTAAAATACGATAAAATATCCATTAGAGGAACAACAATGGACAAATACCATCTTGTTAAACTAATTACCCACAGATCATTATGTTGTTGTTGTTGTTGTTGTCAAAATTGAATCCATCATTCAATCGTTCACACAGTAGCTGTGACTGGGTTAGAAAAGTCAATGTTAGCAGATTTGATGTGTGTGCTAGAGCTACAGTACTCTGACTAGTACAAATTTCTCAAACTCTTTGACTTGACTGTTTTCAGGAATCATCTGCTTACCTGAAACATGCTTCATAAAAAACTGATAAAAAAAGAGATGTTAGCCCAATACTAATGTGTGTGCTCTGGAAGTTTTCTGGAAGATGGTGAAAGGAGAACTCAGGCAGCAGTTGATGTCTTATGCAGAAGGTTTTAATGTAGACTTGATGCATCAAGGAGACCAGAAGGTGAAACAATATACAAACGCTAACAGAGTAACAGTGAGAGCTGAAGTTGTTGCCTCTCTGTCTGGTGCATCTTAGTTAGATATAAAAGTCCCTCAACGTAGACACTACAATGCATTGTTGGTTGTCCCTTTATCTATAACCTAACCTTGGGCGCTTCTTAGAGAGAAAAGGGAGTATCTGTAGGGTTAGACAGACACTATTCTTCAGTACAGCTATGATATGTTATATACAATATACATAATATATAGTGGCATATACAGTAATGTGTGAGGATGGTCAAACATTTCTCAACAGTGTGAAATGACTTTTGGAGACACTCCTACCAGACATTCAGAGAAAAAGGCCTGAGCTGAAGAGCCTCTGTAGAAAGAGATGTCCAAGTTTTCTCCTAAACATTGTCGTGGTCTGATCCGGGTTACTGCTGCATTCATTAAATCCAAGGCCTCCCTGTCTTTTAGCACCAGTACTGAAGTGATAAAGTGTGTTAAGACACAAAATATGATTACTATTCGTGTTGTGGTGTTAAACACCAGTCTAAGTCATTTGTTAATGACCAAGTAAATCTGAATTCTAGTCCCCACATGCAACATCCAAATCCTAATCCAACATCCAAATATCTTAACATAACTGAAGGATACTATATCTTATTTTTGTGAATTTACTGCCTCCAGTTTTTATGTTGTTATCATATAACTTTAAATGAAAGCAGCTATTAGAGGCTGCATTCAATGTTTACAACCCATATTTGCAGTCTAATGTTATGTGCACCATGTATTTTATTATAATACATTTGATCCTATCTTTTCATGTATAAGGGATGTTTAAATCGTTGAATTTTCCTTTTGTAAATCTGAATACAATATCTTAAAAATCCCATGTAGCAAAGTAGTGCTGAGTTTACATTATTAATAGGTTATCTATTAGCAGTGAATTGCTTTGAGTGGGTTCCGGTGTCCCTGCACAACACAGACGTGCAGTAATACATTTAACAGGCCAGGTCACACCATGCTGGGCCCTGTGCAGACGTCACGTCACCTCACACCCCGTCTGGTGCTAAATGACACCTCGGATCCAGCATTTACCAGGAGATACTTACCACTGCAGGCCTGAAGCTTGAGGCCTGGACGTCAGTCACCTGAAAGGAAAATTACACCTTGTTTTCTGCCGTCAAAAGTCAAAAGGTAAGTGTGACAATATAATTACCACTCTTACTGCAGAAATGTTATGCAAGAGCATTACACAGGTAGCATGTTTCCAGTCACAAGTAGAACATGGCAAAGGGAAGTTCAAAGTTAACATACAATAACAGTCTACTGTGTCTGGAAGCAGTGACAGACACAGACCTTTTTAAGGGACTGGCAAATATGAAAAGATGGAGCTATTTCACATAGGTCGACTGGAGGTGAGGGAAGACCACTCACCCTCCCCGGGTGCCTCTCTGGTGTGATCATCACAATTATAGCAGAAATATGATAATTACTAGTCCCAGCATGCAGAGTGATTATGACCAATTTATCCAGATACTGGCTGCAGCTGTTCTCTGGCCTCATCCATTTTCTGTGAACTTGTGGTTCCTTGACAGTCCAGCAGAGGTCCCCAGTTTAATCTTGTTTTACCCGTCTTGAAGCTGAGGCCCCTTGTCTCTGGTAAGTTGTGAAAGCATTGTGTGGCTCGGTTTCCTGCCTGTTTAGAGAACTGCAGATAGAAATACTGACTCTGTTGCCTCCGTGTTTGAAGGTATCTGTCGGCTTATAGAAGACAATACCAAGCAGGGCCGGGTCTAGGCAGGGGCAAGAGGGGGCCTGGCCCCCTCAAATAAATGTTGTGCCCCCTCAAACTAAATCCCCCAAAATATATTAAATTTCATATATTTTTTATTATCTCATGCTTCTCTCCTCCGCTCCACTTCTTAATGTCTTAATGTCTTGCTTGCCCCCTCAAATATAAAATATATCAAGTTGTTTCTCATGTCATGTTTCTCACCTCCGCTCCATCTCCCCTTTTCGCTCTGCTCAGTGTATCGGCCTGCTGCCGGTTCAGCAGGCCAAGCATTTGAGACCACAGTACTTTACAAGGCACTTGTTCAGTGTACCCGCATCCTAGTGAGTGAATTTGTCAATTAGACATGGTAAAAGGTGCTGGAGCACAATGCCCCCTCAAGATTTGTGGCTGCCCCCTCATACATGCCTGTCTAGACCCGGCCCTGATACCAAGATGTTATTTTGCAATCCAAACCTCCAGGTCTGAATCTGACCCTCTGAAGGTTAACGGATCCGTCTGTAACACTTATGTGCTGACATATGAAATGAGGATCCCATGTTTCCAGAGGTTGTATCTATTATACCTTGTTTGAGTTCCCCCTCTCCTACTGTTGCTCCTTGTCCTTCACTGTTTGATGGTTTCCTGGAGCCTGAGCACATCTTTTTGATGTTTGTGCAAGTTTCAGCAAGTTTCCCCAGAGGTCCCTGCTCAGTGCAAACATATCAGTCTGCTTTAGTTCTGTCTCAGCAGCTGCACCTTTCAGGTCCTTAACCCAGCAGAAGGCCTGGATGTGGCTCCAGGGCTTCATTATGTGTAACAAGGCAGACAGATGTTGCCAATTGGCATGGTAGTTCATGAAGGCACCTGAGCCTTTCTATAGCATTATGGGTGAAGCTTTCAAAAGAGAAAACAGTTGTGTTTTACGAATTAAAACAAGATTAAACTTTTATTCACTTTCTTTATAACATCATTATTTACCATTTAATTTCTGTACTTATATCTGTCATCCTTGTCTTTTTCCTCATACCTTCTAAGCAGTGTTTGAGGTTTAAGACGTGGTCTTAGTTCAACAGGGTGTCTCCACACACACCATCTAGTAATCCCTTACATATCACACCATTTTCCTCCCTGTCTCTCCTTATCTCTTCCACTTATATATTTTTGCTTCAATGTACTGTGTATCAGCTCAGTCGAAAGGCAAACTTAAACACATTCCAGTAATGGCAGATTCAGTTCTTTGAACATATTATCCAAAGCAGAGGTTTTGACCTAACATTTTTGTTTTGTGTTTTACATACAGTAGGTTGTAGGCTATTAAAAAAAAAGAGGTAACAGTGCATTTGTAATGGACTATGGTCAGTGGCGGATTAATCCATATTTGGTGCTTTGGTAGGTACTCTAGTGACAGTGTGTGTGGGACAGAGTTAATTTCCACTACACAGTGTGTGTCAGCAGAACACATGTCAACTAGTGCAACTTTGTGACTCACTGATGAGGAAACACAGTGTAGTGTGTAGGATTGTGGACTCATGGCATTCGTTTGCCGTACGTAATGTAAAGACTATCATGGGACACAACTATCCCAATATCTGAGATGCAGCGATACATCATCTTCATCATTTAATCTGTAGATAATTTTACCAATTGCTGGTTGCTCTATAAAACATAAGGCATCAGGTGATATGTCTGTCCTAAAGTACAAGGTGCTGTCATCAATTAACCAGTCCATAATGCAAACAAAGTAGATTCACATATAAATAAATGCTAAGAAAAACACGATATCCCCATATTTTAGAACATGGAATGAAAAGCAGTTTAATGGTTCTTTCTCAAAGTAGTTCATCGAGGAAATATTTGTGCTTAAATCTGAATGCAAAAACCTGATTAATATGAGTGTGCTCACAGTCGAACAACTTAAAAACCAATTCGGCTTTAGAATACTCTGAGCACTTTAATTAAGTAGGAGAACATCTCAATCTACAGTTAACTGCTTTCTGGTCACTTGTAAAGCCTCATCAACAGGGAGTGAATAATCTAGGGTGGCATAAGTCTACAACCCAAACACCAGAACAGAACATTAGGGGGTTCAACATCTTACCAAAGACATATTGCTCTATAAGTGCTCTCATTTTGTCAATTCAACAATTATGGCTTCAAAAGAAGTGGAGAGACTTAGTTTCACCAGGAGAAGATAACAGCGAACAAACACCTGCTGGTTCAAAATATTTGTTCCACTGGGCCGTTTCTGTTGTATAATGATAAAGGAAACCACACAGCCGGTCTGGCTGGTTACACAGAATTGCAATCAGAAATTTGGTTTTGGTTGGGGAGGAGGGGCCAGCTGAGTAACTAGTGCACACAATATCTAGATGATTATACTTCCTGCCTTTTACATTTTGTTAACTTTCAGTTTGGATCTATCAGAACATGTTCACACCTTTCAACCCAAATCAGAATCAGAATCAGAATCAGAAGTATTTTATTGCCAAGTAGGTTTACACCTACGAGGAATTTGCTCTGGTAATTGGTGCATACAATGAACATAGAAACATAAAAACGCAAAAACATAAAACGCAATAAATACAACATACATAGGAAAGGCAATAAAAAATAGAAAACCAGTATATATTTACTCACTGTTTACATCTTATTTACTCACTTTTTTCCAATATTTATACAAAGTAACATTTATTTTGACATAAACATTTCTGAATAAAAATATATTAAAGATAAAAGATATAAAAAGTGAAGTAAAAAGTGAAATGCAAAATTCCAAACAGTAAACAGTGTCCGATTGCAATGTAATGCAGTATAATATAATATGATATGATATAATGTGTTAATTTAACAAATCCTTGAGGTGTGGTGGTGGAATAAAAGTCCTAGTCAGGTGGGGGTCCCGGGCCTTGTTGATAAGGCCAACTGCAGACAGGAAGAAGCTGGTCTTGTGGCGGGAGGTTTTGGTCCTGATGGACCGCAGCCTCCTGCCCGAGGGAAGAACCTCAAAGAGTTTGTGACCCGGGTGGGAAGGATCAGCCACAATCTTGCCTGCACGCCTCAGGGACCTAGAGGCAAACAGGGCCTGTAGAGATGGCAGATTGCAGCCGATCACTTTCTAAGCAGAACGGATGATCCGCTGCGGCCTCCTTTTGTCTTTTGCGGTGGCAGCAGCGAACCAGATGGTGATGGAGGAGGTGAGGATGGACTCGATGATGCAGGTGTATAAGTGCACCATCATTGTCTTTGGCAGGTTGAACTTCTTCAGCTGCCGCAGGAAGTACATCCTCTGTTGACCTCTTTTGGTGATGGAGCTGATGTTCAGCTCCCATTTGAGGTCCTTGGAGATGATGGTGCCCAGGAAGCGGAAGGACTCCGCAGTGACGACTGGGGCGTCTCTCAGGGTGATGGGGGTAGGTGGGGCTGAGTTCCTTCTGAAGTCCACAACCATCTCCACTGTTTTCAGAGCGTTGAGCTCCAGGTTGTTCTGCTCACACCAGGTCACCAGATGGTCAATCTGCCACCTGATTTAACTAAACTAAACTTAATTTAAGGCAATTTAACTTAAATAAATGAACTTCTCAATCTTAATTGTATCTGTGCTGCGGTAAATGTCCCTGTTGTCGGATTTATAGAATATAATCTTAACTCAACTCAATTTTAATTTGACCTAAGGTAAATTAATTTAAATTAATTTAACTAAATTAACTTCTTAATCTTAATATCCTTGGTGGACTAATATAATATAATCTTAACTCAACTCAATGGGTCTTGATTTACATTTGATTTGACTAGTCCTAATTTTAATATACTCTGTGCTGCTGTCAATGACAAATAGAATTTAGTTTTAACGCAATCTCATCTCAATCACACCCAGTGCGTCACCCGCTAGTGGGCTCGCGGAAGCTTGACTTTACGCGTGTCTCGTGAAGGCAGCACAGCTCCAGGAACCTGTCCGTGGTGTGTGAGGTGTCTCATTGGTGTGTGGCCGCCGCCGGGCTCAGTGGGCTGCGATCAGCTCCTTCACTCCTCACTGTGGACTCCTACCGTCACTTTCAGTCTGATCGGATCAGCTCTCAGTATGGGAGACGTCACAGCCTCCAACATGAGCAGTCTGCGGACGTGTAAGGAAACATTTGGTGAGTCCCGTTCCCGTCATGCTTTTGTCTGTGAAGTTGTGCAGTAGTATGAATGGTTGTATTGCCTTAAAACACACGTTTTACAGTTTAAATGTTTTTTTTAACCAGCTGGGATTTTGTTAAATAGATCATTTCACTGACATTTGTTTAAAATCAGTTCTGCTCTGTTATTTTGGAGTAAAACAAAAAGAGTTTCCTGTTAGATCCAGTGATGTTTAGTGTCCAGAATGCCTTACAATGTGTGTCCTCATGTCCTGGAAATTAATATTAACGGTGAAATACAGTGACCTTGCATTGTTCCTCATTCACGTCTGCAGCAATAGACAGTGTTTACTTTCAACCATCTATAAAACAACCTCTGAACGGTTTAATACAACACATCATAATTCCTCAGCCCCCAGAAGCTGTAACTAATCGCCTTATTGATGGTCGATCAACCAGTTTCTATTCTTTCCACACAGTTATTAAAAATAATGCTTGGGTGGTGGCAAATGCTCCACTGTTGCATTTTGTGATGTGTCTTACATTAAGTAAGTAAGATGTTGAAGCTATCTTGGGGAGAAAAGTTATAAAAAAGATATAGATACAAAGTGAGAGTCAGTGTAGAGGAGGAGAAAGAGAGAACAACGTGTGTGTGTGTGTGTGTGTGTGTGTGTGTGTGTGTGTGTGTGTGTGTGTGTGTGTGGTGTGTGTGTGTGTGTGTGTGTGTGTGTGTGTGTGTGTGTGTGTGTGTGTGTGTGTGTGTGTGTGTGTGTGTGTGTGTGTGTGTGTGTGTGTGTGTGTGTGTGTGTGTGTTGTGTGTGTGTGTGTGTGTGTGTGTGTGTGTGTGTGTGTGTGTGTGTGGTGTGTGTGTGTGTGTGTGTGTGTGTGTGTGTGTGTGTGTGTGTGTGTGTGTGTGTGTGTGTGTGTGTGTGTGTGTGTGTGTGTGTGTGTGTGTGTGTGTGTGTGTCCCCAGTACAACTATGAACAGAAAAGCTCAACAAAACATTGACAGATTTTCACCAACTTGCTGGGAAAATTACTTGAGAGCCTATCTTTCCGTTTTGGAGCGTTACGGGGCTGATTCGTCAAAGGTCAAATCAGGATGATTTTAAATAGATGACTTAAATAGATCAAAAAAACTATTAATACGAATTTGGAAGGAATGATATCATCATGGCATCACAGGGAAGTCAGAAAATGATGTCATGTAGTGCCCTGATGCATTCACTTTTGCAACCAGTAAGATTAGGGGCAAGAAATGCAACTTATTTAAGCGCTTTCAGACATGCATTAAACGCCAGAGATCCTCTGCACTCAACAGAGGCTGCATGTGTGAACGCAAACATCCAAGTGAGAGCCTGCGGACATTGTGTGTAGTTTCTCCGGACAGTTCCAGGAGCGGATGTGAGAAAATAGCAGGAGATCCCCCACAGCATTCACATTGAGCGAGTGGTCGTGTTGGTGACGTGTCTAGCATGCAACACACGCAAAAAAGTAAAATAAAATACTATAAACAAAAACATATGATCATCACAACCGAATGAATATGTTACCTCCTCTGCCTGCTGCACCACCTCTCACCTGAATGCTACTGAGATTGCTGTGTTGTTGTGAATGCTTCTAAATGTAGAATCTCCGACTGCGCTGTACATGTCTAAAAGGAAAACCCCTGCAAGAAGACCAGAGCCATTTCTCTGCAAACCGTCTGGAGGTCATGTTTGAGAACTGCTTCAGTGTTTGTCTTCATATGAAAAAAAATGACATCATAGTGACAGTTTGACTGATTGTGGAGTATATAGCGAATGTGGCGCATGACACCTCTGTTATCTTTCATTTCCTTTACATTTAGGTGAAACCATCTTTGTGTTTCCTGCCCGAACCACTTTCACAGACACAGTGTTTGACACAGGATAATGAACATGTGTTTAGTCACACTGTAGGTTAATGGCTGTTTGTCTGCAATCCTATGTGATCCAAGAATACAGTGTAGTTCCCTTTACCATCACTAAACTGTAATTTATGGCCGATCTTGAGTAAGTCTGTAAGCTTAGGCAGGATGTGAAGGTTTCCTTCAGTTGGTGAATAACGAAGGTCACAGCAGTGCTCACATTGTTTGGCTCAAAATGCTTCAGCTGTAACTTGTAACTCAGGGTCAAGTGCAGGTGGAACAGACACCACACATCTTTACGGACAAATAAATTAATCGTCTTCACTTGAACCACCCATATATTTAAAGGGTGTGATGTCACTCAAGGAATAGAACAGTGTCACACATACACGCAAGCCATATCAAACAAAACATACACGTAGACACACGTACACACACGATTACACACACAAACACACTGACCTGCAATGCACCAGCGTGACCATATTCACCAATAGCAAAGGTTGCCAGGAACACAGGTTTGGAAACCTCAACCTAGTTACTGCTCCTGGCTCCTGTTTGTCAAGAAATACTTCCAGCATTTAGCTGTCTCTAAAACCCCAAACCATTGCGTTACATTTGTGTTAAAGTAAAGGTTGAAAAAACCAACTGCACTGTATTAATAAAGATGCTTTAGATGTGTTGTTGTTGAGCATATTTTCCATCTTTGGTCAGCGCCAGGCTAGCTGTTACCCCCTGCTTCCAGTCCTGCGATTGAGTCTTCCAGTCTCAATCTAGCTCTTAGAAAAAAAGTTTGGGAGTTCTTTAAGAACAAGTTCCACTGGTATTCAGTACTTAAGACTATCTGAGATCTTACAATTCAATAAACTGTCCAAAAAACCCACAATGGCTTTATGTGACTTTGATTAGGCAGAAACACATGATCTAATTGGGTGATGTGTTAAAAAAGACGCAGTAAGTAATACGACAGATGAATCCTGTGCAGCTCATGAATATGCACACGCGCTGTGAAAGACATTTGATACACGTTTAGTAGAGATATTGTCAAAGGTGTGTGTATGTGGCTGCTCTCAGTCTAGACTTCATTGTGGCCTGAGTCAGGTATTGACATGCCATTCACCTCCATTCATGTGTAGAAACAAACCCATGACAAAGCAAACACGCTGCTAAACAGGCGGCTGAGAAACTGTGCTTTATCTTTTCATGGGTGGTCAAAATGGAGAAAAGCTGGGTTCACCTGCATGGAATTATGGCCCTAAGCAGTGTATTATGATGTGGTTTATATTTCATCTCTTGAACTTTATCCAGAGCATGCAGTTACATGTCCCTGCATTCCCAGAGAGGGAGAAACAATGCTCAACTGATCTGGGGTTCGACTAACGCTTCATAATTGGGTGACTGGCTGTTAGTCCAAATACTTAATGCACCGTATTTGAAGGGGAATACCACCCAGGGTTGCATTGTGAACTTATGTATTGGTAGTTTTCATGTTTGAGCGGCTTATCTGTGATTAGAAACTTATCTATAATGTACAAAACGGTATGTTTTTCAGGTAGATTTCTACCTTCCAGGCAAGCCTTTACTTTGCATTTGTTTCAATAGTATGATAGAGGTAACCCAAGCATGCCTACTTGCCCCGTCATTTTGGGGATGCGGTCGTACAGTTGAAAGCTTTAGTCTACTGCTTGTCACTGCACAAAATAAACTGTTAAAACAACGCAAAAGATTCCCAAACATTACCTTGAGCTCTAGGATGCTACAGTTAGCATATTTTCCAAAAATGTTTGATTTGTAATACAACTGCAATGACCAAGTATTAATCATAACATTTTTCACCAGTAGTTATTTGTTAGAAGCTTCATCAATCCCCCCGCTCACTCACTTTGAATCCAGCTGCAGTCTGTGGAAACTGCTGAGCGTCTCACTCGGACATTTGGGTTCTCACATGCACCTCCTCTGGAAAAAGGTCCAGAGGAACTGTGGAGTTCAGCGCATGTCTGAAAGCAACTAAACAGTCTACGGCTTAAATGTGTTTTCCTGTTTCAGGGATAATGTGGTGATAAGCAATATGGAAAGTATAGGGCTGGGCAATATTGCCAAAAAACCTTATCACTTGAACATTTGTTTATCTGCATAAGTAATATTTGCAAATAATTGGTTAATTAAAAAACATGAGACCAGTATCTTAATTGTACTCAAATTAATCGAAATGACGGATATCTGCCCCCGTGAATGTCTATCCCTCAGTCTAATATGGTGAAATATAAATATTTAGAGATGTTGACCTGCAATTTGACCCCAACTGTTTGCTGGGAGAAGAAAATATGTTCTGCCCGGTCCACAGACTGAAGGCACACTGCCCAGCCCCTAATGACTTTTCAAAATGTTAATAATATTGAAGGTATCCCGTGTCCAAATCTCACTAAATAAGCTCTGCTCTTTCTCGGGTCATTTAAAATAGACATGGCAAGTCAATCAATCAATCAATCAATCAAATTTTATTTGTATAGCCCATATTCACAAATTACATTCATCTCATAGGGCTTTAACAGGGTGTGGCATCCTCTGTCCTTAACCCTCAGCAAGAGTGAGGAAAAACTACTAAAAACCCTTTTAACAGGGTAAAAATAAGTAGAAACCTCAGAGAGAGCCACATGTGAGGGATCCCTCTCCCAGGACGGACAGAAGTGCAATAGATGCCACGTGTAAAAACATTCATCATTAAAGTCTTTAGCGGCATTGATGCAGTCCCGCTGCAATCACAGTCCATGGTCAGCAACCAGCAGAACCACGATCCAGCATCCAGACCAGAGGCCACTCCAGTCCTCAGTCACCGTCCACCGCCGCCCACCAGGACCCACCACGAGCCATCGCCGTGGCCCTGGTCCACCTCCTTTACCCAGTGCCAACGCGACACAGGGTCCGCCACCAGCACCACGATCAGCCCACACGACACAGAATCCGCCACACTGGGTCCACCACTGTGACCCCCGATGCGCGATCCACAAACAGCAATCCATGGTGCGGCCACAGAGGCCCTGGATCTGCGGGTGTTAAAGCAAAGGGACCCCGGGGAAGGGGGGGGGGTTAGGGATGGAGAAGAGGATGGAGAAGCTGGAAAAAGAAGCTCCGTGTGTCATATGTCATTAAATAGAGCAAGTTACGTTCTGCCTCACTAATTAACTCTAACTATAAGCTTTATCAAAAAGAAAGGTTTTGAGCCTACTCTTAAACAAACTGATGGTGTCTGCCTCCCGAACTGAAATTGGTAGATTATTCCACAAGTGAGGGGCTTGATGGCTAAAAGCTCTGGCTCCTACTCTACTTTTAGAGACTTTAGGGACGACAAGTAAGCCTGAATTCTGGGAGCGGAGTGCTCTAGCGGGTTTATAAGGTACTAACAGCTCTTTAAGGTAGAAAGGCGCTATATTATTAAGGGCCTTGAAGGTGAGGAGGAGAATTTTAAATTATATTCTAGATTTAACTGGAAGCCAGTGTAGCGAAGCTAATACTGGAGAAATGTGCTCTCTTTTCTTTGTTCTTGTCAGGACACGTGCTGCGGCATTTTGGACAAGCTGTAGAGTCTTTAACGACTTACTGCTGGAGCCTGATAATAATGAGTTACAATAGTCCAGTCTCGATGTAACGAAGGCGTGGACTAGTTTTTCTGCATCTTTTTGCGAAGTGTGAAGATAAGATGAATGGCTCATGACACAGGTGTTCCAGAGACAGACAGACAGACAGATAGACAGACAGTCAAAATGTCTTTGGTTTAACCACAGAACACTATCATCAGGTGATTTTCCCCCACGCGAGTGTGGTCATGGGATTTTCATTCTGTTGCTGCTGTCTGAGTGACGTGGGTCCTCGGGTAGCTTCAGTCTGCTCACTGACCTCATAGAAGCTAGGCTAGTTTCCCTGCTCCCATCCCTGTTTTTTTCAATAAGCATGTGTTTGAGTTATTTTCACCCGACGTGATTGAGGGAAAAATATTTATTGTATGTAATATAAGTTGTAAATGATGCAGTGAGACTGTGCCTTCACCGGACATGTTCCAGGAACGGCTGAACCGAAGAACAAGTTCCCTATTATTTTTTCTTAGGGGAATTTTTCTTTAATGATTCGCTCGTTTTTCATTAACTTAAGAGCCTTTTTATAGTGTCCCCCAATTATACCTTTTTTTATTTTTATGAGTTGTTGTAAAGGGGAAAATAAAAGAAGAGTACTTCAAATTGCCATGTATTGTTTTACATTAATATATTTTGATCAGAAGTATTTTTTATCGGGAATATTATATCGGGTATTATGTACCCGACGTTAGTGATGGTGTTACTATAGGGTTAAATGAAAGCTGTAGCAGGATTTAACAAACATTGGAAGTGTTGGCAAGTTTGCAGGATGTTCAGCGTGGCTTTTTTCACGTGAATTATTGATTCTATGCTAAAACACTGAGTAACTACTTAGTTTCTTGAAAGAAAATATGGGTCCAAGTGCAACATGTCAACATTTCCTAGTAAAGTTGTGTGGGCTTGTTTCCAGAAGCTGTGGTAAAGGGGATTTACCATTCATTTCTTCTCAAATGGATCATCACTGTCTGTGACTGTCTGTGAAAAAAAAAGGTGTGTTTGTGTGTTTGTTTATGTGTTTGTTTATGTGTTTGTTTGTTTGTTTGTGTGTGTGTGTGTGTGTTTATGCATGGGTTCGAACGTGTGTTTGTGCGTGTGTGCGAGAGAGAGACACAGTTCAGTGTCTCAGTCCCGTCGGGTGCTGATGTAGGCGTCTCTGGAAACTCTGAAAAAAGAAAAGCATTATACAAATAATGATAAGCTTCACATTTTGACCTTCAACTGTTGAGATGCTGAAGGTGGATTCAGGTGCACTTGAGTCGAACATGTGAGTCATCTCTAACCAGATGATAGTTTGATAAGGATTTTTGGATTGTTTGACAATGTTAATGTTTGCCTGTTTGCCATGGTGCATCTGCATTTCTGGACTAAACCAAAGGGTTTAAGGAGTTAGTTTCTCCTATAAAAAAATGTCAAGCTTCTGTTTTTAACTTACCCGACACATTTTCATCTGTGAACAATAAGTGGGACTTCCAAGTTAAACTTGCAGGCCATGCTAATATCAGAAGCAGTTGCTATATCTCTTAGCCATTACTTACAGTTCTCAGGTTGTTTGTCAAAGCTCGTCATAGATTTGTGACATGTCTATTTCCTCAGGCTTACCTGCCACTTGTCTTTTGGGGGTCATCTTCAGAAATTTGTGATTTATTTTATATTAATTAATTTTCCTTATTTTGTGGGCTATTTGGACATTGATTACCATGGCAACCGTTGAAGCATAAAATACATATAGACTTGACCTTTAAAGGTATCCCGTGTAATACACAGTTCAGAATTGACAAACCAACATAACAAAAGATAAAGAGACATCTAAAGAAGAAAAGATAATTATTCGTGTCATATTGTGAATGATGATGTGACGATTGTATCTGAATTGCACTTTGTCTTTTTGAAAGACACTTTGGCTTTAAACAAGGTTTTTTTCGGCTTACAAACAAGCAGCTCTGACTGGGAGACGCATCCATGACTCCTCTCTCCCAGGTCAACAGCTCCTTGAAAGCAACATGAACGAGATGGTCTGATAACACCTGAATACTTTAATCCTAATTCTCCCATGCAAATTAAAGTTTCGTTGTTATACAGTGTAACCCAAGAAAGGCCGGGACCGCTCTTTAGGTATTTTCTATTTCTGAAAAGCTGCCTTTGTGCTGCTCTCCCCACTCATCCAGGAACATGCTTGTTTAAGATCTACCAGCATGTATCAGTGCTGAGGGCATTAGATTCAAGAGTATTCTGAACAGTATTGTCATTGTCTCTGATATTTTACTCTTGCTTTACTCAGGGAAGACGTGCACATGACACCTCAGATGTTTTCAGTAATGCAACTTGAAACCAAATAGGGTTGTAAACAGTTTGAAAGTTAAATGATTGTCACATGTTATTATTAGTCAGTGTGTGACCTCCTACATTAACACTTAAAATACGTCATACTCACCAGAAGGTGCTCGCTGTCTGGAGGATGTGGCTTTTTCTGTTTGTCCCTTCAGTGAATTTCTGATAAGTGGGAAGTGGATGAGATGACTAGAGGTGACGCTCAGACCACTAAAGCCTCTTCCTTTTTGTCTGTAACAGACAGATGCAGCTCTGGACCTGTGGAGGACACGGACACCACCAGCTTTGTGGCGGAATTTGTGAGCACCTTTCATTTATACTTACCTCCAGTCGAATGTTGTCTTGTCTCATTGTCTTGACCTTTCTATCCTGTTAGCTGAGTGTTGATATCTCACTGTTCGTCTTTAGAAAGAGTCTCAGCAGTAATCTACTAAGAAATGTAGCATAACTGAACACACTGTGCTGTGATTCCTAGAGCCTGGGGGCTTATCGAGGGACAAGTTGTAGCAGGCTGCTCCCTGTCTGTGCACACAAGGGAGTCATTTTCCTCCACAATTACAGACTCAGTCTCAGGAACAGACCGAATGTAAAGCTCCCACAAAGAAGGCTCAGAGAGAAGACAAGCTTTTCTTTCTCGAGTTTCTCCTTTTACTTTTATTCATTTTACTTTCTAATGCTATCATGTCTGCCCTTGTCTCTCCCACAGTCATTGGAGGCCAATTATCCAGTTCAAGTGACAGATCCTCATGGTAATTCATATACAATTTTACAGAAACATGTGTGAGCCTCCAATTCTTTCTATCCTTTTTCAAATATTACATAATATTAATAATAATGATATTAGTGGCCAGCGTGGTTCAATAATCAATCAACCATCAACTTACAGTAGCTTCAGTAGTTTTCCTTTTTGCAAGAATCTTCCATTCACCAGAGTTTTCAGATCATTTACTGTGACGCTTCACTCTGTGGTCACAAGCCTCTTGTTTCCTTTAACTTTTCTCAAGATGTCCAACTGCAGCAAACTGAATAGACTGGACACAGTTTAGAGCGGCACACACCTTTTATACCACAAAAACTGAACCGTGCTAAACACCAGACACCACTCATCACCTGGTTCTGGTGCCCAAAGTCTGACAATCTTCAGTCGAAAACTGGTTCACGTGTCAACATCCCCCTGATGCTCAAACAAACAGACAAGGCAACAATGGCGTGTCTCCCACTGTCCCTGCTTTGAAGATCTGTGGAGAGACTTGAAGATGTCAGTTCACAGATACTTCTAATCTGATCTTGGAGGCTCTGGCAGGAAGAAGGTCTGAATGCTGGAAGCTAGACATGTGGTTATTGAGGTAACAGCAGAGTTTACAGCCCTACAAGGTGGATTCAGTTCTCACCAGAGTAAATACCCATGGTAGCTTATGCGGGTAAAATAGGAGATCAAAATCTGTCAACGAATAAAATACTTATCAGTCACATAACTAGAAAACCAGAGTCATCGATTAACAGAATCCTATCAAGAGGTCTCATCCGGTAAGAAGTGAAGCAGCTTTGTAGGACTGAAAAAACAGATTTAGACAAGAAGGTACCTCGATAATGACAAATCCTGTTTAGTAGCACAGGCATCAGGACAGGGTTTTCTGATTCTCCACAGGCTTTTCCTTTGAAACATTTGTGAAGGAAGTGTGTATTTATTGAACTAGGGATGGAAGTTTTGCAACCAGAAGAAATAAAGATAAAGTAACTCAAATACAAATTTAAACTAAAGTACAGACTGATAAGTAGGCTGATGACATATTGTACTGATGACATTGGCTGAAATTACTGCTGAGAAAAAACGTCCAGTATGAGCACAGCCTATCAGAATTACGCCTCCCTGAAGATACACATCAACACCTTTGCCGACCCACACGGAGAAGGGTATTGTGGGTAGCCTGTAGGCGGCAGACACTCATGGAGGAGCCGACATGAACTGCACATCAATTAAGATGATCGGTTGATTCAAACAGAGATGAAAACAAATATAAACATTCAACCCACAAGAAATCTGCACAGAAACATATCCCAGGGACCCCATTGAATTTGAGCTTGATTGTATCAAAACAACGGGCAAACGGTACATTGTCATAAGGCTATTTACAGTGATAAATGTGTATCTGCAGTTTATTTTTAAATCAATATACAATGACACAATAATATGTCTCCAGCAGATGCTGTGACACTTCACCTGAGCTCAATGCCCTCTGGATACCTGAGTCCCTCCCCAGACAGAATAAGACAGGTCAGTATTAACCTCTGTCCATGCACTATCCTTGTTTGAAACATTAGCCTGTTGTAGTCATCGTCACTGAAGATTTACACATAAAGATTAGTCTCAGTTTCAAGTCTTTCCACACTTTCTCACTTGCCAGCTGGTGCCTGCTGATTCACTTCTCTCCAATTTTCTTTCTATCATATTTATTAACTGCTGAACACCACAACTACCTGCTTGGTGTCCGGGACAAATCAAATTTGAATTTGAATATGAGTATGAGTGTCACCTGCAGGATGTGAGCACCATGTAGATCTTCCCCCAACAGCCACACATCTCTGTCTAGACTGTTATACACCTCCAAACCAGTCACTTTAACATAGCAACATGTTGCACAGGTGGTTTTTGACATTTGTACAGTTTTCCCAGAGAATCATGGGTCTTGATGTAACAAATCGGACATATTCAGCAGATTGATATCTATGTGTGTGGGTCAGTTAGTGTGACTTGATGCAGTTTAAGGGGACTATTGGACCTTGGCTGAGTTAGGCGCTGAGTGACACTCTGGATAGAAATAAATTTATTTCTGAAGAATCGCAGAGCAACCAATAAATGTTTTTATATTGGTTGTTTATTTCCTTCTTGTGCTGTTACTATTTTCCAAAAATGTTACGGTTCAGGTTGCATTGCTGTTCTCATGTTTGGGCTGGTGTGGAAGAGTCAGGGAAAATGGAAAATTGTTCCAAATCTTTCATGTTAAATTTAATTAAACTTTTTGTCCTCCACATATAATTAGTTGCCAGTCTTGGCCTGTTTTGTCATAAACTGTCATTGTTGAAAAAAATAAATCAATCTAATACTTATGGCCTTTTATCGAGAAATGAAGCAGCAACATCATGAATTAAACAATCATTTGAAAATAAAAATGTTTATGTTCAGAATTTTCAATTATCAAACAATCAAAAACTCACCATCAGTGTTGAGTGTCTTGATGCTTTATTTAGGCCTACATGCAGATTAAAACTCCTCAGCATTTTCTATGATGAAAACTGACAAATGTACAGAATTATAATCTACCTCGGCCGATGTACACACTCTGAGTGCTTTCTAATTTGAGCAGTGAGCGTACAGGATGTGGTATCATCCCACTGAACTGGAAGGCACATTTGAGCGTTGCTAATAACAGAGCAGGGACGCAGGGGTAGAAAGTGTAAACGTCATGCAGCGTTCTAAAAGACAACACTGTAGAAGAATAAACATGCAGCGTTTGGAACTGAGGAGGAGGCTGGCAGTCTGTCTCATCACCACCATTAGAATGTATACATCCCTGCAGGGCGACTTACTGGATTATATGCCTGGTCTTGATCTTCTGTATTTAAAGCAGTTTTCGCTGAGACACTTTTCACATGCAGCAGCAAAAAAACATCACACAGTGTGAGACGCATAGGAGGAGACTGCACCTGCCACAGGCAAACTACTGAAAAACAAAGCAGAGAAAGGCACAGCTGAGGTTCAGGATATGTACAAGATAATATCACTGCAGCAAACTACTGTTACATTAGCATAAATCTGGATTGTGCTTCACACATGTAGGGAAAGGTAATTTATCAAGCCTGGTAATTAATAGTAGCAATGAATTTATCCAGCAGATTGACCTTTAACAATTATCAAATCAAGTCTTTAATTTAACAAAATGTATTTGTATAGCCCTTATTCACAAATCACAGTTAGTCTCATAGGGCTTAACAAGGTTAGACATCCTCTGCCCTTAACCATCAACAAGAATCAAGAAAAACTACAAAAGAATTTAAACTTTTAACAGGGTAAAAAACTTAGAAACCTCAGAGAGAACCACGTGTGAGGGATCCCTCTCCCAGGACAGACAGAAGTGCAATAGGTGCCACGTATAAAGGAGAACATCAGAAAGATATGAATATTTACAACATTGATTAGAATTAACAGTTTGTAGCATAATGGAAGGTAAATGGATTGAGGCATTATTGGCGCTAATGGTTGAGTATCTGAGGAGACATATTGTATATCAAGCAGTCTTGTTGTATCATAGTCCACGTTCAGCAGCCCCCAAGATCATGATCCACCACGAGAGTCAGATTCCACCATAATCCCCCTTCCAACGTCTGCAACAACGCTTGATTCGGGTGGAGAACTGAAAGGAATAGCTGTTCCAGTGAACAATTGTACTTTATATGTCAGCAGCTAGGAGATGGTTTGCCATACCATTTATTAAAGACATTTATGGTCCACAGAGGATGAACCCTATGATTTCCCTCTAGTTTCACTATGAGGTTCACTTGTAGTTTGTAGAAAAAGGTCTGACAAACTCCTGAATGGATTGAACACACTGTCCTCAGAATGCATCAGTGTGTAGGAGAGGGGAGGGTGACTGGCCTAATGATCATATTAAAATCTTTTTCGGTAGAATTCAGAGATTCAGTTGAATCCATGTGATCACATGCTTAACTGTGCACATGGCAAGTTGTCAAGACACAAATAGTGTCTGCTAAATGCTGAAGATATTTTTGCATTTTCATATCCCATCCTGTTTTTTTTACATTACGTTTTGTAGCAGATCTCAATAGATAGGGCATCCAGGAACTCTGATTCACTTTCTCTGTGGCAATTCCCAAAGAACTAATTCAATCTGTGTTTGTAGTGGGGCTGCACTTGCATTTGCATGACATATTCCAAGTAACAGGTAAAAAGACCAAAGAGTAAAATATGAGCTACGTTGGTTGCACACAACTTGCTGATACATAACAAATAATAAAATGGAGCAATGGAGCAAACACCCCAAGTTAGAGATTTCTGTTATTCTTAAAAGAATAAACAGATTTGGTTCATTGGACATTAATCTTTATTAGAATATGGCCGCTAAACTCTAGATAATTAATGGGAAACAGTGCTGTGACATGGTGAAAATGAGCATTAGCCTTGGCAGAGGAATGCGTGCTCAGAGCCCCCGTATAGTAGCGTCATATCATTTATTTGCTAACGAGGATAATAAATAAATAATAATTAATGAATAAAAGTGGCATTGTCAAATTAAATTAAAACTTTGGTCAGCACTTATCTTTATGGCCAAACACCCAAAATGTCATCACAGTTAGCTGAACTTTGTGTTTATCGTTCAGTTATCTCTAAAAAGCTAACTTGATGGCTTGCTATCTAATAACTAAGTGTTGTTCTGTGTCTATTTTGAAATTGATTTACATTTCAAATTCATTTTCCAGACAATTAGCTGTAACATGATATATATAGTGTATCATTGTTTAAAATGACATGTAATTAGCTGATGTTGGAAGTACTTCTTTTTACTGTGAAACATGAGGCTGGTGACTGTATGTAGCTAACGTGGGTAAACTGTTTTTTTGTGTTGCAGCCAGTTGAGGATGTTGAAGAATGCTCTTGCCAAACATCTACTTCACCAGGTAAATCAATTCTTCCACTGCATTAAGGATGCATAGTTTCTGGATTGCTAAGGTGAAATATTTCCCTTAAATATTGGCTTTGTCAAGGCAACACAAGATTTATTTTGAAGAAATGATTGTTTCACAACAACAGGAACATAGTGTTAATGATGAGACAGCTCCTGCAGTGGACACAGACAGGAAAGGGGGGAGTTGTTCCATCAACCATTAGTCCAGAGGGACATGTAATGTGGCCTTAGATAGTTTAAACTCATATTTACCCCTTTTGAATGTCTTTTTTGTATACTGTCATTGGTGATAAAAAAATGTCTTACGCTGACTCTTTGTCCATCTGAGCTCAGACTACCCCAAAGAACTGCAGTTGCTAGACAGCCACTGTGAAAAGTGCTGCTGCCCAGCACCTCCTCCCAAGATTAGTGACCTCATGAATGACAAAGACCTCCTGGACTTGCTGCGGCTCAAACTGGATCCAAACCACTGCACTGTCAAAAACTGGAAAAACTTTGCCAGCCGCTGGGGAATGAGCTACGATGAACTGACCCTACTGGAGTACCGGACTCAGGGCTCCTTGTCCCACAGCCCCACCCAGGAGTTCCTGCTGCGCTACAACCAGAAAACAGTCACTGAGCTCACTGAACTTTGCCGCATCTACCAGCGTAATGATGTACTGCGACTGCTGCAGAGCTGGATAGAGAAGGACTGGCCTTCAAGGTGGCAACAGACGCATTAATCTGCTTTGATACCTGTTACATGTTACCCCATTTTTTGTCAATTTGGCTTGTGGTTGAAAGAAAATAGTGGAAACTGAAAATCTCAGTAGAAAGTATAGCACCTGACCTCAAGTCGCACGGCTTGCCCAGCCTGTCTGTCCGACTGACATTTATCCACTAGTGAATAGTGTCGTCACACTTTGTACTGATATCCATGGTGAATTGCAGCTGTCTAATGAGGCAGTAAAGCAGACAGACCAAAAGGTTGGACCAAAAGAATCGTATGACACTTGCATGAAGTGTGTAAAACATATAAATTCCAGCCCTTACCTTAGGTAGCAAAATATTGAAACAAACTTTGGGGATCTAATGTTTACGGAAGCGTATTGCATTCACTTGAAAAAAAAAGCTCTGGGTAAAAAAAAATTATTTTGAAAAAAACTCTGTTTTTCTAACTTTTTTTTTCCTGTTTTTACGACTTTTTTTTCCTGTTTTTACGAGATAAAAATCCTGTTTTTACGACTTTTTTTTTCCTGTTTTTCCGAGATAACAATCCTGTTTTTACGACTTTTTTTTTCCTCTTTCAAATTAAAAGCATGAAATTGAAGTTCCTATATAGACGCGGACTTACTGTTATGAATCTGCAACTTCACAAAGGAAAAGTTTTATATTTTAGCGACCCTCCGAGGAGGCACAAGCTCTTACTGTGTTGTTTCGGGAGGTTTCAAATAAACCTGAAAACATCAGTTGAAAGTCTCGACCGTCTTTCGATGGATGGGACTCTTGTTTTGAAAGGGAACGGAAAGGGGTTCTGTGGATAGAGAAAAGTGTGAAGGAAAATAAACGGGTGAGATGTCCCGATTCAATAACCATCTCTCGTGTCCTCTCTCGGCTAAGGACTCCTGACAGTAAAAGAGAACTGACCGCTCGGCTACATTAGTCTTTTGTAGTTCAATTTTATTTATATAGAAGGAGATTCTGACCGTTTTAAGCGACACTACGTCTTTGGACGCTTTTAATTTGAAAGAGGGAAAAAAAAAGTCGTAAAAACAGGATTGTTATCTCGGAAAAACAGGAAAAAAAAAGTCGTAAAAACAGGATTTTTATCTCGGAAAAACAGAAAAAAAAGTTAGAAAAACAGAGTTTTTTTCAAAATATTTTTTTTTACCCAGAGATTATTTTTTTTTCAAGTGAATGCAATACGCTTCCGTAAATGTTAAATGGATTTCTGCTACATTTGTTAAATAATGAGGGGCAACAGGCTGCTGTACGTTTGTATCACAGATTCAGACTCACTTCCAAAATCATTGCAGCCCAATGAAACAATTTCCTATAGAATCAGTTTCATCGTTTATTATTTATTTATATCATCATTGAATAGATTAAAATCCAAACCAACTGTACCTGCAGATTTGAGCTGTTGCCTGTTCACATTGGGACTGGCCAAGAGCTGTTTTTATTAAACACCAAATCTTCTGATTTGCAGTGGACTTCCCTTCAAACAGCCCTTTTACTCGCCGCTGCTGAACCTACATTGCAGGTGCACTTAGAGACCGCCTTCCACAGAGTTTGTGTGTCCAAAACCTACTGCCCTGTGCTGGTGGCCCTTGTATGGTTAACATGGGCCCTTAGTCTTTTTAATGTGCACCCTTATGTATAACAAACAAAGCTCAAAACAATGGCAGAGTATTTATTTTTTATGGAATATTTTGTGATATACCCATACAACCTACAGCAGGATGTGTTTCAACTACCACGACTAATAACTGCTCTGGTTTTGTCTCATTTACTGTTGTGCTATTATTGTCCCCAGTGGGATGGAGCACAAATGATAGATCAGGAAGTGTAATATTTCTTTTCATAGATCTGAGAATCTTTAAAATAATCTACAAAAATATGATTTTTGTTGAATTTGATAAAACAAAAACTACAGTTTAAACTTTTATTGCTCTTTTTTATTTTGAAGAAATTACATGTATGTATTGTACTTGTTCTTTCACTATGTAATAAATGTCAAAATTCTGTGAATGCCTTTATCATCTTAAATAATAGCTGCAACATCAAACTTAAAGGAACATTTCTGTGAAAACCTTTCATATACACAGACATTTTTTTCAGATGGAATCTGTTAAAACTTTAATCTTCACTTAAGCTTCACTTAATAATTCTTGGGAACGACTTAGAGAAACTTCAATTCTAGAATTATAGCGACAGCAGTGAGTGTTCACTTAGCAAACATGTTGTGCCCAAGGCATCACAACAATTATAGGCAGAATGGTAGAATTCCTGTTATGTCAAGTGAAATGGATACCTGCTTGGCTTTGAATTCAGCTTTTATTCAACAAGATTTCCTAATTATTCCATATTTTGTCGAAGGACATGTTTAGGAATGTATGGGGAAATAACAGATATTTACAATGAAGTGTTGTAAAGCTCCTTATACATTGACATACATCTATTTACTTCAGATACAAACCAACAAGGCATCAGTTTCATTATTTTCCTTTTTTTATTAGGAAAGGCTTACAAGCATAATTAATATTTTGAGATATTTAATGAACAAAAAATCAACAATTACTTTCACTCACACTATTGACTCAGCTTTTAAAATGTTATGGTTAAGTAATGAAAATATCAAAAGCTTTAACAGCTAAATCTGATCGCATGCAAGTAACATATGCTCAAATCAAAAAATTTTAGAAAACAAAGCTCATATAAATAACAGGAATATACACATAGTTTATAAAAACAAGCTCCATCCTTTGGCCACCAGGTATTAGTTACACAAGAGAGATACTGGAGCCGGCTTTATCTGGTGAAGACTGGGATAAGAGTGAGTTAAAGTTATTTATTTGTATGTATTTACAATGTTACCAAACTGAAGCTTTATGTATCAGATTAATGCCGCAGGAATTAGTCAGCATTTTAATCCTTGACATTAAGGCCGAGCATATTGGAGAGGCTCAACGACATTTTGTCATTTTCCTCTGATTTCAAAATTTCAGGGCCCACTAAGCCGAGTGTAGACTCGAGCTTTTCTACTTTAAAGGTACCTCCTCTCACTAAGGAGGAATCTCCTGCTTCTGTAGATGCACTGGCATCAAGACTTGGGGCAGCAAGCTTCAGATCAATATCCGTTTTCACTTCAGTTGGTGTGACATTAGTTGAGGGTGCTTTTTGCATTGCCATCTTCAATCTCTCCATAATGTCAATCTTCTCTCCCCCTGCAGATTTTGCATTTAACATTGGCAAGCGGATCCCTTTGCTGACAACATAATCCCTTTCCTCTTCGACAGGTTTTGATAAGCCAAAGATATCAATGGATTCAATGCCGTCAATGCTGTGTCTCGGTAGTCTGTGGGATCGGAATGCAGGAATCTCAATCTCATCACCTGACCCATCAGATTCGGTGTTAAGGCTTGTGTCTAACTTTAGACCAGACATGTTGGCATCCGCTGTAGTATTGCCTATGTTCACATTGGGTGCATCTATCCCAGCCTCAGCTGAAGGATGAACACTGGGAACTTCTAATTCAGATTTTGAAAAGCCAAATTTTGGAAGCTTGAAAGGCAATTTAAAGTCACCCAAATGAGGATTAAAAGCCGGCTTATTGAGCTTTGCATCAGGTCCATTGAGATTCGCTTCAGGTAGGTTGATATCCACATCAGGTGCTTCCAGTTGCGCTTTTGGTAACTTGGTGTCTATGTTTGGAGCTGAGAAATTTCCATCAATGTTTGGTGAAGAAAGGCTGAGATCTGGTTCTTTCAGTCCAGCTTTGGGCAAACCGAGGTCTCCCTTTGCACTAATGTTCGGGGTAGAAAGCTTTAAATCTGGTAAATCTGTCTTAAGATCAGCATCCAGATCTCCTTTAATTGTGGGGGCTGAAAGGTTCCACATTGGTGCTTTGACATCTACATCGGGAACAGAGACACCTGGAGTTGTTAGCTCTGCATCAGGTAACTGAGCCTTTGGTCCTCCGATATTCCATTTTGGAAGGCTGAATGAAGGCATTTTAAATTTCCCAGGAGCATCAATGTCAACATCTGGGGTTTTAACATCTACAGCTGGTGCTTTCAGGTTCCAATCTGGTGCAGCAATTCCACCTTTGATTTTGGGGGCTTCAAGATTCAAGCCTGGGGCTGTTAAATCTGCTTTAGGTAGCTCAGCATCCACATCAGGAAGAGACAAATCCAGATCCGGACTTCTGAGGTCAGCATCCACATCAATGTTAGGTCCTTTAACCCTTGGCCCAGATAAGCCAAACGTTGGAAATTTTATTTTTGGCATCTTGATTTTTCCAGCTGAGGCATCAACATCTGGAGCTTGAAGATCTACATTAGGACTTTTGAGATCAGCTTTTGGTAAACTTATGTCAAAATCTGGTGCATCAATACCACCTTCAATTTTTGGTGCAGACAAAGAGAGATCCGGTGCTTTTAAATCAGTATCCAACTCGGGACCCTTGGTATTTAGCCCTTTAAATTTTGGCAATTTAAATGTTGGAAACTTCAGTTTTCCATCAGGTGTATCAAGATCTGGACCATTAAGATCCAGATCCAGACCTTTGGCATTAGGCAGGCTCCAATCTAGATCCGGAGTTTCTAGCCCACCCTTGATGCTCGGTGCAGAAAGATCAACATCTGGTGCACTCAAATCTGCGTTAAGATCAGCCTTTGGACCCTTTAGTGTGCCAAATTTGGGTTTCTTAAGAGTGGGCCACTTGATCTTCCCAGATGGAGCTTCAATGTTTGTGTCTGGTGCTTCAACATTGGGTAAATTCAAATCAATATTAGGATCCAGATTGAGGTCAGGTGTATCAGCATGAATGTCAACATCTGGTGATTTCATCTTTGGTCCAGAGAGCAAGAACTTGGGCTTTTTGAGTGTTGGAAACTTGACTTTGCCAGAGGGCTGGTCAATGCTGACATCTGCTTTGGGTAAATTCAGATCAATATCTGGTGTACTTATGTCACTCTCAAAATGTGGACCTGACAGACCAACATCTGGGGTGTTCAGATCTGCATTAAGGTCCATGTCAGCTTTGGGGCCATGAAATTTGGGTTTCTTCCACTTCTTGTGAGGCCAGTTGATTTTCCCTGATGGAGCATCAAGGTCAACATCTGGTGCATTAATGGCTGGGACATTCAGCTCAGCATTCGATAGAGTAATGTTTGGAGATGAGAGTTGTAAATCAGGTGTGTTTAGGTCGGCATCTATGTCTAAGTCTGCTGTTGGGCCTTGAACTTTGGGTTTCTTCCATTTCAGATGAGGCCAGTTGATTTTACCAATAGATGCATCTGCATCTAAATTAGGGACTTCAAGGTCTGGCTTTGTCAAATTAAGGTCAACATCTGGGGTATTTATCCCACCTCCCACTTTTGGAAGAGAGAGATCAACATCTGGTGTGTTCAGGTTTGCATCTATGTCCAGATCACCATTTGAGCCATGGAAATTTGGTTTCTTCCACTTCTTGTGAGGCCAGTTGATTTTACCAGACGGGGCATCAATGTCAATTTTTGGGATCTGAGCACCTACCTCAGGGGCTTCGATCTCAGCTTTGGGTAAGTTAAAATCAACATCTGGTGCTTCTAAATCCCCATCAAACTTTGGTGTGGAGAGGCTGACACCAGGTGCAGACAAGTCAGCATTTAAGTTACCATCTAGCCCTTTGACCTTGGCACCTTTCCATTTTTGATGCGGCCATTTAATTTTGCCTGAGGGTGGCTCAATGTCAGTTTTTCCTAAATTTACATCTGGCCCCTTCAGATTCAATTTTGGCCCATTCAGATCCATATCTGGCCCATTCAGATTCAATTTTGGCCCATTCAGATCCATATCTGGACCGTTAAGATTTAACTTTGGGTTTGGTATTCCAAAGGCAGGTACATCTATGTCTCCAGACGCACCTACATTTGCATGTGGTGGACTGAGCTGAGGTAGATCGAAATGGGGCATTGAGAATTTGGGGGAATTGTACTTTTGAACATTTGGAGGCGAGACACTGACATTGGGTGCTTTGAGGGTTCCATCTAGATCTCCGTTTACATTTGGTCCAGTCAGTCCTAGAGAAGGCAATGTGAACTTGGAGCTAGCATCAGCTGAAGGCTTATTTAGATCGAGGTCTCCATTCATAGTGGGACCCCTTAATCCCCCCCCCAACCCTTTTGAAGCATTAAGCTTTCCCATCAGGCCATCAACGGAAAGAACTGGTGCCTTAGCAGATGCATCCAATGACAGATCCTTGTTAAGGTTTGCAATCTGTTGGGAAGGAAGTGATAAGAAAACCAGGTTAATATACACACTTTAACATAACAAAAAATATATTTTCAGACAGCCTTGTGTAATTTAGCGATAATCCTACTGGAAACCATATAGAGCAATAATTGGAGTGACGCTTATCAGCTAGTTCAGGCAGCCAACCTGAGCTGCGCTGCTCTAATAATGTGACACTCTTCACTCTACACCACTCCTTCATATTTGAAACTCGTCTCAATTTGGTTGTCGCTTCAAAATGTACGATTTTCCGATCTCACGCATTGCTTGTCAGTGCCTCTGCTGCCTGTCAATACAGCCCCTCCACCACCCAAGCAACCGCCTGTAGTCTCCAACAGGAGGTTAAAGATATATATATATACATTTACTCCAAACTCTAACTATGTTCTGCTGCTTAAACGAAACATTTCAGATCTAAGTTTTCTGAATGCTATGATCACCGCAATGCAGTCCAATACACCAATTTGCAGTGAGCTGGCATAAAGATGTTGCCAAACAAGACCAAACTTTGTGGGAATTAACTGATTACATATCATTTTAGCCATAACAGTGACATCTACCTTGGCAGAGTCATTGAGATCGAGTCCCAAGGAGCCAAGCCCAGCAGTTGCACTCAGGTCCTTCTTTGTCAGAACCTTCATGTTGTTATCATACGGCTCCAAGACCTTCAGGATGCTAAGCACGTCGTCTTTGTTGAGGTGATCCAGGTGGATAGTGGCTGCAACAATCTCATCCCCTGCAACAAACACAAACAATTCACCAAAATCATTCCAGCAAATCAATGTTTTTCCTCAAATCCTTTATCTGCAGCTGCAGGTTGAACTGTCTTAAAACTGCTGTAAAAGAGACACCGGGTTCTGTCTTACCTGCTTTCAGGCCACTCTTTGTAGCGATTGATTCATCTCTGATTCCTGTAACGATGACTCCCTTGTCTGAGTCATCTAGGACCAGGTTTTCTAAAAAACTAGTACTCCCGTTCTGTAATTAAAAGTGGTTATACACAAAATGAGACAGGTCAGAAACATTTTCACACATGTAAAACATTAGTTTTGTGATCATTCATATTTCTGAACTATTTCTTTGTCTTACTCACCATCATTTTGTGGGTGTTTATATCCACATATCATGGAATTTATAGTGAAGTACAAGAAACCATGGAAACTCACAACGACTGCAAGGCTTCCTGTAAACACCAGAGAAAAGTAACATTGGTTTAGGATTATATTAGTATAGTAAGTTGGATCTGAGACATGAATATACAATGTGCTGTACCTCGAGCAATATGAAGAAAGCCAGTGTGGCATTTAAACAAATGAGCATTTTTTCCAAACTGAAAGTCTTGTATAATTATTAGTTTGTGAAAAAAAGTTCCCTCTTTTATTAACCTGCTTACATCCACAACACAAATAATGCCAGCAGCATGATTTCATTCCAACAAAACACGGTATGTTATGAATTTTAAAAATGGCTAAGTGGATATGCCTGTTGTGAATGTTGACAGGTCATGATTTAGTCTGTGGTCTTATTGAACCAGTTCCCAAAAACCCTTAACTATGTACATGACTCTTCAGGTTGTTTTGATGTCTAATCTAACCTGTTATGCCAAATAAGTTACTGCACCTAAAGTCTGGCAATTCCTGATATTTCATCCCAGATGATAACAAAACATAGAATACGAGATATGCCCTGGGCAGAGGAGAAGACGGAAATACAACAGGACGGTCAAAAGTAAATTCTTGAAAAGAGCATGACCTTTTTTCCTAGATTCTAGGAATCCTTCAAACCAACACTGTGTAGCTGTCACTCATTACTCTGTGTGGACATCACTGTCTGTGCTCACCTGCTCCCGGATTTTCTGACCCTAGCTGACAGAGAAAAAACGACGCCCACACACATATCTTGTCACACTTCAGGAATTTAAAACCTCAGCTAGGTTTGTGCAGGGGAATGTAGGCATCCAAACCAGTCCGATTGGGTGCATTCTGAACACACAAGCATCCCAGCCTGCAGCCACACCCCAACATCATCACATGTTAATGCTAATGTATTCCAATTGTAACATAGTCGCATACAAACTAAGACAGAGCAGACTTTAAGCTGCTCAGTGATGGGTTGGGAAAAACAGCAGGAGAAAGAAAAAACAAATCTAATGTGAATCAGTCAACACCTCATCTATGCTAAGGCAACAGTCCTGATCAGACTCCTAAAAGTTATTATGTCTTCAAGTGGATGAACAACAGATCAAAAATGAGGTCGCAATGCGACGCCACATGGAAAGAAATGTGTGCGTAATACATTTTTAAAGAATATATATAAAGTGAAAGCTATCAGCACTGTTCAGAGTAGCTGATGTCACTGTTCTTGCACATGCATCCTTCATTCTCAAAGAAATAACAGATGGAAATAAGGACATATGACATAACTACGTGGTGGCTTTAGGCTCTGTGCATGCGACAGCAAACCAGAAACTAGCATTGATTCCAGGAAAATAGGAAAGCGATAAAGTCAAAGGCGATTTCCCTTAAAAATTATTAGAGCTTTGCTCTAATAATAGGTGTGTCCTTTTAATCAGGGTGTCAACACATCAATACTGATACCAACCACTGACCAAAACTGCAGGGTGTGAGTCTGATGACTGTTTGGGCAAGTCCCATTTAGGAAAGCAGTATGTCGCTGTCGTGACAATTTCTGCAATCCCACTTTGACAACGAGGTGCGAGACACTATTCTCTTACAGTATAGTCACAGATGGGAAACAGTTCTTTGTCTTTAGACATTTGGCTCATCCCTCCCACTTTGGTTGGGGTTGTTACAAAGTCAAAGGTCAGATCTTCTGATGAGATCAAGGCAACAATGCCTTAATTAAACCAATCAGGCCAAGATTTCTTCCGTTGAACAGGATAAAGCATGATCAAGGTTACATTGTATGAGATTCAATCAAGATCATTTAAAGGGGAAATTAACATGATCATATTGTGTTCAAAATGTTACATTTCCCTTACAGTAGCACAGACGGCACTATTCATTAGCGTATGTTAAATTAGAAACGTTATATATTTTTATCTACAGTTTAATTATTTTATTTGAAGCATCACTTATCACATATGTCTGGGTCATGCAGCTGGGTCGTGACATATTACAAATGCATTGTAAAAACCTTGACTTGTAAATAAAAGCAGAATATATTATGACATAACCTAATTCCAGTGAATGTCAAGTATATGAACCCAAAGTTTCAAACCGCTGTTGAAAAAGCTGTCTGTGCATATTCCATCACCAGAACTGGGAAAACGTTTAATTTGAAGCTTCATATTCAAATCAAATCTTTTCCTTACAACTCAATATAACTGAATAATATGGAGTTAAAATCTTAATCTGATTAGTATTATATTCATTTCTATGCTCAATTACATTTAACACAATAGAGGATGTTATTAGCTATCTCATATCAAGCAACAAGATGCCATAGACATCAATTTTGATGGTCTCACCGTGTGATGCTGCCAAGGACGCCTGCACGTAAAGAAAGCCCAGGGAGAGATGTCTCCTCCTCAGTGAATCCCTTCTGCTCTGTCAGGTAGGACGAGATGGATCTGCCTATAAGGTTAAAGCCAGCCAGGAGAACAGGTTAGTCCACCTCAGAACCGCCTCTCCTAGTACCCCCTTTCCTCCATGCAAAGTGCACGTACACGCACACACACACACACACACACATGCACACACCTTGACATCGAAATGTGTCACAGAGCAGAGCAGCCGAAACCGGACTAGAAAGCACAGGAGAGAGAGACATAACAGCGAGCGACACACCACTCCTTCTTAACAGGACTAACCAGGTTTACAAAGAAACAAATACGTAGCAACACTGTCGAGCACACACAAACACTTCACTAGCACACACATTTTGTACATTGTCTTCATATGACAGGCCACAGAACACCAACTTCCAGTCATTATATCCCCTTAGATTTAAATCGCTTTCATGATTTGACTATTTAAGTCCTTTATAATTTCTTGGAAGTGATTTCTTGATCTGTATTTTCTATATTCTTGGTTTCACTAATTTTTATTCACATGAGCACATGATTCCAATCAATTTGTTGAGCATCCGGACTGCTTTTATAGCTTTCACTGTTATTGTTGTGTACAGACTTTGCAAATCAGTCAACACCACAATTAGATAACAGCAGTAAAAGCTGACATGACAATGGTTTGTGTCTCTACCCCGAGATTTTCATACCACAGGTATCAATCAACGCCCTCAGGAGGGTGGCGTTCAAGACAATATGAAAATGTAATCAGTGTCACACTCAAACAAAAAGAGGTGTGAAATCAAGGCTCCGTCCTGCAAAGAGATTGGGGTTTCTCAAAAATAAATATTTTTGAGGAATATTTGTCCATCCTCACACATCAGTGTATATGCCACTATATATTCTGTATATATTGTATATTACATTATATCTGTACAGGATAATAGGGCCTGTCTAATTCCACAGATACTCCCTTCTCTCTCTAACCAGGACAGGTTATAGATAAAGGACCAACCAACAGTACATTGTAGTGTCTACGTTGAGGGACTTTCATATCTAACTCAGATTCTAGTTTCTAATCGAGTGATGGATGTTTGATAAACCAACACTTTAATACGAGCAAGTTGCAGTTACCAATAGCAAAGCAGGGGCTCACCAGTGAAAACAAACTAGACATAAGTTAAAGTCAAACTGTTTTTTAAGGTCCTTATAAGCAAGTCTCAATGCTCATCAGCCATCTTGGTTTTTATTTTAGATTAATAAGACCAGGCTCGTGTCTATATGAATGGGACGCAACTGCACTTCAAAAGGTCAAGGGCAGATAGAAACAGTGTGTATAGAACCAACAGTCATATCTGCTAAATGTCCCTTTTGGTGACTTTGCCCCCAGTCAAGGTTTTAAACGTACAAGTTATACTTTTACTAGACATGCCCAAGGTGTCACTTGCATAAATGCAACAACACAGTTGGTTTCCTGTTTCCTGTTTGTTATAAAGCATGGGATTGGCTAATTCAAGGTAGGGGTGGTGTGATGTGTCAGTATGACTGCAATTTTGGGCGAACATTTTTTTTAATTAACGATTCATAATTTTTTTCGGAAAATTCTGGGGTATCTGGGATTTTTTTGTGACATTTTTACTACTCTGACCTTTCCAATATCTGTTTAACATATTGTATCAACATATTATAACTTTCTGTTTGATCATCTGAGACAGGTCATTTTGTAATCTGGGACAGTTTTATTATGCTTTTAAAATGTATAAGAAAATGAAAAAGAAAATGTATATATATATATATATATATATCATAAAGTTATATTTACATGTAAATGTCATATTTATTTAATGAGGAACCCTAGCCTAATAAAGAAAGAATAACATGTATTTAAAACAAAGGTGCTTCACTTTTTTTTAACTATTATAACTCAATCAACAGCAAGCGTAAATAACAATAAAGGTTTATTCATTCAGTTATTCACCTTTCTATTGGGGCTACTCCGGAAACAAACAGTCCGTTCAGGTGAGAGACCATTGTCATCATCGATCAGAGCATTGTCTTCTCCACAGGTTTCATCAAACCAGTGGCTGCAGACCACAGGACAGACTCTTTTTGGATCATCTCTGTCCTACAGAGCAAACTGATTATTAGCTAATTAACAAACCACACATCAGTTTAAACAGACAGGGACATACTATATTTAACATTAACTCCTGTCTAACAACTCCAGACATCATGCTAAATCTGTTTAGTTTATCATTGTTTTACTTCAGGAAAACCATTGATGCATATTTCCCAATTTAGAGAATTTAAGTGACTATCCCAGATTACCCAAAGTATACTGTACCAAATTATCAATCATGTTTGTCAAAGAGGTACAAACACATTGTCAACGACTCAATATAATATTTGTAACTTGAAAACACCAGAAACCTAATTTGATTTGATAAATCTTATTTATGACTTGTTTATATCCTTCACATCTTGTCAGAGACCTATGCCAGTGATCTTGTCATGCAATTCCAGAGGGGCGGGCTTCTGATTCACATTTGCCTCGCCCCTTTCTGTGACATCCTACCAATGAAGTCATGGGATTTCAGTCAGATGATGTCCATATTTTAGATTTCCCACATCACCCAGTGTCCAAGATTACCCAAATTGAGAAACAGCCAGTTAACTTAGCTCCAAGTGAAGCCTGGAAGCAGTAGCCAAGTCTAAAGGCTGAACAACACAACTCAGTCAGTGATGAAGCAGGTTTAAACACTGGCTTATTATTATTATTATATTTACATTAGCAGTGTTGGAAACTAAGCACATCTACCACTAGTACTGTAGTATTTTGAGACTTCCGTGACTATTGTACTCTCAATTCCAGCTACAGTCATCGGGCAGTTGCCCTTACAGGTTGTTTTACAGCTCAAGATAAAGTTAAGAATAAAATGTACAACCTGTTGTTATAAAGAGCTCTACCAGCCACCACGTGATGCTTCTGCACTCTCATTCTTAGCTGATCAAAGGAAAGCATCTGATTACAATGTGGGAGGTCTGTGTTGTGTGGTCACTGTAGTATTTCACATAAATGAATATATATGGGGGATAAAATATGAAATGGAATGCAATATGCCAGCGATACAATTAATACCATCTCTGTGGTGTTTTCTCTATGTGGAAGAAGCTTCGCTTTAACCCTGTAGTACATGTTAAGGCTATAATTAGTCTTTGAACTGGACTTTAGCTTTCTGTTATCAGTCATTTCAGTTTTTTTGGAGGGTATTTTTGATTGAACATTGTCCTTACCAAGTAGCATACCAAGCAATGACTCACTACCCAACCCATCCATCAAATTAATACAAGGCGATGGTTGTATATGGGGTGGATTAAGATGGGTGTTGCCAGTGCAAGACAATAGCAAGAATAAAATAGACCTAAGTCCTGTTAATTAGGAGAAGAGGATGAGTCATAGACTATTAGGAAACAGCAGTGATTAACTGCCTTTATAGTTCTTCATCACAGTTTCTACCTCTAATAAAAGACAATGAAGCGGAGAGAGAGAGAGAGAGAGAGAGAGAGAGAGAGAGAGAGAGAGAGAGAGAGAGAGAGAGAGAGAGAGAGAGAGAGAGAGAGAGATCTCCACCTCCGAATGTGGTCAGGTGTTATTGGATTGGTATCTGATCGAAATGTGTTCACATCTGTATTAAGAGCTGCCCCCTTGTGATCCAATCACAAAAGCCACATGTTAACACTAGGTGTGTACGGGGTCTAACTAGACCTGTCTGTGACCTGCTTTAGTGTTCTCTTTCAGTTGTAAGTTGCTTTACATAAAATCATCTGACAAAAAGATGATCATAAATTCTGAGGTAAAGCTTCTTCAATCTCTGCTGAAGCTTTCAAAGTGCAACCTGCAACCTGCACCCCAGACCAACCCCCATCCTCCAGGCTGCTCCCACCCGCGCAGCACAGTCCGAACTCTGTGAGTCTCCTATGTGTATGCATATGTCCACATGACCTTTGATACGGAAATGAATTTCAGCTATTTGTGGGTTTCAGTTTCTGTCCTCCCAGCGCCCCAGGCCGATGGCTATGGTACAGGTGGGAGGAATGTACCATCGAAGGCTGAACACCCCAGATCAGCATGCAGATTGTGAGGACTGATTGTACGAAAGGAAAGAGATCTATGACATACACTGTACTGATCTGAATGAGACACCTCTGAGGAAGCTCCTCGAGGACTCTTAAGGTGTGATTATGTCACATTTGTGCCCTGCATGCTTTTTTTGGATAACCCAACTATACATTTGGGTTTTTACTTTTTATGTGCAAAAACTGCAGCCACGCCCAGGGGTGTTGCACAAGAATATGCTCCCTATGCGTCTGTTGCATTCCCACACCCTTCTTCAGAACCCAGGCAGCCACAGACACCAATTCAAGGAACTTTGTCGTGACAGCAGGTTGGTGTCCAGTGCACCCTTCACATCTCAAATGTGTTTCAAGCATACAGTAGAAATTAAATGGTGAAAGTTGAGTTTGGCAAAGATTGTCAAAACACTGACCCAAAAACTGAACCAAATGTAGTTGACAGTACCCGTCTTTTAGCCTATACACTGAGGGCAGCACAAAACAGGATTTTAAATGATTGAATTTTAAGTAATGTTTTCACTTCCTTAAAAATGATGAATTCGATTTTGCACATAGGTTGTTCCACCTTTTAAATTAACTCAAGCGTCTAAATCCTTCCTTCACTTTTACTAAAGCTTTTAACAGGATGTGGAGACGTAGCTGGGAGGCCACAGGCAGAGCCATGAGTGTGAAGGAACAGTCAATGTGGGGAGAGTTGGTTAAAAACGGCTCCTCAAGTCTCGTGGGGGGGAGAGATCAAAGATGTGCTATATTAGTTGTTTATTAAACTCCACCCACACTTGAACCATCAGTAGGAGACCACTTTCCCATCAGATTTTTAGACCCTATTGTATATTAGTTCCAATTTTTATTTTTATTTGATCACAAAGATCTGTCATTACTGAACTAGCACATGTGTGAGTGACAGAAGGCTGAGAAATAAAGGGAGGAATCAGTAGAAGGAAATTTAGCCCTTAAAACAGCTGGACATTTCCTTTCATTTCTGAATTAATTCTATTTTCAAAGGGATGTCTGTATGTGAATTCACTAAACTGCCCACAGTAATATTGTTCACCAATCCCAATATGAAGGCACTTGGCTGAACAACGACATTCTCCACTCAGATGTGTTCACAACAACACAGAACTCTGGAGTCAGGTGAGGGGTGGAGCAGCCGGCAGAGACAGATACACTCTGAAGCGGGGATCACATGTTTTTGTCTACAGCACATCGACACTAGTGTCGGCCCTGATCACCCAAAACTCTCCTAACACCCTTCTCTGTGTCATCTACATTTGTGCCTCCACTTTTTATCCAAAGATATATATATATAGTTGTTTGTCTTTTCAATTTGGCTTCTGATGCATGTTAGAAACATTATCAATAGTTCCATTGGCTCACGGTGAATGATACAGAGGATCCCCTGCAGTGCTATCATTCTGATATTCTCCAGGGTTTTTAAAAGGGAAGCTTGCTGGAGAAACTCCAAAGCAAGTCTGGAGCCTCTCACTCCGACATTTGGGCTCTCACATACAGCCCCAATGCACAATGTCTGCCCGAAAGCAGCTGAGAGTGCAGCCTGTAAATAAATGCATGATGATAGCTGATGAAAGTAGGAGGGGCTGTTAAAGACACCCCACACAGAGCATCAACACTGCTCTGTGTGTGTGATGTCACTGTGAATGACCAGAAGGCAACAGTACCTTGATATCAACCAGGTGTTCACACTGTGAGTGAGAGGCTGCAGCTGATTTTGTTCATACATGTCTCTTAGCCGAGGGCTTCTTCTTCTAGAATCTGAGAGAGAGAGAGAGAGGTGAAGAAAGAAAAGAAAGGCTCCTCGATTCATGTTTCATTCACTGTCTCCACTTCAGGTCTAAACTTGCTCCTTTTAATGAATACTTGTGGAGGAGCATCGAGTTCTGTGAAACAAAGATGCACACACAAACACAGACATACACACAAACACACACTGGTACAACAGCACGAATGTTGCTTGCATGAGTCAAACTAACTGGTATGTTGTGGTTTCTGCAGCAGAGGTTTGATTTCTTTATCCAACTATTGAGCAACAGCCGCAAAGGCAAAGCAAAATTCTTTGTTTCAGCCCGATGGTCTCTCGTTAGCTGTATACTTGCAGTGTCAACATGTGCACTTGCCTCTGTTGTTGATGGGTGAGTGCACCGGCATTGTTATTCCGGTTATTGCGTAGCAGTGGTAGCCGCAGTGGGGAAAGGCATGTGGAGCATGTGGAGGAAAGTGAGCTTTCTGCAGCGCTACAAGTTAACACTGAAACTGACACAGGCTCATTCATTGCGACCCTGAAGTGTGCCAAGGGTTACATACCTCATGTTTAGGTCGATAGCTGCTCAGTCGGAAACCAGCGAGCAGAAAGACTTGTTACATCTTACACGCTGTCATTCACCCTGAAGGCACTTGCAAGATGTTTCAGTGCCACTGCAACGCACACAGAGAGCCAGGGGCCAACCATGAATCAATTCTTTGTTTCATCGAGACACATAAAGAGCGAAAATGCTCATTTCAAAAGTAACGTTGCTGTGGCCTCCGTCAGTCCCATGAATGTCTCAGGAACACCTGGAGGGAATTTTGATATTTTCCACAACGTGCACTTCTCAGAGGATGAACAGATTAGAGTTTGGTGGTCAAAGCTCACTGTGACCTCATGTTTTTGACCGCAAGTCAAATTGGATAAAATGATGATGTGATGACAATTTGCCTCACAAAGGTCAAAGGTCAGCCGCGCTGTAATACTGGTTGTATTTATATTCAGCTTTTTCAGTCTCTATGACCACTCAAAGCACTTTGCATGGCATCTATGTGCAGCACTTTCTCTATGAGAACGGGCAACTTTGGGGTTCAGTACCTTGCCCGAGGTCAGCCGCTCTCCCCCTGAGCAGCCCTTATATGCAACTTGATTGGTCGGTGGAGGCAGAAGAGTGCGAGGTAGCAATTCTAGTTATGTGCTTAGATATCTCAAATTTTTTGTTGACTTTATCTTCCCTATCAAAAACTTTTTCCAGGAGCAGCTTTAAATGTCACCAGCTCAATAGAAAAGACCAGTATCTACCGGTTCAGACATGGCTGCAGCGGGACAGGCAACATACGTGGATATATAGAGAGCAGAGGTTGGAAAGTGCAGATGACATCAAAAAATCTATCTCTGAAAATTACTGGAAGCTGTTATATAGAACAGCAGAGGGGGGAGGGGGGGCAAATCTTGTTGTCCTCTGCAGCAGAGACATCCTGTTTAACCTGAGCCATCAGTTTCAAATAGCTGATAAAAATCTTGACTCCTCATAGTGTAAGGCATCCATCAGTTTAGTGCCGGGCCCCATTCTTCAGCAAGTCCCAGCCATCGCCAAGATATTAGTTAATAGTTACTCCATTAAAGTGTAACTGCAACGATTGCTAATTGTATGTAAATGTCTAGTTGAGATCAAGTGTAGCAGGGCTCTAGGGACCCTCAGTTCTCCACGTAGGCCTTGGATCCTAAGGTTCAGGCGTAGATGGCTGTGCTGCATAAGGGCTCAATCGCTCAAAGAAGAGGTGAACAATCTGAGACATATTCTTATGTTTTTTTTGTATAAATATATGGGTTAGGTTTGCCTCCAGAAATATGATCTTGACGATCTCACATATTTATATTCATGTAAACTTACTACATAACATCAGCTGTATGTGGACCTCATGTATATGGAGCTATAGCAACAGTAAATAAAGCTATGGTTAAAGGCAAAAATAACACAAAGAACTGAAATAATTAAATAAACAATAATAGTTAAAATACTATACCAACATTATTATATTATATTACATAATATTTATAATTTAATAGGTCAGCTATTATTATTGTTATTATTATTGTCCTTATTTATATGGAAAACCAAACACGCACACACACTCTGCTATCTGCTTTGTCATCCCAATCTGTTAACTGGTCTGTACTCTCTGTTCTTGTCCCCCTGTTAATGTCTTGTTTCTTGTCATACATTGTTAAATAAAAATATAAATTGATAAAAAAAATACAGTTATAGAGTGGAGCCAGTGTAACAGTGGTGTTTACCAGGCTGGTAAATGTTGAAGGTATTTCTTTATTATCCTAAATCAGTTCTTCAACTGCTTGGTGAGAGTGGCAGATATGGAAGCCGGATGTCGTTGTCACCACCGTTTCCAGATTATGGAAATCGCTTGTTTCCTTCAACTAATTTGATTCAATGATTTCTAAATTACAAAATAGTAACACAAATCTTGAAATTGCATTTAATATGTCATATTTTTCAATTAACACGATATGAAGTAAAAGTAGTACAATATAAAGTAGTCGAGCTTGTCCATACAATCCATCACAAATATAACAGTGGGTAAAGATACATAAGTTAGTGCCTCCCCTCCCCCGCTCTGTCTGAGGATGTGGTTAATAGATGGTAAGAAACGTTCCATCCTCACAAGGCATCATTGATGATGGAAAGAATGTTACGTGTTTGAACTATCATGGTAAAATTATGTAATGTATTCTTACGTATATGTTTTATTTTAAACTTATTTTGAATAATCCCCCATGGTCAGCTGAAGTAAAGGAAATAGGCTTCACAGTTACACTTTTAAATTCATTGTTAGTTTTAAGGAACCAAATCTGGTCCAACATTGTGTCGACACTAAAGCGCCAGGACAACACGTAAGTTTACCACATACACAGAAGACAACAGGTGCTGGATGCTTCATACACAGCTAAGTGTGATCCTACGTGAAAGGAACGTGTTTAGACAGGCCTGTATTTTTTTTATTATAGCCTCCCATTAAAAACCTGTGAACCAGATCAAGCTGTCATAGCAACAGGTTTCCATGGTACCGGTCCCTGTTATAGTGCTAATACTGACCATATCCTTTATGTGAGATGCATTAACTATGGTTTTGAAGAAGCTGTGGTATGCACTCATCTACTCATCTTCTATCTTACACTCACTAACACCTGGGACATTGATCTTCTGTCCGTCCTGGCAGAGGGATTCCTCACAGGAGACTCTAAGGTTTCTGGGGGGGTTTTCACACATTTTTTAAAGTTGCACATGTTAAGCCCCATGAGGCATATTGTGATTTGTAAATTTGGGCTATATTGATCAAATTTGATTGACTGTGACACTTTGTTTGCTTTACTATAAACTCATCAGAGAAGCGGTTTCCTTTGCCAGTGTCCTGACTCTAATCGAATAGTTCTGTGCTCCCTGAGCAAAGTCATATACATTTTCAAACAATTCAGTCCCAATGACTGTATGTGCAGCCCCTAGAATTGGTGAGCCACCAGGTGAAATAAATTACCTCCACTGTGTAATTGATTTAAATTGATTTGTTTCAACAAAAAAGCGTTTTTTACATGGACCTGCTTGTGTTATGTGTTCAGAAGGGAATGCTGTGACACTGCATTCCTGGCACAGTGTTGTGCAGAGCACATATTTCATGTCTGACTCTTTAAAGCTTCAACAACACATCCACATGTATTCATTGTAGGTAAATAAAGTTATAACCTATAGGTGAATGTGATGAGTGAAACAATTACATCTTCTCTGCTGGTATCCAGTACCACAGACATTCCAAACATTCTGCAGGTTTACTTCCACAAGCATTCTACCTAAACAGGATAATTGTACATCAACAGGTTTTACGGTTAATATGATCTAACCAACCCGTGTTAGGAAATTAATACTTGGAAAGTAACCATGTCAACATGCACATGAGGAATCCTGCATAATATCTAAACACCTGTAAATAACACAAACTCTTAACTGTTGTTTTGTGATTGTGATACATGTGACCTGAGTGATGCACCTTACTCCTGTGGTTTGATGACTTCTCATTCACATTCTGAGCAACTCCTGCTTTAATTGCAGCAGAACAAGGTGGAGCACAGCCGGTAGCATTCTGCCAAAACTAACAGTCGAGTCTTCAAGTATAAACATTTCTTTTCAACTGGTACAGCAGCTTTGTATTGTTTCATTAACCGTGTTAAATGTCCCTCTGCTCCTAATTTGTCTTATTTGTCCCATTTCGCTTTGTAAGACCATTTCTTTTCACAAGATTGTGAAAAGGCAACAAAAACAACAAGATATACAAGATCATACCTAAAAAAAAACAGTTAAAATAAGTGAGATAAAGACATATAAGCTGTTGTTGTCTCTTTAGCTGTCCTGTAACTAGGAGGCACTTGAGTCAAGGCTAAAGTAGTCATTGAGTCTACTGGCCCCTGAGCAGCAATAAGTCAGGATGGTTGAAAGCGACTGAAGTATGCCTGGTATCTGGATTAGCTCTGGTATTCTGGCCCACAGCAACATTGAGCAATGATCAAAGTAATACAATTCCCTTCATACATACTCACCTTCTGTGACAACACTTGTAGACTATGACAACTATGACAGATAAAGCTCATAGAGATGGGAAGTCTCCCTCCTCAGTAATGGAAGAACTATTCACACCAATTACTGACTTAAATACGAATTGAAGTAAATACAAAAGTATTATCAGATATACTGTTACAGCATTTAATGTTGTAGCTGCTCAAGGTGGAGCTACTTTTGACTACTTTATTTAGGACTTCGGTCCAGTGGTTCCCCACTAGAGGGGAGTCGTCCTTTATTGAGCTGCTAATAACTCGAACTTGAACTGTGACGAGGGGCCCCGACTATACACTGGAAAGGTTTTAGTCACTAAAAGTAAAGTGTTAATACTTTTGAAAATCATGAAGCGAATAAAACGCGTGATTCATACAAACATCACTGCTCTGCCTTCTAAGTGCAGGGGCCGGAAGCTTTATCTGGCAAATCCTAAATGAAAAAGGGGAGTTGAATAAGAGTGTGTTTTCTTCCATGTAAGTCTGTTTTTCATTTTATATGAGTCATATGTATATAGCAGTGGGCATGGGGGAAATCTCGGCTTTAAAATGTCTTGGAGGACAATTATGTAATATTACAAATGTAATGTAGTTACAATAAAATGTTCTGGGTAGAATTTATATTTCATCAGATCTGAATAATGAATATAAAAAAGGAATGTCACCAGATATAAGAAACCTAGGTCCAAGGCTTCATTGATCGTGGTGATACAATAACAATCACTCTTTGTGGAGGAGAGCCTGTGTAGACATCAGTAAAGTGATGCAGAAACAGGTGTCAGCAAATCCACTTGGGATAGAAAGGACTTTGGATAGAAAGGTGAACTGAATCCGTATTGTGTTTTGGAAAACTTTATACATATATGGTTTGTAAAGTATGTGTGTGTGTGTACACAACTGGTGTCAAGTTTTAACTGGTAACTTTAACATGTCTTATAAATTGTAAAACAAAGCAGTAAAATTGTAAATGAAAAGTGAATCACTTGGGGTCAGAATGCTGAGGCGTGACTTTAGGGACAATTAAGGTGGGGTAGAATTGTCTCCTTAAATCAGCCCGGGGGACGTTTCAATTCAGGAATTCCTGAATAAACTGTGTGGTACATGTAAATCTGATTATTTATAGACACAGAACGTTTAAATGAGCCATTCCCTCGTCAGTTTGGTTTTAGAGCCATTACATCTTCCTCAGAAGTTGTTGCACTTTGTCAGAAATGAAAAGTGCAGGCAGGATTACAAGAACCAACCTTATCAGGGGTTTTATTCTGTCAAGGAACACAACTATATATGCACGTAAGAGCCTTTGACACCACCACCTTCAGCATTATTATTATTATTTAGCGCTCATACAATTCTTAACAGTCAACAGAAAAGTCTCAGCTCAGTCGGACAAGTGCAGATACTCAACCCGCTTTTGAAGACATAACAAGCCAGCAGTCTTCTCGCCACATTCTTTGGCTTGCATGCAGGTAGGACGTTTTCCAGAAACACTCAAGTATGCATTGTGCATTCTTAGAGCCACCTTACTACATGACACATTCTTTGACAGCTGTGCTGAAGCAAAACACACAGTTCCTGAAAAATGTTACGTAAACACTCTCGAGTAAAATGTAGTAACTTCAATATAGAGTTTACTCAAAACTTAACCAAGGATACACTTTGATCATAAGAGAGTTGCTTTATTTAAAACTACATTAAGAAATACAAGTTGATGAGAATATAATTGACATACATAGTATGTTTAAAAATGTCTCTCCCACACAGAGTTGTGTGAAACATTCGAAGCATCTTTTAGAAGCTGGTGATTAAGCCGATGTCTGTGTGAGACGAGCTGGTCAGCACGTTGTCTTTGACTGGAGACATGGGCTTTGGCTTTCCCTCCATACAGGAAGTGTCTGGGTATCTCTGTAAAACAAAAGCAGCATGATCTCAGAGTTCTTCCATTAGGAACTATATAAACTAACTACTGATAAAACATTCGGGCTTAACAGCCATGATTCAACAATGCCAGTGAGTTTACATAACGTTACATATCTGAGTCCATGCCTCAAAACACTTACTCTTTCCCTCAATGGCAATGTGTTTTAAACAATCTATTGTGAAGAACAAAGAGCCAATGCTGTGGGATATGGTCCTGTAAACTGAACTAATGACTGACCCCAAATATTCTGATGATATACAAAGTAATTGAGTATTCCTTATTTACTTTTTAAAGCTGAAGTTCTTCCACAGGCTGCTGATGGTGGCCTGGACTGCAGGGCTGTTCTCATTATTGGGGGAAGAGACTTTCTTCCCAGATCCCACAGACTTCTTCCTCAGTCCACTGGCCCTGGCTGGGCCCAATGTTGGCATTTTTGCTGCTTGACTGTGGTTGATGGACTTCAGTTTGGACAGACCTGAAACCTACAGGTATAAAGACAAAACCACACAACTAGATTAAACCACAAAGAAAAAAAACAGTGTTGGAAAGTATACACATCATTGACTTTATAAAGAAGATAAACGTGAAAATTACAGCATCTATTGCACTTCTGTACATCCTGGGAAAGGGATCCCTCACATGTGGCTCTTTCTGGTTTCTATGTTCTGTTAATAGTTTTTTTGGTAGTATTTCCTCTACTATTCTTGTTGAGGGTTAAGGACAGAAGATGTCACACCTTGTTAAGCCCTATGATACAAATGGCACAATCCTCTGGATCTCCAACTGGTGGCTGGCTGTAGAGTCAGTCATAAACCTTGCCTCCCTCATGTTAATGGTTGGACATGGAGCAAAGTAACAACTCAAAGTACACATAAGATAGTTTCTGTCAATTGGTGTTGATTTCACACTTCTGAACACCTGATTTTCAGCAGCTTAAGTTATGATAAAGTTGCAGGAAATAGGAACCCTCCTACAGAGTTAAGGGCGGCTGTGGCTCAGGTGATAGAGTGGGTCATAGGCCAGATATATACACTGTATGAATGTGTGTGAATGGTGGAATAAATTGTACTGTCAAGTGAATCGAGTGGTCATCAAGACTTATGGTGATAAATAACAGCAGGATCAGTGTTATTGCAGAACATTATGATGTCACAGTGAAGTTTGGCTTTGACCTTATGTATATAAAAAGTCATAATTTCACAGTCCACGTTTGTCTGGAAATGTATCATAATTATTATATTATTTCTATATAGACAAGACTTAAAACTAAGATAGAACCCAAAGTCTGCTGGAAGCTCAAACTCACCTTTGACCCCAGAATGCCAGCTTTCTTATTTGAGTATGTTGGACTCTGCTCCACCTCTGAATCTCTGTGCAGATTCTTTTCCTGAGGAAGCACATGAAAAACACATATAAGAACACAATGCCAAGCTACTAAAATAGCTTTCTGCACACCCACTCATCAATGTATGATGATGATAATGTATTTGTGAAGGCTGGCCCAACTACATGGGATATATTTAGGTTTATAAGTATAATGGAGATTTGTATGAACATACAGATGTGTCATCATTCTGGAGACTGTGGCTGGGGACTTCCTCCTTGTGGCAGGCTGTGTCGTAAGGCTGAGACTGGGAGAAGTAGGCACTGTCCTGGGATGGAGGGGAGTCTGGGGGGTTGTCCTCTGGGATTCCATCAGTGGGGGACGGACACAAGGATGACGCGTCTTTGCAGGGATGTTGGGTCTTTGGAGAGGAGGAAAAACTCTCCCTCTTAAACTGAAATTGCTGAAGGGCAGCCAGGCCTGAGGTGGAATTAGGGCTTTTTGATTTTTCCATGGAAGAGGAGCTGCCCGACCAGTTAAACAGCCTGAGGCCTTGACTGGACAAACTTGGGGGTGTAGTGCCTGGTGATGGAGGTGGGCTCGGGGTGTCCACAGATGGAACATCGGGACCATCACTGTCATTGGTTTGGTCGCTGGGAGAGGACTTGTCCTCAGTGGGACTTACAGCTGTGGGCTCCACGCCACGAGGTAAATCCCCCTGAGCAGACTCCTTGATGCTTAGACTGACTGTGGAGCTGGAACTGCTGAAGAATCTGCGTGTGGGAATAGATAATATTCACTGTTAGTCTTTCTGCACACTTAAGCTGCATGACAATGAAACAAATTAAAGAGTTATTATTGTAACTACAGGTATTGTAAGTACAAGTAGAGATACTTGCTTAAAGGAATAGTTAAGACATTTTTGGGAGTATACCCATTTGGCGTGAGTCAAAATGAAACAGGAAATTACACACAGTCCACACAAAAGTATGAAAATCCCGTAAAATGACAGTGGTATGTATAACCATCAACAGGTGGGATACCGGCTGGAAATCAGATTTACAAAATAAACACAAGGCTCCGATTAAACGCAACCTCTAAATCTGTAAAATTACACATCTCTATCGTATAATTAACAATCTCATTTGTTTAATCTGTACACAAAGAAATGTAAACACAGCAACTTGTGCTTTCCTGGGGATCTTAATGCTCAAACTAATCACACAATACAGCCAGGCTGCATCTCTGGCTACAGGTGATGACAAAAGTTACAAAAGTAGTGTGAAATCACCCCAAAGTAGCATTTTGAGGCACCTATATATATATTTTAACTTTCTTTTAATATTATTAAATAACTGCACTCTGCCGGAATCTAAAGTGCTGCGAGAAAAGGAGCAATGGTTGTACCTGATTTACAACCACGTAACGACCATGTTAGCTAACCAACCGATAGCAACAAAGCTAACCTTGAGAGCTATTGTGACCAGCTCCACAGCTGTGGGGTTGCAGCAACTAGCCAGGTGATTAGTCACCATCTCAACCCGCATTTTCTAAGACTCATGTTAGTTTATGGCCCATGCCTTCAATTCTTTATGCTGAGCTAAGCTAACCACACCCTGACTACATGTCCTCCACTCAATGCACTGACATGAGCTCATCGAGGATCTTATACACTCTGAGAATGAGAGTGAGTACACTTATTCTGGCTTATCTAAAACTGTACCTTAGGTTAACATATCCCTTTTAATAGGTTTGAACCATGACATATTTGTACATGCATCGTGTGTCAGAGCAGTTTCCCTTATCTCTTGACTCTTTACTATTGTTTTTACATGAGGTGCGGCTACATCTTTCTTAAAAGGTTCAGTGTGTAAGATTTAGTTGACAGGGATCTATTGAAAGAAATGGAATATAAACTAATCCTAGCGATGTTATCACTAATGGGTTTTATCTAAATTGTATGAATTGTTCATTTCTTTACCCTAGAATGGGCCCTTTATATTTATACTACATTTTTACATCGGGAGCAGGTCTTCTCTACGAAGGCCGCCATGTTTTTTAAAGTAGTCTAGACTGGACAACCTAATAAAAACCTTTGAGATTTTTACGACAACTGAAGGTTACCACAGGTTCTCTTTCATGTTTGGAAAGGGATGGTGATATTAGGGGTATTCAGCTGCAACATGCAACTTCACTACTAGACGTCACTAAATTCTACACACTGAAACTTTAAAGGATTTCTTTAATAAAAAAATCTTCAAATTTCAGATAAATCATTTTTACAAAACACTGCTTTCAGGATTTGATCCTGTAATCTCTCTTATGCCTTCTTCAACAATGTATCTCCAGCATTTTCTTGACATCATGTGTTCTATGTTGTAATTCTTTTACAGTGAAAAGTGATCTCAAATTTTTAAAACAGATTCAAATGTATTTAGAGGCAACATATCACAACATGCACACAGCCGTATAGTTAAACTGTTTGTGTTGCTTAAACTATCTTTCTGTTATAAAATTTTGTCATCTCTTTTGTTGTCTATAAAAGAGATGATTAGATGTGGTTAAGGCCATATGATGTCACCTGCTGCATGTGGCCTGGCCATCCTCCGCAGCTTCCTGGTTCCTCCTCTGCAGCAGCGTGGCGAAGCGGTTGCGTGGTTGTGACTGACTTGTTAATTTGGGCTTGTCAGGCTGTTGTTCTGTCTTGGATCGTTTCTGACTGGAGGAGGAGTACTGCTGCAGCACGTCCTGGTCTGACACTCCAGAGTCTAAGGGAGAAAAAAAATGTACATCCTGATATTAAAATCAGTTATACTACTACTACTACTATTACTAATACATTTTTTTCTGTCATAATAGGCTTTATATACTACTAGTCTATACCTGCTGAGTTGGGTGAATCAATTCCATAAAAATAAAAAGCAAACTAGATACATGGAAACCAGCAGTCATATTTAGACTTTTTAATGTTTTGGTCCATGATTTTGACGAGTCAAATTTTTATGTGTAGACACAAATGATTGGGTTTCAACAATGATTGTCAAGCAAAATGGATTTCAAGCTGTAGATCTACTTTGATGGTATATTGCAACAAATGGAATGTTGCAGTGAAAAAAAGAGTTACCAGCTCACCTTCTCTTGGTCTCTTCACCTGCAGCTCTCTGCAGGGCAGCCTTAGACCTTGTAAGCCGATGACTCTCTCCTTCCCCCTGGTGGAGGAAGTCCTGTCTGGAGACTCAGCAGAAGAGGGCGGGGCAGCAGGGGTTGGCTTGAAGCCTAAACTCCAGATACTAGGCCCAGTGGGAGCTGGTGAGTCATTCCAGTGCCGACTACGGCGTTTAGGCTTCTGACAAAACATTAGAGAAGTTGTTATGAATTAAATGCAACTCTTCACTTTGATAATCAGGTCTTATTTAACTGATCATGATGTGATACCTGTGAAGTGGGTTTGTCTGGGCTGAAGTCATCTATCCTTGCCATTGTGTTGATGTCCACGTTTCCTAAGGCCATTTGCAAGCCTTTTTCATCTCCTACATTTCTGGATTCAACATTGTCAAGGGCACAACAGTGGTAGATTGAATTTAAGAGTATCTATTTTGAAAGCAAAGGCAGAGATGTGACGCTTCATCAGGTGTAATTTGATCCAGGATACGTTCCAGCGTAGCCAAGGGTTTCTGGGTCAATATGCTCAGGGTATGGGTTGAGAGGTACAACCTTCCTCCCGATGGGATCAAAGACGAGCTGGTGAAGGAAGGTGTTGTTGGCTCTGATGAATCCCCTCGATGTAATCTTCGGGAACCACTAGATTAGATTTCAGGTACTGGCCCATCTTTCTGATCACCTAATAAAGAAAATATGTGTAAATGCATAAATACAATATATATTTTTACAATCCAAGAATAAAAGGATACCCTTTATGATGTGTAATACCATTTGTCTTAAAGGTGTTTTGTATTCAATTGTGAATATTATTCCTTAATCTGTAAATACTTTCATCATCATTAGTAATAGAATTTTCTGATTGGTAAAAATGTAACCAATCTTTTGTACTTACCTAATTCATTTGGATTCTGTGGATATTATTCAATATAAACCAACGCAACATATGTTGATAACTGTAGCCTTTGTGGGCACAGAATATAGTATCTTCTTTCATGCATCTCACTCGAAAACTGTCAGACCTTCTAAGAATGGTGATGTTATATTTTCCAGTCAGCTGATTGTTAAGACAGCAGACCTCTTTGTCTTGGTTTGAGTCTGATGCCCTGAACATACAGCACTGTCTTCAGAAGCAGCTGTGGAGTCCCAAGTTCAAACAGGGGTGACATTGCTAAAAGCTTTATCCACTTCAACTGGTCTTACCTTTAGGATATCTGGGTCTTGGGCCAGCCGTAGCAGCTTGCAGGCTTTGCCCAGGCCAATGCCATGCAGGGAGGGCAGATAGTCGCAGCCAGAGAGGATGCACATGTACCGGAACTTCTCCTCTGTGAAAACGTTCCCCAAGCTGCGACATCGGCCCAGGTTACTTTGGTCTATCTCCAGACCGTTGCCCTGCTTGTCCATTTTCAGAATCACCTAAATAATTGTGAAAGACGACTGATGAGTGGGGTAATGATTTTTGTTTGGGTAATGTCTGTTTTTGTTGAACTTATAGTTTGCTGTAAAACAGACACTGCACAACCCTCCATGATATGATTCACCCGTTCTCTTCCCATGATAAACCAATCAAATCATTGTTCTTAATATAGTACATAAAGTAAGCACGAGTGCTTTTCTCCACCCATTTTGTTTTGTTTGAAGGAACAGCATGAACTTCACAGCTTCTCTTTTTCGTCTTCTCTCCCTCAGGCTTTGAGCTTTATAACATTCAATTTTTAAATTAAATAATTGAAAAAATGTTCCAAATTAGTACCAAATTACAGCTTTGATTTAGTATTTTTACACCAAATTTACAGTGCCCAAATTTTTGCAGTGTCAAATTAAGTGGTTACGAAGTAAAACAACATCAAATAATATATTTTGTGGAAACTCCTTTACTGACAGTGACAGTGTGAAATGTTCGACAGTAACAACTTCTGACGGATATATCTCATAGACTCTCATCTCATCATCTCATTTTCGTCCGCTTATCCGGGGTCGGGTCGCGGGGGGAGCAGCTCAAGCAGGGGGCCCCAGACTTCCCTTTCCCGGGCCACATTGACCAACTCTGACGGGGGGATCCCGAGGCGTTCCCAGGCCAGTGTTGAGATATAATCTCTCCACCTAGTCCTGGGTCTTCCCCGAGGTCTCCTCCCCACTGGACGTGCCTGAAACACCTCCCAAGGAAGGCGCCCAGTGGGCATCCTTACCAGATGCCCGAACCACCTCAGCTGACTCCTTTCTAAGTAAAGGAGCAGCGGCTCTAATCCGAGTTTCTCACGGATGGCTGAGCTTCTCACCCTATCCCTAAGGGAGACGCCAGCCACCCTTCTGAGAAAACTCATCTCGGCCGCTTGTACCCGCGATCTCGTCCTTTCGGTCATCACCCAGCCCTCATGACCATAGGTGAGGATAGGAACGAAGATCGACCGGTAGATCGAGAGCTTTGCCTTGCGGCTCAGCTCTCTTTTCGTTACAACGGTGCGGTAAAGCGAATGCAATACCGCCCCCGCTGCTCCGATTCTCCGGCCAATCTCACGCTCCATAGTACCCTCACTCGCGAACAAGACCCCGAGGTACTTGAACTCCTTCACTTGGGCTAAGGACTCATTTCCTACCCGGAGTAAGCAATCCATCGGTTTCCTGCTAAGAGTCATGGCCTCAGATTTAGCGGTGCTGATCCTCATCCCAGCCGCTTCACACTCGGCCGCCAGCCGATCCAGTGAGCGCTGAAGGTCACAGGCCGATGATCCAATGAGGACCACATCATCTGCAAAAAGCAGTGACGAGATCCTCAGACCACCGAACTGCAACCCCTCCCCACCACGACTACGCCTCGATATCCTGTCCATGTATATCACAAACAGGATTGGTGACAAGGCGCAGCCCTGGCGGAGACCAGCACCCACTGAGAAAGAAACTGACTGGCTGCCGAGGACGCGAACACAGCTCTCGCTTTGGGAGTACAGGGATTGGATGGCCCTGAGGATAGACCCCCTTACCCCATACTCCCGCAGCACCTCCCACAGTTTCTCCCGGGGGACCCGGTCATACGCCTTCTCCAGATCCACAAAACACATGTAGACCGGATGGGCATACTCCCAGGCCCCCTCCAGGATCCTTGCGAGAGTGAAGAGCTGGTCCGTAGTTCCACGTCCGGGGCGAAAACCGCATTGTTCCTCTTCAATCTGAGGTTCGACGATCGGCCGAACCCTCCTTTCCAGCACCTTGGAGTAGACTTTACCAGGGAGGCTGAGAAGTGTGATACCCCGGTAATTGGTACACACTCTCTGGTCCCCCTTTTTGAACAGGGGAACCACCACCCCGGTTTGCCACTCCTTTGGCACTGTACCCGACTCCCACGCGATGTTGAATAGGCGTGTCAACCATGACAGCCCCTCAACACCCAGAGCCTTTAGCATTTCTGGCTGGATCTCATCAATCCCTGGGGCTTTGCCACTGCGGAGATGTTTGACTACCTCAGTGACCTCCACCAGGGAAATTGACGACGAAACACCATCAACCTCGAGCTCTGCCTCCAACATAGAGGGCGTGTTATTCGGATTCAGGAGTTCCTCAAAGTGTTCCTTCCAACGTCCGACGACCTCCTCAGTTGAGGTCAACAGAGTCCCATCCTTACTGTACACAGCTTGGATGGTTCCCCGTTTCCCCCTCCTGAGGTGCCGGATAGTCTTCCAGAAACACTTTGGTGCCGACCGAAAGTCCTTCTCCATGGCCTCTCCGAACTTCTCCCACACTCGCTGCTTAGCCTCCGACACGGCAGCAGCTGCAGCCCTTCGGGCCTGTCGGTACCCTGCAACCGAGTCAGGAGTCCTCCAGGATATCATATCCCGGAAGGCCTCCTTCTTCAATCGGACGGCTTCCCTGACCACCGGTGTCCACCACGGTGTCCGAGGGTTACCGCCCCTTGAGGAACCTAAGACCCTGAGGCCACAGCTAGCCACCGCAGCTTCAGCAATGGAGGCTTTGAACATCGCCCACTCCGGCTCAATGCCCCCAACCTCCACAGGAATGCCAGAAAAGCTCCGTCGGAGGTGTGAGTTGAAGATACCTAGGACGGGGGCCTCCTCCAGACGTTCCCAGTTCACCCGCACTACTCGTTTGGGCTTACCAGGTCTATCCGGAAATTTCCCCCATTCCCTGATCCAACTCACAACCAGATGGTGGTCGGTTGACAGTTCCGCCCCTCTCTTTACCCGAGTGTCCAAAACATGCGGCCTCAGATCAGATGACACGATCACAAAATCGATCATTGATCTTCGGCCTAGGGTACTCTGGTACCAGGTACACTTATGAGCACCCTTATGTTCTCATAGACTGTGCTTTCATATTAATGTAAACCTACCCAAAATAAATGTGACACTTCAATGTTGTATCCATTGTTTTATATTCAACTGAATGTTCTTAAATTCTGAGCTTGAAGAAAAAAAATTGCAATCGTTCAAATACTTGGACGTCTTGTCCATATATACAATATACTGTGTTTGAGAATGCAGGCCCTGGTAGCTCTTCATACCTTTTTACAGCCGAATGCCAGCAGGTCAGAGTCTTCAGTGATGACAGCCTGGGCCAAACCGGATTTATTGAGGTAAGCTAACTGAGCATCAGCTTCATATGGAGCCACCACACAGTCCACCCCTCTTGCCCTTGCAACCTGGTGGAGAAAAAAAAAGTCACACACAGAAAATCCTGTTATAACAACAAGCAAAACTATGGCACAAAACCAAAAGAAATCATGTTAACATGATTTCATTCATAGGTTAAGGCATCCTTAAGTGTGCGACCTTGGTGTAATCAATACAGTAGACATTACTGATATAACCAAAAACATCCTGATATATTCATATAACTCTGCCATGGAGGAAGGAAGTTATCCGGACCTGCAGAGGTGTGTTTAGTGCAAATTCTAATCTCAAAGGAACGGTAGAGAGCTGAGACAAATTCGTCCTAGCACTGGAAGATTTGTGTTTTCTGAGTAATGACTATATTGATGCACTCCATTCTATTGTTTTTTGGCCAAACAGAGAGCCCCTTATGTGGATACTAAATATAGTCAATATCATCAACCTGTCATCGCTTAAGGAGGAGCATAGTGTAGGAGGCATTGTGGTAGTTTAATTGAGTCTGCCTGGAACTACACCTGTCCTGCATCCAGATTCTTCATATGTCAGATTTGTTATTCATCACTTTCTGTTAAATTGTGTGATACAGAAAAGGCTATGTTTGACCGTACTTCTGAGTGAAGCTCTTTAAGTTGACATTTTCTAAAAGTTATAGGGGTCTGAGAACTATCCTGAGTTAACACACTAGAACTCTTCACCCTCCAAGCTGCATTCAGAGTCCCTTCATTAGCTTGGAACACATGCTCAACAGGCCCATGGCTGATGGCTCATCCGGGAATTACACACAGTCTGCTGGTCAGGAAGAATGAAACAGAATGAGAGTAACAAATGTAACTGGGTCCTGTGAATACTGGCTCTCTGACATTGTTCACGTCACTTTTGAATCCAGTACGGTAGATTCTGTAAGGGTCGTCTGCTGGGCTTCAGACTTGTGCATCAGGATTCTGATGTTGCCCAGGTCACACATGGCTTTTTCAGTACCAGGTCTCAACCTCCTGCACATGTGCATGATGCATATCGAGGAACACTTCCTGTTACTGTCACAACATTTGTATGTCCTGTCTTCTGAGAGATTTAATTTACTGATGATTGTTTAGGAATATTTTCCCCCTCTAATTTGTGAAGAGAGCATCAATAGCGTTATGGCTCACCTTAATAAGATTATGAGCCATGGCTGGTGTGATGTTAACACAGCGGGTAAAACAGTCCCTGGCCTCGGACAGTTTACCTTCACGGAGGAGCTGTCTGCCTTTTTGAAGGTTAGCTTGTCTGCGCCTGAAAAGTACATGAATGAAAGAGGATTATTATATGAAATACTCTCGACCAAAGTACAGTTCTAAGTCTCACATTGTAAAAACTAAATCAGAAGGGGAGAAGGAGGATGTGTCCTAAAGCTGAAGTGTGATTCTGGACAATGATGCAAACCCACAAAAAGACAGCTGTCTGGGTAGATTACTGTAAGATTTATGTTTAGTTGAAGGTATCTTCAGACACAGAGGTAGGTTTATTGTTGTGGTCTCACTTTTAAGTCGCTGCAAAGAGAAAATTAGGACAGTGACAAATACAAATCAGTTTTCTTGTAAAGGAATTTTGGATGCCTTTGGATTCATGATGTTTTAACACGTTTGTGGGAGGGTATTTGGTCTCACATGTCTGCAAGTATGTACATTCCTCTCAGCAACTTTACACAAACAGTGTGGTTTTGTTGCTATTTTGAAATGCAGTCCTTCAAACAAACCAAGCATTGTCTCAGCCAGTTTGTTACCAGGTATGAGAAACACTGGATTATTGTGTTTGGTGCAGGACCACAGTATTTCTCCACTGAGTTCATTACTGTTTAAGTGAAGACCTAATTCCTATCCGACACATTTTCTTTTCAAAATGTTGCCGCAAGCAGTTTTAGATATCTGATCTATGGCAGCAAATAAGTCATTTTTCATTAATCTGTCGATTATTTCTTAGATTAGTCTTTAAATGATCTATCTTATTATATCTAAATTCAATTGTTTTATCTGACCAACATTTCAAAACTGAAACAGAAGATGTGGGACAACAAAGTTTATTTTGGGGGGAAAACCAGTACACACTTTCTACAGAGCAGCTGAGCGATGACACAAATTGCTCAAATTCACACATTTAAACTAAAGTGTAAAAAACGAAAAATGACTATTATTTGTTAGGTCACGTGTCCATAGTGTTGCATCCTCACACTCATCCACAGCCGAGGTAAATACTCACTCTCTGCGAGCCTTGTCCACTCCTTGTTTGGAAGGAAGATTGCGTCCATCAAACACCAGCACTGGTTTGACACCAAAGGTCAACAACATGTCCACAAATTTCATGCAGTACCGTACATATCTAGGTTTGGGGGAAAATGAAATTGACCATATAAGTTTGGGACGTTAAGCACTTGTTACAGGCAGATTACAAGGTAAATACTGATGCTTGTGAAAACATTCAGTCATGTAAAATAATGAACATGCTTACTGGTCAGTGGGTTCTCCTTTGGCCAGCTTCTCAGCACATGAAAACGCTCCTTTGTGCAGCCAGCAGTACGTGTCCACAGCCACTGTCTGGCCTCTGTATTTTTTCACACTGATGGGCTCAGATGCATCATTGATGAACTGTAGTAGACCAGTGATCCCCATCTTCAGCTGCAGCTCTGAGTAACACAGAACCTGTGAAAGAAACAGCAAAATAATCAAACAAAGCTCAGTGTTAATAACATGTAACATTAAGACCATTCCTGAGAGCAAGCAACTGCTATTTGGATCTGGAAATATATCTTATCCACTCGACTGTTAGATTTACTTTAAATTGAGTGAATGCAGCGAGTGAAAAATAGAGTTTGATAGATAATCTTCCAGCATCCCCGGTTTAAAAAATGAGGCCAGGTACCTACAACATCGGATAAAACGTGACTTGAATCGTTTATTATTACCGTTGTACCATTGTACAATGCATATTCAGTACATGTGGACCTGCATCTAAAATTAAACTGATCATTGGCTACAAAGTAACTGACAGAGTCTGACAAAGACCTGATTATGGAAAGAGTCCTGGATTTAAAATGTAGATTTATTTTTCTTTGTGAGGTTTGCCTCAGTCAGTCCAATCTTTCCTCTCCCTTCCCTTAGCTGTGACAAGGAACTGGACAGATATGTGTTCCTTTCTTGCCATATTTATTTGTGTCGTCTTTGAAGAACAGGTCTGCAGCTTTGCCCCCTAACAGTTACTTGACTTGTTTCTAATAAGCTGTCCCTGTTGATATTGATATTCATTTTATTCTTTAAGCTTTGTATTGTGTATTTTCTACCCCTTTGTAGAAGTTAACGTGATAATCAGTATTTTATTTCTCCAGTCAAAGAATCTATCTAAAAAGAAAACTAGGTTTGAATAGACATAATATAACCACTTAACATTTTCTCCATTTGATGGACAAATTTAATCTTATATAATAACAAATGTCTACGGATAATTAATTTAAACATACATACCATCCAAACGAACTATATAACAAACCCATGATTACAAATCCTACAGCCAATAATGAGAAAGAAATGTAACTCATATTAAATGTATAAAATTGATGTGTATTAAGAGTATCAGAGTACAATGCAAAGCCACAGATTATTATATGTTAAGCCATAAACATGTTAAGCAGATTGTGATTAAGCAAATATGCAGTATTTCTAAGTACAATAGTTAAAAAACCCAGATTTTTGATCCAACTCTATATTTCTCTGAGTAGCTAACAGTAACAGCTAGAGCTGATGTCAGTGATGAGATGTTCTGCTGCACACACAAGCTATGTGCTCATCCACTGGTACGTGCAGTGAACACCTAAAGCTGAGATCAGGTTGTACACATAACTGCATCATGAGGTTTCTGTTTAGTGGCACTGACTGCTCTGGACGCCTGAGTGAATGTGGAGGCTGCTGCTCTCACATGGTGATGGAGACAAGGTTCACTGATCTGAATCAAACCGTATGAAATCATCAACATTTATCTGGTGAGAGGTTACTATCCATCACCTCCCTGTGTTCGGGTTTGGTCGTCATCAGTTATTCAAGCTGTGTGCGTCCAGCAGAGGCACAGGACAGGGCTAACGCCACAGCTAGCTAACAGCATACAGCAGTTTAACTTGAGATTTCTAGCAACTGAAGAAGCCGAAATTATCAGTTAACCCAGTCAGACTCAGAAATGTTATCGAGTTGTATCTTAAGGTTTTTTTGCGTTAATTTATAAGCAGGTCCGTGTTAAATGAGGGTTTGAACGTGTGGTTCTCCGGGTATAGCGCGTTAAGGACCAGGGAACACTGACGTCTCGTTTTGACCCAGAGCAGCCTTCTTCTCTTACAACGGAGCGAAGGGCTCAAAGTGATTCACAACAACACAACCAGTGGACAGTGTCCTCTTTAATCTAACACAAAGTCAACTGTGTCACTGGACGACACACGGGAACAAACATGCAACACAGGGAGTGTGGAATTCAACTCACGTCTGTCCTGTTGTATTTATCCAAACACACAAGCAGCTGCAGGAAGAAGAAACTGGAGCGAGTTTGGTTTTAGCGGTAAAAGAAGTGCCTCAGTATAACCTGCTGTAATTGGTCAGATGGACCCAGAGGGCGGGGTTGATAGCTGTAAGATGGAGAGGGTTGCCATGTCCGCGGTTTTCCGGATGAACTGGGCTTCCTCTGAAGGGTTGCCAGAGATGCAGTCAGACCATAAACGGTATATAGTATAAATATAATACTGGAGTCAGACCCAGGAGGAGTTAAGAAATCCGACACCGCAGCTGCCCTCCATCTCCCTCAATATCATATCAATGTTATATCATTTTACACTGAACGGGTTTGCTTCTGGTTTCACTCATTCATTGTGGCCATAGGAGGCCACACTTTCCACTCTGTCCTAAGTAGAAGGCTGGGAACTTTGTATGTATTTTAATGTTGGGATTTGTCACAAGCCTCGCCCTTCGTTCGCAGAAGAGACATAATGTAAACTTTTTCTTTTTTTTAAATCAAAGAGTGCATACATTTATTTTCCCCACAAATTATTAAAAGGGGTCATTTTCTTTTTTGTGGATCAAGAGTTGAGGAATTTGAATAAATTACCCTTTTTTGATGCACTTATCCAAACCGAACGAATGCCCGTTTCCTCCGTAAACTCTTCTTCAGCACAATTCCAACAAATACTAATTCTTACAATAAACCCTGCCTGTTATACAAAGTACACTGACTGAACTCATTCCATTTGTTATATTTTAATTTTACAGCACCTCATCACAACATACATTGTTTCAATCAAATTTTGGTGACAGTTGAAATAAAAAACAAATATGGCCATCTTACAGTGTGAAGATTCAAGCAGAAGTAGACTCAGGGTCTAAAAGTACAGAGATAGACGAGAGAAGACCAGGATCAGCCATATAACTGTTGTATTTAAGCAGATAAAAGTGTAATAATAGATACTAATAGATGCAATAATGTAACATCACTACAATAGCAGCAATGATATAGCAGCATCAATAAATAATTTTACAATAATAAAACTAAATGATAGTTGAGTAGCGATACCTCATCTGGATCATGCAGATTCAGAGTCACATACCTGCATAATGAAAACAGGGAAACGGATGTTACATGTCATTTAGCAGACATTTTTGTCCGAAGCGACTTACATTTTTAGTACACTCAACATTTATGAGGGGCCATTTCGGGGGTTCAGTATCTTGTCAAGGACACTTCGGCTTGCAGATGGGGAAGACTGGGGTTTGAACCGGAAACCTTATTGTTCGAGACCGCCAACTCTACCTCCTAGGCCACACCGACCTATGTGGTATATGTCATATTTTTCATTGAATAATCATTAGATTTATCACATCAATCATTCCATCACCCTGAATTAACACTGATTCAACCATTACCTTAAAGTTAGCCTCAGATTGAATTTCGGTTGATTTGGATATATTGAAAACATTATGATAATTTACTACCCGATCTTTAAAATGTTATTGATACATTTTCATATCATAATCTGAATACACAAATTAAAAAAGTATTGCTTGCATTCGGATACATGACACCCTAACATTTCCACGAACCGTACCTAAAAAAATCATTACACAAATCAAATATATAAAAGAAGAAAAATATTGAGTCAAACAGTGGGTGAAAGACAATCTCAACAACAGTTTGTTTTGTAAACTCTTGTTAACAAATCTCTGGTGTCTTACTTAGGCATAACTAAGAATAATGTTTATATTCACATTCACAAGTGAACTCTTTTTTTCTAGTAGCATGGAAATAACTTTATTGAATGTGTGTAACTTCTGTGGTCATTAGATCGACTACATGTGTACATTTATTATGTCCAAATAACTTTTGTGTGCTTTTCCTATTTAGTAGGTAGACGTTTCCAAATATGATACATTTGAACGGGTATATATATATATATATATATATGTATATGAATCATTGCTTAAACTGAGCAGAGGATATGTTATAAATTGTTTGTGAGCTCATGTTAGTTAGCTCACAAACTATATATAAATATTCAGAAACTCTCCATACAATATGGTTCTGTTTCTTTGGCAATGGGTTGTCTCTTTTCCCAGCTTTATGTCTCGCTCTGAATGCATCGTAAGACGTGTCAGATTGCCCAGCATCCCCCTCTCTTCCGGCTTTCAGCAGCAGTAGTGACAGACGAAGCGAAAACAATATGACAGTTTAAACTTTAAACCGATGGGCTGTGTGCAAGTGACAGCGTCGTTAGCGCTTCCAGACAGTTTTCACTTGCCGCTTTGTTAAATGTCATTTCTTTGGACCTGAGGTAGGGACAGAAAAAATAAGGATGCAGTTTCCTCCCACCAACGGAGACTTCACATTCGTGTCCTCGACAGAAGCTGAAGGTAGGCTAATGCTAATGCTAGCGCAACTCTACGGCTAGCAGGCCTTGAACCAGCAAACCACATATATGTTTACGTGTCTTGTTTTAGTTTTCATAAGTTTGCGAAATAACCAAAATACGAAGCCAGTCGTTACTACTTGTGTACTACTGGTGTGCCTTTTGAGTGAGCTGGTGTAACACGATTATTCGTTGGGTGAGCTATCATCGATTTAGCCAACTAAATGAAGTACTGCTACGTGTTGTTTATGTTTGCATGAGAAGAACGTAGCCAACCAGCGCCACTGAAAACGAGACCAGAGAGCAGGCAGGGCAGACGTGAAGGAGCTGCTATTCAAGTCGTTTAGTTATGTGACAGTAGATAAATTATCCGGATTGATGTGTCACTTACTCTTATGTTTACGCTGGTCACCCAGGAAATAAACAGTAACATCTTGTGGCGGATTGGAGACTGCGAGGATCATTATTGGATATAGATTATTATATACCGTACCATTTTACTTCATAATAGGGCTGGGTAATAGTAAAGTAGAAATGTGTAATTATTTAGCCAGTGTCTTAATATTTTGTGACATTTTGTTGCATGAAAAGAACAGATGAGGACGTTGTGAGTCATTAAGCAAATATATAGGAGATAAATATGCAATCTAGTAAGATTATATCACATGTTATACAATGATAGTAGTATGTAATTTACAGCAGTGCAGGTCGTAAATTGCAGCTTTGTCCTGTGCCAAATATTCAGATACTGGTTGTGAGGGTTAGAAATGCAATATTTGAACGTTTACAGCAGATGAATCACTTATGTAAACAATGTGATGAGTGAATGTGTAAATATGCCTGTTCTCCATAGACCTCAGCGGCACCATAAGTGCCCCAGACGTCAAGCTAAACATGGGCAGTGACACTGGTAAAGACCCGTACACCACCACCTTCCTGAGGCAACGAGGCTATGGCTGGCTGCTGGAGGTGGAGGAGGATGATGGTGAAGAGATCAAACCTCTCCTGTGAGTAAATGTTCTGTCCAGTCTTTTTCTCTTTACAAACATGCCTGTTGTTTAATGTAATTAGGACCATTTAAATTGTGTTGGGAGACAGACAAATCTGCATTCTTCTTCAGTGTAAGAAAAGCTACAACAGAGCAAGGTGATTGGTTGATAGTGGTTGGTGGTTCTGGTTGTATCTACTTATGACAGCTAATACAATTTGTTAATGGCTGCCACTACCTTTTCAACATACTGTTCAAGTGCACAGCAGTAAAATGATAACATGTGTACAAGCTGAGTAGTAATATGTCGTTACATACCTATATACGATGGCCAAACAGTTTAGAATATTAGAAGAATTTGTTTTAATTTGGTTCGGATCTGACGATTTTATGTTGTGCGTGTGTGAGAGCAGGGAGGAACTGGACATTGACCTGAAGGACATCTACTACAAGATTCGATGTGTCCTGATGCCAATGCCATCGCTCGGCTTCAACCGGCAGGTGGTCAGAGACAACCCGGACTTCTGGGGCCCTCTGGCTGTGGTGCTGCTCTTCTCCATGATCTCCATCTATGGACAGTTCAGGGTGAGCAGGACATAATAAATACCACTGTGTGATCTGCATTTGTAAAATCAAGCATATTTCCCACCATTTTAGCTGTTTTTCACAGTAACTTAACTACCTGTTACCTGGAGCTTCTAACAGTGTAATATTCCAAGTATGTGGGGAGGCTTTGGTGCCATGGTTTCCCTTACTTCTACACTGTATTTTTATAGCTGGTATGTTTTGGATTTACACCATAAAAAAATTCGACAATAAATCCTTATTGCCTACACTGCAGGGAATGAAGAAGGTGGTTGTCGGACAGACGATAGAATAATTTGGGATATTTTCATGGTTTTCTTTCATGTTGTGTCATACTGAATCTAGAGCACGGCTCAGGCTGGCAAAAGTCCTAACAATAATGGTGGCTTCTAAGGAGTTTAGCATAAATGCTTCTTTAGCATTGTTCATATATTAACTGGAGAGTATTTCTGGGGTCAACCTGAAAATATCAGGATGAATATAAAGAGTTGTTTGTGTATTGAGCTGTTTTAGTTCATCTGGTTGAATCATGTTGATGATCTAATGTGAATGTCGAATAATTAGTTAAGTTTGTTGACTCTTAAGTTTATTCAGTGATGACACCAAACTCTGCTTTGATTTCACAGGTTGTGTCTTGGATCATCACCATCTGGATATTTGGATCATTAACAATCTTCTTGCTGGCACGTGTTCTTGGTGGTGAGGTAGGTGCAGCCTATTCAGCCAATCGAAAGATCCTCAGACTTGACACTAAAGTTGTTATCAGAAAACAAATGTTTTCTCATTGAGTCTTTACTTGTGTTTCTTTTTGGTAGGTCTCATACGGCCAGGTTCTCGGAGTGATTGGATATTCCCTTCTTCCTCTCATCGTTATAGCCCCTCTGCTGTTAGTGATCAGTCGATTCGAGGTTGTCTCTACACTAATCAAAGTGAGTCAAAGACCACGTAGGAATGAAGAGTCTTTATATTCTTCATGGTGTGGAAGAAGAAATGTATACAGTCTGTACAATGGCAGTTAATAGGAGGGTCTGCCTCCTTAATGCAGTACAATGCAAATCTTTCTGGGCTGCATTACAAAACAGAGATTATGCTGCTTTAATTTGTCATGTGTTTGCGGTACAATAAATTCTTATTTAAACAATGTTTTTTCATAAATACTCACGTATCATTATGAGAATTGCTATATAATGCTATATAATATATTATTATTTGTAGCCTAATATCACAAACTCGGAGATCAACCTACAAGATGTTTAACATTTAATTGTCATTTTTTGTCACTAATGCCCTAGTTTATCATCTGTGATATGAAATTATAACATTTCCAAAGGGTCAAGAAAATGTCACAGTTGAGCAAAAGCAAAAGCAAAAAGTGACTGTGCTGCCTGGCTCTATTGCATAGAGGAGGTTGCACCTGCTGACGTCTCACTTACCAGAATTCAGGCGTCGGTGCAGCCCACAGAAACAGGTCGCTCCGCATTGCTGAGCTCACCGTGTCCATTAAAAACAACATGTGATTCCATCTATGTTGGATCAGTAGTCAGAGGATCTGAGCCATGACTTTGTTGTAAAAGTTTAGAGTCCGCCATGCTGTTATTTTCCATTGCTGCGTGCATTGACATGACTAAAAAAAGGGCAGGGATTTAAGGGACAAAATGCTGCCCAGAGTTGTTTGGGGCAGCCTTAGAAGCAAAAACTGGCCTCAGAATTGTGGAATAATGTTTGAAGTATTATTATTGTTTTTGATTAAGTATAAAGCGGCAAATCTTCATTTGTAGTAAGAATGGAAAAATTAAAATGTTTTTGCTTGAACACTTGACTCGGGTCAGAGAACCACAGTTACTTACTACATTGATGAGCCTAGAGGAACTTGTTCACTTGTTTAAATCCAGCACACATCACCAGCACTTTCATACCCTTCTTTAGGAAGACTGTTCAAAAACTTTGTAACGTAATGATTAATACATATGAACCTCATAATTACAATCATAAGCCTGCTGTTAGTATGTTTTTTCAAACCAGATAAGCTATGAACCTTAATCAATCAATCAAAAGAGAAAAATATAGCATGTTGAATTTCCTTGTGATATTTGTAAACAGTGAACTCCGGAACACCCAAGAAATTATGTTTCATTCCAAAAATGGAATCAGAACACAAGCTCTACCCTGAATACTTCAGCCTGTTAGTAAATAAGTTCATATATATAACGTTTTGATGGATACATGTATTTATTATTTCTGGTTTGCTCTTGTGTTTCAGCTGTGCGGAGTGTTCTGGGCTGCTTACAGCGCGGCTTCACTGCTTGTCGGAGATGAATTCAAAACGAAGAAGCCCCTTCTCATATATCCCATTTTCCTTTTGTACATATACTTCCTATCGCTATATACTGGTGTGTGATCGGATGAGTGGAGACTGGACCTTCTAATGGACAGTGACCCTGGATCACAGGAGAATAAGTCAAAACTTCGGAACCAGGATTTTTTAAAAGGTGTTTTATTTCTTTTTTTAACTCTGTTAAACTCCAGATGACGGGGATGCTGGGAATACAATATGTATCAATGTATATAGTTTTGTCCCTTTTGTCTTTCGTCAATAAAATGTTTATGTTGTTTGCACAGCTTCAACTTTGGTATGGAGACTTCTCGCTCACCTGTGCAATACAGTCACTATTGTCCAATGTTTATTTGTAGTTCATAAAGCTTGAAATAATCAGAGTTCAACATTAAAGTAATGATTTTGTATGATATAACACTAAAAATGTGTTGCCAAATATTCGTGGTTTTTGTTTTCATTTTGAAGGATGAAGAAAAGCAGCACCACAGAAGAAGCTTGTTGATCTGAAGGTTCTTTATTGTTGTTCACTGTTGTACTATGAGAAATTTACATTTATGCTTTTAATTTTTCATGGCCTTGTCAGTTGATTTATTGATTTTAGCTGCCGATCAGATGGACTAGGGCAGTTACAGTGATATGAACCATTGCCTACTGAATGTGGTGCCTTGTTTTCCCTCCCATGAGTCCTGTTTGTCACTGGCTTACTACGGGAATATAATTATTTGATCAAAAATTACAGTAAATTATAAGAGTAATCATTTGGTATTTACCGACTTATTGCTGCTTAACATACAGTCAACACAGCTGGTCACACTAATATAAAAAAGAATGTTGTAGATTAATCACATTTGTGTTGGTCTCCAATGGATTCACTCAGAAAACCTCTTTCAAAATAATAGCTTTTGAATAAGTTGCTACATGCTAAGGCTAAACATGTTTTAAATGTCAATGGTTGTCGGTTGTCACATTAGAGAAGTGATTAAATTAATTGTACTCTCAATGTGTATACTGAGTCTACAGCTGCACTGCTGCTTCAGTGAGGCTGGACCTAAACTCAGCAGTGCTTTCAGTGGAAATCATGTGAACATGCTTTAATGATGACCATATCTAACATGTGAGCTGTCTTAATTAGCATCACACACAAATTTGCTTCAGCAGACATTTTTAGGGTGAAGTAGGACCTCTCAACGGCCTAACGTGATCAGTGAATAAAAATGATGAAACACAAGTGTATTGGTGATCAAATGGTAGTTATGTTTGTGTAACTGGTTCAACAGGTAGTTTAGAGAATGAGCTTCCACAGGTTATCACTGTCAGAAACTAGCGAAGGCCTTAGGTCAGACCTTGTTCTATGTATTTGGTGTAGTCTGACATACAGCTTCAATAACTGAATCAAAGAAAAATGATTATGAATACATAGGTACCCAGAAAATGAGCGAATGACAGAGTAAGCTAAGTTTGAATGAGTCGGTGCACAATGATGTGCGCCGCAGGATGATGTGATGATGTGATGATGTGCGCTGCAGGATAATGTGATGATGTGCGCCGCCTGATGATGTGATGATGTGCGCCGCCTGATGATGTGCGCCGCAGGATGATGTGATGATGTGCGCTGCTGGATGATGTGATGATGTGATGATGTGCGCTGCTGGATGATGTGATGATGTGATGATGTGATGATGTGCGCTGCTGGATGATGTGATGATGTGATGATGTGCGCTGCTGGATGATGTGATGATGTGCGCTGCTGGATGATGTGATGATGTGATGATGTGCGCTGCTGGATGATGTGATGATGTGCGCCGCAGGATGATGTGCGCCACAGGATGATGTGAGGATGTGCGCTGCTGGATGATGTGCGTTGCAGGATGATGTTCGCCGCGTGATTATGTATGCCGCACTATGATGTGATGATGTGCGCCGCAGGATGATGTGCGCCACAGGATGATGTGAGGATGTGCGCTGCTGGATGATGTGCGTTGCAGGATGATGTTCGCCGCGTGATTATGTATGCCGCACTATGATGTGATGATGTGCGTTGCAGGATGATGTTCGCCGCGTGATTATGTATGCCGCACTATGATGTGATGATGTGCGTTGCAGGATGATGTTCGCCGCGTGATTATGTATGCCGCACTATGATGTGATGATGTGCGCTGCAGGATGATATGTTCCCCTCCTCAGAACAAGAATGAAAGGGACTTGCTATCACGGCCCCGACCCCTAGAGCTCATTCTAGAAACTTCAACGTCTGCTTTGAAATAATCTCTTATATTACTTTTACATTATTTTTTTTGGATATTAATTATATTTTTCTTTTACTGTAAAATTTTTGTTGCTTGTTTCCTTGTTTCTCTTATTTGTTCTTCATGCCTGTTTTAAAGGGTAAATATTATTATTATTTTGTGTGCAGTAATGCAATGAAGGCATATATATTATTATTATTCCCCATACTTCTTATTGTCATTATGTCTGCAGTAATGCGGTCGGGAATAGTGTGATCTGACTTTTCTAAGACTTTCGCCAAACGGTTCGCTCGTAAATTGCGAAACGGATAAAATGTAATGGGAGTCAATGGGAGTCTTCATTCAAGGAACAAGTGAGAAATAACAGAGCGTCAGCCATTTGTTCTGTGTTTAAACTGCTCTCAAAGCCACAAATGGAGGTTGTCATACATAATTGTTAGATCAAAACGTAGTAAAACTGGTTAGCTTCGCAGAAATAGTCTGTATGAAATCTATCAGAGCTAAACTTTTGGCTGTAGCCATTTATATAAAAAAGACATCTGTGCGTTCGGCAAAGTATTGGGATTCTAACAGTGTTTTATTTCAGAGATAGGGCTTATTGTTTTGAACAATCGCAGTTTGTTCGTGGGCTTCACTAGAGTCTAGGTGTCTCTTCAACAGTGGGAGCGCTGTATAATGTCACAGTGTCAGCTGTCGTAGATCTCTCTTAAACCAGCCAGTATGTGTCTCTCTCAAACTGAAACAGTCTCTGGACCCGGCAGTAAGCACGCTGCATACGTTCGAAATTTCTAGTTGTTATTATTATTAATATTATTATTCTTATTTTGGTGTTCCCGGTCTACCACTGTGTTCTCATTTGGTCTTGGTGTTATCGCGAGAGGTGACGCGGAGATACGCTAGCTCCGTCTACCTATCGTGTAAACTGACAGAGCCGAGCCCGGAGTTCCTTAGCGCTGATGGTGAATAGCCACCACTGCGCTGACGGGCGGAGGAGAAGACGCCGCAGAAGGAGTCCGGAGTGGCAAAGGAGCGATACTTCGGAGTTAGTCGGGTAGATTTAGCAGTATTACTTGTATCATCGGATCCTTTGAAAGACCAAAAAGGAAGGGTAGGGGGAAATAAGGAAAGATGGCGGCCGCGGCCTCGCCGGGCTCCGGCTCGTCCACCTCCTCAGACTGGATTGTGCTGAGAGACGGTTGCCTGCGTTGCGACGAGGAGGGCCTGCGAAGCCTGTCCTACCACCCGGCCCTCAACGCTATCCTGGCCGTCACCAGCCGCGGCAGTATCAAAGTGATTGACGGCACTTCAGGGGCCATTCTCCAGGCTTCAGCGTTGCACGGTGAGCCCCGGAGCCTCCTGTCAAACCCTGACACCACTAGTTATAGATTTGACAAACCAGCCGCTGGCTGTCAACACTCTACACACGACACAGGCTGGTAACCTCCGGTAGCTCACGTTAGCTGCTCCTAGCTCCTATACTCGGGCCTTTAGTTGGTTAGCTTATCTGAAAAACACCATTCTCTCAATTAGCTTGTTATATTTTTGCACATTTAGAACAATCTTCAGACGTCCATCGGTCTTAGTTGGTACTTATTGAACGTCATTATTTGCTACTGTTTAGCCCCTTGCAACATGACATATCTACCGTGCTAGCTAGTAGGTGGCTAGTTAACTTAGCACAATGCTAGTTCGCCGGGAAACCTGCCCTGACAGTATTCTTTCATTCTAGTGATCAGTCACGACAACGTTATGTTGGTGGAAGCGCCGTTCATTTCCTGGACATCTGGAGTAGCACATCTACAGTTGTTTACATGTGAAAGCCCTCTTTGTTATTGTGAATGCTGTGATAGTCTCAAAGCTCAGCTAGCGGCTTCCTAGCTGCTTAATTCGTGCTCTATGTCAGTTATTTGGAGGCTGTGCTGTGATGCTGAAAGTAAACTGACATAATGTTGTAGAGCTGGTGTCCTGGGGCCTTCTTTGCTTGCTGGGTTAATGTTGATCATTCAGTCAAATATCACTCGCAAATGTTATGTCACTCTGCACCGACAGGACATAATGAAGTTTCTGCAAGAGTCACACTGAGCTGCTACAGCTCATCTGGTTAATACCGCAGTGCTGGTCGCTGTCCTCTGTCACAACACAGCATGTATCATATGCTGTAGAAGATGTAAAAGAGAGATGCATTAGGACACCTGGGATAGTGGCCTAAAGACAGTAGTGTGATCATTTGTTTACATCTTGAAATGTGTTGATCAGCTGGTGGGTGTCTGGATTTCGCTGTGACCTTTATCATTGAACAAAAGTAACACATTCGAATATTGAGCTCAACAGAATAATTTTATATCAGTTTACCTGTTCCTGATGAAGCATTGATGGCTTCCATCCGGAGCCCTTAGTCTTTGACTGTGTGATTGTTGACGGTAAACAATGTTACTACACAGCATGCAGTCGCTCTCGTTAACACTGTTCAGCTGCAGACCTGCGTTATTCTGCACGGGTCATTGTGTCTGTTGTGCTGCAGCCCATTTGAGGATCGTTACAGATGACCTTATGATGGAGCTTTTTTTTGGAAGTAGGAATTGAAGAAGATAAGACACCTCTTTGTTAGATGGAATACACAGAAGTCTTACAAACATCTTTCACATCAATGCAGCCTGTCATGTTTGTAGAGTCAACCTTAATTCTGCAGAATAGCTAATTTGATATTGACCTCATGAATTTTTTACCGTGACACTATACTTCCAGAAATCAAGACATATTTTAAACAAATGAACCCTCAATGATTTTGTATGTCTTGTGTACAGTTTACTTTCATTTCAGTTCAACTTCCGAAGGTCTTGTTTGATTTAAAAAAAAAGTCAGGGCTGATGTTTTGTCCATTTCCATCAGATGGACATCAGAGTGATAACACACTACCATTTGTATAAAGTATGTTGACGTGAAAGAGGCTCCTGTTTTTCTAAAAAAGTTTGAAGGCAGTGGTACATTGCTGTCTGAGTGGTTGTATGATATCCAGTTTATGTTTTCTTGAACTATTGCGGTGTACTATATTTTTTCGTTGAAAAAACAACAACATCATGAACAACATTGTAATCATAGCCCTCATTGATTATTTACTCCTTTCTTCCACCCACCAAGTTCATGTTTGACAGTGAAAGTTTGGCATGGGGGCTTCAGGTCCTCAACTAACCAGGTTCACAGAACAAGCAAACTCTTTCTGTTACATAGCACTCACATGTTGGGAAAAGGATATTGAATAATAGTTCCTCAGAAAAACAGCAATTTGTTATTACATCAGTTATAGCATATTCACTTGTATTATAACCAGCTTTGCATTATAATGTTCCTGTTAAAATAGCCACAAACATTTTATTGCTTTCATTGCTCCCGTTAATGTTGACAACGACTGGTCACAGATCTTTAGACGGTGACGGATTCAGTTGTCACACACATTACATCATCATAAAGATGCACATCCTCTGGTTCAGACCTCAATCCATCTCATAGTCTTTGAACCAGCATCTGGAATTCAAGAAGAATTCCAGACCTAATCAACAGATGATACAGCTGTGTGCTTATTCAACTGCAGGGTCCTTTGCAGAAGCAGGGCATTTCAGATTAATTCAGTCAAAATGAACACCCCCAAAGAAAGTCTTGATCCTCTTCATTCACTAGTAGTTGCACATCATAAGAAATCTATAAGCAACACGTGTCACACTGTGGTTTCCTCTGGCTCCCTCAGTACATGGCCCACAGCAAGTACATGCTTTTAATGATTCTGCTGCTTTTCTGTAGCCTGTGGTGACATACAAATCACATGACCCATGTTTACATTTCTCATCCAATAGTGTTCAATTATTATTAATGTACATCAGGGTTAAGGATATAACAATATCAACATAACAATAATTAATATTTACAAAATAAAGAAATTCACAGGTGAAAATGTACATGATATAAAATTGTAAAAGCTGTGATATCCAGGCCCTCAGGGTGTTTTGGGTGAGTATAGGGTTTTGAGTCCCCTGAGGTCCAGTTTACTTTCTGTCACAGACTTATAAGTTATGGCTTTTAAATATCTTTAAAATTCTGGAATTCTTCTCCTACATTATAAAGATATTTAGTATTTATTACTATACATATTTTATACAATATTATTGGTTTCTATATTTGAAAAACCGATACAGCTGTGATGCATGAATCCTACCCATAAATAATCACAGGTTTTGTTAACAGCACATTGACACCGGCTTTTGCCCTTATCACTTAAAGCTCTCTTGATGTCTTCATTGGTGTGTTCTATGTGTATGGCATCGCTTTTGCATCCGGAGATATTTGTATCGGTGTGGTTTGTTTGTCTGTCGCATATTAGAAACATCATCAACACACCAACTCGCTAGCAGTGAATCCTGCAGAAGATCCACCTGCTGTGTGATCACATGAGCCCATTTGGACATTTTTCCAGGTTTTTACTAGGAGCCTGGCCTGAGAAATTCTGGCGAAAGTCTGGAGCGTCTCACTCAGACATTTGTGAGCTCTCACACACCAGGGAATGTCAGGAGATTATCCAGAGTTCAGTGCATGTCTGAAAGCAGCTAATGTTTCCAATCTGTTAACTGAAGCCAATGCATGTAGATTACATTTATATTAATACTTGCATAATCTATCGGGATGTTTATTGGCAAGACCCTGGCCATACGATATATATCATGATACAAGGGTTACTAACCAATATTTTAAAGACACATTGTGACACTGTATGCAAAATGGTGTATTGTAATTTTAACAATCCAAATTTAACAAAACTGATACAGTATAAAGAACTCACTAACTTATGTATACAATGCGTTGTAATGTTGAAGTGGAAGGGGGTGAAATTGTTGGTCAAACAAAAAAATCTACCACGGCCTGCCGAATTGAAAGTAGATACAGTATCAAATAACATACTGTCGCTTTCAGTTGTATTGATATTTTCTCACATCACTAATTAAATGGAAGTTGAGCTAAACGTGTGCATGAAAGGGTGATATTGCAGTATTTTAACTACACACCTCAAGACCACTTACTGTAATGTAAAACCTCAGGGCAGTACAGGAAATGAGCCTGTGCTCTGTTTTCAGTACAGTAGAATAGCACAATCTTTGTGTGTCTTGCAAAAATAGATTGAATTTGTTTGTATGAATTAAATGAAGTTTTAGAAATACTCTGTCCATTTACCAGACATCAGAGTAGTTGATGCTTTCTGTTTAAGAGGTGGCCAGCCACTTGTCTTGGTGAACATGCCGAATAAGTGAGGTCTAATTTTTTATTTTTCAGCCAGTAATTTTGGACGTTTCTCCTTCAAACATCTTGACTCTGTTGTCCTCTGTTTCTTTCCCAGCTAAACCTGGTGGTCGTGTCAGGTGTCAGTACTTCCCCGCAGTGGACAAGGTGCTTTTTGTGGACGACTATGCAGTAGGATGCAGGAAAGACCTGAATGGCATCCTGCTCCTCGACACAGCCCTCCAGCCTCCAGTGGCCAAGCCCGAGGACATGGTGCAGCTGGAGCTGCCGGTCACAGAGGTAAGAGAAGACTGCACCACTGTGCCCATGTTCTTTTCACAGAGGCACCAGGAAGCACCTTTCATGATGGTTACTGCCATCTGATATGTGACACCAGTTAATTTTTTTTGCCCAGATATACATGTGAGGCTTTTGTTTAACAATCAGGCCTCTATCAGATGGCATGCTAGTTAAAACCATTGACAACAGTCATTCAGCCAGTGACGTATTTGCAAAAGTGTAAATGCTCCCTGGGCTATGAGTCAATCTGGCATTCCTCACACTTATTCATTTCCAAGGCACTCAGTACAGAACCCAAACAGCAGAGGGACATTAAGAGGAGGGCCTCTAATGAGTGTAGCCCTCCCCTTTGCTAAAGCTTTGAAAGTCCAGAGGTGCGTTGTAATAGTCTATTTTGCTAAGGAAGGATGTGAAATGACCAAGACGTATTTCAGCAGAGCTGTTCAAATTCACTTAATTATAAGGAAAGGAGCTTCAGTGCTATCGCGGTTCTCTTGTATATGAAACGCTGAACCATTCTTAATGAAATGAAAGGAAAAAATTTGGTTCCCACAATCAATTTTGGTAGCCACCTTTACGCAGCTCAACCTCGTAGTTGCACCTGGGAAGCATGTAGTGGCATGTTGGATATGAAACACCTACTCACCATGTAAGTCCCAACCAGATCATAGACCAGTGGTTTAGGAAGCTCACTGTTGGATGGATATGGTTCCTGTATGTACTAAACCTTGTTATCCATTATTTGCTGATCATGATCAAGATAAATGTCACATTATGATTTCTGTTAAGTTTAAAGAGTGATTGCACCTAAGTGAAGGATGTTGCAAGTCTTCATTATTTGCATAGATAGACAACACTTGATAAACAGTAAAACAAATATGAAGTAGATTGATGATGTTACACCTCCTCACTGTGCACACTGCACAAGTAATTTAGTGATAAATATTCAACCTTTGTTGTATTGCAATTGATAACTTGTATTGTTGTTGATGACGATAACGTTATTGTTTTATTGTCTAGCCTGAATTTGTCTGAAGAAAACAGCAAAGTCAGCAGCCCTTTCTCAAAGCAGCTTTTTCTCTGCCTTCCCACTTTCACCCTGTGTTTGTTCATGGGGAGGGTCCGCCCAGGGTTAAAGTGACAGGAACGATCCGACTTCATTGATTAATAACTAAATATATTTAGTTATCAGTTTGTGGGTGAAGAGGGACAGAGACGAGCAGACACACAAACACACACATACACGCACATACAGACAGTGTTTTTTCCGCAGATTATGATGCAACGTAATGTTTTTACTTCATTGATGCAGAAGAAGCGACACCTGGTTTATCCAGGAACATAAATATGAATTCAGCAGGTTTTTATTAAAGTGATAATCAGTTGACTAGTGGAGTAATGCATCTCAGTGCAGTGGCGCTGATTTAATTAATATCATGATTTATATTGATATCGAATGCCAGAAAAAATGATCTTGATTCGATTTTTTTCTATATTGCCACATGAACTTTCATCCCAAACCTATTAGGCTGGAGATTGGGGTTACACAAATAAATTAGACTCCAACAGTGAGTTTGCATCAGTACTGACATTCCTACCACATGCAACGTGTTCATCATGCAACATACTCCCTACAAAGGATGATCCTGTGCTACTACCATACAAACATGTACTCATTAACTGATCAGACCAAGACGGACATTACATATTGTCAAGAAGATGTCAGCAACTTCAACAGGTTCAGTTTATATTTTGGATCAAATGGTGTATGTTCATCTTTAGCTGCTCATCTATTAAACAACATTAAGAATATTGAGTGATATCTCCTGTTAAACGATCAAAAATATTTTAATCTGACATAGCTCTGTCACCTGACTAACTCCAGAGTATGGGCACATGTTGTTTCTGAATAATAACCAGTAGACAAGTTGTCCTTATTGCTGAGGACTGAGGTCTGAAAAAATGTGACTACAAGTTTCCATCTTTTTCACGCGGTGGTTGTTTTTGGAAGTTTTCTTTAAAGGGCCGTCTGTACTACAGTATTTAATTTAGGTTTAATTTGGTTGATGTGTTTGTACATTTGAAAAGTCTGGCTACACAACACACTGATATACTGGCTGAATTGATACTGGCTGACATTGTTGGATAGAAACCCTACTTCCTCTCTAGATATGCTACCTAAAGCTCTGGGTGTGGCAGAACACAAGTTTTCTGTGTTTTTGGATCAGGAAGTGATATAGCACAGGTTTATTAAATAATACATAAATCATGTCACACCAATAGTTGGTACTCCATCCTATGCCCAGGCTACATAGTCATCATAAATACTAACTAAGACCTGGGTGTAATCTGTTCACTCCCTTTTCCTTTCTCGTGATATGCTCCAGTAACCCCACACCTATGGGCAGTAAGCAGCTCGAATTTAACCATGAATTCTCACCTCATACACACAAAGCAGGAGAAAATGACCCAATGACAGGATAGCCAGTCATGTATACAATGGTTAAAATGTATTTGCTCGATCATATAAATAAGGAAGTTCATTACATCATATTTTTAAAGCTTTATCTGGGGATCAGACTTAAGTCTGCTTCAATGGTCCATGGCAAAAAATAGTCAAGTGTCCATGGACATTAAATAACTGTAAAAGTCAAGGACTTTGAGGCAGATTTTAAATCTAAAAGCTAAAAGTTCAACTTCACTGTGAAATCAAAATGTTCTGCATAAACACTTTTCTGGTTGTTGTATGCAACACAATAGGACAGACCATAACCATGTGTTCTGCAACTTCACCAGTTGGTGGAGGCAAACCACTGTTTAACAGGATGTAGTCTGATACGGTGATATCAGGCCCTCTAAAGAGGATGTCCCCTGTCTTTGCATTTTAATGTCATTGTTAAGGTCATCAGATATTTCTCTACTTTCTATTTTGTTTGTGGACATGTACAATCACATTACAGCTTTTATGACCCTCCAATCAAATTGAAACCTGCCAAAATGTCTCACGTGACTGCACAGTTAACACAAACACCACAAAACGGTGATCATCATAGCAAAAGTGAAAATGTTTGATCTGTATCATGGAACTTATCTTTACTGCATGTCTGTGTTTGTGTCTGTTTCAGGCCCAGCAGATGCTGTCAGCCTGTCAAGAAAAGATTGATGTGTCTAACACAGAGGGCTACGAACTCTTTATCTCCCAGCTCAAAGAAGGCCTGAAGAATACCTCACATGAGACGGCAGCCAATCACAAAGTGGCAAAGGTAAGTCTGGCAGCCTTACACTAGCTGTATATACCATATGAACTAGGGATGGGCATTCGATTAAATGGTCTTTATCGATCGTCGGGAGAATTAACGATCGATTTTCGATTAATCATACATATTTTTGAATTAAAATTAACTATTTATAGGCTATATAAAAATGCTGTAAAAATAGAAAAAACACAGCGTGCTTCCTCATTGAGGTCTTTATTACAAGATGAACAACTCTTGTGGCAGTTAAACGGGATCCGTTAAATAGTTACTCTTGAAAATATGCGCAGCTGTACTCTCAGCTAGCCGCTGAGTGCTAGCTCGATTTGACGGTTCTCGACCTCTCAGTCTGGTTGTTGTCACGTCCTCACTCCCTGAGCCCCTCACCCAGACCCGGGTCTGTCCGGGTTCCCCTCCGCGTGGACTGAGGGTCCGTGTGCGGACATGCAGCCGAGCAGCCGAGTGGAGGATAGCACCGGACTGCTTCCTCCAGCTGCTAACATCCTTGCTGTGCTGCGTTCAGGGCAACTCGGATATTCCAACCTCCCGACACATAGCGAACATGCACTAGTTTTCCTCAATGAAAAAATAATATCATCAACGAAATTCTTAATGATCAATTAATCGATCGTCGATTAATTAGGCCCATCCCTAATATGAACAAAGCTCCACCATTTGTCCTCATATCAGCTTTGCAATAATAACAATTCAGTTTAATTCGCCTTAAGTGACAAATAAAAATCATGTTCAGCACTTGAGAGGGAGAGCCGGTCAGGAATGATAAAAAAGGCATCTAATGCGATAATCAATGATAGTGATAGCATTTAACTCTAGAAGGTCAAAGGTCATCAAATGTGTGACATCATTGGTGTTTTACAGGATTTAGTCTGATATAGTGATAAATGGAATTATACACACCCTCCAAAGATGAAGGGACCCCTTAATCATCACAGTATAACATCAAGTCAGATGAACTTCAGGGACATCAATCTGTCCCTTTTCTAGGAAGCACAAGTGATTGTGAATCAATTCCACCTGCTTTTGTGCAAATGAAAGTAACAGGTGCAATGGAGAAGCAAAAGCAAGACAACGCCCAAAAAGGGAATGGTTTTGCATGTGGTGACCACAGACAGCTGGTGCCACTGGCACCACCTTCTCTTCACAGATGAGAGTGTGTTCACACTGATCACATGTGATGCTGTAGTGAACGTTATGCTGCCTGTAACATCATCCAGCATGACCGGTTTGGTGTTGGGTCAGTGATGGTCTTGGTTGGCTTATCCTTAAAGGGTCGCAAAGACCTCCATCTCATTGCCAACGGTACCTTGACTGCTGTGAAGTACAAGGATGAAATCCTCAGAGAGATTTTCAGACCTTCACTGGTGCAGTGGACCCCAGGTTCCTCCTGGTGCAGGACAAAGCCCGGCATCATGTGGCCAGTGTGTGTAGGCAGTTCCTGGATGACGAAGGCATTGATGCCCTTGACTGGCCCTCACATTCCCTGGAACGAAATCAAATTGAGCACCTAAAGGACGATGTGTATATTTGTTATGACGTTATGACATTCATACTTCATAATGAATGAATCTAAATAAGCTGTAGATTGCGTCATTATCAGACTAGGCTATTGAGCATATGATTAGAAATTATTTTCTGATCAAATATAAGCTTTTGATTTTCTTGTCTTGTAAAGATATCATGGAATTTTATTTGCACCATATTATTGGTTTGACCTTGACCTTTGATTGATCAGTTGATAAATGAACCTGACCTTATATCCTATCATTCACTTATCACAGTCCATACACTGAATGAGTCACCAAGGAGAGTTATGACCATGGTTCCTGATTGCTTTTCAGTTGCTATGCAGTGATAACACAACTTTGTTATGATGCTCTGAAATGAAAACACACCAGCATCAGAAGATATTCATAAGATTAGACAATGTGATGTGTGTTTGTTTCTGCTTCTGATCTGCATTTCCTCTGATATCTTCTAATCCTATATCTTCTCTCAGTGGGCAACAGTGACCTTCCACCTTCCCCACCATGTGCTGAAGCTGGTGGCCAGCGCTATTGTCAGTGAGCTGAAGAAAATCAACCAGAACGTAGCTGCCTTGTCTGTGGCCTCATCCATCATGGACAGGCTCTCCTACCTCTTGTCAAGTGCCAGGCCTGAGCTTGGGGTGGGCCCTGGGCGTTCTGTAGATAGGTAAGTAAGAAATTAGGCATAATAAATCCCAAAAAATAAATATTGGAACATTGTGGTTTATTGAATCAGGTTAATTGTTTTCACAAAGTCATTTGTTTAAAAAAATATTAATTTGAAAGCAGGATTTATTACTAATTGATTATCACTTGGTACATTTGGTGTTTATGCATTTAAAAATAATTTTCTTATGAAATATGACCCATGAGGGGTAGGGCTCTACAATATGAGGAAAACATGTGAATAACATTGTTGAATATCGCCATGACGATATGACTTGCGATAAATATACTTAAACATTCCTTGGCTACGGACAAAGGGACCAAAGACAGCTCCACAGCCCGCCAAGGAGGTGCAAAGCCCGGCCACAGGGCCACCAAGTCCATGGCAGACAGAGCCATGCCCAACTCCTCTCTGTCCACTCAGTGTTAATTTGGGATCTTTTCTTACATATTAGGGTGTGAAAGTTTTTTTTTATTATTATTATTTTTTTTTACAGTTTTGTCAGTAATTTACTGCTCCTGTGTGACTCTATCATTCTTCCTGTGCGCTGCTCCAACCGTGTCAAAAAAGCGCTCCCTGCCAGCTCCATACCTGGTCTAAGTTTACAAATCTGATTGTTTATACCGAGATGATTCATTGACAGAAAAAAAAGTCAATGATCTGAATATCTTTAATATATTAGCATATATATTATATATTATATATTAGCTGGGCTCCATCTGATTAGCCAAATCGATATGAACAGTGTGAATGTGTGGCGCATGGCACACCATTTATCGCAGTTTTTAGCGATACGCATAGCGCATCCTTGACATCTCGATGGCGATAAATATGGATATATCGTGCAGCCCTACTGAGAATTACATGTATGATCTGTAATCCAACTTATTGTAAGTCGCTTTGGATAAAAGCGTCAGCTAAATGAAATGTAATGTAATGTAATGTAAAACATGTATACAACACAGGTCTCACAAGTAGTCTGCTACTAAACAGTCACCGTTACACATTCCTCAGCAGCTTACAGGAAACTGGGCAAGGTTCTAAACTGTTTGACTCTCTGCAGATCCCTGATGTACAGTGAGGCCAACAGGAGGGAGACGTTTACTTCGTGGCCACATGCTGGCTACAGGTGGGCTCAGCCCGACCCAATGGCTCAAGCAGGTTTTTACCACCAGGTGGGTGAAGAGACAACTCAGCTCAGCTCACGGGAGCAGCATAGTCTGTAGGCTCATACACATTCACAATACATGCATGCAGTTAGTGGCTATAGGCCTGCACAAAATATTATTGGTGTTACTGAAAGATTATTCAGTCAGTGGAAGAAATGGTAATATTTAACAGAATGTAACCACAGCAACTATTCCTGTCAAACCAGTGTTCCTAATGTAAGTGAGTCATCAGTAGCAGTCCAAACGTTGGCAACAATGGTTATAATACACAAAAAGGTTATATGTTTTCAGAAGTTCTTTCTGTCCATCCCTCAGTCTATCCGTACCGATCCTGTAAACAATGTCTCACAGGAACACCTTGAGGGAAAACTAATTAGTATTTAATGTCCACGGTCAAATTCATTGTGAGCTCACAAAACATTTTGGGCTATACCTTAAGATTTATGACATATGCTGAATGCATGTTTAATTAAATTCCTTTATAAAACTAAATAACTTTAGTTATATTTTTACACCTGTTAATCTCGCTTACTTCCCAACAGTGTCTGACACATGACAGTGGCTTCGGAAATATTAAGACCTCTTCATCTTTTTTACTCAATATTTTGTAGATTTTGTTTGAATTGATATTTGTCATTTTAGAACCAAATAACCTATAATGACCGAGTTAGAAATGTTTTTCACAATGTTTGTTAAAATTTCAACTGAAGCCACTGTTGCTTTGTAAGTATTAAGAAGCTCTAATAATCCTTCTGTGTCTCCACAGCCTGCCTCAACAGGGGACGACAGAGCCATGTGTTTCACCTGTAGTGTGTGTCTGGTCTGTTGGGAACCTACAGATGAGCCATGGTGAGTGCACGTCATTAACTACAGTATGCATTTATTTAGCTGCTAGAGCAAACGCAAAGGTTACTGCCTGTTGTATGTTGGTCCACACATATCTGTAACGCAACATTTCTCCACTAAATCCAGGTCGGAACACGAGCGACATTCTCCCAATTGTCCGTTTGTAAAGGGCGAGCACACACAGAACGTCCCACTGTCAGTGACACTGGCAACTAGCCCCGCCCACTTTCCCAACGGCCACGACAGCTCTGACAAGATCGCCTGTTATGGCTTTGGCAGCTGCCCACAGTTCCTAGCTGCTGCTACCAAGAGGGGCAAGATGTGCATCTGGGATGTCTCCAAAATGATGAGGGTCAGATCATCAAACTGTGAACACATAAGAAATGATCATCTGTCCTTTTCTTTGCATCCAGACATGAAGGTGTTAAATGTTAGGAATGACCCCATATTAACGAGTGTGTGATTGTGTGATGAACAGGTGCATTTGAAGTTTGACATCAACCCGTACGACCCTGCAATTCTGAGGCAGCTGATCCTGTGTGGAGGCGAGCAAAGCCAGCAGACATTGACCGAGTCTCGGAGACCAACTCTGGCCTGGCTAGAGGAGTCCTCCTCCTGCTCTGACCTGCCAAAACTGGAGGGAGATAGGTGAGGCCCTCACATTCACTATACACACATCAACAACTTGTGCAATTGTTATGATGGAAAATCCCCCCAAATGTAAAATTCTCTCAAGTAATAGTTTATAGGGATGTCACAGAGACCAGTACATTGGTACCAAGTCGATACCAGTTTTCTAAAAAGGTCATGGTACTTTTATATTTATAGAATCTCGGGACAATATTTCTACAGCTTAGGGGACGTTACATTACATTTTTGTTTAATATAAAAATATTATGTAAGACGTTTAGAGTATGAATTTATATTTAAAATAAATAAAATGTTATTGGTGATGAAATGTGTGCTACTCACTGATCTTTCAGCTCTAACTCACTGTTTAATGAACTGTCACTCATGTGTCACTTCAGCAAGTGAATTCCTCTTTATTTTGGAATATCTCTTCTTTTATGAAGTAGTTCACAGCGGTCAAGAAAATAGTGATTAAATCAAGAACAAAAGGAAGAAACTAAAACAGCTGGAAACCAGTTACAGTTCATTCAAAAAAGATTTTCAGAGTTACGAGATATCATTTCTATTTACCTGCGGAGTTGAAGAGTTAATAAATAGATCCTCAATGTTATGATCATGCCCTCAAATTGAATGATCTTTAATCACACGCTAATGCCAAGAAACAGTTTTGACAACTGCAAAGAGAGTACTTTGTTTCATCACAGTTCTTAAATTTGGGTCGTGTCATGTTAGTCATGTTTTCTTAACAACATCTTCTCTTCTAGTGACGACCAGTTGGAGGATTCAGATAGTGATGAGCATTCCCGATCAGAGTCAATAACGGGTACTTTAATTAAAATGTTTAATGAATGTATTTAGTTTGCATATTAGAATTGTATTTTCCATCACTCATACTGTGGTGTGAAAAGGAAAAATCTCAGCTCTTTCCTTTTTTCCATTTCAGGTCAGCAGTCTCAGTGGGAGAGCATGGACGTTAGCCTAGGAGTGACAGCGCTGAGTGTGCTCCAGCAGCCGGAGAAGCTCCAGTGGGAGGTGGTTGCCAGTGTGCTGGAGGACACGGTCAAGGACCTGGAGGAGCTGGGTGCCAACCCCTCATTAAACCAAGTCAAGGCCCACAGCCAGGCCAAAGGAAAAGATAAGGTCTCTGACCACCACAACATTCCCCTCCCTTGCCTACTGGCTGGAGGCCTGCTCAGCTATCGCTCAGCATCCAGCACCCCAATGGCTGGGCCCCAACCCACAGCCCCAGCAACAACACGCAGGACCACAGAACTAAGAACTCAGGGCCCTGAGCCCTTTCACTCTGGGCCTGTACAGGACCAAGGTCCCATGGAAATAGAGATATGCAATCCCCAGACTGCAGCCCAGCAGCAGGGCCTCTCTAATCTAGCAGGTTCTCATCCTCCAAGCCCGTCTTCTCTGCAGGCTGTGCACAGGACTATACCCGTGCTGCTGCTGTACAGCATCAGAGATGTGGATGACAAATCCTCAGGGCAGGTGTTTGCCCAAATGAACAACCTTATGAGCAAGGGGCTGCACGAGGAGGGCTTCACTGTGCCACAGATCATAGAAATGGAGTTTGACACACATGAGCAGCTTCTTCTTCAGGATCCCCCAATCACCTACATTCAGCAGTTTGCTGATGCAGCAAATAATCTGGCAGGGTTAGATGGTCACGTGGACAAATGGAGCACACTGGCTGCGGCGAGTGTCTCTGCCCCGCCTCGACCTGGAGCGCTGGTGCAGTGCTTGAGGCTGCCCAAACAGCTGGAAGAGGAGAATCTTTATGTGGACTCAATAACACCCTGCTGGGATGGTGTGCACCTTCTAGTCGGCCTGCAGCCATGTAGCGCTGAATCTCTTAGTGCCACAAATCAAGTTGAGGCCCTCAACAATCTCAACCGCCTGCATTCTGCCCTTTGCAGTCAGCGCAAGGGAGATCCCCTACACCCAGTGGCCAACGGGGTGGAAGGCCACCACCCAGGAGACTCCCCATCTCACACACCCCTCATTCTGCCCCCGGGTGATCAGCAGCAGCAGAGGTCCACAAGTGGTGGGAGCGGAGGGGGCTACCTTGCACTCTACAAGCTCAACTACTCTACCCGTATTGTCACTTTGGATGAAGAACCTGTGAAGGTGCAGCAGATCTGGGACCCTTGTGATGCAATCACCTCTCATATATTGCTACCTCCAGATGTGCTGGATGGCAGGGAGGATGACAGCGAAGAAGCTCCTGAGGAGGCTCTTCCCTCTGCTCCAAAAAAAGGCCTGTCTGGGTTTGGAACGGCCCCGACAGGTTCTGCTGGCTCTGGAACTGGGACTGCTTGTGGAGCAGCCACAACCAGCAGCAGCGCTACTGTCACTAGTCCCTCCACCTCTGCCTCCAGTCCCAAAGACTGCAAGAGGTTAGAGGTGGCAGGCCTGGGACACCTGGTGGTGACCACAAGGGCAGGATACATTATGATTTTGGACCTGTCCACGTTAGAGGTCCTGGCCAAGGTGGAGCCGCCTAAGAAGGAGGGGTCAGTTGAGGAGACAGACCCCTTTGTTTCAGTCACCTATTGCTCTGGGACCGATCGCCTTTGTGCCTGCACTAAAGGTGAGATGTTATTTCTGGACCTGTTTTCCTGTAGAGAACAACACTGTTGACTACGGGGATGAGAAGGTCAGGTTTAACTCATCCTGAATTTTGTTTTCACACAGGTTCTTCCATATTTTTTTGTTTTATTGTGATTCCTGTTGTGGTTTCTGTTACCTCTCAGGTGTTCAGGAATAGTGAGGCCTTTTCACTGACAAATGTTGGATATTTTCTATTTATATGTAGGCCGTTACGATTCTTAAACTGAGACCAAATGTCCCCGGTTTCGTGTAGTGATTCCAGAAGAGGGAACCATGACATAGCACAGAGATGATGCACGGCTTCATACTGTATAGTACCGGTACTGGTATTTTTTTGAGTACATAGGACTTAACTAACTAACCCTAACCCTTTAAACAAGCTGATACATTAGTCATACCAGAAACCTCTCATAGGCTGTAGTTATAAATACAAGTTAACATTAAGAACTTCAGGTGATGGGCAGTAGGCAGGCTGTCTCTCATGCTCTCTCTCACACGCAAACACTCGTTATGATAATTGTTATGACATTCGTTTTTTAAGACTGTCTATATAATATTTACTGTTATTGGATGGTATGTGCTGACTAACATGGATATTGTGGAGTTTTGGAAATCTGATATATATATATATATATATACTCGCTGGAGTGAACATTTATACGATCTGGACAGAACCAAGTGTTTTTGACCTGAACAGATCTGTTAATCTGTATGTAGTAATAGTGATAGCACCACCTACTGTCAAAACGAGGTAAGCGTCATTTTATAACTTTAATTCGATTTACATACATTTTGTTACCTTGTGGTCTGAACTTAGTGTGGACCATAATGATTCATTAGTGGACGTGGTTCGTCATTGAGTGACGGACCCAGGAAATGATGTGGTTATTCTTCCCCTGGTGTGCAAAGCTCATGTAAAACTCTGTCCCATGTTGTACTGCTTCAGTGCCTACAGGTAAATTATCTGTTAGTGTTCATTTTGTTTCTTCTCTCTTCTGAAGGTGGAGAACTTCATTTCCTTCAAATTGGAGGCGTGTGTGACGATGTAGATGATGGAGACATGTTTATTGATGGCCCCCTTTCTAAAGGGGCTGAAATGCTGCTTGAGGGGGCCAAGCCCTCCTCCAACCCTTCTAGCCCAGGGATCACAGGTAGAACTGACACAAGACACTCACTCATTACTTTGTTTGCCTCTCTGTGATACTGTTGGGACATTGAATCTGATGAGCTACTGATCTTTGTGCAGGAGTGGACCTCCTGGTGGACCAACCGCTGAGCACGGAGAGCCTGATGTCATTGGTGGAGCTGACACGCTTTGAGACATTGATCCCCCGCTTCTCAGCCACAGTGCCGCCATGTTGGGTGGAGGTGCAGCAGGAGCAGCAGCAGCGACGCCACCCGCAGCACCTTCACCAGCAACACCATGGGGATGCAGCCCAGCACACTCGCACCTGGAAGCTTCAGAGTGACAGGTATCTTTAACACTAAATCATCTATCCAAACAGCAAATACCAGTAGTAAATTCTACATTGACAGTTGTCTTACTTTTGTGGGAAGGCTGGGGACTTTTATTTGAACATTGAAGCAGTTGGTGACCCATATTCTCTCTGCAGCTCCAGCTGGGACGAGCATGTGTTTGAGCTTGTGCTGCCAAAAGCCTGCATGGTTGGCCACGTGGACTTCAAATTTGTCCTGAATGCCAACATAGTCAACATTCCTCAGATCCAGATCACTTTACTGAAGAACAAGGCTCCTGGGCTGGGTAAAGTCAGCGGTGAGAATTTTTATTCAAACATTAATCTGAGATGGTAGATTGTTCTGTTCAATAACGGTGTTTTGAACAAGCATATGCATGGACTTTTAGTGATATGGTATCAAAAGATGTATTTTATCTTTTCGCAAGTAACTCAACTGAACTGATATGTTGATGATACAGTTTCTAGCAGATTTTTAGCTTACAGGTAGAAGTGCCTGTGTTTAACCGTTGCTTTTCATGTCTTTAACAGAGACAGCGGTGGACCGACAGATCTCCTTTCCCCTCTCTAGTGTCCTCCATGCCAATGGGGAGAAGAATGGTCAGCCAGTGCTGCATGACTTCACAGAGGACATCCAGTTCATGGACATAGAGGAGACATCAGGTTAAAAATTTGCCTGTGTAGTTTTACATCTGTTTTATTTGAGTATTACTCTACTTTTTCTGAAAGACAGTTATTAATCCCTCAATTTGTCCAGCAAATAGCTGTTACCCAAAAAAATATATAAACTGCCTTTATCATTATTTAGGAATAATTAATCATGTTTACTAAAAATGTCTTTCTATACGTTTCTTTGTGTAGTTGTGTTACATGATGTCAAGTCTGATCAGATGTCAGTGTGTGGCAGATATGCACTGCTAATGTGACAAATAAACAACAAGGGATGTGAGTTAGCATGGTTTTGATTGGCTACAGCAAACCAGAATTAAGACACTGCCCTGCCTTGCAGCAAATAATGAGCCAGGATCTTTTTCAACAATTTTTTTTTCCAGATTCTCCAGCGAAACAAACAGCCCAGTGTTCAGTCGGTCACATGATGTTAAATGCTGACCCTAGTATAAAGACTATATTTTAATCAGCAGTTATGTTTTGGTGCTACAAATCATGAATTTATGCATACATAAAGGAGAACACAGCTGGAATGTATTCTCCCTTACAATCCATTTGTTATTGTGAATTCTTATTCATGGTCACTGGTTTTTCATTAGCTGTGTTCAATTAACAGACAAGGACTGCCCACCTGTCATTAACATTTTCTAATATTCAACCATGATGTCTCACATTTCCTGATCCATCTTTAAGAGGGCAGAAGGTTCCCAGATGCAGATGCAGATGCATTTTATTTATCCCAACAAAGTCAAATGTGTGTATTATGTCCTATGTTTAAAGTAGAGTTTTGTATGTTTGTCGTAGGGTCCATGTTGTGTCCATTCCTAGAGGACCATAAGGAGGATATCCTGTGTGGTCCAGTGTGGTTGGCTAGTGGCCTGGACCTCTCTGGCCATGCAGGCATGCTCAGCCTCACCAGCCCCAAACTGGTCAAAGGTAATAACAGTTCTCTCTGTATGTTTGTGAGAAGTCACTGTCTGACGCTGACCTGACCACAGCTTTCAACTAAATAGTGTTAACAGTCATCCATGGAATTGTAAATGCATCAATGTTTCTCACTTGTCCTTTTCGTCCCTGCATTGTAGGCATGGCAGGAGGAAAGTACCGCTCCTTCCTGGTTCATATTAAAGCAGTGAGTGACAAGGGCATGGAAGACGGTCCCCGGCCTTTGGTTAGAATGCCAAGTGCCAAACCCCAGGGCACTAAAGCGCACTCACTGTCCACACTGCTGCAACGGGCTCAGGCCTCCAAGGTACAAATTCAGTCTTGAGATTTGTTAGAATAATTTTTCTCAATCAAGACACAGATCTAATTTTTCAGAGGTATAACTGTGCCAACTTGGTGTAATTTGTGGTCCAGAATGACTGACCATGGCTGCCAGAATCAAATTCAAGTCACTAATGGCATACAATGTAACGTCTGTCCTCTGGGCTGCGCCCATGGTCGTCCGAGGAACGTCGACATCCCTGCAAGGGAGTAACAGTCCAGACTGTCCTTGTTTGTGGTTTCTTAAAATGTATACTTAGTCCGAGTAATAAATCTAGTTTTTTGTCATATTTTAGTCTTTTAAAGTTATCAGCAGATTACTTGAAAAAAAGTTGCTAACAGTATGCAAATTTTAATTTTCATATAATATTTTATCAAACTTTTTTTTAGGATAAAAGGACAAATAAGTCACAAAATGACAGTTTGTATGATTAATCATTTGGGGTTTTCTGTCAATTTTTTGGCCTTAGTCTTCGGTGTAGAAGACTGTGTCTCATCCAGTAAAACAACTCGCTAGGTTAGATATCTAACTTCTGCCCAAAATACTTTATTCAAGTCCAGAGCCAATCCTCCACATAAAATGACAGTAGATGCTGCAAATGGATCTCATTTAAGTAGACCAACACTCAAAATACACAAACCTGTCATAAAAAAAAGATTGCCCACTTTAGCTGGCAATGTAGTAATGGCCTTTTGTTGAGACGCAAACATATTATGAAAGCCCACTGGCTTTAGTGTCTGTTCCAGGCTCTTTAAACCTTGGTGGTAAACCACCATACATTTCCACCAGTTTTCAGCCTGTAACTAAGGACCATTGTATTTAAGGATGTGTCATCAACCTGATGACATACAACCTGAACAATATGACATGCCCACTGATAGTGTCACGGTTCACACATATGTGAAGCACCTTATTTCTGGCTCTGAATGGTGGAAAACTAAGTGTGTTAACTGAATTGGAACTGAATAAATTACAGTGACACTACAGAGACATAATCATGATTGTTAATCTGTTTCTTTTCTGTGTTTGTTTGTGTGTGTGTGTGTAGGACAAGGTTTCTGCAGTGAAGACGGAGACACAAACACCTTCTAAGAAAGTAGAAAACCTTCGAGGATGTGACCTACTGCAAGAAGTTTCAGTTACAATCAGAAGGTTCAAAAAGACGTCAATACCCAAAGAGAGGTCAGATCACGTGACATCATGTTCTGTAGTCTTTGCTGCACACCCTGCAGCTGATAACTTAAGACTTGACCTTCTTTGTGGTTCTGTGCTTTTCAGGCTCCAACGCTGTGCCATGCTGCAGTTCCCAGACTTCCATGAGAAGCTGCTGGATGCGCTGTGTCTGTCAGAGGGCAGCCCAGCCACTGAGCATGCTCAAAGCCTCATCCTGGACATCCTGTGCTGGCTGGCTGGGGTTTTCACCAACGGACCTTGCAGGTAGGACTTTAGACAGAGCACAGAGAAAGTAAACCAGTATCATCCAGGATATCTATGCGACTTTGACTTTGTACTTAAAAAAATAATATGTCTTGTTTCTTCTTTTTAGCTTAAGAGAGGGAAAGGAGAGGCTTCTGGCAAAAACCCGGACACGGCTAACGGATATTGTACGAGTGTGTTTCTTCGAGGCTGGCCGGAGCATAGCCCACAAATGTGCTCGCTTTCTTGCCCTTTGTATAAGGCAAGTAACATTGTTGTTTTTAGGTCTTTACCAACTCCAGGAACTTGGAGAAAGCCTTTCTGTTGAAGTAGTTTCTTGATAAAGTTTGGCTTTATGTGGAGATAATATTGAAAATGTTGTTTTATTTCTTACTGTAGCAATGGGAAAGGAGACCCAGGTCAACAAGGCTTTGGTGTGAGTCTTCTAAAGGCTCTGCTTGATAATATGCCTTACTTGCCTGCAGCAGCAACAGGTGGTAAGTAACTAAACAGCAATACAGAATGAACCACAGCTCCTATCCCCTGTTTCTCCTCCATGGCTTTAGTTTAAATGTTCTGACCTGTCTCTCCTTTCCTTTCAGGCTCAGTGTTCTGGTACTTTGTGTTACTGAACTATGTAAAGGAGGAGGACCTGGCGGGCTGCAGCACAACCTGCGCCTCTCTGCTCACTGCCATCTCTCGACAGCTGCAGGAGCGCCTCACTCCACTGGAGGCACTGCTACAGACCAGGTACCTATTTCATGATTCTCTTCCTGAGTGACATGTATGTTCTCCTAATAATGCAGTTTTCCCAATTACAAGTCTTTCCTCTCACCCCACTCTCTATATCCCCCCAGGTATGGCTTATACAGCTCTCCTTTTGACCCGGTGCTCTTTGACCTGGAGGTCAGTGGTTCCTCCTGTAAGAATGCCTTCAATAGCAGCATCGGCGTCCAATCAGATGAGATCGACCTCTCTGACATCCTTGCAGGTATCCAGTTAGTAACAAAATGCTACAGGCATTTAATTAGAGTTTTTTCAAACATGCACACTCTGGAGTGAAGATGCATCACTGAGTGAAAAATATCTGATGCTCAATATTATATAATCTTTATGTTTATTGTATCTGAACAATAATCGCTCTCCTCAATGTCTGATGTCCAGGCTGGGTTAACTCAACTTTCAGTCACTATTGACTATTCATTCCACCTTGTTGGCATGTTATCTACATCACATATTGTTGCATTATGCTGGAATCATTTCCATCCTAAGAGGCAGCATCTGCTCCTATTTTCTGGATGATTCACTTCATTGTCTTAAGCCTTTAGCGAATCTTTATCTACTTTCTTGCAGAACTCAGAATGATTTAGCACGCATACCTGAACGCACTGTTAACTTTATATATCACAGTCCACCTAGAAATCTTCGTAGATCTGCCTCAAAGTCTGCCCTTTATACGCCCACATTCAAACATAAATGATCAGTGCAAAGCATCTATGAATATTAAATGATCCTGCTGACCAATGGGCTTCCACGGTGAATCTTGGCGTCAAACAATGAGAATAGGGAGCCAAACCTTCTGACACTCGCATCAAGGTGTTTGTTACTGAGGTGGCGGTAAAGAGAGATTATTTGGTGGCCACAGCAGTGATGTCATCAATAAAGAAACCACAGTGATACACTGCTGCTGATGATCCAGTGAGTGAGAGTGAGGATGACAGAACAGTGCCTGATATAAAAACAAAAAATCTAATTCCACAGAAGCTCAATTCTGTAGCTTTAAAGGGGACACTCAGATGTTTATGTGAATGTTTGTTTCTGTGTCTTGCAGGAAATGGGAAAGTCAGCAGCTGTGCAGCAGCAGAGGGCAGCTTCACAGCGTTAACAGGACTCCTGGAGGTGGAGCCTTTGCACTTTACTTGTATTTCCACCAGTGATGGCACACGTGTGGAACGAGATGACACAAGCATGTTTACTGGTAAATATTTTCTTTCATTGATGTCATTTTTGGCTCAAGTTTCACTGTATGACCTGGTCATTGAACCTGTAACTCTTAAACCCAGTGAGTACTTTCGGCGTGACCCCGGCAGTGGGCGGCCTGTCGACTGGAACAGTCGGTGAAGCATCGACAGCTCTGAGCTCTGCTGCCCAGGTGGCACTCCAGTCGCTGTCACACGCCATGGTGTCGGCAGAACAGCAGCTGCAGGTCCTGCAAGAGAAACAGCAGCAGCTGCTAAAGCTGCAGCAGCAGGTGAAAGACTGACTTGATGTTACAGATTCAGTTTACACTGCAGAAAGCTCTTTTGATTTTATTGTTGACTTTTTCTCACAATAACCACAAACTGAGTTATACATTGTTTCTGGGTATAGTGTCTTACTCTTTGTCTGTGCTGAAAACAGAAGGCCAAGCTGGAGGCAAAGCTGCATCAGACCACCTCTGCAGCAGCCGCTGCCGCCTCTGGTGTGGGACCAATCCACAACTCTGTGCCTTCCAACCCCTCCTCCACTCCAGGCTTCTTTATTCATCCCTCTGATGTCATCCCCCCGACACCTAAAACCACACCTCTCTTCATGACCCCTCCTCTCACGCCGCCCAACGAGGCGGTGTCAGCAGCCTTCAGTGCTGAGCTCGCTCACCTGTTCCCAGGCTCCATGATGGACCCAGGGCCTGTCAACCTGGCTGCACACAAGAACACACAGAGAGCCAAGCCGGTTAGTAACATGCATCATGAAGCTTGGTTACTTAATGATAGCTGTTATCTAACTCTGGAGGAATGGTGTACAGTGTACCAGAATAAATCTGTAACTGCCATATACATCCATTTCACCACCAAGTTTTTCTTGGCCATAAATAGCAAAAATGTTTCAAGTTTCTTCTTAAGAACTATAACCATGAATTTCTCTATGCTACAGAGCCCCATTGGCAGTGGTCTCGCGTTGGCCATTTCCCAGGCATCTCACTTCTTGCAGCCTCCTCCACACCAATCCATCATCATAGAGAGGATGCACTCTGGTATGTCACGTCGCAATATTTCATTAAAACCAACTAGTTTTAATCATGTTTTACTTTGAAATCACATTGTTATATACCAGCCTCACACCACCATAGCATCAGTTCTCTAAACGGGAACATTTTAGAAAAAGTCTGCTCTCCTTTCCCCCAGGAGCTCGTCGCTTTGTTACCCTGGACTTTGGTCGTCCGGTCTTGCTCACTGACGTTCTGATCCCGACTTGTGGCGACCTGGCCTCCCTGTCTATAGACATCTGGACGCTGGGTGAGGAAGTGGATGGCCGCAGGCTGGTCGTTGCCACTGACATCAGCACACACTCTCTCATTCTACACGACCTGCTGCCGCCCCCTGTCTGCAGGTTCATGAAGGTCAGTGAGACAGATGGTTGACATAATGTTGTGAGTCTTCTGTGCTGTTGTTAAGTTACCATAATTATTTATCCTTGTTTGCTTTCTTTAACCATCAGATCACTGTGATCGGGCGCTACGGCAGCACCAACGCACGGGCAAAGATCCCTCTGGGCTTCTACTATGGCCACACGTACATCCTGCCTTGGGAGAGCGAGCTTAAGTTGATGCATGATCCTCTCCGGGGAGAGAGCGAGGCGGCCAGTCAGCCAGATGTAGATCAGCATTTGACCATGATGGTGGCGCTGCAGGAGGACATCCAGTGCAGGTAAGATGTGGATTTATCAAGTCTAGCACTAAACACATATTCCAGCTGCGTCCCCAGTTTGCTGTGTTCAATGACCTTAAAACAATGAATGTCATCATATGAGGCATCCTAACTTAGCATACTAATTTCTACAGCACCATGAGTGTAGGAACTCTGAACATGTTTCTACTTATAGCTGCACTTACATGCATTTGTAAGTTCACTAAAGCCATTGTTCTATAATGTTTTGATCCGAATCCAAGATCAAAACCAACGTTGTTAGTCAAATGTGATACATGAACATTAAAACTGTGTGAGCGAAGGGACTTAAATTTCCATGCGCTCTCCTGTTCTTGTTTACCAGGTACAATCTGGCCTGCCATCGACTGGAGACCCTCCTGCAGAACATCGACCTGCCGCCTCTCAACAGTGCTAACAACGCCCAGTACTTTTTACGAAAACCAGACAAGGTGGTGGAGGAGGACCAGCGTGTTTTCTCAGCCTACCAGGACTGCATCCAGCTGCAGCTGCAACTCAACCTGGCTCACCACGCTGTCCAAAGACTGCGCGTGTCCCTGGGTGCCAGCCGCAAGTCACTCCCCACAGCTGGTGGTGTGGAGGCCCAGGAGCTGGTTCATAGCTCCTCCACAGAGCAGCTGAGGACGATCATTCGCTATCTGCTGGACACACTGCTGAGCCTGCTGCACTCTAACAACGGTTAGTAGGAGGCAGGATACAGTTGGCTTTGCTGGCCCGTGAAATGATGTTTGCCTTTTCATGGACAGCATCATGAATAACACCATTGATTCATTCTTTCACGTCTGTTTGTTTCAGGCCATTCTGTGCCCTCGGTGCTCCAGAGTACCTTTCATGCCCAGGCCTGTGAGGAGCTCTTCAAGCACCTTTGCATCAGTGGAACCCCCAAAATTCGCCTTCACGCCGGCCTGTTGTTGGTACAGCTCTGTGGAGGCGAGCGCTGGTGGGGCCAGTTCCTTTCAAACGTACTCCAGGAGCTCTACAACTCGGAGCAACTGCTCATCTTCCCCCAGGACAGGTAGGGGACAATCATTTCCATCGTGGTTTCAACACATCATATATATCCTCATTTATTAGGGCTACTGCATTAGGTGGTGGTAGAAGAGATAGGACAGGGACAAGGGAGTCAGATGCACCAAAGGTCTCTGGTAGCATTTTAACATCTTGGTCACTAAGTGCCATTATTTTAAAACTTGGTGTTATTTTCATCAACAGCCATTCAATATATTACATCCTTTGATTACGCTTATGTATTATTATTGTTACTTGCAGCTTCAAATGTGTATCCATGCAGAAGAAATTCAAAGAAGGCATCTAGGCTGGCACTGGACATGAGGCTCCACAGCCTGGTTGGCTGTGTGTTAAACTGAAGCTGCTTGACGCACATACAGCACTAACTCCATCTCTCTCCATTTCAGGGTGTTCATGCTCTTGTCCTGCATTGGCCAAAGATCTCTGAGTAACAGCGGTGTGTTGGAGGGCCTCTTGAACCTCTTGGACAACCTGTTGTCTCCCCTGCAGCAGCCACAACTGGCAGCTATGCGGAGGACTGAAGGTAAGCAAACCCTCCCTGTGGTATGTCAGACACCTAAAGCTGGTAGACGTAACAACTTACGAGGACACGAGGAGTCATATGTCTTTGTAGATGTGCACATTTACATTGATTCATGTGGCAGATTATTCATTGGCCAAAGGAAGTAAAAGTGTGTGTGTTTTCCAGGTGTTTTAGATATCCCGATGATCAGCTGGGTGGTGATGCTGGTTTCAAGACTGTTGGACTATGTAGCCAGTATAGAAGACGAGGCTTCGGGTGGAAAGAAGCACCTTGGTGGAAAAGAGCGGGAGAGAACATTTACAGGTAAATTAGTTGAGTTTCTGAGGGTTTTATTCCACTTCAAAAGATTTAGTTTATTTGAATTATTGAAAAGATAACAAGAATGGCTGATCACTTTTCAATCTACCTACTAATTCCACAAATGTCTGTCTTTATATCTCACGACTTGTTCATCTAAGCGGGTATGCACTTGGCATCTGTATTGGCCCAAGAAAGTGCTTTGCTTTGCGTGCTATGTAAATATCCAAATGGCTGCCAGATAATTTTGATGATTATTTTTATTTCACCACTTCAGACCGACACAGACTGGTACATATCTTCATCATGGCAACAACATTCAAAGAATTACATACTGTTTTGGCAATTTCTCTTCAAACTAAAAGCACGATGTTTGCTTTATTGCTGCAATGCTTTATATCGAGCTGAATTATAGAGCTTTTATGCGTCTGAAGGTTGTATTGAGTGCTTGATAGACCTCTAAAATAGCCGACATGTAATGTTTGAAAAATAACAAAAGTTTTGTGTGGCTGTCTTCTCTTGATCCCTGATCAATCACTTAAATTGAATATCTATTGAAAGACTTGGATGAAGTAAATTTCATATGATTTTAGTTCTTACTTTTCCAACACAGTGTAGTGTTTTCCAGTGTCTGTGAACTGATGTGTTGTTGGTCTGTCCTTCAGGTATTCAGTGGAGCTTCATCAATAACAGCCTCCAGTCTCAGAACTCCAGCAGGTCTGCTAAAAGCAGCAGCAGTCTGGACAGACTCTACTCCCGCAAGATCCGTAAGCAGCTTGTCCACCACAAGCAGGTAAATGTGTCTCATTCCAGCACCAGCGCACCATCACACTTTTAGTATAACAGCCATATACAGAGTAATATGTGAAAATGTGTATAAAAGTGTATGAAATGCTTTTGCTGTTCTTTTATTTATCATGCCCTTTTTATTGTAGCAGTTAAATCTATTGAAAGCAAAACAGAAAGCTTTGGTGGAGCAAATCGAAAAGGAGAAGATCCAGAGCAACAAAGGCTCCTCGTACAAACTGCTGGTGGAACAGGCCAAGCTCAAACAAGCTACATCTAAGGTGAGCAGCTCATCACACACTGCTGCATTGAGCTTAGTCTGCGGTACCACTATGTTCTCACCTCAGGAATCAATTTGGGGCAGCGTATGTTTTACAGAGCATTGCCGCTATGCTCTGTGAAATGAAAGCAGACTGTATTTTAATATCAAAATAGACAACATACTAGAGGCTTTGCTCTGTTGTGGTGGGATTTAACCAGTCAGGTAATATCTAAAATCTTGATGCAGTTTTCCTGTGAAGTTCGTCATGTGTCAATATATTATAGAAACAATGGATGCTTATCCTCCCTCCTTCTTGCAGCACTTTAAAGACCTGATACGTCTGCGGCGGACGGCTGAATGGCCCCGCTCCACATTGGACACAGAGTCCCCAACAGCCAAAGAAGCCCCAGAAGTCGAACCTCTGCCCTTCACACTGTCCCATGAACGCTGCATCTCTGTGGTTCAGAAGCTGGCCCTCTTCCTCCTCTCCATGGACTTCACCTGTCACGCTGACCTGCTGCTCTTTGTCTGCAAGGTAATCATCTGACACCGCTACATGGGCTTGTTAAATGCATGAATCTGTAAATACTGTAGATACCTATAATCATAAATAAATGATTTTCTTACCCGCTCAGGTCCTAGCTAGGATCGCCAACGCCACAAGACCCACAATCCACCTGTGTGAAGTTGTGTCTGAGCATCAGCTGGAGCGCCTGCTGCTCCTGCTTGTTGGGACAGATTTCAACCGGGGGGATATCTCCTGGGGAGGAGCATGGGCACAATATTCCCTCACGTGCATGCTTCAGGATATCCTGGCAGGTGTGTTAAGTTCAACATATTGATGGAAAAAACGTTTGCACGGTTAGAAAATATCGCCGTATCTTGACATAAAGCTTATATAGATCAAAAAGCATTCATGACCGACCATATGGCACAATGATGTCATAACATTATTATCAAGTAAGATAATGAAGTAATAACGTAGTAATACATTAACTTGGAACAACCATTAGATATATAATCTAAAACTTGTTTAGATTTACCAATCACACCATCATATGGTAAAAATTCATTTTGAAATGTTAATATAACAAACAGGGAGTGTGCACGGTGTGCATTGACCCTCCAATGGATTTCATCGACATTGTGTTATATAATTTAATGTTTTTTTGTGATTTAACATCTTTGGATACACACACAAACACACTCACATCACTTGAATGTAAAATTGGTCTTAAACTGCTGAGCCCCATTCTATAGACATGTATTCAACAGAAAATTGTGTCCCACTTTTGTCGATTTCTCAGGTGAGCTGCTGTCTCCAGGATCTCTGGACATCATGGATGATGTGGGGGTGGGTGAGGAGGCTGGGGCTTCCTCCTCCTCGGTGGGGGCTGATTCGGATGACTCCCTGCCTCAGCCGGCACCCATCCCCCTGGTAGAGAGCATAGATGAGGCCCTGGTACCTGATATCATCGCAGGTACTAGCGCAACCTCCTCACTATTCCAAAGTGCGTGGGTAGCCCTCTCCGTTCTCCACACAACACCACACAAGATGTTGATATGAACCAACACATATTTTATATATTTTTGTGGTTAATTTTTCTCCAGTTTTTTTCATAGCTGCATGTTCTGCCTTTTGCAGGTTCAGAGGCATTTTAGGAAATGTGTTATGTGAAGTAATGTTATCTGTCTTTTGCATTATGTGTCGTTAGAGTTTAACTGGCAAATCTTGCTTGCTTATAGTAGAGATTTTTCGCCACACAGCTATTATGGAAACATTTGATTGTTACTGTGTCATCTGCCTCCAGTACAGGAGTGTAAGAGCTGATTGCTTGATCGGCATTAAAATTGCCCAGTGAAGTGCAGGAGCAAAGAAATGCTTTCTTGCTTGTGTATTTTTCTAGTGTGCTTGCTTGGCAATATTAAAGCTGTTTTCATTATCCAAAGGTGCTCCACCTCTGTCATCTTTGGAAAAAGATAAAGACATAGACTTTGACTTGCTACAAGACCTGATGGATGTTGATATTGATCCTTTAGATATTGATTTGGAAAAAGATCCACTCGCTGCCAAAGTGTTTAAGGTATGTGGACATTAATATTCTTGTTCTTCCTTGTCTTTGTCCTAACCTTCTTAAACGTTTGGTATTACTGTATTGATTGCTCAACATGTCATGCATCGATATAATGGAGAATAAGGAAACAAATTTATGATTTCAAAACATAGATATATGTTCAAAAGAAAAATTAACTTGTAGGGAAGCAAAGTATTTTTAAGATGGAGTTGATTTTTGAAGATCATTTTTTAATGCTATGAGATAACCTAATTTTATCAAAAACAATACCATATTTTAAGCATAGTTTTAATTTATTGATAATTTTTCTGATAAAATATTTTCAATTACACCTATATATTATAGTAAACATGGCAAACAAACTGCAAATGTCAGATTGTGTGTCAAAGGAATGTAGACATTATCAGGTTATGGTAGTGTATTGTGGAAATATTACAATTCACTGTACTACTAAATTTATAACATACATTTTCTTATTTAAGTGAGTTTTTCCTCAGAAAATTACTGAATTATCTCATAACATAATACTTAACACAACACTTACCTGTTGTGTTATGTATTTATTTTCTTGACAGTAAAGCTAATGTCTTTAAACTAAAAGACTCAAATATTTCTGAAAACTTCATTACCTTAAAATGTAGTAACTAGTTACAGATGAATTTTAAAAGTAAATAGTACTGCAGAACTCTCTTCATGTAGAGGGATCCCTCACATGTGGCTCTCTCTGAGGTTTCTACTTATTTTTACCCTGTTAAAATGGTTTTTAGTAGTTTTTCCTCACTCTTGCTGAGGGTTAAGGACAGAGGATGCCACACCCTGTTAAAGCCCTATGAGATGAATGTAATTTGTGAATATGGGCTATACAAATACAAATTTGATTGATTGATTGATACAGTACCTGTACTCATCTTTCCAATCACCTTCTCTCATGTCTCTTCTCAGCCTATAAGCAGTACCTGGTATGACTACTGGGGCGCTGATTATGGCACATATGGGTACAACCCTTACATTGGAGGTGTTGGTATCCCTGTGGCCAAACCTCCAGTGGCTGCTGAAAAGCCCGGCTCACAGAGTCTGTCAGTCTCTGTGTCACAAGGTGAGTGATTGCTGAAGATGAAGTATTTCTCTTGCCAGCCTTTACCTTCTTAAGTTCATGTTTCAATGTCTTTCCACCTAAGCTTGAACCTCTGTGTGTTACAGCTCTGGATGCCCGCCTAGAAGTGGGCCTTGAGCAGCAGGCTGAACTGATGCTCAAAATGATGGCAACTCTACAGGCTGACTCCATTCTACAAGCGCTCACCTCAAGCTCATCGACAGGTAACTCACCAAACCAAGCTGGAATGTCACAGTGCTCGTCTCCGAGTGCTTGTGTCATGGCTGTAAGTTTCTTCTGCTGTCTGACTTTCAGTGAGCCAGACCTCCAATGGCACTGATGACTCCTTGCTGAGGGCTCTCCATGGAGGAGGCTCTCCTCCTGGGAGCTGCCTTATGGTCCAGTCCTCGTCCGTTCCCATGCTGAGTGCCTGCTTTAACAAGCTCTTCTCCATGCTGCAGGTCCACCACGTACAGGTCAGGACTTGTTTGGACCCACTAAATTGAATTATAATAATGACACATTTTGCTATATTGATATGTGTTGACTGAAAGTGTTGAAAATCATATCATTGTGCAAAGGGGCTTTCTTTTAGCGTTTTAGAACTTGTCAACAGAAAAAAAGGCTTCTGTCAAAATGAAATATAAGTGCTAGGACATCTGGATCTTAAGTTTTCAAAGAAGAAAGCTGAGCAATCTGCCCCACTCACAGCCCCTCTCCATTTCCTGTGTTGCAAAAAAAAACTGATTCAGTTTTGAACTGTTTTAACAGAGAGTGTCCTGAGTCATCACAACCAACTTTACACTGGAATTTAGAGAATGAATGAATGATTTTTACATCTATTAAGAATACCTTGTAAACCTAACTAAACAAGTCAACAAAACTTTTTCGAAACCCTTTTCTTCTCCCTCAGTTGGAGTCACTGCTGCAGCTGTGGTTGACGCTCAGTCTAAACACTTGCTCGGGTAACAGTGACGAGTGCGGTTCGGACATCTTTATGTTCAACTCCAGCCGAGTGCCCACCATCCCGCTCAACCAAGGTCAGGACTCACCCACACTCTCTTTCCTCAAATACTCTACCTTTGATGTGGAGCTGTAGAAGCTGAGTTTATTACATTGCCTCACATTGTATTGTTTCTGTGTGTGTGTGTCTGTCCAGCATCTATTAGCAGTTTCCTAACCGTGCTGGCGTGGTACCCCAACACCTCCCTGAGAACCTGGTGTCTGGTGCTGCACTCTCTCACTCTGATGACCAACATGTCAGCCTGCGGTCAGTACCACACATCCACTGGTTTCCTTCTATATGCCTTCAACAAAGTTGTAGAGCTAAGTAATGACAAATCTTCAGTCGTCCTCTCAAAGAGACACTTTTTCTTAAGGGTGAGAGCTTAATTATTATGTCTGATCAGTCAAACGTCTGTGTCAGTAAATGTGAAATAAAATGTTCATTAATTTAGACGACATGAGAGAAGGTTACAGATTAAAATGATATAATGAAATATTACAGGAATAGAAGAGCTGAAATGCTTTGTGAATTATGCTTCACGAAATTAGGTCTGACACATCCATTATTAGTAATTTGTCCTAACTCAGCCATTTAGGAGCTACATTTAGCCTTAACACAAATCAGGGATATAGCCGCAGAGTCACATTATTCATATTGAATTAGACTCTCCTATAATACAACTCATGTTTTTCATTATTGAAGTATTTTTGGGATGTGAAAGCATCCTTGAATGTTCCATCTAGTTGATGAGCAAAATGCCCTTTGCTCAAAAATGCATTACCACAGTAGCTTTGACCAGACCAGAACAACTGTGATGGATTACTAATGTCCAGACACATTTAATGTTTCTGCAAGGTGACTTCCAATGTGCAATAAATTAATTGAGAACAAAGCCTTTATGAAAGATCAGAATTAAATCCACACACACTTTGTGCTTGCTGATAAACATAGTCGGTAGTCACAATACGTAGGAGGTGAAAGTCAAAGGATCGGAATATGTTAATGTTTTTCTCCAAGAAATATAACTTAGATTAATATATAGTATGTTTTTTTATTTTGTATATCCCTGGTGTTTAGTGATTTGTATAAAACCTGTGTTTGAACTTCCAGCCTCCAGCAATGGGATGACGTCTCAGGAAAGCACAGCTCAGCAGATAGTGTCTGATCCCACCCTGGTCCATGTCCTGGTGCGCTTCCTGTCCGGCAGCAGCACCAACGGGACGAGCCAGCACACCTCTCAGGTGGGACCCACCGCCACCCAGGCCATGCACGAATTTTTAAGCCGCCTGCAAGTCCACCTGTCCTCCACCTGTCCGCAGATGTTCAGCGAATTCCTGCTCAAGCTCATGCACATCCTGTCTACTGAGAGGTAGGCTTTCATTTTTGGGGGAAATTTAGCAATGCTGATGCTTTAATGTTACAAGCACATTCAGTCATTTTGACTAATAGTGGTCTTTGGGAACTAATGGATCATCTTAATCCTTCAGGGGTCCTTTCCAGTCAGGCCAGGGTCCGCTCGATGCCCAGGTGAAGCTGCTGGAGTTCACTTTAGAGCAGAACTTCGAGGTGGTGTCAGTGGCCACCATCTCGTCTGTCATTGAGTCCATCACATTCTTGGTTCATCACTACATCACTTGCTCTGATAAGGTGGTTTCCCGCAGTGGCTCAGACAGCTCTGTGGGTGCCCGCGCTTGTTTTGGTGGCCTTTTTGCCAACATCATCCGCCCCGGAGATGCAAAGGCTGTCTGTGGAGAGACCAGCCGTGACCAGCTGATGTTCGACCTCCTCAAGCTGGTCAACGTGTTGGTGCAGCTGCCTCTGTCTGGAGACCGAGAGTTCAGTGGGCGGCTGCCGCCGGCTTGCAGCGGAGCTGCTGATAGCAGCGTGTCAGATGAGGAGAAGGTCTGTGGCAGTAAAGAAAGCGTGGGTGGGGGATCCTCGTCCAGTCAGGGTCCTCCTGCCGGTGTGGCAGACCTGGTGCTAGCCAATCAGCAGATAATGAGCCAGATCTTGTCAGCGCTGGGCCAGTGCAACAGCAGTGCCATGGCCATGATCATAGGTAAGACAAACTCACAGAAATGTACTGCCTGACCCTATCGGTCCTGTCATTTCTACAAAGTGTCTTAGCTTCTTTCACCTCATTGTTTTGGTTTCATGGCCTGTTACTTTATAGTTCTGGTGCATTTAGCTTCTGAAGAGCCGGATGTTTTTCTCAGGAGATTTTGGAGAACAAACCGGAGTTTAATAATGGAGCAAAACTCTAAATAAACTGTTTGCTAACACATGCACCTAGGTTGTTTTTATAAGGTGATAAGTAGGGATGCAAATTTCCTTTAACGGTAGTCGGACAAAATCATTCACAATTAATGAAAGTCTTCTCCATAATTATATGCAATATATGACATTTTAAAGGCTGTTCATGGAAATTGATTATTCCATGACATCGTAAATAATAATTTTGTTTGCAGCTGTCTCAAGTGGCTAAAAATGAAGTTGAAGTTTCCACACATGTTCATTTTAAAAGGACTTATTGATCATTTTTGTCCCTGATGTCCCTGAATAGCAGTCACATAACATTTACGGGATAGTGATGAACACATTTCGGAGAGTCATAAGTTACACAGCAATTCTGAGTGTACTGAATTGAGCAACTTATTGCTTATGAATTCAAAAAGGATGCATTTGGTTATTTCTACACACCCTGCTTTAATCTCTGCATAACCGGCAGTACATTCAGAAGCAGGATTATGCGGGTGTTGGAGTCAGTTGATAAAAATGACAATTAATTATCGATATTTGATGGAAACAGTGAACAGAAGAAAAAAATCTGACATCAGGAAGATAAAGTTTTTGTTCTGATGGCAGCTGACTGTCCTCTCTGGTCTCCAGGAGCCAGTGGTCTCCATTTGACCAAACATGAAAACTTCCATGGGGGTCTGGATGCAATCTCAGTGGGTGACGGCCTCTTCACTATCCTCACCACCCTCAGTAAGAGGGCCACCTCAGTCCAGGTCATGTTACAGCCCATCCTCACGTACATGGCCTGTGGCTACATGGGCAGACAGGTAAGCGTCAAACTGATTTGTTTCGGCTTTGAGAATTTGATACTTAAATATTTTTTTAATAAATGCAACAAGTAGCCCAGTGCCTTATCTGTGTACATGTGTTTTGTAGGGGTCTCTTTCCACATGTCAGCTGTCGGAGCCTCTTCTGTGGTTCATCCTCCGAGTGTTGGACACCAGCGAGGCTCTCAAGGCCTTCCATGATATGGGTATGTGAATATATAACACCTCATTGTGCTATTTTACTTAGCTTTACTTCACCAAACTTTTAAATGGTTTTACTATTGTTTGGGCCGTAGTTATGCTAACCATTCCAAGAACAGTATTTTTGCACTGCACTGCTTAGCACAGTAGCATTTACCTGATCGGTTAATGGAGATCTTATGCTAACTTTGTGATAGCACACTTCTTATTTTCTTCACAAACAAGTCAAATGGAAAAACTTTTAGTCCAAGCGATGAAAGTTTAACCTTTAATATGAAGACATTTTGAAACCTTGAATGTTAAGTGAACAGAACTCTTGTTTCCCTAACCAGGTGGTGTGCAGTTGATCTGCAACAACATGGTGACCAGCACCCGGGCTATAGTGAACACAGCACGCAGCATGGTGTCCACCATCATGAAGTTCTTGGACTCAGGCCCTGGAAAGGCAGCGGATGGCAACCTCAAAGCCAGAGTGATGACCTCAGAGCCAGACAACGCCGAGGGACTCCACAACTTTGCCCCTTTAGGTGCCTTTTAGTTACATGCACTCAGTCTGTTACCTTCACTGGGATGATCTCTTTACAAAAATGTACCAAACAAACTTGCCCAAACTCTTTTCTAATTGTACATTTGACGCGTCATAGGCACGATCACATCCAGCAGCCCCACAGCGCAGCCAGCTGAGGTCCTCCTTCAGGCCACGCCGCCGCACCGCCGGGCCCGCTCAGCAGCCTGGTCCTACATTTTCTTGCCAGAGGAGGCGTGGTGTGACCTCACCATTCACCTTCCTGCTGCGGTGCTGCTGAAGGAGCTCCACATCCAGCCACACCTCGCTTCTCTAGCCAGTGAGTGACGACGGATAAACACTAGAAGTTAAATTGTTTGCAACTCCGCCATTCCTCCTATTTTTACTGAAATTTCAGCAACTTCCATTTCAGAATCTTAAATTGCACCATTGCGATTGTACTGTATCAATACTGTATCTTTTGAAAAGTGTATTTTCACCTCACCTGGATCAAAATTCATCTGTCATTCCTTGTGTAATTGTCTTTACCAAACAGCCTGCCCATCCTCAGTCTCAGTGGAGATCAGCGCTGACGGGGTCAACATGTTGCCCCTCTCGACACCAGTCGTGACCAGCGGCCTGACTTACATAAAGATACAGCTGGTGAAGGCGGAGGTTGCCTCTGCCGTTTGCCTGAGGCTGCACCGACCTCGGGATGCCAACACTCTGGGTCTGTCTCAGATTAAACTCTTGGGCCTGACAGCGTTTGGTAACACTTCCTCTGCCACTGTCAACAACCCCTTCCTGCCTTCTGAGGACCAGGTCTCCAAAACAAGGTACAATGAGCTGATCCTGGTTTGAGATTATATCCATGTGGGCGAGGTGTGGGTATTATTCTAACCTTTCCCCTTTTCCTGTACAGCATTGGATGGCTGCGACTGCTCCACCACTGCTTGACGCATGTCAGCGACCTAGAGGCCATGATGGCCAGTGCTGCAGCACCCACCGCTAACCTGCTGCAGACTTGCGCAGCACTACTCATGTCCCCTTACTGTGGCATGCACTCGCCCAACATCGAGGCCGTCCTAGTCAAGATCGGCCTGCAATCGACGCGCATCGGACTCAAACTCATTGACATTCTGCTGAGGAACTGTGCTGCCTCTGGCACAGACCCAGGCAGTAAGTCACACACAGTTTTAATCCACAGTACCTTCAAAAAAATAAACTATCTGAATAAATGTGTTTAGATTAGGTTGATAGTGTTTGAAAGACTTGAGTACAAGTGTTTTTGTGCTGATCATTTGATCAATTTGCTCACCATGATTATGCTTTCATTGGTTGTACTTTTCATTAAATTGTAGATACCCCAACCAAAACCCAAGGCAAATATCATTAGCAAAACTCTGCAGATCATTGTTGAAAAATTATTTAAAATTTGTCTGTTGAATTTAGTTCAAAAGGGTTAAAAACTAGTTCTCTATCATGAACTCAATCCTTATTTTAGTCTTTGCTCCTCTCTTTGTAGATTTGAACAGTCCTCTGCTGTTTGGGCGACTAAACGGTCTCTCCTCAGACTCCACCATCGATATTCTGTACCAGCTTGGCACCACACAGGACCCAGGAACCAAAGACAGGTACATCAACATTTTGTTTTTACCTTGACTCAAATGTCCTCAATCTTCCCTCAATGCGAAGAACAAGCAATGAGAAACTGTTTTCTGTCAAGGTTATATTCCAGACAGACTTATAGTCTGGTAGTAAAAAGTGTCCTTTCTCTGTGACATATTTTACTGTTACGTGTTGGTAATGTGATAGTGTAAAATAAATACCAAGCTTGCTCTGGATCTAAACCCCCCAGGATCCAGGCTCTTCTTGAGTGGGTTCATGACTCTTCACGGGTGGCAGCCCACAAGATGAGCGGCCCCATGGGATACACTGGGGCTGGCGCTGGCTCTTCCTCTGTTTCTCTGAGAGAGTACGGCCTCCTCATGCCTTCACCCTCTCACCTCCACTGTGTGGCAGCCATCCTGTGGCACAGCTACGAGTTGCCTGTTGACTATGACCTACCTGCACTGCTCAACAGGGAGCTTTTTGAGTGAGTATATACATACAAGTGCATATTATATATTTAGAGAGAATGACATTTTTTTTATTTAGTGTGTATACATGAAATCAGAATCTGAGCTGTTACACATTCACCACATTATTTCCGTTCACTAAGAAAATTGTTGTTTTTAGAAAATTTGATCCAGGAAGCATTTATGTTCCCACTGATAAAAGAATATGGCCACATGCGCCCCAGACCACCTTGGGCACCTGTGATGAGAATAGAAAAAAGTCGGTTTGTTATAGAAAAGACAATCTAACATTGTTGTAACATTTCAATAAGATTTTCAATACAAATAAAGCCTGAGTGAAATATTCAACATTGAGCTCCCACAGAGATTAATTGTGCGTCTTGTTCACATTGTGAAGAGTGATATAATTGATGCATCATTTATCATCAAAAGCACAGTGAATTTAATGAAATCAGCAGAATAAAAAACAAGATGCACTATTTAGAGCAATCTAATGTGGTTCAGGAAGAATGAGCAGAGCTCACCTAATAACAATTGTTCATCTTCGAGATACAATAAATATTCCTATAAATGTCTTTGGCGATTAGCCCAGCCATTGCTAAGGATGGATTGAATGACTTTGTCAAATGTACTGTATGGCAAATAGTAAGGCCTGGCTATAATTCTTTGCATGTTTCAAGGTTAGACTTTAATATCAATTTTGTGTTAATGTTAATTTGTTTGGAGTTTTTATTAGTTCATTTTACAGCTTTAGTATGTGAACACTGAGGTTAAAAATGTGAATTCCCAGTACTTGAGTAATTTTTGAGGGAGAAAGGAGTAAATACTGTGCTTTGGTAAGATCTTAATCCCACAAATTCAATTAAATCCTACTCATGACTTCCAGTGAATTAATATTACATAAATAGGAGGATGTTTAAATCTAACATCCGTACTCATCATGAACATGTATTGATGTGGATAGAGTTTATCAACTTTGATGATGCAGACCTTAAAAGGTGAATTTCATAACTTCCTGTTTGTTTATTGATTAAATTGCTTGCCGTTCTCCCCAGGCTCCTGTATAATTGGTCCATGTCGTTGCCATGCAACATTGTGTTGAAAAAGGCAGTGGACAGCCTGCTGTGCTCCATGTGTCACATACACCCCAGCTACTTCTCTTTGCTCATGTCCTGGATGGGGGTCGTCTCAGTGTCCAATGCCAGCCACTCTCAAGCCCAGCACTGCCGTCTCTCCATGACCGACGATGGCAAAAAGCAGCATGATGCCAACACCAATGCCTCAGGTCTTACTGATGATTCCAAGCACGCAGGTTGCCCCACGAATCTGTCCGAGTCCCAGTTAACCACACTGGCAGCCGCCTCCCAGTCTCCAGGAGCCATAGAGCAGCTGCTGGACTCAGGCTTACCCTCGCTGCTGGTTCGCAGCCTGGCCCAGTTCTGTGTCGGCCTCTTGGCCAGTGCCGACCTCCCTTTGCCTGCTGCTCAGGCAGAGCGAAGACACCAGCACAACTACCACTCATCCTCCCACAGTCGGCCACCTCTGGCTCCAGAGCTGGTCGCGCCGGTGCTGCGCTTCCTCATAGAAGTAGGCAACAGTCACGCCATGAAAGACTGGTTAGGTGGTCCTGAAGTCAACCCTCTGTGGACGGCGCTGCTTTTCCTGCTGTGCCATTCCAGTGCCAGTGCTGGTGCCAATGCGAGTTGTCAGTCTCTGCGCTCAGGGTCCGCAGCAGCTCCACCTCCGCCTCAGCTTTCAGGGTCACGCTACTCTCTGGCATCTTCTGGGCAAGCTGGAGGGCTCACCACCCAGCAGAGAACAGCTCTTGAGAATGCCACTGTGGCCTTCTTTCTCCAGTGTATCTCCTGCCACCCGAACAACCAGCGGCTCATGGCACAGGTCTGCTCCTTCATGCCATCACTCGCTTTACTTAAGACACTAGAAATTGAGATTGATTTTTGAGATATATATTTGCTGACTTGTTTATAACTCAACGCAGCTATAGACTATAGCTATATTAATACTGTTAGTCTTGTATTAATATTTGTGTGCTATTATTTAAATAATTTAGAAACCATGTACAATAAATGTTTTCATTGAGATGTATTCATCAGTTTCAGTAATAATCTGAAGACTGTTTTCGACTGCAGGTTCTCTGTGAGCTCTTCCAGTCTGCACCCCAGCGAGGCAACGTGCCGATCTCTGGAAACATCTCAGGCTTCATTCGTCGGCTTTTCCTGCAGCTCATGCTTGAGGACGAGAAGGTCACAGTCTTCCTACAGTCTCCCTGTCCGGTTGGTTCATTTTCTCTCTTCTTCTCCTTCTCAGATTAGAAAGAAATGCCAGTTGGACTCCCAATAATAAATCTATTTTCTTTTCATTTGCACATCACTACAGGGATGTGTGTTGGGTTTGAATGATACAGAAATATAGACAAATTATAACTCAATACTCAATACAGAGTGCCTTCTGTACATGGTGCATCAGAGCTAATACTGCTGCTCTGCCAACTTGGTGCTCCTGATTTGCATTCTGTTTAAACATGGTGTTAGTTTTGTGTTCTTTATTATTGGGAACCCATTTATAAAGACTGCATTAAGAAATTATTTTATTTGAAGCTCCAATTAACAAGATGTGTTATTTTATGCATCTGTGGGTCTGTCGCTTTCCAAAATTGTTCTATGCTTCTTCAGATAACCGCTATACCCCCCTCAGTGTCCTCATAAAAGTGAGGAGATGCTGGCTATAATGACCAATGCAATCCCAAAGCAATCATTAAAAAGCAGTTCCTCTTCTCTCTAATCCCCCCACCTTTCTAACGGTTTCATCATGGCATGAATCACTGAAAATAGTGTTATTTATTTAAACAGGGTAGCTCGGATATAACAAACATCTTAGTGCTTAGTGTTTCATTTAATATGGGAACAGTGTGAAATGTGTAAACGGTGTGTTGTATTTTACTACGAACTACTTGATAAAATTTGAGGAGATGTGATATAATACGGGATAATACTCTTTTCCAAATACATAACATCTGGGCTTTGTCACATAACTTGCATGAAAAGGACTGCCTAAGAATACGGACCAAACAGTTAGTGTAGTACTAAGTGTAAATGACTGATGTAGCACTCAGCTGAGACCACAAGGGGACACTGCAGCAGTGTGAAGCAGGGGCTTCCTTCCCTAAACATTGTTCCAATCAGACTGAAATGGCCATGATATTGTATATCGATTTTTACTCTACTGAGAGTATTAACATTGTGACCCCCTTCTCCTACAGTATCACCATGAGATCCGAATTTCAACAAGTGCACAAGAAAAAAAAACTGACCAAACATTTTAGTTTCTCAAGATATGATAGTCAGTCTCAGGGTCAGTTGGTTGACCCAGCGCTCTATCCACCATTGCAGTCCAAACTGGAATATCTGTTATTGGACTAAAAGCATTTATTGGTCTTCCTTTGAACCCCTGAGTTTTCAGACATTTGTAGTTCTCTTTACATCTAGTTCCCTCATCAGGTGAAGATTTCCATTTCTCCAGTACTATATGACCTCTTACCTGTAACTATTATTCCCATCAACAGCCTGAACTTGGTTGGTGGACATGGTAAACATTATACCTGCTGAATAAAAGCATGTTAGTATTTAGTTCATTGCAAACATAGGCACATACCTGCGAAAAAACAGAGCAGTTGGGTCAGAATTTTCTCTCAGGAATTTTTTAGCATAGACATATTAAAACCTTTTCAAAAACAATAGAAAGGTCCATATCTGATGAGAAAAGGACCTACATTGACCATATATTTCAATGGCTTTACCTTTCACCTTTACTTTACGTTCTACCTCCTGCCGCTCAGCTAATCATTATGTTTAAGAAATAATTTGTTCTGTATCTTCTGTTCTTAGTTATACAAAGGACGCATCAATGCAACAAGCCACTTGATCCAGCATCCCATGTATGGCGCAGGCCATAAGTACCGCACCCTCCATCTGCCCATCTCCACCACGCTGGCTGAAGTCCTGGACCGGGTGTCTGGTAAGTTTAAGTGAGGAGGGCATGTTGCACATGTGTGTCAAATCACACTTTGACTGCGGGAGACACACATACTCAAAGACAAAAAAGACGAGGTATAATCCGAAGAGTGGATTACGAGAATCGTTACAGCCCTAATGTACAATGAGCCAGACTTCGAAACGAAAACAGGATCAAAAGGAACAGCTCTTGTGTGTATTCACATGTCTGTCTAGTAATACAAATACAGTCTTTAATTGTTAAAGTAAGATCATTATTGTTGGGGTGTCTTTTTAGTTAAAATACATTATTTAACCAACACACGTTATATTTTCTTTTGGGCTATTCATTTGAGAGTTGTCTCTCCTTCTATCTCATTTGTTTCCATCCAACTAAGTTCTAACGCCCAAGAAAAGCTCATAATCATCATGGTTAGACATATTCTTGTGTGGTACAATAATGTATGTTTACAGTGCAAACAGGATCTGCTCACAGCAAATGCAGTGAATGACTTTACAATGTAGATGCACTGAGATCTTATGAAATGCATAAACAAAAACTGGGCTATGAGTTTAGCTGTGCCCCCTGTCTCCATGGCAACATCATACTTCTTGTAGGCATCCGCCACATGGATCGAGAGATGGAGCCCTTATAGGGAATTTGTAGCCTATTTGAAAATTAGAAAAATGGATGACGATTATAACTCATAACACACTTTCCTCTTTCCATCCATATACACATAATAATAATAATTAAGAAACCTATGGGCATACAGGCAATACAATTTAAAATAACTTTTCAAGTAAAACACACTAGTGTCAACTCGGATCATAAATCAATGAACCAGTACATTGCTTTACTTGCAAGTCAGAAAAGGTTGGATACCATAAGCTGCATTATCCCTCTTCCTCTTCCATTCGTATCCATATTGTAAGTGGATCCAGCAACAACATTTTTTTTTGCATTACTACCATAATTCAATTTCTTTTACAAATGACTGCTTTAGGTAATAAACTCTCTATGATAGACAGCGTGGCGTGTATCTTACCCTGTAAGGGTTTCAAGGCCGGTAGGTTGGGGGAAGATTTGGTGGGATGACATGTCACAATTTATTTGCAGCCTTCACTGTAACCAAAGAAATGAATCAATGATTTGAAACTAGATAGGTGTTTGACTCTTATCTGTCATTTTTTTTTCTGATAAAAGCCTTTTTTTTTACCTTTTAACGGCTGGTAAAAGGCCTGATACATTACTGTACTATGTGTGTTGGGGGAGCTTGTTATGGGTATTAGTATAATTCCTGTTGTGGGGGACCTAAATCTGTTCACATTGTCACGTGGGGGCTTGTCTTCTAAATAGGGACAAGAAGAAAGTCCCTTCGATGCAAATCATTGCATTTTAAAAACGTCTGTGCATGTTGGTGTGTGTGAGACAGACGCAACATCTACTGCTGGTGTCTTTACGTAGATTCTGATCTTGCAGATTATTATAGAAAATCTCTACTCTTTTCAACTCTAATTTTTTTTTGTCTCATTCTGTCTTCATGGTACACACAGACACACCCAGCATTACAGCCAAGCTGATCAACGAGCAGAAGGAGGACAAGGAGAAGAAGAACCACGAGGAGAGGGAGAAGATGAAAGCAGACAGCGGCTTCCAAGACAACTACAGTGTTGTTGTGGCCTCAGGTACTTGGTTCCGTTCCTAACCCTAACCCCCCCCATTGGCCATTCATTAGCTTATTAGCTAACCCCAGCTGGTAACCATATCATGTCCAATCTTGACACAGCTATCAAAGGAAAAGGGAAATTTAGTAGATTGTTTAGCCACAAATATCCCGCAAAAGTGTGTTTTTTGTAAAGTCCTCAGGGGCTGACACCATTGGAAGTGAGTCGTGATTTCAAAAATAAACCACGCTACTTCAAAGCAAGGTCTAAAGCCGACATGTACTAAGCTGCACAATTCACCGTGCAAGAATAACATAAAAAGTAATTGCAATATAAACGGCAGATGCTGTGACAGTTACATTTTGACAAAGAAGCAGAAATCAAAGCGTCCACTTATTTGCTTTTAACAATGAGATTGTGTCTCAAGATGTCAGAGGAAAGGAAGCAACAGAAAACAGAGGAAATCTCTACTGATTTATAAATATAAAAAAAATCCTATATCTGGGGTTCTGTTGCATCAATTTTTATGTTGACCTGAACCAAACCCAAGGCAAATCTTCAGGCTTTGGTCAGATGAAGGTTGGTTGTGATTTTGTTCCTCCACAACTCCTTCACTTAAAGAGGGCCAAAATTGCACCTGCACAAAGCTCTGTTCTGCATTATGACTGTTTGAACTGTTAGCAACAATGGAGAAAGCAGTTTCCATAGATTTGCAACACCCTTTGCTGACAATCATACAATGTAATATGTTTCATTTGATGCAATCAATAAATCAGATTTATAGATATGTCATACTGGCACACTTTATCAGCTGTTGGTAGCTTCCAATATCAATATTTGGATCAAATCAAAAATGAACCTTGAGTTCTGTGGGCAAGAACAAAATTAGCAGAATCTGGATGTGTCCTTAATGACTGTCTCTGCTATCAGGCTTAAAGTCCCAGTCCAAACGGGCTCTGTCAACCCCTCCCCGACCTCCATCAAGGCGGGGACGTGTGATGAGCGACAAGTTGACTGCTTCATCTGGTGTGGACCCCTCAGCCAAAACCATTAGTGTGCCTGTCTTCCACCTCTACCACAAGCTGCTTCCAGGTACTAAATGTGCAGATGCAAAGTTAACATGCTCACTCAGGTCTGGCAGCAGGGGTTTGGGGTTTGTTCTGTGTTAAACACTCAAATTCAGCAGCCATAGCTCGTGTACGAAGTGGATTTTTGTATTTACCCTAACAGGTCAGCCCCTTCCTCCTGAGATGACCCTGGCCCAGCTACTGACGCTCCTGTATGACCGTAAGCAGCCACAGGGATACCAGTCCATCAATTTGACAGTCAAACTGGGATCCAAGGTGATCTCTGACCCTGGCCTTTCCAAGACGGACTCCTTCAAGAGGCTACGCACTGAAAAAGGTAAAAACTTTGTCAAATAAGATTTCAGTCAAGTGAATTCACATTTCTTTTCAGTTTTCTATTAATGAGTTTAAAATTTTAACTAAATATTGGTCTAAAGTGTGAACATTGACAGAAATTATCAACATTGAATAAATGTCATCCTTGGCACAACAAAGGGGGTTTCTGCTTTAGTTGTCTACATACCTTGGAGCTGCCGTCTTTTGTGTACCTGTCTTTCAGGTGCACATCACTGTGTCCTTGTTCGCTGGGAAATTACCATATTTAACCCTTAATTGTCTGACAAACCATTATCCGCAGCTACTTCCCAGGATAAGACCTATTTCTGTGCATATTCGATCAACTATTATTCCATAACTTCTCCTGATGTTTTAGTGTTTTGCTGTGGCATTGTTTCAGAATTTCAGGGATTATTTTGACAGCCTTAATAAATATTCCCAAAAATAAAGTCAATGCTCTGGTCAGGGTTAGGGTCATCATGTGGCCTCCACCCATTAATCCGTCAGCTACTGGACTTGTTAAGGACCATGAATAGGACTTACTCCAACACAGAACCATTTGAATGGAAGAGAAGGACAGACACTTTGTTAGACCTTTTTGTCATTGGAAATCATTTTGATATATAGTAGTTTTGAAAGTGCAGGTGCATCCTTAATGTTTTGTGCTGCTTTAAAAAATCCATTCCAGTGGCTATAACTCTCCTCCTATGTCAGGATTTAATGGAGGTGTCCTCAATTCACAGCACCTCTGCCTTTTCTTGGTCTGCTCTGTTAAAAACCGACTTTGAAGTCTAAAAGCTCTTTGAAAAGGTTTCAAATCACAGTTGCTCTCTTGTTTACCTTTACTTTTCAATGTACTGTCCCAACAAGCAACCACAAAGTCCCTTGAATTTATAATGTTGCTCTTTTTCAATTAAAAATATTCTCTGATGGACCATTTGGTAGCAAAGTTTCATTGTGGGCAGTGCAGGCAGAATGTTTTGGTATGCAAAAGCAACTGTGTTCTAGCAGTGCAGTGATTTGTTGGTTGGGTACTCAAATAAAGTGCTAGCCATGCTGTACAGATTATGTTTGAGCAGGGCATATTTTTATATTCAGCTCTTTTCCTCTGTAGGAACTTAATATATAGTGACCTGGGGCATCCCACAACCAAGAACTACTTAGAGTATTGTGAGCCGTCCCTCTTTTCCTGTCTCTGTGTCTCTCTCTCACTCACTCACTCACTCAATCACTCACTCACTCACTCACTCACTCACTCACTCACTCACTCACTCACTCACTCACTCACTCACTCACTCACTCACTCACTCACTCACTCACTCACTCACACACAAACACACACACACACAAACACACACACACTCAGTTTGATCAGACACATGTGTAAACTCAGTCTGAGTAAAAACAACAATCATTGTGAACTTAGTCAATGTATGGAGAGCAGGAGGAGATGGTGTTTGGTTCGGTGCAGTTGGCGCAGTGCAAGGCTCAAATGATAGAGACACAGAGAGGAGCAGTTAATTACTGACAGAGCTGCTAAAAGCTGTATAGAATAAATTACTTTTCACGTTCAAAACATGTTAGAAAAGACTTTAAATTAACACTATAGGTGGACTTAGTGGAATATATATACAGTGATGTGAAAAAGTATTTGCCCCCTTCCGAGTTTCTTAGTTTTTTGCATATTTGTCACAATTAAATGTTTCAGATCATCAAACAAATGTTTATATTAGACAAAGATAACCCGAGTAAATACAAAATGCAGTTTTTAAATGATGATTTCATTTATTAAGGGAAAAAAGCTATCCAAACCTATTTGGCCCTATGTGAAAAAGTATTTGCCCCGTATTGATAAATCCTGAATAAACTATGATAAACCACATTTTTTGGAAAGCTGAGTTCAATGTCACTAGCCACACCCATGCCTGATTACTGCCAGAACTGTTTAATCTAGAAATCAGTTAAATAGAAGCTGTCTGACAAAGTTAAGTAGACTAAAATATCTAAAAAAACAACACATCATGCCGCGATCTAAAGAAATTCAAAAACAGATGAGAAACAAAGTTATTGACTTGTAGCAGTCGGGAAAGGGTTACAAAGGCCATTTTTAAGGCTTTGGGACTTCAGCGAACCACGGTGAGAGCCATTATCCACATATAGAGAAGACTTAGAACAGTGGTGAACCTTCCCAGGAATGGCCGGCCTACCAAAATTGCTCCAATAGCACATCAACGACTCCTCCAGGAGGTCATAAAAGACCCCAGAACAACATCTAAGGAACTGCAGGACTCACTTGCTTCAGTTACGGTCAGTGTTCATGATTCAACAATAAGAAAGAGACTGAGCAAAAATGGCATCCATGGGAGAGTTCCAAGGGGAAAGCCACTGCTGACCAAAAATAACAAGAAGGCTTGTCTCACATTTGCCAAAAAACATCTTGTTGATCCCCAAGACTTTTGGGCAAATATTCTGTGGACTGATGAAAAAAAAGTTGAACTTTTTGGAAGGTGTGGGTCCTCTTACGTCTGGAGTAAAACTAACACAGCATTTCATAAAAACAACATCATACCAACACTCAAACATGGCGGTGGAAGTGTGATGTTCTGGGGCTGCTTTGCAGCTTCAGGACCCGGACGACTTGCCATAATTGATGGAGCCATGAATTCTGCTCTCTAACAGAAAATCCTGAAGAAGAATGTCCGGCCATCAGTTCGTGACATCAAGCTCAAGCGCACTTGGGTTATGCAGCAGGACAATGATCCCAAATACACAAGCAAGTCAACATCTGAATGGCTCAAAATAAACTAAATGAAGTTTTTGGAGAGGCCTAGTCAAAGTCCAGACCTTAATCAGATTGAGATGCTCTGGCAAGAACTTAAACAAGCCGCTTATGCTCGAAAACCATCCAGTGTTGCTGAATTAAAAGAATTCTGCAAAGAAGAGTGGGCCAAAATTCCTCCACAGTGATGTGAGAGACTCATTGGCAGTTATCGCAAACATCTGATTGCAGTTGTTGCCGCCAAGGGTGGCACAACCAGTTATTAGGCTTAGGGGGCAAATACTTTTTCACAGAGGGCCAAGTAGGTTTGGATAGACTTTTTCACTTAATAAATGAAATCATCATTGAAAAACTGCATTTTGTATTTACTCGGGCTACCTTTGTCTAATATACAAATTTGTGTGATGATCTGAATCATTTAAGTGTGACAAAAATGCAAAAAAATTAAAAATCAGGAAGGGGGCAAATACTTTTTCACAGCATTGTATGCGTGTTGGTATACGTATGAGCCAGCCCAGGTGCCATCCCTCTGAAAGAGATGACTGCTGGCTTCTTTAAACCACTAACGTCATGTCTGACATGTGTAACATTCAACTAAACTACCGTTCCCTTCCCTTTCAAATGGACCCAAAAACCTTTCAAATTCATCTCTGAAACCCCTTCTATGGCTGATAAACAAAAGGAAATAAGGTGGTGATCCCAGATTGTGATGGTGAAAAATTTCCTTTGGATTCACTACTGAGGCTTCCAGCAGGTGGAAATGAACGATTATGATGTTTAAAGTATTTTAGCAGAGTTTTAAATTTTGAACCGATTTTCACAATTCAAGTGGGTTGCTCCAAAATATCACATCTAAGTTTGTTAACAAAGAGAGAAATCCTGCATATGTAAAACAGGTTGTATGAAGCCATTGATATCTCCAGAGGGAGCTGTATAAATTCTGATGAATGTCACCTGCGTAAAAACTATTGTTTGTAATCCCCTTTTCTTAAACTGTTCCTCCTGTTTCCAATAATTCCATTGCTAAAAGGATGGGCTACCTTTTTTAAGTTTTTAGTCTAAGTTGTCAAACAAAAGCACTCACATATTTGCCTCCATAGTTTTTCTTAGATTTGAAAGCCCATCACATGGTCGAAGTTTCATTAGTCGTCTGGAAGGCTGCCAAATTACACTCTTGTCCTCGCCTGCTTGAAAACAGGAGCATTCTCTACTCCTGCTTTGTTAGTTCAAACACAGCAATCTCTGTTAAAAGCCTTTTATTAACCAGCCCAGCAGCTGTTAAATTCATCACAAGAGAATGTGTGTTGTAGAGAGCAGGGAGCAATAAATCATCCTCTTAATTTTCTCCTCTGTAAGAGATGATGAGTGTCTTTTTGGAAGATGACCTATCAATGATAATGATAAAACAGCGAGGCCAAGCCTTCATAATAATAAGGTGGTGGGTTAGTGCTGGTGGACAAGGGATGTGACCCTTCATTACACTGTCTGACTTTGTCTTCCTTGCCATATCTTTTGTGTAAACAAGGGCATCAGTCCATTTTTCATCAACACATTTCATCTGAGGATTGCATAGCTACAACTGTAGACATGAAGTACTATTATTGAGGGCTAGTGATTAAGACACACTGTGGATATTGGAAGCTGTTATCTTCATCCTGGCTCTCCTTTCTCCTTGTCTTGCTTTGTGTTTGCCTATTTAAACAATGGAAGAGAGATATGTAAATCTTTAGTGATAAACCCCATAGTTTAATATTGAAGAGTGAATGAAAATGCCTGAAAGAACCTGAAGCCTATTAAAGTGCCAATGTGTAGGGTTTGTTTGTGGTTATACAAGTACAAAAGTAAATGCATAAAATAACTGAAATAGAATATAAGAAGGGACAAATAACATTGTGCTTTATAAGTAACACATGAATGTCTGCATCCATCACAGTACAAAGAGGAAAGGCCAGTAGCTAATCCAACAATAACCTCTATACAAATGTTGCCTTAAAAAACATGGCTGACTGACTTACTGCCTGACTCTATAACAACATAATTCTTATATAATACTATTACTGTTTAATACACTGAACTGGAAGTGGCAGCTGTATGTTTATACCTCAGAGCATATTAACACTCTGGTTCAGATCAGTCAAGAATGTGCTTCTGTTCCTGGAGCACAGATATTCTCCTTGATGCATTCATTTGAAATTTCTGTTGAAAAACAAACAAACAATCTTAGTTTATTCAATCATATTTGGCAATTTAGTTTTATGACAATATCAACATCCAAGTCTTGTTCAGAGTCTCTTTGAACAAATCAGCAGTCCAATATCCTAAGATATGAGCTGTATGATATGTACTTTACAACACTAAGCCAATCAGTAAAACAAGTGTTGAGATTCTCCTAATGATAGATGTATGTGATCAATATACAATGCTCCTGGATGCCAGACAGTGCATGAACATACAACAGGTCCTCTTTTTGCTCTCCTTGCAGTGGACCACTGTGACACACTGAACAGCTGTCCTGAGGACGAACCAATGTTGGCCAGTGAAGAATGTCTGGATGCCGCGACTGATGAGTCCCTGTTGGAGACCAACCCCATCCAGTCACCACTGCAGGTCTTTGCAGGCATGGGTGGCCTAGCCCTCATTGCAGAGAGACTACCTATGCTCTACCCTGATGTCATTCAACAGGTGAGACTCTCTATCTAAGTCATGTCAATGTACTCTCAAGGCTGAACTATCCCTTTAAGTTGGGATTGTTTTGTCAGACTCATTCCAAGGTCAAGAGTGACCTTGCTTCACTTTGATATTTATGCCAGAATAGCTCTGTCGCCTGCCAATAGGCTCCCCTTGATTTAATAAAGATGAAATTGTGCACTTGCTTTGATCTGATATATGTATGTCGTTGTCTGTCTTTATTAGCTTGGGATGTGAAAAAGTCATAGAAATAGAACATGTTGCAGCATGTAAAGAAACCAGTCTCTTATATGCACATCATGAAACTGCAGAGTTCTTGCTCTCTTACAGCAAACACACATTGTCTCATAGCCACACCTCTTAATCATCGCTAAAGTGCCCCTCTGTTCTACCGGGTTGTCATTCTCAGGTCAGTGCCCCAGTGGTGCCCTCAGCCACACAGGAAAAGCCCAAGGACAGCGACCAGTTTGAGTGGGTAACCATTGAGCAGTCAGGAGAACTGGTGTATGAGGCTCCGGAGGCCATCGCCACCGAACCACCTCCTATCAACAAGCAGCAGTCCCAATCGTCCTCGTCATCCTCATCCTCTGTGCAGACCATGTCACCCATCCCAGCCCACTCGCTGGCGGCCTTTGGCCTGTTCCTGCGCCTGCCGGGGTATGCAGAGGTGCTGCTGAAGGAGAGAAAGCATGCCCAGTGTCTTCTGCGTCTAGTGCTCGGAGTCACTGATGATGGAGAGGGCAGTAAGTCACCAACAGTTTTACATCCGATGTTCTTTTACTGCATGCTTCTAATATTAATAATGTCTCTGAACATTTTAAAACAGTCAAGCTTTGTTGAATGATGTCAGAAAGAGACAAATGCTGATTTCAGACATGCACTGAGATCCAGGGATACTCTGCATGTTTGAGGCGGGGGGTTGATAACGCTTCTAACAAGCGCCAGACTCAAAAAGAAAACAAAAATCTACCCTGGAAAAAGTGGTGCCATACACATAAACAGAAGAAGCAGACGAAGGTGTCAAGATAGATTTCACACCTTACATCCCGTCGCTGCCTGCTGCACCTACTCCCACCGGAATCATGTCGAGAATTTGTTGATGTTGCGAACGTTTCTGAGCAGAGAACTCCCTGCTGCTTTATGCTCTGTTAGAGGCAAACTGCGGAGTCTGGTCCCAATTCTCTGGAGATCCTCCGGAGGACATGTCTGAAATCGGCTAGTCTATATAGATTAAAAAAAGGGGCATAAATACAATTCACTATTTTTCAGTAATATACACACTGAAGAAGTTTGTGTAGGACGCTAAGGGCTGCGTGAAATGGCAGAATAACATTTTAAATAGTTATATACATTCCACCAATGTTATATATCTAGCCTAAGACAGTTAAAATAACTCATACAAGTTGTAAAAGAATAGAAACTTGTCAGCATTACAAATATTTGTTTTTTAGTGCTAGTATTGAAGTATCTTTTAAATAGATGAAAGAAGTTACTACTATTACTTTATTTTTCTTTTAACTTTCTTTTTAAAATGTTACTGTAAAACTCACAGTGGATGATCTTAACCCTAACCCTAACCAACAAAGGCCGGTTTGAAAAGGTTTACCGGTACTTAAACACAAACCTAAACAAAAATTATTTTGGTTTTCAGAGTTAATTGTATGCTTTGTTGCCCTCTTAGGTCACATACTGCAGTCTCCGTCAGCCAATGTGCTGCCCACTCTGCCGTTCCATGTCCTGCGTGCATTGTTCAGCAGCACCCCTCTCACCACTGATGATGGTGTACTCCTGCGCCGCATGGCTCTGGAGATCGGTGCCATCCACCTCATCCTGGCCTGTCTTTCAGCTCTGAGCCACCACGCCCCCCGTAACCCCAATGCCAGCACCAGTGTCTCTGAGGTATAGGCCATGCACTGACATGAATGCTTAGCACATAAACACACACACACACACGCACACAGAGAGTTATTCTGGTATTCATAAAGACCTTCAGCTGACCATGGTTGTTCCCTCTCTCTCGAGCTGTCCCTTTGAAGAAGAAAAGACCTGCCAGATTGGCCTCTGAAATTGCAGAAATGTCCTCAGTGTTTGATTGTGTCATTAATTTGATTTAAAGGGAAAAAATACAAGGACAAAAGAACAGACTTACACGCATGCAGACATTGTTTTTCAACCTTAGTGTTCTGGGAGAAGTCAGCTAGGCTCGACTGTTTAACTTTAATTTAATTTCAATTCCTCTTAAACTGACACTACACCTTCATTCATTGCCTAGACTTTTACAGAAACATTTAACAGAAGCCCTGAATAAACAATCTCTAATCTTAAAACAAGCCAAGCATTTTTCATTACTTTAATATGTATAAACAATAGGCAGTCCAACTATGACAAATGGGTCTTTTGTCAATATATTTGAAAGGGAGAGAGACACATTTGGCCGAGTGTTGCACCCAGCTCTTTAATGAAGCAATGGCACAAAAGTTAAAGATCCTTTATCTTATCATTAGAAATATAAATTTTAAAAAAAATTGTTCATCATGAAATTGTGATGTGGCGGTCTCTTTCACATTCTAAGTAATTACTCGTAATTAATTAATTAATTACATTGTAGGTAATTAATGGTTGTTCTCCCAGTGAACCCCTGACAAATAGCTGAATTGTCCTGCTTGAATGATAAGCGGTTAGGAAACCCTGTCAAGACTTTGGGCCTAGAACTGTTGCAGCCTGAAATTTTGGCCCAGTTGTGGAGTGTATGCCTGAAACGATGGATATCCTTGAAATTTTTACAATCAGAAACTAGCAACATTTTGTTTATAATAATCTGACACTTTCGGTCTACAAAGTCTGTGTAGTTGTTGAGCAAAACGATGCATGCATTATGATTACACTTTCTCCTCTTGGCTTGCTTAATAATGACAACCATCTCCTGGAAGCTGTGGTCTGTAGCTTCTGAATCTGAACCATATCTGCTTCAGTCTCTTGCTCCCTTTCCCAACACTGTGTGGATTTATGTAGTTGTCAGAGCCAAGTACAGATCACAAGGACAATAACTTGAACGTGAGCCAAAGACTTGTCACTGTGGCAGTGGCTGTCCTTGAGACCCCCACTCTCTTTGCTGTGATCTGAGGACAGAAGTGAGATGAGACCTAAGGCTTTGCAAATTCAAGAAAACATCAATCCTTGACTGTAATGACATTACTGGGTTTTGTTTTTACTCATGATTGCTGTGATAGATAAAACCGCTTTCGAATCCATAGTCATCCGACAATCTCACCCATCCGAATAGTTTCATACTTCTTAAACTATATATTGAGTTTTCTCTTTGTCTGCATTGACAGCCGCAGATGTCCAGTTGCCACGGTGGGGCCACCAGTGAGGAACAGCAGTTGTACTGGGCTAAAGGAACTGGTTTTGGCACGGGATCCACTGCCTCAGGCTGGGATGTGGAGCAGGCCCTCACCAAACAACGGCTAGAGGAGGAACATGTCACCTGCTTACTACAGGTAAGGCTCATTCAAGGCTTTACATTTATAAAGCTAACAGGGTAACACAGTTTGAATCAAACAGAACAATGTTGAGTCTTTTTATCTCTATAACTCCCCAGTATACACAGTATCTACAAATCACCTTAATGCCCTGAGATATGTCTTTGCGGCAGTGCTTCAGACGAGGCTTTGAGCATCGAGATAGGAAGAGAGATGTGTTGTTTTTAGGTTCATCCAGACTTCATGCCTTGGATTGCACTTTTCTTACCATTGAAATGGATTATTCGCTCACACATTCTGACAAGATGATTTCTCTGAATAGAATACCTGTTACATTTTAATGTAGATCAGAGGTCTTCAACAGGTGGTCCGCGACCCCTAGGGGGTCCGCGGAGGTACTGCAGGGGGGGTCGCCACATTTTTGGTTGAGACAATTTTTTATATTTTTTACTTTTTTTTAATGCATTTTGTGACCAATTTAACTGTCTTTAAATATACATTAACATGCATTTAACAAGTTGTGAGGCTGACAACCTCCATACGTCCAAGGTTAGATAAGTTGTGTGCTAACCATCAGGGTCCAACATCTCACTAATGTGGGAGTAAGTGTATAGCTCAGTGTTGTATTCAAAATGTATGTTTATAAATGGCAGTGGCATGGCCACCCTGTACCTTGCCCATGTTTAAATTAAAAACATGAATATATGAACCCGTGTAATATTTGAATAGTTTAGAATTGAATGCACAATAACAGGGTAGCTATGTTTATACATGCTACTAGGCCCAGTTTAATATAAAACACAATTTTATACAATATATATAGCTGCATCTCTCCACCAGTTTGGGTGGCACAGCATGTCTGTGGACAGGGATTGTCCGAGTCTGGCTCTGTTCCAAAGCAGGTCATCTTAAGTCTGTGCCTCCTGCCTATATTTCTCAATGTAAGCATCTTTAATTGGGAACCAATCTTATTTCAATATTGTTTTTTACTAGGTCTTGGCAAGCTACATCAACCCGGCTGGCTCCTGTAGCTGCCCCAGTGCTGAAGCTTCTTCAGCAGAGAGCAGAACTCACAACAGCTCTGCGCTTCCAGTAGTGCTGCAGGAGCTGCTGATCCAGTCCTGCCTCATCCCAGCCATGTCCTCCTACCTACGCAATGACTCAGGTAGGCTCCCTGTTTTTACAAATGAAGAGTATGACATGCACAGTAAAGGAGGTGGATTCAAAAATGCTCAGAAACCCTGCACCCTCTACTGTACTCTAAGCTTGACAACTCCATGCATTTCATCAGAATAGAGTGGTCACTGAGCATGAGGGGGCAAGGTTTGTTTTCCTACGGTATAGAAGATGATAGGTGGATCTTCTGGACTACCAATGAGTGAGCAGCTATTGTGGCATACCGGTATACGGTCTCTGCCAATCTTTTCTTTGTTTTATTCAATGTACTACAGTGGTTCCAGTACAGTTTTTAATTTTTTTGCCTGAATAACTTGAAAAGCAGAAATCAAACTTCTTCTTCGTCTCACACAGGTGACACTCCAGTTACTGATATAACAGGGGTCACAAGGCCAACAGATGACCAGAGGTTTCCAATTCAATAAATACAATCCAAACAGTAACGTTCTCTTTACAAAGGTTTTGAGCAGCTCTCTCAAGATCTCATTTAGGGGTTCAGTATCTTGCCAAGGACACTTCGGCATGCAGATGGGGAAGAGTGGGGTTTGAATCGGCAACCTTCATGTTGGAGAACCCCCCGCTCTACCACATTAAGCCACACCGCCACTTTTTTTTGTCGATCGTCAGGAGAATTAACAATCGATTTTCGACTAATCATTAATATTTTTATATTAAACTTCACTATTTATAGGCTATATGAAAATGCAGTGAAAATATAAAAAACACAGCTTGTTTCCTCATTGAGGTCTTTATTACAAGATGAACAACTCTTGTGGCAGTTAAACGGGATCCGTTCACTGGTAACACTTGAAAACAGAAATATTGCCTCAGAGATTAGGCTTTTCCAGTCTTATAGACCAAAGTGTTTTTTTCTATTACACACCAGGCTATTGTCAGTGACCTTACAGACATCAGGTTCAGTATCTCTACCACAGTCACATGCTGATGGAGCCAGAAATCAAACCACGGACCCTCTCTTTCTCTCTCTCTTAGGCCACTGTGAGGGACATTGATTTGTTATTGATTAGCAGTCATCTTAGACTTCTCTACCATACTGTTTCTATATCCAGTATGGGGCTTGGCATTATTAGCACCATGCTCTAGCCAACTGCGCAAACTGGTCATCAATAGTAGACCACATTTATTAAAAACTTGAAATACTTCCATTGCTCCTCATCTGTAACATTGGCACTTCTTTACCGTGTGATTGACTATTTGCCCTTAGGGCTGCGTCTGTAGTGAACAATTTAAACAATTTTAACTCATCAGGAATTTATTACCTCCTAGGCAGGGAAACACATTACACAAACAAATCAGAAACGCATGGAGGTTGGACTGCGGTATCTCAACACTTTCAGGGCTGATTAACTCTAACAGGCACTATCAGCTTGAAGAAACTCCCTAACCACCAAACAATAAGGTGGCAGTCATTCCATAATGCAACACTCTGTAGGAGAACATATTTGCATTCAAGAGTAATATCTGATTTGAATAATATGTAATTGTCTAGTATTCAAACTGCCGGTTTTTTAAATAAAAGTTCCTGAAACAATATCCTCTCATATTTGGGCTATTAAGGTGTATTTAGGATGACATCAGGTAACATGTTATTGTTTTTCATTTTTGTATGCATTTAGATAGTTTCGGTGACATAATGTACTCTGAATGGCTAATCAGCCTCTATATTTTCTGGTATAGAACAAGTATAAGAGTTTCATACCAACCGCCTTTTGAGTTTGCTTCTTTGAGAATTTAAAGGTTTATGAGATGACCTCAGCCTTTCTGGTTATGAGACCCTCATTATATTGTCACTGGAGTGTCGACCCTGTGAACAGCGCTGCTATGTTAGTATGTAGATGGGCAATTGTTGAGTATGAAACAAATGAATAAGTCATGGAACAAAAACATTTTGTCCTGAAGCAAACATTTTACTTTTATAATATTGACAAAGGATTTTTAGGAAATATGGTGATAAGAAGAAAAGAATGATTCTAATCAATATAACCAACACACACACTGATTTGTCTCATTATGCAAAGTGTTGCTGAGGTTTGGTAACTCTGGTCTTTGATGTCAGTGCTTAACCTGTCTTGCAAAATTAAACACTAGATGGCGCTACAGTGTCTTGCATTGCAGTTACGCTTTCTTCCTGTTTTACCATGAATTCACATTGACGTTCCAGTAGTATAGGTTTAATGAGCCCAGACAAGTCAGAGACACCATCCACCCATGATTTTGTTTTCAGGAATGAAAGGAATAGTGCTTTTACTGAGATTAGCTCTGTCGTCATTTTCGTCTGATTGTTAAGTAAATTGGATAAGAGGGAGATTACATTTTTTGCAGATGGTTAGTTTGGCCCAGTGTTGATTTGTTAAGAATGTGTTATCTTTAGTGTAGTATAATATAACACTGTCGTAGTGTAGCTGTTGGTTAACTGTGTTGTGCTGCAGCTGGAAGTGGCCTTTTACTGCTAAGCTCAGGCAAGTCCTTTGCTCGCATCCTGCTTCTGTTCCCCAGAGACTTGCTGGTTATGAGTTTGTGTTGTTTGGCTGACTCAGAAGCTTTAAACTGCTCTCTTCACTAGTGCTGCAATTGAACGGTTTTCACACAAAAGTGAGTTAGCAAAAGTAACAAATAACATCAGTTTTATTGGTTTAACATTTATGGGAAAAAAACATTCAATACAATTGTTCCCCCACTGATGAAGAAAAGACACAATTATAACTTTAGACAAAAAACTAAAGATAATTAAAAAATGTCACTCATAATAACTTTTTCCGTTGCTTTCAACCACACTTACCACTTCACCTGCTCTATCAAGTACACACGGTAGGGTGTACTTGAAGACTTTAGATCAAAAGTAAGCTAGTAAGACCATACAAAACCTGCAATATAATTAATGCAGCGGGATATCGTGATAAGAATGTCAGTCTGCCCAGCTTTAATCATTGGTTTCCAGAGCAGAACCCAAAACCATTGGTAAAGTTGGGTGAATAATACATCTCCTGATGACTATCTTTGGTTTGATTTTGGCCCCTTGAGGGCAGTGGAAGCAAGCAAAGAGGTCAACATTAATATATTATCACTTCAATGCCCATCATTTGCCTTCGTCCAGAGAAAATCAACTAACCTTGCTCTCAGATCTACACTGGTCCGGTAAAATGTGCACAAGCTAATGCACAAGTCACATGACTCTAATCATTGGTAGTTTGTGACACATCACACATATTACTAAAAAGTAGCTATAGTGTTATTGTGTTAGGTAGGGATGCACGATATAAGGAAAACCTGCAATATTTGATAACGTTGTTGAATATTGGTTTCACTGCTAACATAGACCCCATACAGCAAGTGGTCTATGAGGCAATATTCCCATTCCAACACCATGGTTTTGTTGAAAAAATTCCTCACTGGTACGGACGTAGGAACCAGTGACAGCTGCACAGCCTAAGGGAGAGGGCCCAAACCTGGCCACAGTGCCACCAAGTCTAGGGCAGACACCCAGGAAGCCATGTAAAGCTCCACAAAGTCTGCTTACCGTGATCATTTGGCAACTACGATACATTTTCGATATATTGTGCAGCCCTAGTATTAGCTAGCACCACAATGAAGTGAAGTGCAGATGTAACTCTGTTTAGGCAGTTAGTGGGATATTTCATGCTTCATTTGGCTTTGCCACTTTGGAATTCACCAAGAACAGAAAAGCAAGTTTCTTCCAAGAAAAAAACATGGAAACCTATAAACCATGAACATTTAGTTTTTTTTATTATAAACACATTACACCTGTTTTTAGTCCAGTTCTGAAAAAGTAAAGCATTCATTGTCCACAGAACCAGACTCTGTTCCCCTTCAGATGTTTACATTTAGTTTGATCAGGACCCGTTTTGTTTTTAGTTTGGATAGAACAGGTTTCATGCAGTAAGATAGACAAGGATTTTCGCACCAGTGTTGATACGCTCCCATTACCATTGTGTGCTGTTGCTCATCAGCCAAGAGCCGGTCATAGCGGAGTGAGTGCCACCTCTTTGTGCCTGACTCTGTACTGCTGGCTGTTTCAGTTTGCAAGAGTATCTCTGTGTGCTAGCTGGTCTGTCTGCTTATGTGCCCCTGGTCTCATTACTAAGTAACAGCAGAAAAAAAACAGTGAGTGTTATAATTGTTCCTCATTATCCGGTAAGTGGCTTTAACAGGCATGTGTGTGCGTGTTTCAGGGACAAAAATGTTATTTGTTTGATTATGCATTGCCTTAATGATGACCGGTTTCATTTCAAATCTATGCATTTACCTCTCAATTCAATAACAAATTACATTATACTGTGAAAACTAGCCATTACACATAGCTAAATGAAGTAATGCTGCAAATTTTGTTTGTGAGCTCTCTGGCCATATTCTTTACCGGAGCAAGTTGCACAGAGGCTCTGAGCAGTCAATAAATGTCAGAAGGAACCCTAATAGAGGAATTGAGAGTCCTCCTGCTTCTCTTGAGTCAGAGGAGTTGCTAGTTGGAATAAGATGTTATCTCATCTCTGTTAATTCCTTAAAAAGATAAGATAAGAAAAGCAATAGAAAGTGACCCCATATGCTTAATCACATGGGATCAGCTTCATTTGTTGCTAGGCCTAAAACGTATATTCAGAGTTTTTATGAGAAAGCGGCTTTGAAAAAGTAATGTTCAGCTAGTAACTACACAATAGAAAGAATGAAATAGGTTGTATATATAAAAACTGAATTTCCAAATTTTGAAAAGTAAAAATACAACTTAAAGCCATAAGGAATCAAGTCTTAGTACAGAAGTACATTAGGATAATTATCATTATACTTCACAGATGTTACCAAAAATCACTCACTAGACTGAGAATATTAGTTGTATTGTTTAAATACCTTATATGGTAATCAATATTACTGATTACCAGGTCATTTATTAACCAATATACCAAACATAAGTTATTTGAAATAGTGGTTTCACTGCTTTTCCTTGTCTCATATCATTGTACATTGAGTACTTCTTTGAACATTACAAGTTTAACAGCAGGGAGATAATGCATTTTATTAGCATGACTATAATCACATTAACAAACAAGTTTTTTCAAGTTGAAAAATATATTATGTACCCTAAATCTAATGACATTCCATGTGCGAATGAAAATTATTCAAGAACTTCGATAATAATAAGTAGAAAGCTTTGTAATTTACTTCTACCAATACGTCCAACAGTCTTTCAGCATCCCTTATCGTTGTTTGCTTCTCTTTTAGAAGTCAGTGCTGTGTGCTACATTTAACATCTCTGTCTGTTAGTACCTGCCATAGACTGTTTTATTATGAACGAGCACATTGTTGGATCTAAATTTCAATTCAAAGATTTATAACATTTTATCTTGCTGCTGTCACTTCATTGTATGGTAATTCAGCCTCTGTATTAAACACAACCTCACAAGACTGAATGAGCACTAGAAGGCTTTACCTAAGCCAGTTGAAGAAATATAGCATATAACCTCTTGAAGTGGAAGAGAACGTTGCTGCATAATACTCACATTGATGCTACTTTAAAGACATCATGTTGGCAATGTTGATAGCTTCGTTCTCAGACAATCCTCTCATAGAATTGGGCAGATGTATATAGTAATATACTGTTTATATGCACTTTAAAAGTTGTAGTACAGGCCTGACCCAATTTTATCTAGGGATACTCTGTAGGCATGTGCAAAATGCAGCATGATGTATTGTCACCTGGCTAAGCGAATTTCACTCCTGACATGTTTTGGAACACTGTCAACTTGAAAGTGAAGTCATTCCCAGCTTTGACTTCTGCTGTAAATTCAATAGAGCGTAATGTTTAATGTTTTGCTTGGTTGTTTAAGTTGTAAGGCACATTTAGTTTTGTTCTGTCTCATCCCTCATTCTGTTTTTTAAAAGCCATCTTTTTTACTCTTCAATGTACAAATGGCAGACTGACAAAGTTTGAAGTAAGCTGGTTCACATGGTAAAGGAATTTGCTGCTAAGAAGTCAGATATATTTTCTCTGAAGTTGATGGAGACCAAAAAAGAGCTAACATCAGAAGTACTCTAAAATAATGATAAGTAATAATACTTTGTCTCTGCAGGACAATTATATTGTCAAAGCAACTTGGCTTCAGCTGGTTATTGAATCATTTTACCCCACTGTCTCCCCCACAAAAAATCTATTTATAATGCTTTTACAATTTGAAATGGAAAAAATAAAATAAATTAATGATGAATTGTCTTATATACCCCTTTTGAGGTTAAATAACAATACTAATATATTTGAAGACGCCCCATTAGCCATATTGTATAGTGTAAAATAAGGCAATAGGATCTTTAAAGTCCAACCCTTTTCTCTTCATTCCACTCCTTCAAATCTGTGGAGCTGGTGAGGCTCCTCAGGTCCTAGAGGAACAGGAAGCACTGAACCAACCTGCTTTCCTGATCTCACTTATTTAACCTGTTTACTCCACGATGGTCATAATCATGACATATTATTTATAGCGCCTTCTTCAACAATGCTCAACTTTTGGCCCTGTTCCAACACAGAAAGTACATAATTCAGATAATATTTAAAACTGTCTGGTTTTCACTGAGATCAGGGTGACTCTTCCTTACTCACCCACACCTTTATTCCAGTTATGAAGCATTCATAATACTTAGGGTTCTTTCGGGGTTTCTGATCCCAAGTAATCCCAAGTAATCCAATTCCCTCAGTATGCCTTCTTTATTCATTAAAAGCTTACCCCTACATGATGTCACAACAGCGCATTTGATTACCCTATCATGCCTGGCTTGTCTAAGATTTTTGGCATGAACCTTGTAAATGGAATTATACATTGGTATGATGCAGTTATATAGAGCATTTGAGGAATATCCTTTGGAATAATTTCTATTGCTCCCAATATCTCAGGGAATCTTAGGATTGTGAAACCAGCTGGTTCTTTGCGTCCGTGCGTGTGTGTCTAGATTGGATTTAATTCATTGCAGCTCATCAAAATCAAAATCACCCTATATCTCCTCTAGAGAAATAAATCCCTTCAAAAAGAGCCTCATTTCTCCTAACTGCCCCAAACACCTTTATTTGCCCTTTAGTATCAACCTGTCTACCAGAACGGTGGCCTTTATATTTCTTTCAATTCCTTCCACTGCTTCTCGACCCCGTCAGCCTAGCACATAGCCCCACATGAATCATTGGTTTCTTGGCAAATCCTTTTTGGATACATTAGTTTCCTGCCGTCGCCAGGCCCTCTATCACAGGACTAGGCCATTAGTGAGTGATAATGCCTTGGAATGTCATCCCCACACTAATTTCTCTTAACTGAAAATTGTATTTCCTGCAGGTTTTGTTTGACACTTGTGTGGTTATTATTTATCTATTCCATCCCTCACCATAATTCCACCTTTGAACAGCCCTAGACAGACAAGATTTAAAGTCTACTTAGGCTTTCATATTGAGTGGGACATGATGTTGCAGGGTAATCTGAACATGACTGGACTGAGAGGAGGTGGTTGGTGATGATTAATTACTCCAGATGCCATAGAGGCCATGTGGAAAGGAAAGGCACTCCCTGCATTGCCGGACAACCCTATGCATGCTTAAAACTGTCTATTGAAGAAGTGTATGGGTGTAAACAGTGGGTGTTTAACTAGTCTAGCCTTAGGTTTGATCAATCTAGCATTTGCTATTTCAGAGGTTCTTTTAGTCTGGTTAGGAAATTATGTTTTTGACAACCTCATGCACAGAAAAGTAATTATATGTGCAAACCCATGCACATTTCCTACAAGGTTTTTCAAAGAGCAAGGTGGTGTGCTGCCACCAGAAATGATCATCTTTTAATTTTAAGAACTGTGATGTACTTTTGTTCCCTGGTTTACACTCTCAAAGATGTGTGTTGGATGCTACGCATTGTGATTGTATCCCTCCCTTACGTTTCCATTTGTTTTTTCAGACAGTAACAGCTGTCAATAACTTGTAAAGCTCAATCTGCCAATAAGTAACAGCCCTGTACCAATTGCTCTGCTTTCAGTAAGGATGCAGCCTACATAAACACAACAGAATTGTTTTGATTACAAAAATGCAACCATAACTATTATCATATGAACGCATGTACATTTCACCTGTTTATTTAATTAATGAACCCCTGTGATGATCCTCATACTTTTCAAACACACTCCTTGGGTTCTCTCACAGATAAATCTTTGCACTATCCTTAGTTATATGCTCTGAAGTTTTATTGTTCAAATGGCTCTCGTTGCACAATACATCTACACTTTATTCAAATATTTAGAAAAAAGGCCTTTTTAATACAGGAATATAATTGCTGACACTACCCTTAAATCAAAATGAACATGAGTCTGAAGAGTATATTTCAACCCCCCTCTCAATCATCAGTTTCAGGATGTGGAGAGATGTGCAGTAACAGAAAGATAGGTTTCACATTACAAGCACAGCTGTACTGCGAAACTGCTACAAGTTGATTGAATTCTCGGTTTTCTTTACTCCATCTGTAATAGACTGCTTTCCTATAACACAGCCCCACCCTCAACCTCTTGTTACCAATTTGGAGATTTTTTGAAGAAGCATGTCTAGAAATACATCCTCAACATGTTAAAATTGTTGCAGGTATGCTCCTAAATAGAAATGTGTTTGTTGTAACTTTGTAATTCTAAGATTATGAAAGTACAGCAGAGCTTGTCCAAAGCCACATTTCCGGGGGAGGGTAATTTTTTAACAGAAACCCTGAAGCTACACATTTTCTGACCTGAGGACTGATTGAGTTTGGTAGACAACTGTGTCTCCAGAGTGGCGTCCCAATGTAGTTCTTACACACTCTGCTTTTAAACAAGTTTCTCCAAAGCCTTTCCAGAAGAGTAGCAATTACAGCTCCACCAACTTGAAAATTAAGTAAAAACAAATGGAAAAGCATCAGCGTCTTGCCCATGGCTGTCTTGTTTGGCTCAACTTCCAAGTGAGTCCAGCAGTCCAAAAAAATGACATCAAGGGGAAGATGGTACTTCCTGTCAGGCCAGAGGGGATCAGTCCTTGCTGGGGGCTGGCTAGTTTATGTCTGTTCTTGCTCACCCTGATTCCAGCATCTCTCTTCCAGCCCTTTGTTATCTCACCGGCTCATGGCTGTGACTTTGGAATATGGCTTCTTTTTCTTCAGCCAGGCTGTCCATTTCACTCATTCTATCTCTGGGGAAAATGATCATGTCACTTTCTCCTTAACCCTTACAGCTCACTTAAGTTTTTCTTGTCCTTACAAAAGCAGGCTTTATAAATCCGCTATCCTCTAATTTGGTACTTCACAGTGTGGTGTAGATGTAAACAAAAACGATTACAAAGAGGTTAAGGAATGTGCCAATGATTCCTAACATGGCCAATATGGACTCCTCCTGCTCCTCCTTGACCTCAAGTGCCCACACATCCTCAATGGTGACTACTGTGGTGCCCATGATCCTGATCCTGGCAAGGGAACACTTATCTGGAATAGAAGGAAATTGTAAAGACAATGTCAAAAGTTGTCACACAAACAAAGAAAACAGCAAAGAACATGGGTTGAGTTAACATAACATGCTACTTTCACACCTTGGTAGTGCTTCTGTTTTCATCCTCCCCCATTAATCTATCAGCTTCTGCAAATAAACTGCACATAACAGCTCTGGGTTCAGGTAGACCGACATAATTATCTCCATCCCCACCTCACGGAATGCTGCCAAACTAAAATAAGCCTGAATTAATGCCATTTAAAGCCCCATTACACTCACCCGACTCTTGTAATATCCCATTATTTGGTTAACCACCACCCCTCCTAGATCATCACAAGAAGACTCTCTTTAAAAATCACACCTTCTCTTTCGAGGTACCACCAATGATATCAGTGACGATTGTTAAAAAAATGGTAAACAGGATAATTCTCGGTTCTTTGTCAAATTTGACCACAGCTACAGTCATTTTATCCTGTTCCATTCTCATGTCATAATTTAGTGTGGCTCTCTATCGTTGAAGAAAATTGGAATTTGCAGTTAAATACAAAAAAATGGTGGGTATAAAGTGAAAGCTGCTTACCATTAGGCATCTAAGGTGTAAGTTGACATCATCCAGCATGCTTATTGGATCCTCTCCGGAAAACCGTGGCATGCTACATGTGGAGCCCTCAGGGAGAGGGGGTCTGCCTATTAACCACAGTTCCAGTGCCTTTGAGCGACAGATTAAGTGAAGGAGAGAGGAATCAAAGGCAGTGGTGTCCAGCGATGTTTCCAGTGAAAACCTCCTTTTACAGTCCCCCAGTCTACAGAGCAACCCGTCAGGTTCAATTACCCACCAGCTTCCCTCTCGATTAAGTTCACCCCCACACAATTCTTTTCAGTCGCCTTTTTTTCAGTAGGTTTGCATTGTAGCTAGAGCGCTAGCAGCCTCTGTTTAGGGGGCGAGGAGAAACCCTCTTCTCATTTGCCCCCTCCCACCTCCCCACTTTGCCTCCCATTCTCCCCGTCTGCTCCCTCTCTTGAGTTCTCTGTCACTGCTTTGCCTCCATGCAACTCCTCCACCCCCTTCTCCAGTTTATCAACAAATCTACACACCGTTCTGTATTACCCCCACCTCAACCCTCTAATGCATGCTACGAACCCTCTGGGGATCACTGCAATTAGTGTCTTTCAGAAAAAACATATTCCGACACCATGCGTGATTTTGTAAGATCAGCTGATAGAGTTTCGGTGACACCCAGCCTCCACTGAGCAAGGTAAACTCGGGCAAGTCCTGGAATCAGTCAAGTCTGACAAGTGATATTCCAGAAGAAGAGGAAATGCTGTAAAATCCCATGAAGCAGACGTCTGTGAAGAGGCAGCAGCAGTTAAAATGCCAGTCAGTCACTAAGGCAATATGGATCTTCACCTACCGCCGGTAATAGCAGCGTTACCGTAGGGTTCCAAATCCAGTCACTGTGGGAGTACAGTGCATTGCATAACCAAACAGAAGGATAGCGAGAGAGGATTGATCCTGATGGCCGTGGCAATGAAGGAGAAGGAGCATGAGAATTAGAGAGAGAGGGAGAGATTCGGGGAGGGAGAAGGAGGAGGGAGGGGGAAATGACATCGCTCCCGCTCACTGTTGTCTCCTCCTCTCCCGCTGCTGTGCAGCCTTGTTGAGCACACACACGCACATGCACACACATATGCACACGCACACATCTGTACTGCTACCATCTAATTAACACAAAAATACCAAAAAGAGAAATCCTAAACGGGAGGTGAATTCAGCCGTACTGCTCTGAGTTCAGTTGCTGTTATTTTGACAAACCTGTGGAGATGGGAGGAATGGATGAGGCGGTTGCAACAATAGGAGGTGGCGGGGGAAATAAACGATGGATGAGGCTGGGTGGAGGACTTAGAGTGAGGCAGTAGGGGGTCTTTGCTTTCAATTCAATATCTCAAATCCTCTGATACAAAGGCACAATGCCCATGGAACCTTCTTTGCCCCTCTTTTCCTTTCTAACTTACCCTCACACTTCAGGTACCTTTTTACCCCACTAATTAGACCTACTGTTATACCCTCATCTTCTGGCTTCTCCGTTTTATGAAATATACATCATTACCTACATCAATGCCAATTTTAGTCACTTATTGTTAGCTTCTCCCAGCTCCAAAGCACCATGCTCAATGTTTTAGGGTAATACATGTGAAAAACTGCATTCCCTTCCACTTGCATTGGTCAGTGCAGTTGGACTGCAGTTCTAAATGTATGTCAACAGGCTTCTGACCCAGTCAGCTCATTTCTTTGAGCGTTATGACTCACTCTTACTCCTCTCTTCCTCCTTAACTCACATTCTCTAAATCCTGTGTTTTTATTCCTTATCAGTCCTCTGTGGGCCATAAACACAGCGTAATACTTTGTATTTGCAAACTACATTTTTAACAGGGTGACCCCTTCTGGACATGTGTCACAATTATATAAATTTAGATTTTTCTAAGAGCTCAATGAACTGGCCTTAGAATGCACATTGTGTTAAACAGGTTAGTAATAGATAAAACAGATGAGATTATAAGGTAAGCCAGTAAAATCATGTGTCGATACTTGAACCAATGGATACCTTAATGCCCTTTATGCCGTTCCATTCCTGCCTTTTTCTGTAAAGCTGCCATTCATCCATCCGCAACCAGTAAATGTTGTCATAATTATACTAGTTAACAATACTTGGTTTGACATTACAGTTATAAACAAAGGGTCTACTTTTAACAGCATAAAAAATAAACTACATACAAAATGGACTCTTTTGCTCTGTTAAGAAAAATTACACTTGAATAAGTATTAAATAATTGATTGCAGGATTTATATTTGACCAGGTCGGTAACCAAGATAGGATGGTTATGATTTACATAAGCTTTTAAGTTTGTATTGTTTAATGTGTATAAATATATAAATGTCTCATACACTCTGGAGCGAGTCAAACAAACACAATGTAAGCTTTAGTAAATTCAGGTCCTCATAACTTCTGATTAGTGTTGGTTTTTATTATTAAAGTGTAAAGTAAGTGCAGGTCAGCCGGAGTGTGAAGGGATAACACCGAGACAGGAGACTCAGACACTGTACAAACCAGCTGCTGCTTCTGCTCTGATCCTGACACAGCAGAACTTATTGTTTATCATCGGTGGTCCGTTGTGGAAAGCCTGTATTCAAACTTTTTGTCGCCACTGTTCGACAACTACCGGCTTGTTCACCGCCTCTCTTCTGTCATCTCTACTTTACTGTCTGTGTGTGAGTGGGGGCGGGGCCAGCCCAGGGCCTCTGCGCTACCACACTAACAGCAGAAAGTTTAAAGGATTCTTTGCAACTGGTTAACATCTCTAATCTTGAGTCCACCATGGAAATACATGACCCTTCTCTCCAAAAAAAGTGCTCACCTCAAGTTTGCCACTAAGCAATTAGATTCTCCACAGTTCTACTTTAAGAGTATTTTTCATTTGCTGAGGGAACTAAGGAATACTAATATTAAAATAGTACTTCCCAAAGGAGGGAGCAACCCATGGGGGGGCTGGGAGGAGAACAGTGACTCTGAATAAATACTGAAGATTGGCTCAAACCAATGAATTAAGCTAACCTGGTTAAGAGAGTGGCCCATGTACAAAGTTACTAGAAGTGACTGTTAGAGGTATTGTTGTCAAAGGAGGATTAAGCAATTATTAAATCAATGGGTCCACTTTAACATTTTACCTATTTAATGGGTGTTTTCAGTAAAAAAGCAAAAGATTAAAATTATATTATTATTGAGGCTCAATTTGTCTTTTGATTTAGATGACTATTAGATCACATTTATTTGATTGTGAGTCTCAATACCTTAACATTTTGTCCGTGCTACCATTAAACTTACTATTATTACCTCTGTCTTTTTAATTCTTTCTTTGTCAGTTTTCAGTCAACCTGAAGTCAACATATGATAGGCAAAATTAGTTATGTTTTGCCATTTTCTAATAGGATAGAGTGACTCTTTTCTTTGTTTGTTTTGCTTGTTTCTGAGAGTTTGAGTTTTCTTGCTCATTCTAACCCAGTTAAGATGTCCACACTGTGTGTCAAACCAAAACTAAGGTGCTTGAGTAGCTTGGTTTACAAAAATATTCTTTTTGTAGATAAATGCAGTCACCGTTCCATCTGTCCTTTGAAACAGCACAGAGCTTCAGGCCACTTTTTTCTGGTTGTTCCACATAGTCTTGCTTTGATGCACATTATCTACTGCGTCCACTGAGGCAGACTGTGTTGGCAGAGACATGTCAGAGTCTTACTATTTCAGCGACTCTCTCCTCTGTTCCATTGCCCTAAAGGGGTCAAGAAGACCTGACATTGTCTAGCCACGAGCTTGAGTCAGTGTATTAGCCACCCACTCGGTGTGACCCGCATGCTCGATGGCTTCTTCCCCTGGGAATGCAACAGATACCTGCCCCTTGTGGGAGCCACTAGCCCACTCGCCAGCTCTTCTGCTCACCCATGAGTTGAGGCTCTGTTGTAAGTCATTTAATGCTTCATAGCTTCTTTTCTTAATTTTTTTGGAGCATTGCAGTAAACCAGTGGGTGTGTGCGGCATACGGGTTTAAAGAAGACCAATGACTGTCATATCCTGTAGTCTCCGTGGGTTTGTTATTGCAGCGCAGTGTTGTATATGTTATAACAAAGACATTAACAAACTGCTAAAGTGGTCACAACAAAATCCACTAGTGTTTAATGAATATAGTAGAATCTGTGTTATAGGCTGTTCTCTTAAAGCTGCATTCATTACTTAATTTAATTTGGCCACCGGGGGCAGAGGAATGGGCTGACAAACCCACAGCCCTGATATGGTCTTATTAAGTTGTCATCAGTAACATTACAAAAATGTTTTTATATATGAATCTGGCTAACATCGAGAAACTTGGTAGTCGCCTGGTCCAATGTGTATGGCCATCGAATGTTGACAATAGAGAAAGTCAGAGCAGTGCTCAGGCATAACGAATTCCCCACTGGGAATTATGAATGATTGTACATAATTTCATAGAAATCTATCCAATAGTTGAAATATTGTGGTCTGGACCAAGAGCCATCTCTATGTAGGTTTGACATTAGGAGTGATCACTTTCATGGTCTCTGTAGTCCTTCGTTGTTTTAATAAAAACATTCATTATAGGGTATTTAATGTGATCACAATTTTAACTGAACTTTAATTTGTTGCCCCACTTGTAAAAGCTTGTGTAAGCAACATTGTATCAGTTTCTTCAGTTTTCTTGGATGATTAGGGCAGTGCGTTAGGAAACGTTGAGATATGTTATGAATAAATGTACATCATTGATGAATGTAGGGCGGGTTCTCTGGTGTTTGATCGTACACCCAAACATACACACATTTGCAGCACCAGCCAATCAAGGGCAATTATCAAGTGTTCATTCTGCGAGCTTCTATGCACAGCTACCCTCATTATAAACAGGCCGTTGTAATTCGTGTCATTTCACTTGGAGGCAGAAAAGCTTTATCTGACCAGGGGTGTTTGTATCCATTAAGTTGAAGGAATTTCCAAGGTATTTTGGGTTATTGAAGCATTAGCATTTCGGAAGCAGGGATTGTGATAACGACATTCAGACATCTAAAATTAGCTGTTTTTGTCCCTCAAATATGGATATGATTACTGCATTTTTCACATCGCAATTTTCATCACTTCTTAGCCCGATAGTGGCACTGTGTTAATAATTTAAGAGAAAAGAGGTGTCCATTTCTAAACAAGTTTCCTTTTCAAAACCATCTTTATTCCCTTTGTGTATGCCCCCTTTCTAATTCTATACCCCCAGTAAAATACCATACGTCAGTCTGTCAGCTGTAATTGCAGAAATCTTCTCATCTTCAAAAGGAACTGGAGGGCAGAGGCTGTGTTTTAATTAGATGAAAAGTAAGGCAAGAGATACAACTGGACAATAAGGGGTTGGGGGTTAATTAGAATTTCTCAGTTTGGCATTTGATAACAGTGCAGAATTGTCTGTTTGATTATAACTGTTATTTCCTGTTTTTTACCAAGCCGTATCCAACATTAGATGTTTTTATTAAGGTAGAATTGAGAAAGGATGTCTAAAATAGTTAAACAAATTTGAGATGCACCGATGTATCGGCCGAACATCGGTAGCAGACAATATTCGCATCGTTTACTGATATCGGCTTATCGGTAATAAAATTGACTTTCACCGATATCATTGGCCGATGTTCATATTTGTGGTAAAACCGCTGGGCACGTGCCGCGGCTGGGGGAACAGTCGCCCCGTGCGGCTAGCCTCAAGGTCTTTGGGGGGGAGGGTCCTCGTCCGCAGCGCCTCACGTCGTTGTTGGTGCGGGGGCTTTCTTTCTCTCGGGCTGCGGGGCGGTGTCTGTCGCCGGTGCGGAGGGCGGGCCGTTGGAGGGGACCAGGTACGGTGGTCGGCGGCGGCGACTCTGGGCGCGTGTCGGGCCTCAGCTACGGAACCCTCCGTTCGCGCGGGGGCCCCCTCCGGCGGTGCGCTTGGCTGGCGCTTAGCAGCTGACTTAGAACTGGTGCGGACCAGCGGAATCCGACTGTTTAATTAAAACAAAGCATCGTGAAGGCCCACGGTGGGTGTTGACGTGATGTGATTTCTGCCCAGTCTGAATGTCAAAGTGAAAAAATTCAATGAAGCGCGGGTAAACGATGGGAGTAACTGTTGGCACTCAAAACAGGTGAATCTGAGGAGGGCTGTTTTAGACAGGGTTAAAAGGGTGCTGTTTTTAAATGATCCTTGTGGTATTTTGACCAAAATGTGTTAAGACCCCAAGGAACCATATCAACTGTGATAAATTGGGCATAATATGTCTCTGTTAAATAAAGTTTAGTTAAATCAAAGATTGTTTCATAAATCTGATTGAATTTGTGCTCATTAAAAGATAAGAGAGATAAAGGGCTGGACAAATTTAAAATAGTGCTTTTTAATTAATGATTTAATTATTTTCCTGGCACAAAAGGGTGAATGAATAACAACAAAAACAAAATAAACAAATATCGGCTATCGGCCAGATTGTTTTAAATATCGGTATCAGCCAAGAATTTCCATATCGGTGCATCATTGCTTCATTCTTTATTAAACACAGAAATGACATTGACAAGATTAAAAACCTGCAGTGTTGATATTGAATGGCGCTCCTACTTTTTTACAGATGCTGCTTATCACGTTTGCATGGTGTATTTGTGTATTACAGTAATCATAGTCGAAACTACAATAATTCCACATAACCAATAGATTTTCATGGCGACATCGGGGTACTGCAGTTGTATTTGTAGGAAAAGGTAAACAGCTTTATTTGATCTATGATATTTTAGTTACTTCTCAGATGGTTTGATGTCAGTTGTTGCTAGGAAATGTCCTTTTATTCATGAAAAGAACAGCTGCTTTGAAATTAAGGCAAGTGTCAGAACGTGTAAGAATTCCAACTGCCTGAGTACATGGCTCAGCTTGTTTAACTTTTGAATAGCTCTTTACAGATCAAATATTCAATATTTGTTCATGTTTGCTCAGGCGGTAGGACTTGTCAGGTTCTATTAACTTTCACAAATGAGATGCATTAACAGTGGCCTTACTGCTATGGACAGTGCATGAACTTTATAACAAACAAGAAGTTAAACTTTAATGTCATCATGTCAGAGTTTCCGAGGGATGATTGGCTAATTCTTTCAAATCTTATGTATATTTGTGAAAAATCTGAGTTGAAGCTGAGCAAATACGTTTTCACTGGCAGCATGACCGCAATCATCGAGGGAATGACTGGCCTGATATTCTAATCTTTACTTTTCAAGACTCATTTCGGACTATGGTATTTATCACAGCCTGTGCCTGCTGTTTGACAACTGAAGAGCCTGACTTAGTCACTCATAGTCATAGAGGAAAGGACAGGCCTACTGGCCTGTTCTACCAATCATTTCTCTCCCTGCATATGTGTTGGTGCACAACAGGAGCAACAAAGCTACAATCTACCATTCACATGGGCAGTTCAATCTCTGAACCATTTCTTACATTTGAATTGTGACAAGTTAACCCTGAAGTGACAAAAGAAAGTTGAATTTCTGTTTGTCCAGTGGTGCCGCTTCATTGTTTGATTCTTATTTTTTGGTGTCTAATGTATTATTTTTGTTTTCCAAAAGATGGTTATTAACTTTATAAACGGTTCGTTAGATTCATGAGATCGCGCCATTAGCCTAGCAAGCACCCCTGATAACACTCTTGTACCAGCCTGCTGATTTTGAACCTGCTACTCAGCTCCATCTGTTAACTTAGTTGTAGTGGAAGTTTACAGTAAGTTTTGTGTGCATCTATAGAATCTAAAGCTTGATCTTCAACTTTGACCTTGATGTAAGTGATTTTTTGTGTGTTGCTAGATGATTCAAAATGTGATTTTAGATGCAACTTCCTGGTACGTTATTTCAGTGAGGCAATTGCTTTGAAACTAGGTCAGGCTACATGGGCGTACTGGGAGACATTAGAGTCCAACAGTAGCACCTCTATTTCAAGCTGCCCTTACACATGCCAAGCTAACTCATCGCAGGCACTCACATTCAGGTCTACAGGCCTTTGTTAACTATTAATCAGCCCAAGCTTCCAACATGGTTATACATTACATTACATGTCATTTAGCTTACACTTTTGTCCAAAGCAACTTACACTTTTAGTACACTCAGCATTTGTGAGGGTCCATTTAGGGTTTCAGTATCTTGCCAAGGACACTTCGGCATGCAGATGGGGAAGAGTGGGGTTTGAACCGGCAACCTTCGTGTTGGAGAACAACCATTCTACCACCTAGGCCACACCGCCCGCAGCACCAATCTCTGTACGCCCCCCAGAAGGCCCTAAATCACACGAGAGGAGTCTTTACTGTTCGTAGCACTGCAATGACTGCAGGTCAGCACTACCAAGATTGTCATAACTGTGATGGATTTCTTGCCTCTTTGGGATGCTGCTCTTCCTATGGCTGAGGACAGGATCAGATTCTTCTCTATACTGCTGGCTCTGCACCACTGATCTGTCCTCCAATTAGGTGGTGTAGTTTCTTGGATTTCATGGAAGTTGGAGTATATTTATGGGACAGGGAAAGTCTGTGCGTAGAATTATTTTTAGTTGTAAACGTTACATGCTTTTCACAACCACTGCATTTGTATTATAAGGTTAATTTTTTTCGATGATAGATAGCCAAATCTTAATGCCTAAAGTGTTCAGACATTTCACTTAAAAAGCAAATATATCAAGCTCACTTTCATGGAAACACCAAAGTCACACACCTTCTATGACTGTTTGATTTAAAGTGTCATTGCTAAAATCATTGTTAAAAACCTAACATGATTTATAGTTGTTCTAGGGCAGTGGTCCCCAACCTTTTTTGCGCTACGGACCGGTTGGATGTCAGACAATATTTCCACGGACCAGCCGTTAAAGTGTGTCTACAGAGCCTCACTATAGAGTCCCTCTGGTACGGCCTCTGGTGACAGCGGTAGATTTTTTTTATTTAACGAAATCTCCAGCAGCTGAATTACAAATACCGTGTTGGTTTGTGTTCAGCGAAAAAGTGACATGACCGAGACAAGCGTCTTGAAATGCGTGAAGCATGAGTCATAAAGGACAGGATATGGTAATTTTTCTGTTTTATTTTGAAAAATGATAGATAATAGATAAAACAGAAAAAATTTAAGTTGTGTATTCTTTCTGTCCGGCCCGGTACCAAATGACCCACGGCCTGGGGGTTGGGGACCACGGTTCTAGGGTATTTTTTGTTCAAACCTTCAAAGATTGTAACATAGAATGCTTATGTCCTTCACATGTTATGCTAATGCAGATATTTTCTAATGGAGGAAAATTTGGATTAAAAGACAATTACAGGCTGCATGAAAATAAAAACCCAAAGGCAGTTTGTCAATGATGCTCAGTATTGTCCTTCTCTTTATCCCCCTATTATTATCCCATTATTTAAAAAGGTATGTGTTGGTTATGTTCTACTACCTCTTTTTAATTATTTTCTCTTTCACTCAAGACTGCTTGGCATTTAGTACCCACAGTGGAAAGGAAAAACAAGTCTGACATTGGCACAGACCAGGAGAAGGCATTCTGATGAGTTATGAGTGTAGAATCTTGAAGGGATGGGGATTCTATGCTAGATGCCATCCAAAAACACTGGTTAAAGGATCTGAGAGCAGATTAATGCCTCGAACGGTCAGTGTTGTGCAAATGGAGGTAGAAGTAGTAAGGAGCTGGGAATTTCAATATAAATGTAAAATAGTCTGGGGACCACAAACAAGAGCTGTTCTGTTTATTTTGAAGCTAACACTTCAGGGCAAGCACATGGATGCACAAGTACTTCCACTAACACTAAACAACCCTGTTCTCAGAAAATGGTGTCTCTGACACAGTCAGCCTATTGATAATTATTTCACACTCTCAACACACCCATGTGTCTGATTGGCTTCTGTACAAGTGCCGGTTGAGACAAAAAAATATTACCGGTATTATATATAGTATATAAACACTGAGTCTTTGATATCTATTTTATTTATTTTTTTGTCCTGCTTTGTTACACTTGTATCTAAACCCCTCCCAGTACTGCGGTTTATAACACTGGCATGGCTACATTTGTAAAGATTTACTGCGAAACATTAGCATGTCAGCATCCTTGTATCTCCAAAACACTACTCACTATTCCTCACTACTAAATGCTTATTTCTGTACCTAATGATAATTTCTGACAAGAGTTCATTTATAAAAAATATAATTCACTCATTAAGATTTTTTTTTGAATAGTTCTCATTCTGTATCCTCATAAATGGTCAACAAAGATTGACACAGAGATGATATGACCAGTCTCCTGTGTCACAGCTGCTCAACCTTGATATTGTACTATGAGTATGCTATTTCACAATAACTTAAAACCTGATTAAATCCAGAACTGTAGTCTCAACCAATACTGGAGGTGTAGGTCCAATGTCGATACAGATTTTGATATACAATTCGGGTGTATATGTGTGTGTGTGTGTGTGTGTGTGCAAATTTTAATCTATTCTAAATGTCCCTTCATGTATTTCACCCGCTCCTGGTACTTCATGACGGCCTGTTACGATGATGTTTAAAAAACTTATTATGACTTATGACCACCAACATTTTCGTCTCGTCAACGAAAGTTAAAATAGATTCAGTCATAGTTTTCAGTTTCAGAGATCCGAAGTTATTTTTGGCGTGAGAAATTGGAAGTGTGGTGTGAGTGCGTGTGAAAACATGCAAAAGCATGTGAGTTGGCAGCTCTGCGTTAATCTTGCTAGAAAAAAATTGACGTCGTTAAAATGGGTCTGCGTTAACATCGTTTATAACGCGTTTAACTGACAGCACTAGTGTAAACATGTTCTCTTATGGTTCCTCTGTGCCATTAGCTTCTTACGCTTAATTATACTATTTTTCTCTCTGCAGTTTTGGATATGGCACGCCATGTGCCTTTATATCGGGCACTACTGGAGCTGCTGAGAGCCATTTCCACCTGCACAGCCCTGGTCCCTCTGCTGCTGCCTCTGTCTGGGGACCCGGGGTATGACGATGACGAGGAAGATGAAGAGCACTCTGAGGGACAGACATCTGTTGGGATGCTGCTGGCCAAGATGAAGACATGCGTGGACACGTATACCAATCGCCTCAGGTAAGATCGAACAAATTCATTAACTAAATGGAACTTAATGTAATGTGTTTGCTCAGGTTTTTACATTTTAAAGATGGACCACAAATGTCACAGAGTACATCAAGGTGAATAGTGACGCACTCATTTAATAATTTTATTTGCTAAAGCTTACTTCATACATATCAAGTATTGTTTTATTTAACAATTTGATTCAGCCATAATCTTACCAATCTTTAAATTCGCCCCCAGTATCATTCACGGACCTCCTCTCTGCAAAACTGATGAAGTGGGAATATTAACGTCTTTAGCCCTGTTCACACTTTACTTTGAAATCCACCCTGAATGAAGGAAATGTGCCCCAAGATGCATTGAACCTCGAGGAGGCATTGAGATTCAGTCACTTAGCTGCTTTGAGGTGGTCAGGGACACGTCGAGAATGTATTGTGTTCTATTATAGAAGAAAAAGACTTAAGTCTCAGCATAAAATTCCATTATACTGGGGGAGGAGCATTTATTTTGCTGAGCGTAAAGTACTGAACCTGATACACACTCAAACTAACAATTGGATATACATCCTAGGAGATGAGGCTACAACATATATACAACACAGATAAGTGAGCTCATCTCCCTCACTCACAGCTCCTGTAAACTTCTGGTCAACATACTATACTCAGTTTTATGTGTTTGTATTTATGAGTGATGAAACTGATGGTATTTTTAGAACATGCCCATCCTGAATGTTGCAGCAGCCATTGTGTGGCAGCATGGTTCAATGAAGTTTCCACAGGAGGTAAAGATAATAGTTGCTGCTTTGTTAAGAGATGAACAAAGATCATCTCTGTTAGCAGGTTTAATAAGAAATGCGTAATCTAAATGTGTACTTCTGTCAACGATTTGTAGAACACATCAATTCCTCTTTTAATTTTACGAGGTTATGATGTGCCTTAAAGGGATAGTAACAGGAATTATCTTATATTAGGTTGTGGTATCACTTAATTAGGAGTGGGCAGAATAGATAAAGCAGTTATCAAGACACAGGAAAAAGTATTTGATCAGTATATGATATATTTACATCTTTTATCACGGTATCATTGTGTTTAACAGTAAATGTCCTTGGAAAATTTCTTGAGAAACTATTGATAGATAAAATCACGAGATATAAATGCTAGCTTATCATTAATACATTGAAAGAAAAGGAGTATATGATTGGTTTTTGATATACCGTTGCATATATAGACGCATGTTTGATCATTTATGCATGCTGCTAATTGGAAAACAAACACATGGCTGACCCTGATTGGAATGTCATTATTTTTAATCATAAAATAAATAAGAAGGCTCCGAAACCTTGATAATAGAAACATTCTTGATCTAACATCCATGGAAATGGGCAGGGAAGTGCTTGCTTAGTTCAGCACTTGGAAATATTGGGGGGGGAATTTGGTTCACAGTTATGAAGCTTTTAGACAAATCGATAAAATGATGCAAATGTTACTTCAATTGAGGTCTCGGTGGCATTTGAATCATTGTTATATTTCAGGTAATGGTCTTAATAGACATGTACATTCAGCAGGATAAAGCAAAAGGAAAAAAACAAACGCATAGGTGTCAAACTGAGCTAATTTGAAGACTGCTGAATGAAGCCTTTGTGGAGAATTGGCACATTCATTTGTTTGATTTATCCCCAAAAACGCTACACTGTCTTTTGAAGCATAATGACAAAAGAATAAACTTAACACTTTACACAATTATTTTTTTTCCTAAAATTCAAGTTGACATGACTGGATGACTATTCCTTGTATTTTAGGTCAAAGAAAGATAAAAGTAAAGGTGTGATGAAGACCGATAGCTCAGATCCAGAGCCGGAGGGCTTGTCTCTGCTGGTACCTGACATCCAGAGGACAGCTGAGATTGTCTACATCGCTACTACCAGCCTGCGGCAGGCCAACCAGGGTATGTATGCAACATACACTTGTGGCTTTATTCCCCAACACTTTAGCAGCTGATGTCACATTCTTTATCTGTTTTATTCAAATCCCAGCTTGAAGAGTCTGGGTTTGCAGCAGTACGAAGTTATATCAGTACATTTATACACTTATGTCCCACCAAAACCAAGTTTCATAAAAAATGGGTTTGAGAAATGTGAATCCATAACCTGTGACAAAAACAATTCTTTATCATATTTGATTATCTGCCCTTACCAAGAGCCTTTGTTGGCTGTCATCCAGAATTGTTCAGCTTTATCTTTATTATTTCACCGGGTCCCACCTTTCTCCCTCTCTCTCTCTCTCCATTTTCCCCTCACACCTTCAACTGTAGTCTTTGTCCTGCCCTCTTGTTACGAGGACATGGAAATGGATCTTTAAGTTTAGCATACCAAAACGTCTGAAATCCCTCAGCTGTGAATGATAAAACAATTTACTGAAGAATGCTATTGGCCTGTTTTTAAAAGTCCAACTTGACCTAACAGTCGAAAGCTTCAGGTCAAACTCAGCCTTCAGTACTGCCTGAAGTGTGTTGTAAAGTGACTCTTACTCTGGAAGTCAGTGATGGACTGTGCACTGCTGATGTCCTATTTCCAAAACTGTTCCATGTTCCATGGCATCTTCTCTGAGGCTCTCCTTAGCCCTGTGCCCTCAAGTTGTATCACAAGATTCGGACGTTGAAAAATTGTTAGGGCCAAAGTACAGATGTCACAACTTGTTTTTGTATGTAGAGATTTAGAGAAAGAAAGGACATTCTGCTTACTAGCCATTAGTCAACTTAAGCAAGTAGCACCATCAATGTTCTCCACATGATGGATCATTACACCTCCCCTAATACCATGCCTACATAGTACACAATATTAATTATCCCCCACCCGCCCATTTCCTCTAGCTCCATTCTGAGGATTTTTATGCTCGGTCCACATAAATGGTCGTCTTAGTGATCACTTAGGTGGGGAACTGGCCATTATATGTGGTGGAAGTGTGCATGTTGGGTAGGGGATACGGATAAAGATCAATGTCATGTCACTTCTCATAGAGGAATCCATATAATGATGGCCTCGGGAATCACATATCATACAGAATTGTACACTGTGGAGCTTGCAACATTAGGGCCTTGACAGATATATAATCATTAATTAGCACAGAGCCTTAAGAAACATCTCTGAGAGGAGCTGGACAGTATTGATTGAGGAGAAGTATTCCTCTGAAGTATCGATATACTTGTCCTAACAGAACAGGCTAAATCAATGATGATATCAGCCGATATGCTCTGATTTATTCATTATTACTTCTTACACTCTTGAAGTGGAATTAAAGATCTGTTGTTTGAATTGGCATTTATTGTAAATACATAGAAGTAAATTATAGCTCTTTGAAACAGTAGTTTTACAGATGAGGAATGCAACTTGTAGTAGACTTTTATCTCAATCTACAATATGTTTTTCCTGTTATATCAATGTTGAGAGGTGCGGTCACAGACTTCCTTGCCGAATCCATATTTTGATACAAATGTTAAGCAATATATGGCTCTCTAACTTTCTCCTCAACAACTTTAGAGATAATTACAACTTGCATCCTAAGGAACTTTCAGTGAGTGGTTGTTGCCGCAATTGTTTTCAATCTACAACCTTTTATGAATCTGTACCAAGGCCTTATGTCGGATCAGTCCACATTGTGATTAAGATATCTCAAAAAAGCCATCACGGGATTGTTCAAATTAGGGATACATTTATTTTTTAACTCAACTGATTTTGGTGGACAAATGTCAAAGTTCACGAAGCAGGTTTTTGGCCATAAGTCTTTAATTCAAGTACTAGTTGGTATGAAACATTAGAGAACCAATTTAAATTCTATAAAATGATGAAGTGATATCATTTTATATCAAAAAGGTCAAACGTTGACTTCCTTATCATGTCATAATGATCTCCCGGAGCACTTTTCTGGCCATTATTCCCCCTGCTGCTTTGTGTGCATGCCTGAATATATGTGCCTGTTAAATGAAGATCAGAGCACCGGGAGCTGATGCCTCCAGGTCACTGTCACTCTCTGAATGCCCCCACTCTGCTCTGATTTAACTCTGATTGTTTTTGTTCCTCATCCCAAATCCCTCCTCCTCACTAGAGCGAAAGCTGGTGGAGTCTTCAAGAAGGGTGTCAAGCCGACCCAAGCCCCTGTCCATCATACGCTCTCAAGAAGAAAAATATGTAGCTGCCATGAAGAAGCTGCAGTTTGGTGAGTTTATATATTTGCTTGTGGGTTTGTCTGTGTGTTTATGTTCATGGACCATTATGTAGAATAGATATATTTTGTATTTCTACATACAGGATTTGCATGTTACTTTAAGCAAACATGTCAGCAAATCAACAGCAAAAATAACCATAATTCCGCATTCTTCTGTTGAAACCTATTTCCATGCACGCACGCACGCACGCACGCACGCACGCACGCACGCACGCACGCACGCACACACACACACACACACACACTACATTTTTCTGTCTCCCTCTCCTGTCTGATATGATCCATAATGCCATCATGCAGAGGAAAGCAGACTCAGACTATGTTCCCATCCTGCTCATCCCTTTTGACTTGTCCATCACTCTCTATTCAGCTGTGTCATGATTAATTATACCTGTTTTGCTGTGTCGCAATTGATTTTGTAAGCAACTTGATGTCTGAAGTAATTGCAAGTGACTTGAGTGTAAACTGATGTTTCACTGTGCAGACAGAGGCTGAAGACATTAACGGACAGACTGTAACTCACTATAACAAAACATCATTGTAATTTTTACTGACATAACCATAGAACAGTCGATCAGTACAATTGACAATGTTGTGAGTATGAGCTTTAAAAACAAATAAAAAATAGGACAAGATGTTAAATATCAATTGTACATTTGAAGGTCTTCTGCACAAGTAAGGTTACCAACTACCAGTAGATGTTAGCAGGTGTTAGTGGCCACCAGCGGCTGTTAGGGCCATAACTTCAGCTGTGCATCATTAAGTGTTTGGGTCTTATAATGGATGATACGGGCCAAACTGCTGGCCTGCTAGCTAGACATCCATGGTTTTTCAAATAAAATTACACATTAGGCTGCTATGTAGAGCGTTGGTAGAAAACAATGATCCTAATTTGTAAATTTTTTTGTTGCAGTTGTATATGAGCATGGGGGCATCCCACAGGGACACTCACACTTGTCTTTTCTCTGTCCAGACACCTTTGAGATGGTTTCCGAGGAAGAGGATGGGAAGCTTATGTTCAAGGTGAACTACCATTACATGTCTCAGGTGAAGAACGCCAGTGATACAAACAGTGCAGCCCGATCCCGTCGTCTCGCTCAGGAGGCCGTCACCCTGTCCACCTCTCTGCCCCTGTCATCCTCATCCAGCGTCTTTGTCCGCTGTGATGAGGAGAGGCTGGACATCATGAAGGTAAAGTATTAGACAATCTTAGGCATGGCACCACAGCATGACCTTTTCAGATGGTGTAAAAATCTCCCACTTAGGCATTCATAATTGGTTTTGATGAATGTGTATATTGTATGTAACCTTCATTGTTACGAGAACTGATATCCTGAAACTGTGGCACAGAACTGTCTGGCTTTTTTATAGGGTTGTACCCTGTGATTAAATGAAACCTAAAGTTTGAGAACAGAATAAAGGTGAACTTTTGTGTCTTCCTGAAAGATGTTGTGTACTGTGCTACTATGTCTGGTGTATTTACCATACGTCTTGTCATTGACAGCTCTTACTCATTCCTCCAGTGACATTTAATAAATGGCTGTATCCCCGACAAGTTGATTAATGGCAGAATCTCCTTTTCTAAATGTCAAAGTCCTCATCCGCTTAGCTTGGTTTAGGCAAAAGATCGCTCTAACTAAAGGCAGTAGCAAACTAACAACAAATTCAGAATCAAGGAGCAGCATCGACATAAAGGGACAGTGGCTAGTGAGGTGGAAATCTGATCAGCGTCCCATTGCTGCTTTCTTTATTGTTTCTGCACCAGATTTTGTGTGGAAGTGCAGTACAAATTTTGGGTCTGAATGTCCATGTCAAAATATACTTCATGCATGAGTTCTACCCAGCACCCTCAAGAAAGATTAGTGTAGTTGTAGAGTCATGTCAGTCGACATGACAACCGACGGAAGAATACTGTGGTGGTTAGCAACAGGATGATGCATTTCTCTGAAAAAATGTAGAACGCATTTTCCTCCAGGTTGTATAGTAGGAGTCCTTCAGCTTCCGCTCAGTCTTTGTGAACACCTCTACTGTCATTTGACTTGTGGCTACTCTGTTCTTACTGTACAGACAGGATGATGATGTTTAGGGTGGTATAGGTCACTTGCTCTTGCAGTAGAGAGATCGTCTCTAATCAGATAAGTTACATTACCATTTGTCAGGTTTGTCTGAATGTTTTCAGTCGTGCAGGCTTTAAGCAGCTTTCACGCCGAAAGTCTCTAAACTTGTGTGCCTAAAAAACCATGCGCAAGTCATGAGTGCACAGAACAGTGTCTGTGAGAAGAAGACCATTCTCTTGAGAGAATATTACAACTGTGTGTACACAAATGCAGTCATGATAGCTTGTTGTGATGATCTTTACATATTCAGGGTCTTGTATGTTTTTTAAGTGTTTGTGTGTCTTTGAGTAATGAGCAAATGTCTTTTATTCAGTAAATTAATTGGATTTTTATACAAATGCCTTGAGTGCTGAAGATATATTTGATCTCCTTCTCTGGCTTATTACACCCTTTAGTCTGTGTGTTAATTACATTATTGTGAGTGGTAGGGTTGGTAATGAATAATCGATATTCGAATATTCGTTCATTAAGAATTATTCGAATAAAAATCCAAGCCTAATGAATATCGTTCCAGTCCCGCGCATTATGAGAACAACATCCCCCGGTATTTTGTGCGAGCGCGACTTCCTACAGCAGATGAGTGTAACGGGTGCTAAATCCCCATCAGATATCTTAACGGACTATTAGTTGAGGTCAGTGATGTGTACATCTAAAGAAAATATGTATTCACTCTAACCGCCCCATCCTTTCCTGTAAACTCACAGACCAGGGTTCCTAAATTGAAAAATAAACACATTTATTTATTGTATATATGTATATTTATTTATCATTCAGTTAATGGAACATATATTTTCACAGTGAGCCTCTTTAACACAATTCAATTCAACGTCATTTAAGTGCACTGCACCATGGTGGGCATGAAGTCCAGATATCGCAATGGAATTGTCCATAGAGTTTATGCCGTCATGGGGGGGGGAATATTCGATTAATTGTTCAATAACGTTATGAATATATATTGAACACGAAAACTCCTGTAAAGTCCCATCCCTAGTGAGTGGGGAAGAACCTGAAAGAGGCAGCACCATTTCTCAATGAATTTGCTCTTTGTTTAATCCATATTTACCAATAATAGAGACTTTTTTTAATGATGTATAACGGCCCTTTCTCAGGCTATTTGTGTTAAAGACCTCTACTCTTTTAATTTACAGGTTCTCATCACAGGTCCATCCGACACACCATACGCCAACGGTTGCTTCGAGTTTGATGTGTATTTTCCCCAAGATTATCCCAACTCTCCGCCGCTGGTCAACCTGGAGACTACTGGTGGACACAGTGTGCGCTTCAACCCAAACCTCTACAATGACGGCAAAGTGAGTTGAAAAATGATCATTTTACTCTGTCAAGTAGCTGGAGGATTTTTACCTTTTTAGATAAATGTGTTGAAAAAAGCCAGCCTGACCTTTCTCAACTGACTTCTCAGTATTTTAACTAAATTATAAGTAACTTTACTGATACACACTTCTACTCTGATTTTATGTATGCAAGGGTACAATTTACAATATTTTATATATGTTAAAACAATTTTGTGTTTTGCGTATGCCAAACATTTAGAATAATGTTTGAAAATATTTCGATATAACATAATTTATGTGTAGAGATTCAGGATCTGTCATCTGCCTTCTGACAATCTGTAATGCACTTTTATATACTAATAATTGTTGTGTGTCAAAATCCTGTGGAAATACAGGAAAAACTCATTTTATACCATGTATAGAAATTGTATAGAAATTTAACCTGCCTGGTTGTCACTCAATCCCCCACAATGGACTTAAACCGTCAAATGAACCCAATATATCTATATCTGTATCTGAAGATCCTCCTTCAGACATGTTTGAATATGTATTGCTCTTCCATCAGTTTCAGCTTAGTGTATATGCTAGAGTTTTATTATTATTGTTATGCATTTCCCATAGAATTAATTTAATCTATGGCAGTAACAGAGGTGCACGCGCCCGAAGGTCACTCTCGCAACAGACTAAAGAGTTAAAGAGAAGTACTCGTGTGAGAAAAAGAATTGCATTGCATAACACAACTGCAGCTGGAACTATGAGGTCTGACTGTGTGTGGACGGTACCTTTTGGTCGTACAATAGCGCAGCATGCACCAAGTTAGAGATCTGTTATGTTATTATGAGAAATGTATAAAAGGTTTGGTTCATTAGGAAACTTTGGCAGGAAATATTGTAATATGGCCGGACCCCACAGTCTAGATAATTAATGGGGAAACACTGAGATTGGTGTATTTTGTATTTTGAAAAAAATTCCCAAAGATATTTTGTCAACAATGCAATGTAAGTTATGCTGAAACTCGTCTGTCTTTGGGTTAGACTTACTAACAAGTTTTCGAAACTTTTTTGTTTGTTTGTTTGTTTGTGTGTGTGTGTGTGTCTAAATCAGGTGTGTTTAAGTATCCTCAATACATGGCACGGGAGACCAGAGGAGAAATGGAACCCACAGACCTCAAGCTTTTTACAGGTGAGCTGGAGATCTTCCATCATGACAGAGTCACCTGTCGGAACAGATCAGCAGGGCTGTTGTCTGAGTCTTTTTGTCACAGGCTGTAGTTTATCACTGTGCCATCATTACATTGCCAGGGGTGTTGTATTAATGGACTTGGTGTTTTGACAGCTGACATGAAGGATCCTTTTCAATGTCAAGTTATTATTTTTGCTTTGGTGACAGTGTGTCGATGTTAATCAAACCAATATCATTTGGAGCTCCAGGTTATGCCTGCGCACACGCATCACTCATTTCGAAGCTGGAATCAGTTGACTTCCATTGCCAGTTAACCCTGATGCCATGTGATTTTAGACTGTTTTCATATTTTACTCTTTAAATCCTCCGTTTGTAGACCTACCCCTCCTGAAATTGATAAAATACCATTATACTCTTTTCATCAGACACATCTGACAAGTTCATTCTTATTTTTAAACTCCTAGGATAGACAGCGAAAGACATGCAGACTGGGGTCCATTGAGCTAGTCAGTGAAAGTAAAGATTTGTGTAAATCTTGGACTCAGTTCTCCCCCCAGATGTTCTGATAAAACAGATGTTGATTGTGCTCTTGCTTTTTTTTACATGGCAAGATAGGGCCTTAGCCTTGCTGGAGGTACAGTATGTGCTCCCACAGCCCCTTTTTGTTTCAAATGTTATTTATTATAAAGGGAATATTTCAGCTTTTTGTAAAGACTTATTTATCAGTGTTTTTATCCTCTAAAGTCTTGAGGGGTTGGACCTATAATGCTTGTGATAGATATTGTGCAGCATTAGCGGAATACTGGGTATCCAAAGTGATGAACAGGCTTATAGAAACACACACACACCCACCATTATTTGGTTGTTTGTGATGCACACACTTGCATTTACTTTCCATATATATTGATCAAGGAACAAGCAAACCGGAGCCTTTGGAAATGGATTGTGCCTTCTTTCTCTTTCTTCCTTTTTTTTTATTATAATTCCCTAATTTGCAGGGTTGGAGAGTGCATAGAGATGTCTCCATTGATTATCATTCAAGTTAGTGTGCTGCAGATCAATAAAGGAGAAAAGGGGGTGGGTGAATAAGAGACAAGGAAGGGGGCTGGAATCAAGCGGTCATCAGCTGAGTTGAATATCGTCTCTGAAATTCAGAAATCCAGGAAAGGAGGCACGCACCACCGCATGGGGGAGCATTTTCAAGTTCATCCACCTCCAGCACGGCATAGGCCAGCAGGCAAGCCTCCAAGCCCAATATCGTCATTGTTGGTAATGTAGTGGCTTAGAACCGACATACTGATGCAGCAGGATGTCCTTAGTCTCCTTGAGACAGGGCAAGTCACGAATTGGGCTGTTAATAAGGATGAATTGAAGGATATATCTTTTCAGGGGCCAAAATATTCCGTGCCTTGTCAGACTCTCCTCGGTGTCCACCACTGAGGAGAATGAGGAAATGTCTGGCTAATTAACCAACAGAGCAGAATCAAGCTAGATGGAAAAATGTAGTGCATCAGAATGTTATTTTCAAACTAAACCAAGCTTCTGTCTACATATTTTATGATTAGCATACACAATGGAATTTGAAAAATCAAATTAAAATCCTCTTTTCATTTGATTTGCTCTAGGTGCTAGTGTCGGTGCAGTCCCTCATCCTGGTGGCTGAGCCCTACTTCAACGAGCCAGGGTATGAACGCTCTCGTGGCACCCCCAGTGGCACCCAGAGCTCGCGGGAGTACGATGGTAACATCCGGCAGGCCACCGTCAAATGGGCCATGCTGGAGCAGATGCGAAACCCCTCACCATGCTTCAAAGAGGTAGGAATCACTATCACACACAGCAAGAGTCCTGTTAACATCATAACGTCATTGTTATTGTTACTTTAAGTGTTACAGCGACATGAAAATCAGCAGTCAGCCTCATTTACTGGGTCCTGAGCCTGACAGTAGCCCAATAACTCACACGACTGTGGATTCGAATCTGACTTGACATACAAAAAAATGACTAAATAGTGACCAGCTAACTCCTGACATATTTCAGCATGAAGCTGAAGGCATAAAACTGCATAAAACAGAATCAAAAGCATTCATTTCCTAGTGAGTTACTGACAGTTTTGAAAAAAGGCATCACAAATAGAGGTGTCAAGGAGCAGACCTTACCTGTGAAGTAAGTCAATGTACATTAACCACAATTCACCACTATTGCTCCCTCACAGAAGACATTATTTATATTTGTATGTATTTGTAGATTTTAGTTTCAACCTAAAGAGAAAATTACAATGGAATGTTGCCCCCTGCCTTTCCTGATATTTTCAACCTATTTTAGTTCTTCAACCAAACATGAATGAAAAAGCCAACTATTCTCCCAGTTATTCGGACGCTCTCTCTAATCATGAATTCCCCTCTTATTAATTCCTTGGTAGATGACAACGTCTGGAGGTCGGCCTACCAATCCCCCTCTCTCTCTTCCACAGTTATCTGATTTCCTGTGATACTTTAAATGGTCCTGTGAGACAGATAGTGCCTTGAAAAATAAGTCTTTTCAACCTGCACATTCAGAGGTGCCTCATTCTGAGATGTCAAGAAAGAGGGATTGAGGGGGAGGAGCACTTTAGGAGAGGAAAATTAGAGATAGAGAGAGGGAGGGAGAGAAAAAACATTTATCCAGTTACCTTCACAGGATAACATGAGAAAAACATTCTGTAGAAAAGCATGAAAATAGCATGATGTCATGCAAAGGTTTCTGATTTATTTCCATCCATCTCCATATATATATATATATATATATATATATATATATATTAGAGCTGTGAAAAATAACGCGTTAACGCATTATGATTAAATTACAGGATTAATTCGTTAATTTTTTTAACGTATTTAACGCATGCGCAGAAGGATCTTCCAATTTACCCACATTTCTGCCCACTCTGCACTAGTGTCCGCTCTAATGCAGTCACTCAGACGGCAGCTGCTATTCAAACAAACATCACCTTCTGGGAAGATCGTGCTCCAAAAAAAAACAAGGATGGAACATTCAATAAAACCAAGGTGATATGCACACTCTGCGGGAAGACGTTAATGTTTCACCGGAGTAAAGCCGCTTAAAGTTCCACCTCAACTCGGAGCATGAGTTGATCGGCAAGGGGCGTTCAAGGGGAATGCGCCAAACCAGCTTCACTCACAGGAATGGTCAGCTTTACTGTCAGAGAATGTGAAGAAGTGAGTTTGCCTCACCAAGTGGCTGAAGAAAGACTAGCTAAGAGGTCTTTAGAGGCATTAGATTGTGCCATGGTGTGGTGATTGGTTGTTTGACAAAAAATTGAAAAATGCTCAATCATACTATAAAAAGAATGGCTAAGAGGCCCAAATAATTTCAGTTTGATTTAAAAAGAAAAGAAAAAAGTTTTATTAACCCATACTATTGCTAAGAAGCCCAAATTCTGTTTAGGATGAATGTTCCATATGGAATAGCAAAGAGAACTGCAAAAAAACTGCCGAGTTGCAGCACCATTGTTTTGTTTATTTATGAATAAAAAAGAAAACATGTTAAATGTATATATCTGTCTGTTGTCATAAATCTTTTTTGTTCTCACAAAATATACCAAGAAAATTGGTAATGTGATTAATCCTGATTAATCCATAAAAACCTGTAATTAATTTGATTAAAATTTTTAATCATTTCACAGCCCTAATATATATATAAACCTATATATGTTGTTTACCTGGTCAACGTTCTGAATTAGTGTTTATTCTGTACGGCCGTAGTGGTATTGGATGTCATATTGACTTAAGTCAACGGTCACTTACTAAACTTTCATTAAACCTGCAGTTCTTACAATGAACAATATGCCTGGACATGCTTTCATTATTACAGGTTGTTTTTTAGAAATCAGCACTGCATAACCACACAGCAATGAAGTCCATAAATACAAACATATGTGATGATCACTGTGTTGGGTTGGATCTCATTTGTCAGTGAGTTAAGCAGAGCCACAGATTGTCAGATTCACTGTAGTTTGTATATTTAATTCAGGAAAGGTTCTGGATTAGCTGATTGGCATTATTTCCATTATTCACTCCATGAATTCACAGCCAGTGCTGCTTGTATTTCTGTGGAATTTGAAGGTGAAATATAAGTCTAGGCCAGCAGGTGATGCTGGGTCTGTGACATCACTCAGCCACTTAAATGGTCCATTGGCCCGAGGGGGCACAGTAGAACTTGGCAATGCTACGCAGCTGAGCAATCTCACACATACGCACACAGAAATCCAATTAAGCTTGGTCAGATACTCCCATGTGCTTTCTCACCACTGGCCTTTTAGCGCTTTTAAGTCCTCAGCTGAGACAAACATCAAGACAGAAAAGGAACCACTGTCCATGAACAAAAATGTTTCACCCTCTTCGTGCTCATAAACATTGAGAAAAATTTCTTATATTCAATCCACTCCAAGGTTATAGTTCTGATCTCAGAAAAGTGTGTTAACCAATAAGTTGCTTAATATCTGAATTTCTGTGCATAAGAAATACGATTCAAAACATTACAGAGGGCCAAACTATGGAGCTCTTTTTCCTATCTTTATTCAAGGGCGTGGTCTTTCAGTTTGGATTTATGTTAAGTTTGTCAAATATCCCCTGTTTGCACTTCAATTTGCTCTGCTTCTGCTCAAACTGTGTGATTGTACTCAGATATATTGTTGCTAACACTGATTTCCTGTGCTCAATGCTTCAGCCCTTCTCCGCTCTTTTTTCGTGGAACTACCCTATCAAAATTGTGAAGTTAACTATTCTCTTGTATGCTGTCATGTCCAGCCACAGTGATACATGTTTTTACAGAATGCGAGTACAACCAATCAAACAGTTCTATTATGCACTCAGTATACTGTTCCTGAAAACTATATGCATGGCGTGTTGAACTAGCAGTTTTTTGGCTTACATCTGCTGTTCCTGAAGATGCCTTGTCTGCTGATGTGGTGGTCTCAGCTCTAGTTTGGCTGATGCTTCTCGAGACTGACGCTGTCAAGTCTGTCACTTGCCTAAGCTCATCCTGTCACCTCTCCTGATGCTGCATCTTTAGCTCTTTGGATCTTGACACTGAAATGTGGCACCTTTATGAGAGGGAGTGAGAGGCATCCTCTCAGTGACCCATCTCATTGCCCTACATTCTTTGACACAGTATTGTTTCTGTCTGGTAAACCCAGTACGTCATTACATGTTTGGTCTTTCACTGCTTTCCCTCCAGGTCTTTTGAACCTCTCTTTTAGCTTGACTGAAAGTCAATGAGCTTATCAGCTTGTCTTAGAAGATGCCCTCCATGTGAGCATTCTGGCCTCTGTCTTCTTTTTGCTGTCTTACTTTTGTGTACAGCTTCATCAGAAGGGTTCATATCAACCTTTGCTCTCTTACTGTTGATGAATAACAGCAGGCTCTTATCTGCCAACTGCTTCACTATTATCTAACCCTGACAACTGGTTCTTCATTTATCCATCATTTTGACCTAATTTTAACAGCACTGCAATCCATAAAATGTGTAATATAGTTGTGTTGACTACAGTAGCTCAGTATGCGATTCAGCACCAGTGCACCTCACTTAAAACCTCCACCAGGATTCCATTGTCCACTAACACTTGAGTTGGTCGGTCGTGAAATCTGCTGAAAATGTTCAATGTTGCACTAATATAGTTCCACAGCTTGTGGTTTTTACTGAGCTGTGCTGATTAGTGAAAGTCTACAATCCCATATACAATGTTTCTGCTGCCAGATTCAGAATCTTTCACCATCTTCCTGAAAAAGTTTGAATGTAAGTCATTCTTTGTTACTACTTCTAGAACATCGCTGCTTTTCCTTACCCATCATTATTTATTAAGTACTAGTACAGTAATATAGCATCTGGCCACACGTTGCAGCACTGAGCAGCACTTCACAGTCAGTGAATTTGAAAAACAACCTGCACCGTCATTATTCTTATCAGCTGGTTTGAGTGTCTGCTGCAACTGCATCCAGCGGTAACCGATACTTCACTACAGCAAGGTGATGTCACACAACATTATAACATGTTTAACTTCAATTGAAGAGATGTGTCTTGGTCAAAGCAAAACTGTGTTATTACTTTTACCCCATGACGTAATTTTTTCAAACTTTACAATGATAATATATTGATTTATAACATCTAATGAACATTTCATGATGTGCTTGTTCTCTTTACTGGTTTCGGCCATAATTTACTTAAATCTGAAGTTCCCATTGAAATTATTTTTTAACCTCGAAAAACAATCAACTCATACTCCAATTACTGCCATGCGCCAGCGCTTTCAACTATATCACATCATCTTCAACAGTGGATGGAATTTCAGTGGATGTTATGGAACTGTTCAAACTTTCCATCTTTTGTAGCACTTGCAGTTTCAAAGGTCACAAATGAACTCTTTAAAGTCCTCTGAAAATAAATGGAGAGGTTGAAAGGGTTGACCGCTCCAGAACAAGCTCGTAAGTGGAGCTGTGATTGTTTTGTCCAACACTGTGCAATTGTGACCGTAAGTGAAAGGTTGGAGATAGAGAGAAAATTGAGATTTTATCAAGACTCAAATGTACCTACATGGATGTCCCATGAGACCCTGCTGATGATGATGCTATTTGGTGGGATCTAACCACGTAGACATTTTACTTTTGGTGTGTGTGCATGTGTGAGAACTAGATGCTATTTATAGAGGGCGAGCACAGGCTTGAATTATACAGCAGCAGATTGTCAAGTGGAATTAGGACAATGGGCTGCATGTTAAAATATGGATCATTTTGTATGTGTGTGTGTGAGAGTAAGGAAGAATGAGGGTACACTTGTAAATGTGCATGTTTGAGTTGAGAGAGGGCTTCACTGTGTGTTTGTGGTAATCAGGCTGTGTGTTTTTGGGTGTTAGAGAGCAAAGGCAGCATCGTCAGTAAGGCTGTGCCAGATTAAGAATTTTGTCAGATATCATCAGATTTGCGGATTCACTGTCAAGATCTAATTTGTTTTTTTCCATGTGGCATTCAGAAATTCACAGAATTGACAACTCGCATCTAGTTATCATCAGGATAGTCCTTATTAATTACTTGTGAGAAACACTCTAGGCCGGATTTACTGATTCATTTACATTGTTTTATTGAACATCCTTCAAGAATGTATTATTATAACGTAGTATGAGAACTGTGGTTTCCATATTGTTCCTGGATGTGAGGATGAGGTAGATGATTCATTGCAATATTTATCCACTGCAGGGATTGCAGAGATGTCTCACCATACATTAAACTAGCCTTGTAAATACTCTTTATTATCTGGATTTGGATAATATCTATGATTAATCAAGTCAGATAGAGCCTACCTTTTTCTTTTGGTTTTCCAATGTTTGATATTGTCGAATGATTCCTCATTTGATATATGCCTCTTACATAAAGTTTGAACATAACTAACAGGATTGTCTCTCAAAAGTTTGAATAGTTACCAATTTAATTCAGTTTTATTTGTACAGCTCCAAATCATGAAATGCATTATCTCAAGGCACTTTTTATAGTAAGGTTGTTAACATTTATAGAGAAACACTACAATTTTCACAATGAGCAGCACTGGCGTCTGTTTAGACAAAAAAAAACTTCAGTAACCGGAAGAGTGATAAGAGATAAGATATGTATTAGGGATGGGCATAATTACTCGACGATCGATTAATTGAGCATTAAGAATTTCGTCGAGGACATTATTTTTCCCTCGATGAAAACCATTGCATGCTCGCTATGTGTCGGGAGGTCGAAATATCCGAGTTGCCCTGAACGCAGCACAGCGAGGATGTTAACAGCTATAGGAAGCAGCCCAGCACTAGCCTCCGCTCCGCTGCTCGGCTTCATGTCCGCACCCACATGGACCCTCAGTCCATGCAGAGGGTAACCCGGACAGACCCGGGTCTGTGTGAGGGGCTCCGGGAGTGAGGGCGTGACAACAACCGGACTGAGAGGTCGAGAACTGTTAAATCGAGCTAGTGCTCTCAGCGGCTAGCTGAGAGCACAGCTGCGCATATTTTCAAGTGTAACCATTGAACTGATCCCGTTTAACTGCCACAAGAGTTGTTCATCTTGTAATAAAGACCTCAATGAGGAAACGCGCTGTGTTTTTTCTATTTTCACTGCATTTTAATATAGCCTATAAATAGTGTGTTTTAATATAAAAATATGAATGATTAATCGAAAATCTATCGTTAATTCTCCCGACGCTCGAGTAAGAGCGTTTTATAGAATGTCAGTCGACTGAGGCGTATGATTTGACTCATGGTCTTTCAGGAGGAAGCCATAGTTGTCATACTGTACATATATATTCACTGAAATGCACAAGGGCCTGTGCAGCCACTGACTTGTGGCAACGCTAACTGGCACCCCATCATCTCAGGCAAATATCCCCAACACTGACCCCCATGGGGTTTAATGCCATAGGCTAAGGGTCAATGTCATGAGCTAGTTAGACCATTAGATTGATAGCTGTAAGGAAAATGGCAGGATGTTGGGAGGTATATTTGGTGGACCTGAGGCTGAATCCACCTATATTTTTGTGCTGACATCTGGAGGCCGTTCTCATGTGGGTTGAGAGCTGCACTTGATGAACCGTTCATGATTTCACAATGATATTGCTGCTTAACATGCTCACATTCCTCTCAAGTGTTTCACTGCTTAAAGTATCACATGGTAACGCTCTCACACGCTCCACAAAGTGCTAGGAAGCTGTCCTGACGGATTGTTCCATTGAGTAGTTTGTATTGCTCCATTATTGATTGGTTTTAAAGAGGCATCTCTGTCTTGATGTTATCAAGCAGCCAGTTTTGGGTGTTACCTTTTCATTTTACACTCACTCAGCACAGCCTTTTCATGGTGTTGATTCGTCAAGATGTTGCACATTTTCCTCTGAGATTGTGCATTTTTTACATGACTGCATCACATAACGGCTGCAAATTTGTCCTCCACACATCACATAGTCTCTTCTGGATTCATATCCGGTTACTGTGGAGATCACTGAAGTACACCAATGTTCACATTGTCATGTTCAAGTTTGAGACATTTGCTTTGTTACATAGAGCATTGTCCTGCAAGAAGAAATCAGAAAATGATCAAATGTGGCCACAAAGGGAATGAACATGGTCAGAAAAATATTTGGATAGGCTGTGACATTCAAACCATGATTGGTTGGTTTTAGAGCCCAAAGTCTGTAAAGAAACCATTCCACACATCTTCACACCAGCAGCCGCAGTCCTGACTGTTGACACAAGGCAGCTCAGCTCCATGGATTCATGGTGTTGACGTCAGATTGTGATTTTTAACCTCCTGCTTCGGCAAAAATCCAGATTCACCAAACCAGACTAAGATTTTCAGTCTTCAAATGTCCAGTGTTGGTGAGTCTGTGTCACTGCAGCCTCCAATTTCTGTTCCTGGCTGACAGGAGTGGAACTTGACGTGGACGCTGATGTTGTAGATAATCCAGAGTGGTTATCTAAGATCTGTCCATTGGTGTCACTTGGCTCCGGCTTTATAGGCAGGTACCTTGGTCGCTTTGATTTTATTATAAATAATAAATTGGTATATTATTTTTTACTGAAATCCTTATCTGTGTTACATAAATGGTAACTTGACCAGGATGTCAGCATATTAAGGTTCCACTTTGTGGCAGAAACTTGGACTATGGGCAGAGAAGGTCTCTGGCTCGTCTCTGGTTCGACTCAACGGAGAGACAACGAAAGACGAACCTGGATTGATCTGCCCAAAAATCCAAGAGTCTGTTTAGACCCTGTCTAGTGCCCCCTGAGCAAGGCACCTTACTCCCCCAACATCTGCTCCCCGGGCGCCGTACATGGTCGCTCACTGCTCTGTGTGTCCTGCACCAGATGGGTCAAAAGCAGAGATTAAATTTCCCTACCTGCATGAGTGTGCCTGTGCATGTGTTTGGGACTAATAAATGCATCTTTCTTTTTCATCTTTTTTTTTATCTCATACATGTATCTTTAATTTAAAATTATCCTTTATGCACTTTACTTTTTCATAAATTAAAATAAGATTGTAGCAACAGCTTTTTGAGATTGAGATTGGATTGATTTAGTGGTAAAAACTAGTTTTATTTTGCAGGTGCTGTTCTAGTTTTGCTTTGGACATCAGATGTAAAAAATAAAAAAATATTATTCCGTCTTGGCAAGGGTCAGAGCTGTTGTCAGGGTTAGTGGGGCTGGTTCCTGAGGTCTTGACAAACTACGGATGGAATACAGAAAATCAGGAATAAGGAACTTTTTAATGACTGCATGATTCACTCTCGCCCTTGACCGTGCATTGGTCGAACGTTTCCACACGTCCATTCTTAAGCTTCACACACGCCCCCTCGGTTGCCCTGCGGAATAATGAGTGGACAGCTGTTCTTCAAAGGTCAATGAGTATATCTGGCAGCCCGGGCTTTCCATAAGAGGGCCTTGTCTGTGACTGCACACATGAGCTCAATTTATCCGTGTGTACAATTATCCAGGTACCTGTGTGTGTGTCAGCCTGTGTGTGCTTGCATGCGTGTGTGTGTGTGTGTGGACGTGCATAAGGACATGTATTTTTCTTGAAAGGTAATTTGTCAGGACGCCCTTATCCAACATACGCTTGATGATCACATTTGGTTTGCATATAGAGCTTCCTTCCATGCTGTGATCAATGGCCATGTCCAAATACCAGAAGTCAAACGACTGCTACATTACCACATGGAGCCCCAGGGAAAATGTCCCATTCAAACCACCGTGTCTCAAACGTGTCTGTGCATAATGTCAGGCGTTTGCCTCTGTCTTGATCTTCCATATGATGGGTAGTATATGGGTTCTGTGTCTTGATTCCTGAACCTTGTCTCTGCTTGAAGAAAGCCTCAGCGGCAGCCGACCACACCATGTTTACTACTCACCTGCAACCTTGAAACATTCCCTCTGCTCTTGGGGACAGTCATCCACCTCCCCCAGATGTCACTTAAACAGCTGAGGGAGTGGGGGGATTGGTTGGGAGGAACAATAGATAGGCGAAGATATGGGAGGTAATGTGAAAGATGGTATGAAGATGGAGTGTGCTGAGGGAGATGTAGATGGAACAGAGAGATTAAAAAGCAGCAGCACCCATCCCCCCTCCCTCCAGCTCCCCTTGTGGCCTCTTTGCCTCTCCTCCTGGTAGGCAGCAAATCAGCAGCCACCATAATAACGAATTCACTCCTTCCACCAGCAGATCAACAGCTACAGACACATCCAATACAGCGCTCCCTGCATAATGACGACTCTGCCATGGCGACTGTTGCTAGGAAGTTGACTGGAGGGGCGGGAAAGCATGGGATTTGTGCATTGATAATTGACGTCATCAACTAAGCAGACTATCATACATATAATGTCACATAGTGGCTTAATGTGAATATGAAGAGAGAAGTTGATGTTGTTGATTGTTTTTTTGTTGTAAAAGAGGAAATAGTCTGTTGTGTACGCAATTTGCTTTACTAGATAAATTGTAGGCAGATTATACAGTGACATCGATAAACGACATGAGTGCACATGCTCTGTCAGAGGGTGGCCCAATGGTACTACACAGCTCCTGAAAAACCTTTGACAGTCATTAGATCAATGTTAAATTGATAATAATCATCTGCCAAAATGTGAGTATTTTAAAACAAGAACTGGTAACATTGAGGTTTTGTGAATTGCATTTTGTGAACCCCAATAAAGCAATGTATTGCTTTGTAGTCGAATAACTGTACCTTAAAAATCTTGCTTATAGTGACCAATACAATTTTTAAATATAAGTTCAGCATTGGAGGGTACATGCTTACCCCGCAAATGCAATGTAAATATACCAACAAAGTTTTTTACATTGTAATAATGCTATTTCATCATGATGTCATTGTGACATAATTTATACTATATGATGGATACGAGTGATATTTTATTTAAGTCTCTCATTGTCACTTTTTACATCATATGATTGGGTACATCTATTGTGGCGATATCTTGGATTTTTTTTATTACTGACCGTATTTTTGTTGACCTTCACCTTTTACTTTTTATATCAACTCCAAAAGTGTATCAGGTGGAGATATCCTACTGAGTAATATTCCCACCAAGTTTCATGAAAATCCATTTTTATGCTTTTATGACTTATTTTTGTTCATACACACACGGACACACACAGACTGGACTGAAAACAATACCCTGCTTCTGGCTGAGCTGATAGTAATGAACTTTGCCCTGAAGATGGTACCAGATGAAAAGCCAAAGGATGACCTAAGTTAACACAGTTCATCAGGGGAAAATGGACATTTACAGTGCTGTGAAAAAGTATTTGCCCCCGTCCTGATATCTTTTTTTTTGCATTTTTGTCTCCCTTAAATTATTCAGATCATCACACAATTTTTTTATATTAGACAAAGGCCCCTAATTGCCCCCTAAGCCTAATAACTGGTTGTGCCACCCTTTGGCGGCAACAACTGCAATCAGATGTTTGCGATAACTGCCAATGAGTCTCTCACATCACTGTGGAGGAATTTTGGCCCACTCTTCTTTGCAGAATTATTTTAATTCAGCAACTTTGGATGGTTTTCGAGCATAAATGGCTTGTTTAAGTTCTTGCCACAGCATCTCAATCTGATTAAGGTCTGGACTTTGACTAGGCCACTCCAAAACCTTCATTCTGTTTATTTTGAGCCATTCAGATGTTGACTTGCTTGTGTATTTCGGATCATTGTCCTGCTGCATAACCCAAGTGCGCTTGAGCTTGATGTCACAAACTGATGGCCGGACATTCTCCTTCAGGATTTTCTGTTAGAGAGCAGAATTCATGGCTCCATCAATTATGGCAAGTCATCCAGGTCCTGAAGCTGCAAAGCAGCCCCAGAACATCACACTGCCACCGCCATGTTTGAGTGTTGGTATGATGTTGTTTTTATGAAATGCTGTATTAGTTTTATACTAGACGTAACAGGACCCACACCTTCCAAAAAGTTCAACTTTTTTTTCATCAGTCCACAGAATATTTGCCTAAAAGTCTTGGGGATCAACAAGATGTTTTTTGGCAAATGTGAGACGAGCCTTAGTGCTCTTTTTGGTCAGCAGTGGCTTTCGCCTGGGAACTCTCCCATGGATGCCATTTTTGCCCAGTCTCTTTCTTATTGTTGAATCATGAACACTAGGGATGGGCATTCGAGTAAATGGTCTTCGTCGATCGTCGGGAGAATTAACGATAGGCTATATAAAAATGCTGTGAAAAAATTGAAAAAACACAGCGTGTTTCCTCATTGAGGTCTTTATTACAAGATGAACAACTCTTGTGGCAGTTAAACGGGTTCCGTTCAATGGTTACACTTGAAAATATGCGCTGCTTTGCTCTAAAGCCCCGATGAGCGAGCAGCAGCTAGCCGCTGACAGCTAGCTCGATTTGACGGTTCTCGACCTCTCAGTCCGGTTGTTGTCACGCCCTCACTCCCTGAGCCCCTCACCCAGACCCGGGTCTGTCTGGGTTCCACTCCGCGTGGACTGAGGGTCCGTGTGCGGACATGAAGCCGAGCAGCGGAGAGCGGAGGCTTAGCTCCGGGCTGCTTGCTCCAGCTGCTAAGATCCTCGCTGTGCTGCGTCCAGGGCAGCTCGGATATTCCAACCCCCCGACACATAGCGAACATGCAATAGTTTTTCTCAAGGAAAAATAATGTCCTCAAGGAAATTCTTAATGATCAATTAATCGATCGTCGAGTAATTATGCCCATCCCTAATGAACACTGACCTTAACTGAAGCAAGTGAGGCCTGCAGTTCCTTAGATGTTGTCCTGGGGTCTTTTATGACCTCCAGGATGAGTCGTTGATGTGCTATTGGAGTAATTTTGGTAGGCCGGCAACTCCTGGGAAGGTTCACGACTGCTCCAAGTCTTCTCCATATGTGGATAATGGCTCTCACCGTGGTTCGCTGAAGTCCCAAAGCCTTAGAAATGGCTTTGTAACCATTTCCAGACTGCTACATGTCAATAACTTTGTTTCTCATGTGTTTTTTGAATTTCTTTAGATCGTGGCATGATGTGTTGTTTTTGAGATGGATTGTATGGATGTGACTAGTGACATTGAACTCAGCTTTTGAAAAAATTTGGTTTATCACAGTTTATTCAGGATTTATCAAGAGGGGGCAAATACTTTTTCACATAGGGCCAGATATGTTTGGATAGCTTTTTTCCCTTAATAAATGAAATCATCATTTAAAAACTGCATTTTGTATTTACTCAGGTTATCTTTGTCTAATATTAAAATTTGTTTGATGAACTGAAACATTTAAGGGTGACAAATATGCAAAGAACTAAGAAACTCAGAAGGGGGCAAATACTTTTTCACAGCACTGTATACCCAATTTATGACTGCTGAACATCCCAAGAGCCACACAGAGACAGTCATATTGAACATTTAATATGAAGGATTGATCTGAAGCTCAAATCAATGCGTTTTTTGCAGCTGTGATATTTGAAGATAGTGTTCAGTTGTTGGAACCCCGTTTGTAAAATGGTATAATATCATGCATCCATGCTATTGAGAGAGACAGTTTACAGGGCCTTTCATATTAAAAGTCATTAACTCAAGTTTTACCACAGTAGGATGTTGACACAAACCACAAGAGAGCATGTAATTTGGGAGCAAACTTGTATAAGTGTGACGGATCAGAGAATGGATGTGGTAACATTGGTTCTGACTGCGGTAGAGCAGAATGATTCCTTGGCTGTGCTTCCCTGTGGTTGACCACTGCTGTGTCATGTGTTTGCAGGTGATCCACAAACATTTCTACCTGAAGCGAACAGAGATCATGTCTCAGTGTGAGGAGTGGATTGCTGACATCCAGCAGTACAGCAGCGACAAGAGGGTCGGCCGCACCATGTCCCACCACGCTGCTGCACTAAAGGTAAAGTCATTCAATGAAGTGAAAATGTACAACTGTCAGCATAACAGGCTCTTTGACCCCAGTGCCAGATGTAAAGGTCGACTTACTCTGGTAGTGGCTTGATATCTGTAATCATATCTCCCATGAAAGCTTGTGAAAACCTAGTTCCACGACTGCTATCTTTGTATTCGTCCAGTAAGTCAGAGTGAATTACCTGATGTGGGCTCAGCCAACTGCGCTCCACTGAAATACTGTAGCTAGACGTGACTCACAACAGGATGAAGCAGAGTGGGTCCCGCTAAGTCACCCTCAGCCTGTCAGAGACACCTCTGTGTCTGACTGCTTAACAAACTATGATCACAAGTGCCATTTAAAACTATCTTTTTCTTCCACAAAAACGAGTAAATATTTTTTTAAAGTCACTTTCAAAAAGTTATACTTCCTGTTTCATGCTGTTTAAAATGTCCTCACTGCACTAAAGGTTTAAACAGTGGGCAGGTTACCGCAATGCATTTAATCACAGTTGGTGTTTGAGTTCTGGTGTCCTGCTAATATACTGTGAATTTGCTGCAGGGGACAGTGGACCCTCGCCAGGCCAGCACCTTAATTCACATCCCCAGCCAACTCACCCCTGAGACACACTCATGAGCTCATAATGTGCAGAGATACACACTCAAACACAATAACTGGCACCCACACACTGAGGCTGCTCTCCTCTCTTCTCCCTCCGGTAATAAATAACTACAACTCATCCCCATTGTAAAACATTTCAGCTCCACTGAGAAGAGGCCGGAGCAGAGCCCACTTGTCATTTAGCTGCAGAGTTTGTTTCTTTTCTATACTGCGTGCCAGCAGAGGAGCTTTATAACTGTCCAAATCACTGTAGACATACAGACCCTTACCATCTTTAGTATTTCAGGTTTATCATAATCAAAATGTGGATACAGTGAAATGTTCCCCTCATGATGAATGATGATGAGAAAAAGATTCAGAATTGATCCTCTATGGACCATAATTATATTTATCAATAGGTCAAACAGACTAGTTATAGATGTTGGCCTAGTAACTAGTTTATCTGTCCACATGTACAGTGCACACACTCACCGCCCTGCTGCTCTAATACTCATCACAGTACCAGATATGGATTGATCTGCCACTAAAAATAATCAGCAGAAAATGCTTTTGAAGGGATTATTCACCCAGAAATGATGGTGGTGGTGAACAGTGTTGCAGCCAAATCAATACAATTGGGAAAAGAAAAAAAAATTGTTAACCATCTCCTCATACATAAAAAAGCTACAGAAGATGAACATAACATGCCTCCATACTGCTTGTGTAGTGTCCAGGCTTAAAACTTGGTGGAAATGACCACCTTTCGAGTCGAACATGAATGTCAGGGCTTGTGGACACTTTGATGACCTCACACAAGCAGTATACTGGGATGTTATGTTTTCCTGAAACTCCAGAAGTGTTTTTTGGACTCACATTCCTCTAAACTAACTCTCAATCGGCATAGGGGTGAGTAGATAACATGTGAATTTTCATTTCTGGGTGAACTATCCCTTTAAGTAACATTTGTTGAAAGGAAATTTTAAAACCAGTGGAACCAGTGGCTTCAGGGAATCCAAAAGAATTGAGAAACTGCCGAATACATTGCATTGCTTCTGATTTTTAATGTGAATTATAGAATGACACCTGACTATTGTGGAAGCTAATCTGACCGTGTGTGTGATCTCCCTGCAGAGACACACAGCCCAGCTGAGAGAGGAGTTTCTGAAGCTGCCCTGCCCCGACGGTCTCGAGCCCGACGGTGACGAGTTCTCAGAGAAGAGCGCCGCCCTCATACTCAAAGAGCTGCCCAGTCAGGACGCAGAGAAGCCCGGCAGCAGCCAGGACAGCCACTGCGGCGAGGGCCAGCTATGAGTCCCCAACCCCTGCTCCCTCCCCACCCCCCCTCCCAGCATCTCCGACCCAACCCCGCTCCTCCGTATGATTATTGCTCCCGAAAAGACTTGATGGCTTCAGAGCACAAGCCACCACTTTGTCAATATTTGTATGTAAAGATCTAATGGCAGAAAAGAATAGAACGAGGGGACGTGGGGAAACAGAAGACAAGGAGATGAACTATGCTACACCCATATTGGAAACAGTCGACAAAACTTTTATTTACCTGTAAAAGAGTGTAAACATTTTGTGCTTTTTTCCAATTGTGAAATAACCACTGATTGGTATGTTATTAAACTTGTCTATGTATACATATGGAAGAGGAAAATTACAGATTATATAAGGGAAACTACCTTTAGAGAAGAATGTTTACTGAATGTTAATTTCCTTTTTTTTTGACTGTTAGAATGACAACAGTTGTAACCAAGGATAGACTGTTCATTCTTTAAGGAAACTATTTAAAAAGTGAGCGAGAAAAAGAAAACACAAGTAATAGAATCTGAGATAAAAGTTGCTCTGCTCATCCACTGCTTCATTTGATTTCCTCCAGGATCATATCCACTTTAATAATGCTGACGTGGACATTCTTAATGTTATGTTCTCCCTTTTGCAGGCTCCAAATTAAAAAGCACCATGCTCTGGATAAACATTTGTTGCCTCTCAGAACTTCTCCATGACTGTTTTCCATCAACACGACTGTAGATCATGAGACTGTGCCACAGAGCCACATCGGAAATGTATTTTGAAGGCTTGTGCATGTGTAAGTGTGTGTTTTCTGTGCGTGTGCAACAATCCCCAGTGAGATACAAAGCTGTGATGTGCCTTTGATCTACACCATACCACCAAATACTCTAACAGAGTACCTTTTACTGATTACTTTGCTATTTCTACAAAATTAATGATTCTGCTCCATCTGACATAAAAACTGCTTTAATCTTTTTTTTTATTATTATGTTGAACTCCAGTGAACAAAAACTGCACTTTCTATTTTGCTCACTCTTTAGAACAGTCACATACTCCTTTTGCTAGGACATTAAATGGAGCTTGAAAGTACGGTTGGATTGTGCGAATGCTTCTTTCTGCGTGTAACAGGACGTCAGTTCTCTCACCTGAGAATATGAACGTTGTGGAGAGACGATGACTCTGAACATCTGAGCAAAGATGTCAGACAGGAAACAAGTTGTTGCAATAATGACGACTTGAAGAGTGAGGAGCATTCCAGTAAAAGACTAAAAACAACGTTCATATCTATCTGTCATTTTCAATGTATGCTCGTAATTTTATTAAATGATTTGAGGGAGATTTTTTTTAATGTATTTTCTACATTTTTTTTTAAATTGTCTTCAAAAACCTCAGTCAACATGCCTGGACATGTAGCGTTCAGTTAGTTCTAAAAGTTTAAAGAACAAAAGTTTAATATTTATTAACACTTGAAGGATAAGACCAAGAGCTAAATGCTAGCGTTGATATGCTAACAGTGGCAATGCTAGCATGCTGATCTCAGGTATTTTGTTTACAATGTGCACAGTATTAGTTTGTAGCTTTGCAATTTGCATACCAGCAAAAATATATACCAGACAAATTTGATTTGCAGTTTTTTTTGTCATATACTAAATTAGAGCAGATGTAAATAATGTCAACCTGCTGGGGGCTCTACAAATTTCAAAAAACCTGTTTCACAGCAGATTTAGCTTCATAAAGCAACACATCAAATAAGAGTAGGTGAAGTGACTGCTTCTGTTTTCATAATTAAGTTTCTGACCATGTGCAGACATTAAACACAACAGACCCGTTATTTCATAAACTGGTTCATGTAGTTATGGTAATGAGAGTAATTGTGTGGTTGGTGAATTCTGCTTCACAATGACAGACTCCAACATTGAAAACGTTTCAGTGAACTCTTCCCTGTTACCCCTGTGGTCACTTTTCCAACACCTCCCCCGGATATGCAGTACATCCTTGCATCGGGACTCTGTCGGTTCTCTGTTCTGTTGAGCAATCTGTTGGTAATATTAAATGATGTGGTCCGTTCACTAGACTTTCAACTGTTTGTCAAAATATTCATTGAGAGGTTTTGGCTCAGTTGCCATGACATGATCTCAGTGTGTAACTTGCTCCCCTTGTGTCATATTACCATCACTAATTCTTCCAACTCACTTGACATTACTCAAGTGTATCTGAACAAAATCTTCACTTAATTCACTTAGTTCAACTGTTATTGGTTTGTGAGGTGTTGAATGGGAAAATGCCTGAACAGGGTTGTGGTCAAACCTACTTAAACCTTTGTGATGTAGTTTTGTTTTTGATGTAGAAATAAAGTTAAGTTAACATCAAGTATTACTCACCAGAACCCATAAGTATCCTCGTGGTCTAACGCAGTGGCAACCATGATGATAAGATGAGATAAATCTGAAGTGATCCCAAGCAGAATCGGGTAGATGAGAAAGAAAAACAAAATACTATACATAAAAGAAATTAAATATACATAAATATATAGAGAGAGATGGTGATGATGAAGGTGAAGAGTGCTTGTATGAATGCATATGTACTTCCGCATATACTGGGTTACATGTTCACTTCCAGCAAAACCAACCAGTCCTTTGGCTGCATTGCATTCTGTCAGATTCCACCTGAAAGTTCTGCAAACTTTCATCTACCCTCTCACACATCTTCAAAGACAAACCAGCAAAGGTCGTACTTATTGAATGGATATTATATTGGATTGACTCCACATGTGCTCACTGTATTGTGACCACCGCCTGCATGTGTACCTCCTGTTATCTGTCCACTTTGGATGATTCAATTCAACTCTGTGGAAATTCATTTGAGTGGCTTTAAGTGATTTAGAAAGCTCTGTATAAGATCCCACAGCTCGCAGTGCATGTCTGATCAAAAAGCTCGACGTGAATACCAAAGAACTCCTCATGGATCTCAGAGACACAGGGAATCCAAATGAGACTCGACCAGGGATGGATTTATGATCCAATTCTCAGGAGCTTAGAATCATGAATCTTTTATAAAGGTGGATCACATGTAAAGAAAAGTTCCCACACCGTTATTCATCTTTTTCCATCTACGGTGTCAAACACTAAATCATTTCCATTTTGCTTTCGTCTCATGATTATGTATGCAGAACATTTCAGAGTTGCAATGCATTGTTTAATACCCAGTTTTAACTTACAGGTGCTACAACTTTTAGTTTTTGTACATTCTTCTGGTTTAGTCACGTCTTTTGGCCGAAGTGGTGAAAGGAGGAGGTCAGGAAGAGGCAGAGATGACGACTAAACAGGATACTTACACAGAAGGCTGCTTCTAATTCTTATGTGAAACTGTCGGCATTCCATGGCAACAAAGATCCTCGACCATACAGAAGTGACCCACTGCACCTGCAATCTACAATGTTTTTCTCAACCTATCCAAGGACACCTATTGTTTCCACAAACCTAAACTAAACCTGTGTATATCCCTTATGTTTATTATAGGTTGGAGGACTTCCTGTGCTACCTGTTACACTTTCAGATATGTCATTACATTATAGTAACCACACCCACCCACTATCACACAACCTGAAAACTAATGCCTTATATGAATGTATTTTTAAGTTTCACCTTAAATGTAGAGATGGTGTCTGCTTCCTGAACCCAGAGTGGGAGCTGGTTCCACTGGAGAGGAGCCTGGTAGCTGAATGCACAACCTCCTGTTCTATTCTGACAGACTCTAGGAACCACAAGAGAGCCTGTTCAAGGGAGTGAAGTGTTGTATTGGGACAGTACAGTGTTATGAGCTTTTTAATTATTGCTGGGGCTTGATCATCAAGGGCTTTGAGGAGCAGGATCCTGAACAGCAATGTCTTTTCTCAAAAGATTCAGGCTCCTACACTAAACTAAGTCTTGTACAGACAAACTATAGCTGATAGGAAACAGCTCATTCTCTAAATGCTAAAGACTGGAACTTCAATATGTTCTATCTTATCTCCTTTACACAATATGTTTAAATACACAGAAGTAACAAGACACAATGGAAATTTAGCAGAATATCGTATTTAATGCAGAAGCAATTGAAAATGTCATTGAATTGCTGTGCATTGGTTCAGGAAAATTGCTATTCACTCTGTCAAAATAAGAACGTAAACAATCTGAGTTTGTTTGTTTCTTCCGTATCGTCAATATGAAGTTAAAAAAAAATCCCCCTTTTTATGTTCTAACGTAAATAAAAAATCAATGTAAACACACTGACTGACTGTGTTTTGATCAGTAGATCAATCTGTCCCCCCACCTGCCTTGTGGCTTCATTTGGAGGGGGACACTCCCAGCAAAGGGCACTTCATATGAAGGGGCACAGGAAGAAGACTTGGGGCAGGGCTTTACTGTGCTAATTACCACTTAACACAAATTACAGCTAAGACTGAAAGTAATGTTTTAATTAATAACATATAACAATATTTTTGACCCATGTCCACTGGGGACAATGGGTGACTGTACAAACTGTTATATTAATCCACCTAACGTTGTAATATTTCATTGTGCACCAGTGTGCAATGACAAACCAAACAGGAATGTGTCTCACCAGGTTTATGTTGCTAAAGATGATGGTGGGCATGATTTTGCACCATCAGAGGAACACCTCTGGCTCCTGAGGAATTACCATCACTGTTGAATCTCAGTTCACCTGAATCATGCAGCCTGCAGCTCCATGTCCCTTGCAGGCAGACATTACAGCTCCAAGTTTGGGTGATGCAGAGATGACTCAGTGACCAGAGAAGACATTCTGCCCCTGCAGGAGTGAAATATACATTTCCTTTTGCATGTGTGTCATTTTACAAACAGGTGCATGCAACAATTCCACATCTGCAACTGCTTTGCATGTGAACACATAAAACAATAAGGATCTTAAAAGTCATCTAAATAACTGTGCTCATGGCAGGAGGATGGTTTCAGCATCACTACGACTGTACAGCCGCTGGGCTTTTCAAAACCACCAGCCCAAAGTTTCATATATATGACGGAATAAAGCAAAAGTTATAAACACAATTAAAAAACATGTACAGAGGCAAGAAAAAGTGAGTGAACTATTTCTCAGTAAATGCATTTATATATAAATTTGCCAGACCTTCTTGTTAGTTACTTTTATGATCAATATATATCAATCCATTTACTACACCAATTAACACGGGGTCATGTAGCTGTGGCAACAGCAAGGTAGTCCAGATGTCCCTCTTTCCAACAAAGCTTTTCAGTATCAGTATTTACATCTGCAATGATACATTTATACCAAATGTATCAGCAAATAATACTATGGATCATAGAAAACTTAAGCCAGCAACACTTGCTGCTGGCAAAACCACGAAGCACAATATGTCTCAGATTCATGAAATGCTTAATAAGACCTTGGAGGAAAATTGCAGATCTAAAAGAAATTAGACAGACAGATCTATGTGTGTGCTTTAAATCCAAAGGGATAACACACAATAACAGAGTTTAACGTGTGACCAAACCCTGCTTAACCTTCACTGCCTCCTTTTTGTCTCCTGGTCATTTAACATTTTATTGCCAGAATCAAGATAAGTTCCATGCTTGAATGACTGATGTGCTATCGTGCTCAGTACCATCATGAGCAGATGCTTCTGGAACCATTTTAGGTGAGCCTACTCTGGCCCCTCAGCAATAAGCTTACATACAATGTGCAAACAGATAATCCCATTACCACAGACCTGTTCACTGTCCTCACCCACCTGGAGAAGAAGAATTCTTTCCTGAGGATATAGTTCAGCACAGACTCTCACAAACTCGCCTTGAGAATCAGAGATGCTCTAGTGCTGCTTTAATTCCTCGCTTCTATGAGATACAGGATTGAAGGCGGAGCTTATGGCAGAGATTAGATTGTATTTGAAACCAATGTCCTACAGCTGCCTCTGTTATAGTGGCATTAGGGGCCATGAAGGACTTTCTGAGATGATTCATCCATTATTCAATATGCTTCTCATAAAAAGAAGGTTAATGCTGCTGAGCTCTTGGATTTAAGGAGAATTACGGCTGCAAGCAGCACTGAAGGGACCTTCCCCCCCCTTGTGCACATTGGGGGATGGTGCAGAGGAATCTGAAGCCCACGATTCAGAATTATAATGAGCTATTGGTTCTTCACATCTGAACAGGCTGCTGTATAATGTGAAGTGATCATGCACCATGTAGGTGGTGGACATAGATTATATGAAGAAAAGATTGCTGTGTAACACTCTGCTGAGCAACAGTGAAGTAACACTATTTTAAAGCCTGGTACAACACAGGCCTGAAAACCAGACACAGAGCTGAAGAAAGGGGCTGGACATGTAAGTGTTAGAATGGAGCCTATGTTCCCAAAGAAATGTCACACAAAATGTAAAACTATGGATTTCCTGTTGGATTGAGGTGAATGTTGTGCTGGTGGGGCAAGGGCATGGGCTTCTTTCAGAATGCTAGGGGCTGGACAAGAGGTGATGGGTGGTCATCTCTATTGTGCCTGGTCCCTGGGAAAGAACAGTGAGGTGGTACAGGACAACAGGCACAATAACATCCTCTTCTCCCCTGTGGACTCTCCTGGTCATAGCCAGATGGACGCTGCCCCCTTCAGCTCCTGGGACGCGACTCTGTGATGTGGAACTGGCAGCAGTAGTTCCCAGGGATGGAGGCCAGTCCATCCAGGATGGCCTTCTAAATGTCTTAGAAGGCCACACTCAGGCACGTGCACAGATAGACCCCTAGTGGTGCTCAAGCATGGGCCCTTTTGCCCTGGATGAGAAAAGTGCCACTTCTGCTGGAGCACAATTTTTTCTTCATTCATCAATATTTAAAAATACAAATTACTCTGTCATCAATTCCCCCCAAATGTGTTTTGATATCTGACGGGCATTTATTTGAGTTCTTGTGAGAATTTCGCTCCGACATGCTCCGCGGCGCTCACAGACGATGATATGCACAGGATGATGTGCGCCGCATGGTGATGTGCGCCGCAGGGTGATGTGCCCCGCAGGATGATGTGCACCGCACGGTGATGTGCACCGCACGGTGATGTGCACCGCAGGATACTGCAGTAAAGTGAGCCGTCATTTAGGAAGCCAGCCGCCACTCGGGTTTTTGTTGCGCCTCTACTTGTATTTTTACGGTAAAGCGATACAGATAGTCGGAGCAAAGAACTAAAACACAACTATATTTTGGTTATAGTCTCTCATATTATTATTTTATTTTTTTATCTTCATGGTGTATCTGTTCATGTCAATTATGTTATTTTACTGAAAGTGAAGGGCAAGTCTCTAAAAAAGGACTAATGCATTCTTAATGTTGCCATATTTGGAAGCTGATTAAAAAAGATCAGCAGGATGATGTGCGCCACAGGATGATGTGAGTCGCACGGTGATGTGCGCCACAGGATGATGTGCGCCACAGGATGATGTGCGCCACAGGGTGATGTGCACCACAGGATGATGTGCGCCACAGGATGATGTGAGTCGCAGGATGATGTGCGCCACAGGATGATGTGAGTCGCACGGTGATGTGCGCCACAGGATGATGTGCGCCGCATTGTGATGTGCGCCACAGGATGATGTGCGCCGCACGGTGATGTGCGCCACAGGATGATGTGCGCCGCATTGTGATGTGCGCCACAGGATGATGTGCGCCGCACGGTGATGTGCGCCGCAGGATGATGTGAGTCGCACGGTGATGTGCGCCGCACGGTGATGTGCACGGCTGGATGATGTGCGCCACAGGATGATGTGCGCTTCACGGTGATGTGCGCCGCAGGATGATGTGCGCCACAGGTGATGTGCGCTTCACGGATGATGTGCGCCGCACGGTGATGTGCGCCACAGGATGATGTGAGTCGCACGGTGATGTGCACAGCTGGATGATGTGCGCCGCAAGGTGATGTGATGATGTGCGCCACAGGATGATGTGCGCCACAGGATGATGTGCACCGCACGGTTATGTGATGATGTGCGCCACAGGATGATGTGCGCCGCATGGTGATGTGCGCTGCCGGATACTGCAGTAAAGTGAGCCGTCATTTAGGAAGCCAGCCGCCACTCGGGTTTTTGTTCAATAGTTTTGTTTCATTTAAATTGTAATTATTGAAATGAAAGGTAGGTCTTAAGTTGAGCTACTTGACAGTCTGGTGAGGTAAATTGTGCTATATTATTAGTGTAATGCTGCTTATGCTTCAACTCCGTCAGAAAACAGTAAAAAAAAAGTGTGTGTTCTATGTGTTCAGCTTTGTAGAGATTATGTAAGTCACTCTTGATTATTATGCACAGCATTGATTTATCTCATTAACAAAATTTGAAGCATAATGCCAAGAAAAGAGAGACTCCAAAAGCAGAAGGACAGGGAACTGCAGCAAGTAGCTCAGGGTAGCAGCTCTATTTTATCTTGGATGAGGCTATCAACTAGTAAAACAAATGAGGGAGAATCAGTAAGTCTTTATATGTGTATTTATTTATTATTATTGTTTTTAATCTCATAAATAATTTTGGCGATGGGTGCCCTTTTTTTTGGCTTGAGCAGCTGCCCCCCAAAATGTCTGTGCACGTGCCTGGCCACACTGGATGACTTCGATCTTTACAGATTGAAGTCTTTGAAGAAGTCAGTGTTGTCTGATACAGATACTCTCGGACACGAAATATAATAACGATTTCTTGAATTCTTGATTTGAAATTTTATGAAGGGTGATCCAGAGAGCCATCAGGTTTTCCAACACCTGGATCTTTATCTCTATGTATTGTCTGTTACCATGACCTGCTACATATATTTACACTCATAGTATATTATATTATCTATTGTATAGTTAAATACTTATATTTATACCCCCTCTACTATATATCATACTATTTGTATATTCACTGTATGTATAAGTCTATATACACATATTTATACATGTGTACATATTATTATTATTATATTTACTATTTACTATTATTATATATACTGTTGCTGCCATTATTACTATATACTGCTATTATATTGGTATAATTACTATCATATATAAATATATATTATGTTATATTATATACTATATATACTGTACTATTTTGATATACTGTCTAACAATAACAATAACATTACCATCATATCATCAGTACTATTACCATCATCTTGCCACTGCACCTTATCTACCTATTTATCTTGTGATTCTGTTTTTATTCTTTCTACCTCAGTACATTTTATTTTATTTTATTTTATTTTATTTTATTTTATTTTATTTTATTTTATTTTATTTTATTTTATTTTATTTTATTTTATTTTATTTACCGGCTGCTATGACGACTTAATTTCCCTTCGGGGATGAATAAAGTAATCTATCTATCTATCTATCTATCTATCTCACCTAATATCTGATCCAGTGTAGCCACAGCGTCTGCTGTCACTGCTATGTAGCCATGTTGGGTACCAATGTAGTATCTCTCTGCTCCCAGGGGTTCACCGGAGCAGAGAACACACAAGATGTCAGCTTCCAAACCAGTGCTCTTCATTCTGTGTATACTGCAGCTGAGCACAAACCCTGTCCACGACCCACTGGTTTTAATATTGAGCCTGATCTGTGTAGATTAGAGGGTGTGGTAATCAACCATTAGTCACTCTGCCATTACATTACTATGGTCTCATACCTCCCGACAGATGAACCTATCACAAAGGGGCAAAAGAAAAAAAACAAATCAATCAGTAATGGCCCCACCAAATCTTGTGAGGATAATAGAATAACCCTTTTTTCACACAGCTAGTGATATCTAGTATCGTTTTGCTTATTCAGATATCTCCTCAGAAAATAAGTATGTTTATTGTTTTAAATATTAATATCAATAAGAAATAACATTCGTTATTATACGAGATTCAGCTTAACATATTAAGATTGATGTAACGCAATCATGATAATCAATGTAAAAAATAACCACCACGTTTTTTTTCATCTTACCCCGTCTAACATGTCCGGATAGGATCAGAGACGCTATGTTTAAGGTTTCTGCAAGTACAATAGGGAAACTAAAAAAGTATTTACTGCATCATTTTGATTTTTTTGCATCATCCGAGGGGAACAAATAAGAGACAGAAATTTACAGGAGATTGATCTTTTAAGGATTCAACCAAGAAAAGTCTGACAATGACGTCCTCAATACAGCAATATTACATCAGTTGTATTCCACATAAAAATGAAGTATTGATCCATAGTCCACTTTCAGAATCCTTCTTATATTGAGTTGTTGTCCTCTTGATGTCGCGTAGGGGGTTAGGAAATGAACGTGTGTTTTGTTGTGCTATTTTTCACCGGTAATGAGTAGATATTGTTTATCTGTTGAAAAAGCAAATGTAGAAACCAGGCTTACTCCCACATGCCTCAGACCAGGAAGGATATCAACCTACACATGGGAGTAATACTGTATGTGCAATAGGTTCTTACCTTTAAGACCCTTTCTGCCAACACTGTACTCCTGAGCTTTTTAGAGTGTGTCAATTCAAGGGGGATGAAATTAATAACAAGAGCATGAAATATATTATTGTTTTGAGATTTTATTCTGAGGGAGAGATTTTTTGAAATTGTCACAATTAATGTTGTGAAATATATAAATTGGAATCTTTAATTTTATGCTAATTCTTTTCATTATTAACAATGACTGTCAAATGTTGTCTTCGTTTTTGAAGCAGACAATTATGGCTTGAATGCAACTGTTTCTTCTCTCAGCCAGAGGCTTCTTCAGTTCTATGGGACTAATGGGAGGTTTCAGGTGTTTAACTTCTGTGGCTCTGTACCTATTTTAAGAGTCATTATGTTAAACAAGCAGGTTGTTGAACCCCCCCCACCAGTTGTTGGTTGTTGTACAACTGAAGATACCAGGACCTGCATGACTGAGGATCTTTACAGTCATATTCAAACATAATGAAGCAGCACATTCACGTTGCTATTAAATGTTTCCTTCACAAAAGTATTTCCCCAACCAGGTATATTGTGAGTTGTGAACTCACAGACTGGGAAAGCGGACGTATATAGCTGGAATGAGTTTTCTTTTTCATCCCACATCCCTCCACATCATTATCACATGTTAACTTACTTCAATTTGCGGACACAAAGATAGTATAAAACACAGACACAGTTTGTTTGGTTGGAAATGGATTCTATCAGCAGCTTCTGAACCTGCACTGTTTTCTAAATGAAGCCCTTATGTTCACCTTCCAGGTCTGGTAGAAGGTGACACTGAGGTTGAAGCCTGTTTACATGCAGAAGCAAGGGCACGCTTTCCAACACCCCTGGGTCTATATCTGTTTATTGCATCTTCTTTATGGGCCCAGAGATTTATTGCATGTATTTTTTTATTGTTCTTTACATCGGTTTTGTATTAATAATTACAATATGTATTTTCGAAATACACCTGTGACCTTGCCTGCCTGCATGGCACTTTACAATCCCAAATTGGATTTTATTTTTAAAGGTATTTTATTTTTATTGCCACCACATCTCACCCATGTGACTTAACCTAGATGACAGATAGGTTTTTACAATATACATAAATTACATTAATGTGTCACAAAGTGATACATCATAACAATATCGACATACATATTTATATAATATAAAAATACTTTTATATACCTTTTTTTGTCTGACTAGCTGTGTGTAATGCGGAAATGTTGTGTCACTGCTCCTCTTCCTGGAAAGAGGAGCAGAGATATGGAGAGCAGCTGCCTGTGTAAGATTTCCTCCCATATTTCACTGTCTATCGTTGTTTTCATCTGGGTCTCCCATAGTTTCCGTAGGGATGATAGTCTGTCTGTTTTTAGATATTGTAATTTGGAGTAAAATTTGGAGACAAAATGACCCTGTTTAAGACTATCTAAGAGAGTCTTTTCTAGTGAGTTAAAGTCACCTGGAAGACTGAGAGTATCCATTTTAGTATACACATAGTGTCTGACCTGGAGGTATTTGTAAAATTCTTTTGTGTGTAATTTATATGTAGCCTGTAATGATTCGAATGTTTTAAATTTTCCCCTATCCCAAAGGTCATAAATATGGTAAATTCCTGCTTCATACCAGTTCTGAAAGTTAGGTCCAGTGCCTCCCCTGGTTAATTCAGGGTTATCAGTCAGTGTTGTTAAACAACTCAATTTATGTTTAGTCCCGAATAATTTCCGTGAAGAATTCCAAGTACTACACACATTATTAATTAGATAATTGTCTTTCGCCATCATTGGTAATTCACTCCTCCGTTTGTCAAGTAAGTTGACAGGAGAGTACGGTTTGGAGAAGGTTGCTTCAATATCAAACCATGGCGGCTTCGGTTTAGCAGCCGACCATATTGAAATAATTCTGGCTTGCATTGAAGTTGTATAGTATGTAATGTTGGGGAGGCCCCATCCCCCTTGTTCTTTTGGCAATTGTAAAATATCTAATTTAATTTTAGGCTTCCTGCCAGCCCATATAAAGTCAGAGATAGCTTTATTTATATCTTTAATGTTGTTTCTCTTCAAAGATATGAAGAGCATAGATAGAGGGTACATAATTTTGGGCAGAATTGTCATCTTAATAAGATTGATTCTGCCAAGAAAGGATATAGGAAGCTTCTTCCAGCTCAGCATCTTGTCTTTAATGTGTTTTACCATGGGGTTAACATTTTTAGCATAAAGTTGACAAATTTTTGGTGTTATTTTAACCCCCAGATATGTGAATCCATCTGGTGCCCAGCGAAAGGGTTTTACAAAGTCAGGTTCATGTTCATATGAAATACCAAGAGGCATGATTTCAGATTTTGTCAAATTAATCTTGTATCCAGAAATTCGACCGAACTCTTTCACACATTTGATTAGCGCGGGTATTGAATTTTGTGGGTCTGTCAATGTCAGGAGGATATCATCCGCGTACAGCAGAATTTTGTACTGTGTTGTTCCTATCACCGTTCCTTTGATACTGGAGGTTTGCCGGACAGCAATTGCCAATGGCTCTATAGCTAAAGAAAACAACAGAGGTGATAGTGGTGACCCTTGAGCTGTACCTCTGTTAAGTTGAAACTGGCCAGAAATTAGACCATTTGTTAAAACTGAGGCAGTGGGTATTTTATATAGAAGCCGTACCCATCGAACAAAATCTGATTGAAAGCCAAATTTTTTCAACACCTCAAACATGTATTTTCGTTCAATACGATCAAATGCTTTTTCTGCATCCATCGTTATTATAGCACTTGGAGTTTGATGAAAATTAAGATGGTGAATAATATTAATTAAACGTCTTGTGTTGTTCGATGAAATACGGCCCCTCACAAACCCTGTTTGGTCTGCATCAACTATATCAGTCACCACTCTTTCTAGTCGATTAGCTACTATTTTTGAGAGTATTTTTGTGTTTGCTTTTTAAAATTTTTGTTAAACATTTTTTTGAATATTCTCACGAAGCCTATATTTATCTTGAAAGCCCCGCTGAAATTACATAAATGTGCTTGTTTATTATGATCAAAAAGGCTATTTTGGGTATATTAATGGTGAATATGTAGTAATATATATATATATATATATATATATAAGTGTTGGATCTGTGCTTTGTCGTGAATAATGTGCACTAGGACCATATCCATGTGATGTAATGCTTAGTAGAAAGCAGCAGTGTGAACTCGCTCTTATCGCCGCACTACACAGTCTGATCCACATCCTGATCCATCTGCGCCGCATGGCCGTGCTAGCTGTGATCAATCTTCCCACAATGCATTGCGCATCTGTCATGGCTGCTCACTGATGCTACTTGCGGCACATGGGTGGAAATAAACATTTTGTCTGAGACCGAGAAAACGCCGACTTGTCACAGCGACACAGCGAGGATCCTGAACCGTCCCGAAAGAAGGCAGTAACGCAGACTAGACGGGAACAGGAGTCGGTGCTGATCGTCGGTGCTTATCGTCGGTGATGCCGCTGGACGTGGAGATCCCCGTCCTCCGGGGCTTTCTGACAGCCAGCGAGGAGACATCGGGATGGAAGCAGAGAGTTTACGGAACTGCAGGTGAGGAGCCGGTCTCTATTGCTGCCACTGTCTCTATTCCATTCGCACTGGGGGGTATAATGTGTAAGAAATCGCTGCTCGGCGCACTGACTTTCATACGCTGCGATGGATCGACACCGATTAACATGTCACTGATAGATAAAAGTGAGATCCCAGTTTCACCAGAGCCACAATTCAAACTCCTCCTCTCCCTTCATCCATCTCTCCACCCGCTGCCTGGGCTGTGCTCTGCCGCGTGTCAGCTTCCTGCCACACTCGACACTCGTGGTAGAACTCCGGCAGAAGACCTCCTGTGAAACGATGCTTCACAGAGAGTTGAACGTGTAGTGAGCGGATCTGATTCCCTGTTCAACGAGCCCAGAGGTGGAGAGACAGCTGGAACCCAGACGGAGCTTTATGGAGCTGAAGTTATGACTGTGACAGTTGTTGTTCGCCCTCCAGCTGATCAGCAGTTGTGTTGTTTGTTCAGAGAAACACAAACACCACAACATGTGACATGTACTGAGAGACGTCAGTATGGAGGCCGAGCTGCTCTCACTGTGTCTGCTGCGGCTTCCATGACATTGTGATTCCCTTGTGTTCCCCATGTGTTTCCCATGTGTTAGCAGTCGATACACATGTCATTAATGTGTGTCAGCGGAGAGATAGAGGAAACACTCCAGCTGCTTTCATACATTCACCGGAGCAAGTCAGGAGATTCTCCTGCAGGGGCCGTATGTGAGGACGCAAATGTCAGGGTGAGAGTCTCAGGACTATCTCTGGTGTTTCTTCTGCCAGCTCACAAGTACTGCTGCATTCCATTAAAGGTTCAGTGTATAGAATTTAGTGACATCTAGTGGTAAAGTTGCATGTTGCAGCTGAATACCCCTCACATCACCTTCACCTTCCAAACATGCAAGAGAACCTTTGGAAGTTGTCCTATAAACTCCAAAGTAGGGCTGAACGATTTGGGGAAATAATCTAATTGCGATTTTTTTTCCCCCAAATATTGCGATTGCGATTTAATAGGCGATTTTTTTCATTTTATCCCCCCCCCCAAAAAAAAGGAATGAATGATTTAGATATGATCAACACAATATAAGATACATTTACTGTACAATATTCTTTCCCATATTTTTATTTAACTGCTCACAACAGAAACAAGAACAAATCTGTGTGCATTTACAGAATTTTATCAAAGACATTGTAATTATATACACAAGCCATGCACTTTTTAAAACCTGTATGCAAAATGTACCATCTTGAGAATTTTTTTTTAAATAATAGGTGTCTTACTGCTCCCAAGTCAGTAACATTTACAGTGTTGGGAGGGATACTTTCAAAACGTTTTCCTTTACAGAATACATGCCCAAAAATATAATCTGTAACGTTTTCCGTCACATTAACTAATCTGAGTCACGTATTCTGAATACTTGGATTACTTCCACAATGAATTGAATTTTATAAATGTAGGAATGAGGCGTTGTTATATTCAGCGGAGCAGCAGCAGTTTAAGCTCTGTGTCCGCGGATGCGTCGGGCCGGCTGGATAAAGGGCAGCTCGAGGAGCAGCAGCTCCGTAGATTCCCGTTCATGTCCGGGTGGTCGTGCAGCGGTATGGAGGCGCCGGGCCTCAGCAGGAACAGCCCCATGCTGAACACCTCCGTGTCGCAGATGTGCATGTAGGTGACCAGGGGACTCTGGAGCCCCGCCGCCCCGGAGCTCGGCTTGCTTTTCCGGGGAGCGATTTTCAGGTCCGCCTCCCGCCCCGCGGTCACCTTCGAGATGAGCTCGCTCTGTGTGTCCGCCCCGTCGGCCGAAGACGTTAGGACCCTGTAGGTGATACAGGCTTGCTCCGCTATCTTCTGGATCAGAGGAGTTTTGTGGTCCCGCGGCATTCTTGCTGCGGGTGAGGACAGCAGCCCGGTGCCCTACTCTCTTTCGCACGTTTTAAATCGCGCACGTTGCGATTAGAAAATCGCGTTTTATCAAATCGCGATTACATCGCAAATGCAATTAATCGTTCAGCCCTAGTCCAAAGTCCTATAAACTCCAAAGGTGTTTAGTGATTCCAGTCTAGGCTCCGTAGAGAGAACAAGCTCCAGATGTAACTATAAATTGTTTAAATATGAAGGCCCCATTCTAGGGTAAGGAAAACAACAATTCATACAATTTAGATTGCACTATTTTATATTCAATTTCTGCGAATAGATCCCTTTCAGCTTAATCTTACACTGGACCTTTAAACTTTGGAGCTCTGAATTTGCAAACTCAGAGTGGGAAGTTGCCCCCCTCGATTCTGAATTTCAACTCGGAAGGTCAGATGGCTCTTTCGTATGTCAACAGCAGTGAAAGCTGTGATTTTTACTGTTTATTAGAAAACTTCTGTCATTAAATGTGTCGTACACATAGTACTGACCAATAACTGTCTGTGGAGGTTATATTACAGCGTTATTATGCGTGCAATGCCGCATTATGCGATCTTATGAGCTGTTTTTTGCTAACAATGGTTAGCGGGCTAATGTAATCATTGTTCCTATGTGACTGGAACGCTATCAACTCTGGTTATTTCAGTGTGACGTTATTCCGAGGGCTGAGCTCCGAGGTGTAATGAAACGCGACATAAAAAACTCCAGAGAATGTCTGAATTAGCCCATGTTAGAAAGCACTGCAGGAGAGTGCGCCTGTTAACCACGATTTTTTTTAAATATAGACATAAGCAAATAAGAAAAAAATAACGTACATTTCGGGATGAAAAAGAGAAGTCACACACTTAGAAAGCACCAAGGAAAATGTTGAGACAAAGGTGTTGATGTGATACAAACGAAAACCTTCAATTTTCACAGTGGAATTAAAACATAACATCCAGCATCTATCTGCTGCACCACCCCTCACCTGAACATTCTGGAGATTTCGTTGTTGTTGTCAATGTGTCTGGACTGTGTTGTTACCGTGTGAAAGGCAAACTATGGAGAAACTCCGGTACCCATCGGCTGGACTTACTTCAGAGTTCATGCACTGAACTCCGGAGATCTTTCCGGACTTTCTCGGAGTCAAATTGGGATCCCTGAAGGAGGATGTGATTTTCTGGAGGAGACGACAAAGAACAACAGCCTTGAATACTAGTGGTAGATGCCCATTCTGTATTTACCATCAGCTGTAATGCAGTTCAATTGTGTATTTTATATTTTTACAGCAATTCCTTTGAGCATGATTTACGATCAGTGTACTTATGATTTATGTTTCCAGGAGTGTTAAGTATGGATTGGTATTATTTTGGATATGGAGCTAAAACGCGAATCTGGGTGGAGATTTTACAGCGGTTGTTTAAGAGGAGCCATGTTTGCAAAGCTACTCAAAAAAAGATCATTCTGATTTGTCTTCGTCATGTGAACTTTGACTTGTTCTTGCTTGTGGTCCCTCAAGATGAGTTCAGGTTACTCACCCTGACGACGCCCAGGATGTGCCCAGTCCACCTGCTTTTCCTATCTACTTTGCATATTTTGATCTGCTTTTATATTTAGAGCAAAGATGATGTGAATGCTTCTTAGTTGTCCCCTATATCCCAGTCCCCTGTAATACTCTGACAATATTGGGTTGAAATGGTTATCTTTTAATTTGAATTATTATTAAAATTGTTAGATTAATCGAAAAATGTATCCTTATATTAACTGATTACTCAAAAAAAAGATTGTTATATCAAGCGATACATAATTAATCGATAGGTGCAGCCCTACTCTGTGTTTGTGTAAGGTTGCATTTTATTCTCAGGGTTTTAGACAAATTTTTCCACTTGACACCAAAACATGATTGGTTCAGATCCCTCTTATTACCGGGGCTCAGGCCATGTCATCCTGTTGGGGTTCAGTGTTTCAGTTTAAAAACACTCACTGCAAACACACGTACGACATTTAGTCACTGCTGTTGGAAGTGATACTCTTTTTCTTCTTGTCAGTTTCCCTGCCTGCACCTGTATTCTTACTGCAGTCTCTCCCTCTCCTCCAACTCCTCTCGTTCCTCAGTGTGTCTTTATAAATGATTGGTTGGCTGCTTCATCTTTGAAACACAACTGGAATACTGAATTGATTAATTCACGTATTTAATAATCTGTGACAATGCTAACTGCTGATCCACCATGCCGCCGAGGTATTTCAAGGTTTTTAAAGTTAAATATACTTTATGTCTGTTTCTCAATTCCCTGGCAACAAGTGAATCATGAATCATTGTAGTCATTTTGCCTAAACCAAGCTGGTAACCTCTTGCTTCTTCCCAGAACTGCATTTCTGTGTACAGAGAAGAAGCCTCTAAAATGTCACCCAGATGATCACCAGGCAATAAAAACTTGAGTTAAAGCCAGACTAATGAAACTAATTCAGATGTAATGCCCACCGCCTGTCTGAGATGCACCTGAGCCTTCATCTTGATCCTTGTTGCTGCGGCGCCTGGTCTGCTTTTGCGAATTCTATCCAACATTGCCTTATTAACTGCAGCTCATTGGCTGAACCTTTATGAATTATGGACTAATTTGAGGGCCTCTGCCTTGCTTTTCATAATTGCCTCCATTTCATGTGCAGGCTTGAAGGGTAGCTGAAAGGCCATTAGACATGTGGCCATAGCTCAGGTTTAGATTTTCTCCCTCATAAAGCCTGAGCCTTCCTCTTCTCCTTGTCCAGTCTCTCATCTTTGTGCTAGTATGGCCGCCCCTGGGTTTCATTAGATCAGTAGTGTGATGAATATCTCCACAGCTCCTTTACAACCCCATTTGCACAGCCATTACTTATTAAAGCCGAGGGTACATTTAAGGGATCATGTGATTAATCTGAAGGTTTGACTGAGTGGGCCAGAACTCTGCCTTGGTGTGAGCATGCTGAGACCCTATTGGTGCTATGGACTCGACATGGGCACAGTAGAGATTCACAGATCAGCTCAGACGTCATCCTAATCTGCACGTATGCTTGACTCATCCACCCATCACCAACCTGAAGGAATCATTTCCTCTAATTTAGAGACCTGCACCCGCATGAACATTCCAAAAATAAATTGGCATCCACAGCTGAATGGGTGCTCACTCAGATCTCCTCCGCCTCCTCCGGCTAAATTCTAGTTTGGAAACTTGTAGTGTTCACGTTTATATCTCGGGTCAGATTCATCACTGTGACCGGTGGATTATATAAAAGAATTGTGTGGCTTAATTTATAAACCCAGAACCTGAGAGAAAAGTAACAGCGCACACACTGACTCTGCTGACTTTTCTTTATGTGTTAAGTCTTTCGTCAGAGCAGAGCATACACACACAATGTGATTGGACACACCTGTATACTCAGTCTAGGTTAAAACAGCAGAATTTGAAAACTTAGTAAATGTATTTGGAGCTGGAGGAGATGGCGGCGTGCTCCGTTAGGTTTGACACAGTTGGCGCAGCACACAGCACGATTGATGGACACACTGTTCACTGTCCAAGCATGTATGAAAAGACTTTGAATGAACACTATAGACTCAGTGACGCTGTGCATGGCTCCCTGGCTCCCTGGGTGCCTGCACCAGACTCTGTGGCACTGTGGTCAGGTTGTGCACCGTCTCCCGGCCATTGAGCTGTCCATAGTCTCTTCTTCCGTAGCCAGGGACTGCTTGTGTTTATTTATTTATCAAAAGTCATATCATCATCGCGATATTAAACAACGTTATTGCATGTTTTATTAAAATTGTGCAGCCCTAGCATAGAATGTTGGAGGGAAGACTCACAATATTGTAGTAGTAGTGTGTTTCAGATGAGTTGGGTACTCCTGCTTTCACCTGCATTCCAAAGCCATGGTGCTACAGATAATTGGGGTTTTTATATTAACTGTATGTGTGAATTTGAGCATAAATGCTTGTTTGCCTATATTTGTCACCCCTGTGAAAACGGATATATGTCCAGGGTCCAGCCCACTGCTTGTTGTCTCCCCCATGCAACCCTGAAAGCAGAATCGATGGAAGAATTGGGTACATATGAGAATGTGCTTCGACTACTTCGAAAGTATATCCATTCAAACATGACTAATGACAACTACAAAAGCAACATTTATCAATTATGGTCAAATATTGGATTCATGAAAATATGAATTTTAGGGGGTGTTGTCTGACCAAAACTCACTGAAAAAGGATGAATGACAATATTTTTTATAAGAACCCATTGATATAATTTTTCTTCTTAGCCCTTATAGATGCCACATGGTAAATATGTCTTTCAGGAAACGTCCATCCCTAACAATAATAAAAAGTTCCATAAAAATATGACATTATAGAGCTGGTTGTTATTCATAAAATGTTGTGTAAATGGTGTATTATAGTTATGTTAATATTCAACTCTATATTTAAATGTAGTTTTGAATTGAACAGTGTGCTATCAGGACATTGGCCTTTTGCATCAGGGGAGCATTAAATGTCCTAGTTAGTAATCACCTAAATCAAGTATTTAGTAATGTATCATGTAATTGATTCTGATACCTGCTCGATTCTGTCTAAGCCGGTATAGAAACAGAAGCAGGTAGCGGGAGTCCATGCTGAAATGATAACTCTGTGTTGTTCTGCTACGAGTCCAATTCTGTCTTCTCGTGTTGAGCCTCCACTGCTGCAGCCTGTCTGGATCACCTCGAGCAGGGTGTTCAAATTAGATTCAGACAGGTCCAGATAGAGAAATATTCCTCCAGCAAAGGTCCTTATGTCTAACGTGCGTTATGATTCAGTGCACTAATTTTGGGGGTTTCGCTTTTCCGTGTGCTGTCAGCAACAAATCGAAGAAAGTACAATAATATTTTAATGATATTTATAAATATAGATTTATTTTTGGAGGAGGTGGTGGAGGAGAGGATGCTGACAAATCTGCTGGCAATCATGGACAATCCCTCTCACCCCCTCCACACAACAGTGGACAAGCTGAGGAGCAGCTTCAGCCACAGACTCATTCAACCCCGCTGCTCTAAGGAACGCTACAGGAAATCGTTCCTCCCAACCGCAATAAGACTTTACAACGCATTTACCTCTGTCAGAGCCACCATCACAGAACTGCACTGAATACCTGTCTCCTTGCACTGTGTAATTACCTCACATCATATGTGAAATGTTTTAATATAACGATATTGATACCAGATATCATTTTATACAATAATACTGTCTTTTGCACACTCTGTTACACTCATAGTATATTATATTATCTATTGTATAGTTAAATACTTATATTTATACCCCCTCTACTATATATCATACTATTGGTACATTCACTGTATGTATAAGTCCAAAAACACATATTTATACATGTGTACATATTATTATTATTATTATTATACTTACTATTATTATATATACTGTTGCTGCCATTATTAATATATACTGCTATTATATTGGTATAATTACTATCACATATAAATATATATTATGTTATATTATATACTATATATACTGTACTATTTTGATATACTGTCTAACAATAACAATAACATTACCATCATATCATCAGTACTATTACCATCATCTTGCCACTGCACCTTATCTACCTATTTATCTTGTGATTCTGTTTTTATTCTTTCTACCTCAGTACTTTTTATTTTATTTTATTCTATTGTATTGTATTTTATTGTATTCAAATGTACCGGCTGCTATGACGACTTAATTTCCCTTCGGGGATGAATAAAGTAATCTATCTATCTATCTATCTATCTATCTATATTTGTCAGATTATTGTTGTTCATTGTACATTGAACTTGGCCAATTCTAAAATACAGAAAAAGAAGCTCCTTTCTCATGCTAAGCCAATTAAAGCTGTTCTGGTACGATTTTGGCTCCGGTAGAGGCTAACCAGCGGCCTGTGGAACAACTCTGCAGCCTGATGAGGAATATTGGTTGTGGCATAAAAGACAGTAAACACAGCCACAATCAAGGTGTTATGAACATGTAGAAATAAAACGCAGGAATGGCTTGGCAATTGGGTCTATTTATTTCGATCCATTTCTATGTAAAGGGGTTTCATGTTTAATTTTCAGGTGATTGTGCAAAAAGAAATTTACCTGATGTTAATGACATTGTTCGAATGTGGTCACAGGAACTGAACTAAATGAGTTAGCACTGTAGAGAAACCTAATGCTACTCAACTTACTGTTCCAGATGCAGGCTCTCTGCTGGAGTCCTTGATGGAGGGAGACTTCGAGGCGGTTCTGCTGAGCCCCCAGGTGTTGGATTTGCTTGGCGGGGATGGCAATTGCAACGAAGGGGAGGACATTGAGGCCTACCTGGAGAGACGGGTCCTTCTGTATCTGACTGGTGGCACCAATGATGATGACCAGACTAACAGGTAATAAAGCAGGGCATCGGTCATCAAATTAGGGCTGTTGCACTTGTAACAGTGTAATGCTGTACCTTACCAAACGCTATTATCCACTTGTACATGAATCCTGCAAAGTATGAATCAGATGCAGGCCTTTGGTAACGGGACAATTTAGTGATCACGATCATCATTTCTCTTTTTCTGGCAAGGATGTTATGTTTTCATCAGGATCTGTTTAGCAGGATAATGCAGGATAACCAGTAAAACAATCTTAATCATACAAATATAGTGTGACTGGTTCAGTCAGTGCAATTAGGGATTCAAAATACAAAATAAATAAAAAAATAAAGGAGCTGAAATTGAGAAAACAATAGCTTCACTAGCTTGGTTGGTAGACTTTCAAAATAAATAGCAATCAGCTCTTTATATAGCTTAGTGCAAATGGGAATTAAACATCCTGTTTCATTCCCTATAGCACAATAAACCCAAACACAACTACGACTCTATGATTAATGTGACAAGTGTGTTAAGCCAGTGGAGTTGTCCGGCTGACGGTGGCTGGTTAGAGCACTAACGGCATGTGTGTACGGTCACATACGGTTATAACGCCCTGTCATAACAGCGCTAGCGGCGCTAGCCACCATGCTTAATGCGGTGGGAACAGCGCAAAAACCCGCTGACTTGTCCACGGCTGTCATGACACTGTTTCTCAAACCCCGTCAAGTTAGAAGCAAACACTTGGTAGTAGTTAGTATCGGGAGTCCCTGCTGACTGTGTGTGGAAGCTGGGGGGGAGCTAGATGCCTCCGTGTAGCTTCAAGCTGTGGATTTAGCAACGCAGTTCAGAAACAAGACCGGGGAACCGGTGCGCTAAGACACGATGATATAAACATTATGACCCGCTGGGTGTCAGTTTATTTTATTTAGTTACCATCGTACACTGTGAGTGTGAAAAGCCGGGAGCAGGTAAACAATGAACGTGGACTTCTTCTGAGAACTCATGAGGTAGGCTTCTCTAAGCCCCCTATTGTTCTGGCGCCCAATTGTTTTCAGCAACAGAGAATTATAAATCAAAAAGTGTTTGTCCGTCCTCAACGGACTCGGAGAAGCATACAGCGGCCTTTAGGGAAGCCTCTGCCGGGCTTGTTGGCTGAGGTAATGTGTAATGGCTCCAGATAGCCAATCCTTTCGCTCGCTCCGTTTTGTAAGATTAAGATCATTAAGATCCATTTATTAGTCCCAAACACATGCACAGACATGCAGGTAGGGAAATTTAACTTCTGCTTTTGACCCATCTGGTGCAGGACACACAGAGCAGTGAGCGACCATGTACGGCGCTCGGGGAGCAGATGTTGGGGGAGTAAGGTGCCTTGCTCAGGGGCACTAGACAGGGTAGGGAGACTCTTGGATTTTTGGGCAGATCAATCCAGGTTCGTCTTTTGTTGTCTCTCCGTGGAGTCGAACCAGAGACGAACCAGAGACCTTCTCTGCCCATAGTCCAAGTTTCTGACACTAGACCACCGCCTCTCACTGTAGGCTCCGCACGGCGTGTTGCTTGCGTATGACGTCACTCACAGCGCACAGCATAGAATTACACTGATTAGATCAGCCGATATGGATCGGCCCATTGTCGCCGATCTAGAAATGTCTTCAATATCGGAACCGATCGCGATACACATATCGGATCGGTGCATCCCTAAATAAAAGTCACTGAAATATTTATGCTCAGAAAATAACTTATTGTGATTTCACTCAAATTCTGTTAATAACGGTGATAAGAAGATAAATATGAACATATAATTGGTTGAGTAACTGAGATGAGCCCACTCAATATAATCTCCAAATCGCTCTGCTGAGGTGTGTTGGAGTATTTTTAGCGTAGCGCAGAGTTGTGCTCGAGTGTTCTCTTCCTCTTTTTACTGGCTCCATTGCTTCTGTCATGAATTATTAATTTTTAATAAGGAAAGCTTAAAACCTCCCTTCTTGCTCTGCGGCGAGGTCTGTCTGAGAATGACTGTTGTCGAATGCTGTGCTTATTGCTCCTTCTTTTCTTTCATCATACTACCTTTTCCTCTTTTCCCTCCCCTTGCTTTATTTTCTCAACCTCACAGAAAATCCTACTTGCAGCTAGAAAAGAGACAGTGCCTTTCTAGAAACTTCTTTGAGCTAATCTTTTTTGTCAATTCCGAAAACCTGAATACATCCTAATCTCTTCTCTCCTGCGTGTCTGTCCACTAAATCCAGAGTGTTTATTGTCCCTCCTGCTGCAGGGAGCTGACAGTGATGGTGCTGGCTGTAGCTTGCCTCCACATGTTTGCCCAAAGTAACTGGACCGGCCCTCCCGTGTTCACCCATATCAACGACCTGCTGCCCCCGGCCCTGCTCTCCTCCCAGGTAGGAAACCCCCTCATTAGTCTCTCCTGCTTTTGTGTCATGTATCATCCTGTATCTAGGGTTGAGTGTCTCTGCTTTATTCAACCTCTCTGGCTGCTGTCTTCCAGTGAAAAAGCTCTGATACACCTACTGTTAGACTACCTGGTCAACATGGTGGAGCATTTAGCAACTACCAAAAACCGAGCTAAAGAAGAGTGAACATTGTACTTAAAATCCAAACACAACCCCAAATGCATGCTTATGTAGCTCTGTGTCTGCAAAATGTATAATTCAACCACAGTAAAGCAAACATCAACTTTAAGCTGCAATAAATAGGATGGCAAGAAGAACAGTTGATTGTTGAGTCTCACAATGCACACGTTTCATGCACGAACACAATAGGTGACACAAGGTCATTACGTTCAGGTACAATGGTCCAGTCGCAGGTAAGAAAATGCTTTTTTACAGACTACAATTAGTTACCATGAACAAATCTGAATGAAAGACTGAGCAACAAATAGTATTTGGGCTTAATGTAGAGAGTGTTGACTACTAAAGCTAAACTTACGTCGTGATTTTTATTTATTTTAAAGACTAAAAACAATCCTTTGCTTTGAAACAATACAGCCCAATGTTTTATTCAATCTATAGCATTGTGAACAACATTTAAAACAATTTTTCAGTTGCGCAATGGAATTAAAAATGGTCTCTTTCTAAAGGTAGTGTCTTTATTTCATTGCCATAGATACATATCTGATAATAGATGAGGAAATGTCTTTGTTTGTTATTCTCTCAAGTTGTGTTACTTTACACTTGTTAAGTATATTATACAGTGCAGACTCAGGAGACAATATGTCCCTGACCAGCAGCCATTTGTCAGAAGGGTGAGGAAGAGGGGGAGCCTTTACATGTTATGTTAAAATACATGAAAAAGTATTTTAACATAAAGTCTGTCCTTACATTTCATATTAATGATTATTATCAATCTTCAATAATAAAGAATCGCTGATCTACTGTCTTCCAATGCCAGAATTCAATCTCTGAGCCTCCATGAATGTCAGGAGCTTTAGTTGAGGTGACTGCTGAGGGACCCCAGTCTCATTTTTGATGGGATTGCCAGTGCTCCTCCATCAGGTCCTCCAAGCCAGTGCCCCAATCAACCGGAGTGGTGTGTCTACATGAAATGCAGGGAAATGCCAGCTGATGATCAAAGTGGAACTGTTGTAGCCAGCCAACAATACACTGCCTTTCCCTGCTACATCATGTAGACCTCTACATCATCAATAAGGGTGTCCTTCGTCTGGCTTGGATCTGGATTGATGTTCAGGCTCAGAACGACTATAGACTATCTGCTATGCTTCTTGCTGGCAGTTTGTTATGTGCCAGTATGGTGCCCTGGGATGAGGCAATATAATTGCTTTGTGTGGAAGATGAGAGACTGATACCCTGACCCCTCGTAGTCCGTTTAGGACTCATTTAGTTTTCTTGCTATTTATTAGTTGATGCTGCTGTTTTATATAAAATAAATCTATTGAACTATGAACAATCGCATCTTCTATTCATATGAGAAGCCACTGTCAATATTGTTCTGGCACATCTTTTCTTAGGTCAGCTGTTCATAATGGCTACATGTTAGTGTTGTTGAGTTTTAACAGCAACGTCTCAGATGCTCCAGGCTCTTACATTTTTTATTATTTATTTTTTATGAAGGTTACTATAAACCCAATGTAGTCCATACATCATGTTATTTCTTGGACAAATAATCAGTGTTTGATCTATGATGGCATCATTGCATTTTACCATAATCATAATTAATCTATTTGTAATTAAAAAATGGACTTCCAAAATAAATATTTTATTCAGGCTGCAAACCTTATCCCACCCAATGTGAGAATAGTTAAATCCCAGATTTAAGAGTGTATAAACTATATTCACTCAATGGTCCTAAATGGGTGATTAGTCACTGTATGTTTTCATTGCTTCTGAGCTGGACTACTAGTTTGTACCAAGGTGTGTATTAAGAATTAATGTATTAATGTATTATGTTTTAAAATTTGAATGGTGAAAACTTGAAGAGTTGAATGTTATTAAAGCCATCCTTCCCTGCCAGATACCTCAGTCATTCAATCTAAATGCTTGTTTCTCCAACTGGCCTGAATCTCAGACCACATTCATCAGTCTTTTTTGTATGTTTTACACTTACAGCCCAAAACCCTGGTAGACGCTATCCACTCCAGCCTGCTCCTGGATGGGGAGTCGGTGTACACCCTGGTGGCCAACCCCCTCCTCCTTCTGCTGGCTGGCATCATTCTCACCAAGTGCTCCTCGAAGATGGACAGCCTTGAGGTAAGAACTTTTTCCTGCAATAAACTACTCTTCTTGTAGAATTGCTTTAGTATTAATGCTTTAATGGTTTAACTTAAAAAATCTCAAAATGCTGGGGCTCACTTTAGTTTTTAAAACCACAGAAAGTAATCTTGATGGTTCCTACAGTTAACAGTGTGCATGGGCGTTTCACCAGTCCAGCCCAGCTCAAAGACTCTTGGCTGGTGGCTGTTAGCAAGGCTGAATAGTGCAAAGTATCAGGTCTGCTTACCATTTTACAGTACATACATAAGACCTTAAGTGTCAGATCAAAGTTTATCTTCGAGAAGAAATCCTAACTTATGGAGAGACATCCGAAGCAGTCGACGATCGAAGACTGCTCCTCCCAACGTGACCATGGATGTAGTGTTGCATGTCTTGGTGTGTTTACATCTCTAAAAACAGAGCAGCAACTATTCAAGTAAGAAGCATTTTGATGAACTGGCACAAATTTACAATGTTGTAGTTAAAGAAGAAACTTGAAGAAAGACGTTGCAATCTGAACTGGGACAGAAGTTGAGGGATGACACACCCACTGATGCTGCTGCTGAAGCCATAGAGCATTATCATGTCTTACTAAGTCAAGCAGACTGCTTGCTGGAAGGCATGTTGCTTATTTAATAAGCTCAGTTTCTTGGCTAATTCTTCACATTTACCGTTGCTTTTTGCTTTAAACCAATAATCTTATCTGAACCTTTATGGAGATAAGTAGAAGCAAACTAAATCATAAACATCGACCATAACTCTCTGGCCTCAGTTCTCATAAGTCATCGCCTCTTCACTACTTCACATGAAGGCACATGAGACAGAGTGTAATTGTTGAGCTAATTGCAGGTTCCTAAGAGCATCAGCTGTCAAACAGCTGCTCTGACATCACCTGTTGGGACGTGTACACAAGTATAACAACGGTATTGACCGCTTTTTCTGCTGTAAAGTGATTAAGTGTTTATTTGCTCTATAAATGCTAATGAGGGACAGGGGAATAAATTACCACCAGCGTTTTCCACCAAGCCCGCCACCAGTCTCTCCAGGTGGGATTTGAACACATGTGCAAGATATGCGCGTATGCTGCCATGATGAATATACATGCATGTGTGAACACGCTTAGTTAAGAGTGCATGTGTGTGTTGGAGAGTATTGATGCAGTAAGACAGTCAATTAAACCTCCACGTAACCATGCAAGAAAGGTCATCTTACATTAGAAATGAGGCACGAGTTATCCTCCCTGGCACACAAATAAGCTTTTTACGTGGTTCACTTCCACTCTCCCAGTGCTGAATAAGAACAGGAGGGTACAGGGGCTAAGGGCACTCTCGTGTAACTATATCATTGACATGGCTGCAAGACACACATTTTTCTTCCCTTCCTCTTTGTGCTTTGGTGAGATGCAAAAAGTACAGGAGATGGCTTTGTTGTGCTTGTGGTCAGCACTTAAAGTCAGCATGCAGCACCCTGGATGTTCTTAGTGGGTTATTTCTGCTTAAAGGACCTTGAGAGCAGCATTTTTTCATTTGTTAGGCCTACACATGTGTTTTATGACTAAAGTTACATTGACATTCCAAATTCTTCAGTTTTTAGGAATGTTGACGATAACAAGTTGCTGGTTTTCATGTCTTTCCCTAAATTGTCAATTTGTGGCTCTTTTATCTGGCTCAATTGCAGAGAAAATCTATTTCTTCATTTGGAACAGGCGCTCTATAGAACATTCCCACTTTTATCTGCACCCAATGCATTCCCAGTCAAACTGAGTCATACATTTTAAAAATGATGTCTTTGCATTTTTTGTTTTTGGTCTGTAATTATATAGAGCCTTTTTAGTCCTGATGACCACTCAAAGCACTTGCAGTACATTTTTACGTTCACCCATTCACACAAACATTCATACAGAACTTTTAAACGGAATGCCAAAGGGATGCTCCTTGTTGTCTCAGAGAGCAGCAGGGGCTTGTTGAGCGACACTGTGATGTCTATAGTCGAAGTTCGCAGCATCTCCACACCAGCCTTGGCCATAATCACCACAAACTATCTGACATCTCGTCAGTGTCGTCTACATGTGTGGTACTGCTTTTTCGTCCTGAAATAGATATATTCCTCATTTTTGTAGGTGTTGCATGTTAGAAATATCATCAACACACCCACCTGATCGCATTGAATCCTCCCTGGAATCTCCTGCTGTTTTCTCACATCAGCTCCTCGGACCTTCTGCAGAGTTTTTACCTGGGAGTTCAGTGCATGTCTGAAAGAAGATTATTAAAGCATTAACTTATCATAACATTAGTTATTGCTCTATAAAAAGACTATTCAATAGTAATTATTATATTATTTCGTCAGTACTAGAGTCTGTACTCATGGGTCAGACCATACATGTACAGTATTTGCACTCAGCCTTAATTTTTATCTCAACTACGCACATGTAAGGCTTCCTGACTGTATTTTACCCTTTTTCATGCTATAATAGGGAAATCCGTCCCACACACACACACCTTTGTATTAGTTCATGCTACGGTAGCTGTTTACAGGTCCCGCACACTTCATGGCATTTTTACAACATATAAAATGTTCTGACTGCTCATGTCTCTTTTTATTGCTGGGTTTAGTTGTAGCAATGTCAGCATCGAGCACAACTGTACAAATATTGTTTGCTCTATTTCATTAGTTGTATATGTCCTTTGGCTTATTCTTACTTATATTTGTTTGTCTCTTCTGTTGTTGTTTTTTGTATGCGTGTGTAGCTGCTGCCCTGGTGGACCCTTCGCTATATCAACCTGCATCAGCAAATCCTGGAGGCTTGTTCTCCACAGCTCCTTAAATTGGCCCAGAGCTCCATGGAAAAAGGTCGGTTATTATAATGTGAACGTCTGTACACTTTGGGACTTTTCTTTGGGTTTGTTTTCCATGACGTGTACCAGGCCCAACGGCCTCAGCTTGTGAGGCTCATGACCTAACCCTTATTTGAATGTGTGCTCTGTGTCGTGCTGCAACACTGGAGCATTAACCATAGGTCGTCCACTCATATAAACAGTAGCCTGCTTCATTTATGGTTAAATGCTTTTTTAGTAAAATAATGCATCAGTGGGCCATTTTGGACCCAACTCTGGTTGGACAGCTATTCTCTCCCACTGCCACATTACTGTTACACTACAAAAGGGTTTATTACCATAGTGATGTGTTCCCAAGCATCTTTTAAGTCCTGGTTTTTCAATAAAGTTCAATCATAGTGAATGGCAAAGCTGTTTATCACATTTGTTTGTGTTTTAACAGATTTGAGTTGGAGTTTCTAACAGATGTGCTTCTGTAACTGAGAGAATCAAAACAAGCCTGATTGGTTAAAATGTCTTTATTGTCATATATAACCCCTGAGCATTTCATGAGCAGCTGATCATAATAACAATGGTGTTCAAATTGTGCAGGGTTCTGTGGTGGTCTGAGGAGTGTGTTGCTGCAGATTCAAGTGATACATGAAATATGTTCCAGGAAATACAATTGACCAACACTTCCATAAGTTAAAAGGCATAGACTCCAAATGACTGTGTGTTGGTAGCTGTCAGAACAATCAGTGCACGAGACACAAGAGTGCAAACAGAGACTTAGCAGAGCTAGGAAACCTGAAAAGGTTATGTCTTGGACAATTAATTTTTTATTTGTAAATTTACGTTTGATCAGTAATGAAGCAAGGTAAAATGTTGATTGAGTGGTTCCTCTGTGGTTGCTGTGGGGAGACCCTGGTGGAAAAATCTTGATTATCTCTGAAACTGAAGCCATTTTCAAAAAAGACCTGCAGGTAAAATCGGGAGAATTGGATACAGAGTTAACTCGTAGTCTGTCTTTCAAACATGCACAACACAGCAGGAGGTTCTCTCCATAGACACATTCACACCGGCAACAAATCGTCTACGTTATTCAGGAGAGAGGTGGAGCAGCAGACAGAGGCAGGAAGTGACGTATTAACTCCGAGGTGGATTGTACATTGTTGTCACAGCAAATCCTTTTTTAGCATTGATATTTCTGCAAATGAATAGCTTTATTTATTAAATATCAGAAAATAATGAAATGTGTCAAATATAATTTTCCAAAGCACAGGATGGTGTATTGAAATTTCTTTATTGAACTGAGTGTCAAAACCCCAAATACTTTGGAAAATTCACATTTGAGATTTGATTCCAACTAATAAGAAGAAATTAAACCTAAACTTGATTGTTGGAGGAGGCCTTGGAATAATGGCAACTGTTGGGTCATGTGTGAAGCACAAAGTAATCGAGAGTTTCATATTGAACAACTTAACTTTGAGAAATGTGTACTGGTGTTCTCATTGAAACTGTTGCATAAGACTTGACTCCACAGACTATGGTTTACTTTAATTAATTCAATTAGAATAATGATCTTTGATTAATTAGTTTAGTGTTTTTTTGTTCCAGTATGTGCTTTTAATCCCCCTTGATGAAACACTGCTAGTTTCCTTCTTGTATAGCTGAAACCAAGCAGCAGGGCTGTTTACTGAGGATATTGAATAATTGTTTTGTTTTTTTCTCCTCTCTTGAGCCTGAGTTAATTGTTTAAAGCCAGTGGGTGTTCATTGGTTTGCAGTCTGCTGTGTGATGGTTAACGGTGTGTGAAGGTTAGCAGTATGTCCTGGCTCCAAAATATACCGATCCATATTGTAGAGGAGCAGTTGGCCGCAACATTCTTTATGAGGAGGATGCTGTGAAATGCATACAGATCAGTTCTTCCCATGCTACACAGCTCAGCGGAGGTGATGCCAGGAATTTAGCTGTTTTTTGTATTTTTGTAGGCAGAATAATAACACTTGTCTGACGCATCTACTACCTCATGTTATTTACTTTTGTCATAGAATCCGAATCAATTACTGTGACGAAAAGGTTCCTCTGAGTGACCCTTTGTATTTCAAAATAGTTTTGTGGCCTGCATATGTCATGGAAGCTGAAAGTTCCCCACTCATGCAAAGAGGTTAATTGATTAAATATAATAATATATGTGGCTCTCAATACTGGTAACATAGTCTGTTGATGTTGTAAGTTTTACTACAACTTGCCATCCTGTGTAAGATATAGAAACATGAAGAAGGTGGGGGGTTCATTGTTGTTCCAGTTTTAAGCAAACCATGGAGGCAGTCTGATCCGAATGGACAAGTGTTTCCAAGGGAGAGTTGGCAAAAAGGGACAGGACACTTACACTGTAGTGGTCCACATCACGTCTGATTCCATAACGCCAGCATGCTGTCTAAAATCACACAGTAGGGGTGTCATCATGCTGGTTTTGTTTTGTTCACTGTAAACAAATACAGGCAGCATAATGGAAGATCTCCTACCTAACAGCCCACAAAGCCACCACATAGTCATTCTCCTGCAGTGTGAAATCATTTGAACTAAAGGTGTCACAGATGAGTTGCATGTAAATCTTTCCTCTCTCTCTTATTGTTCACTCTGGGCACCAACAGCCTCAGTGTCGCTTCATTCATGTTGAAAGAGGATGAATGAGTAGAATCTCTGATCATAAATTAAACGCCTCCTCGCTGCTTTTCTCCTGCTGGTCTCACTAAGGATAATCTCTGTCTCCGTGACAGGGCCCTCTGTGAGGCCATCACCTCGGTGCTCTCATTGCTTTTTTAATGTCTTACCTCAAGGCTTCAGCTCTTTGTTTGAGCCGTCTTGGTTTACATTGATGCTGCTTAAGGGAGTACTTAGATGGCGGTTCCTTTTCTTAATCCACACTATTAATGTTCAAGGCCCCTTGTTCTGCGCAGAAGTTTACTGCATGTATATATTGCAGCTGCTTGATTAATGTGTTGGATTGTATTTATGAAAGAACACCTTTTAGAGTCTCCTGCAAAATACTCAATATATATTGTATACTTTTGTAAATGAGAGATTTAAGTTTAGGGGTTTTAATATGTTTGCAAAACTTTCAAAAAATGTATTTACTTTGAAAAAAATTCATATCACAGTGTTTAAAAAAACAAGGGGTCTAAATGTTTTATGGACGGTTGTTTTTATTCAGGTGGAATGAATCAGTCCATAATTACACAAATTAGTATTATATATGATTGTGTCATAGCCCCACACACGTGTGTTTTTTTAACAAAGATGATGTTGGGTTATTAAATCAAACGTAACACAAATACATAGGCATGTCCACGTTTCTCTACAATACAGGATTTTCATCATAATAATTTCAAAGCTAAAAGCTTAAAAAGAGTATGACTGTGGCTGCCTCATACTAATTATCACAAACATGTAGCCCTGCTTAACTAGGTCGTCAAGCTTGTTGTCCATCTGCTCATGTGGCCTGTCAAGTACTTTTGGAGACTGGATTGTTACTCTCCTCTTTCACAGTGCTGAAACGCCAGTCTGTGTTGTCGGAACATGGAAACCTGGCGATCCAGTTCCATCTGGAGTGTGTCTACATGAATCTGACTTACTACGAGTATCAGCCAGCCAAGGAGCACATCAACAAGGCACAGGAGCTCTCAGGGCTGAATGTCAACATGACAGGTATGTAAAGCTCAGCAGCACCTGCTCCTGGGCATGAGGCTGCCATACTTAGTACTGATGCTCTAAGACACATACTGATCAAGCCTTAGTGATACCTGAATTTAAGGTAGCAACTGGTTGTAATTGCTCTATCAAGGTGCCCTTGGTAAACGGACCCGCTTCCAGCAGAACAACTTGGCTCAGCTCATCCTTGATGTCAAAACAAAGCCTGGACAGATTGATGGTGAGGCCAGTCCCGTGCCTACACCTCAGGACTTCCTACCTAAGGTATGAGCTTCTGTTGCCCTCTTTCCAACTTAATGGCATGTTGAACAATTTGTTGTTTTTCATTCAAAAGTTATTTCTTATCACTGACAAGCCACTCTATAAGACAACACATGATCTAACTGTCAAAATGTGGAGATGGATCCAAAACATTTATTCTCAACTCAATTCTCTAATTATGAAGATGGCAGAAAAATATATGATCTTGCCCATATTCAGTTGGGGTCACCTAAGCCTTCTGTGCAGTTGAGCGTTCAACTGGGCCAAATACTATTTCATACTCAGCATTAACAGCAGAGGGAGATGTCTGCCTCTGGAGCTTTGATACAGTCTGAAGCCTGATGCTACTGTTAATGGAATCCCAATACATGGCACTTAACTTATCTCCACTTCCCTATGGTTTGGAATTATACCATAAATTCACGATTGTGGTTGAGTGGAAGCCTGAAGTTTTTCAGGTTCAGAAACCAATTAGGGTTTTTTGATTATAAAAAAAAAGTGAAGAAGCATCCCCACATTCAGAATAAGTTGGCATTAATTAAAGTTAATGAATCGTTTCATAACTTAGCCATTCTTAGATCCATTCTTTAGCTTTTAATTTCCTTACGAGTTTCGACAAATGGACGTCTTTTGACTGACACGAATGCGTACATTTTAATGTTTGCATGTTCAATACTTACTTTGTAATAATCATGAATACTAAAAACGTACCGTACTTCAGTCCTTGATAATCCACAAAGTAATGACTCCATGTCATGAAAAGATAACATTGGTGACCAAAGACTTACCAGATAATGAATCTAAACATATTTACACATGTATGTAATGGATAATCAAATTAATACAGCAATATAAATATTTAGTGATGTGCAGACATGCTTTTGTTTTTTACTCCCAACTACTCTGTTCATATATGAGAGCCAATCCGCACCACTGAACCTGCAAAATCATAAAGGACCCGAACCCTACCTTACTGCCCCTGGAAATCCTGGAGTTGCAGTAATAGTCATCAACAATCAGCTTCTATACTCACGACGTAGGAACTGAAAATGAAGCTAACTGATGGGGACACAATAAAGTTAATAAAGATTTTCAAGCTTGACATTTCCCTGTTGGAAATGGAAATTAAGGGCAAGATCTGGAAGATCAAGAAAACTCTAAGATTATACTGTACGTAGGTTGGGAAGAAAGCCAGACATCCATAAAATCTGCCCAAGACCTGCAGGAAAGTTTTAACTGTCAGAGTGGTAAGTGCCCCTCATAGTGTTCAACACAGAGCAGTGAATGAGTTGCCTGAATGAAACCTTACCTAGAAAACCTGCAAAATCTGAAATTTGCCAAGCAACATTTGAACAAGCCAGGAAAGAATCACCTCGGACTGATGAAATCAACACTGAGCTCTTTGGCCAGATTTACCAAAGAATGTTAGAAGAAAAAAAAGAACAGTATTTGAACGTCTTACTAACTATGAGATTGAGTTGCAATCAGTTGCAGAGGAAACTGAGAGGGGGAAGAATAGATTCCTCTAAATATTAACAAAGGTCTGGATGCCCACCATCAGTCAATTGAAAAGAAGATGGAATCCATCATGAACCCCTTCAATAATTTGAAGGTTCTGAAATGACTGGAGAAGAGGCTCCAAGTCTTTAAATGATGATCCAAAATAGCAGGGCTTTGTGGCAGATCAGTTATGAAACATTTTATTGGACGCAATCATGGTCAGTGTCATAGCTATATAAATTAATCGGCTGGTTTTGGTTATATGTGATATAATGTTGCAGGATCACCCACTCAGCTGTTTGTTAGTTTTTTATGACCTGGCAGTTCTAGGTGTAGGTAATGAGTGGGGAACTGGCCTTATGTGCCAGAATTACAAATCTCCTCAAATGAGCATCCACTCCCTTGTTTCAGGAAGTGGGGAGGTTATTTAATCATGATATCACAAACTTTATACAATAGTGTTATACATGGAATATTAAGCAAATAATACAAAACTAAAATACAGAGAAGACAAAACATCACCTTCATAGTAACAACAGAGGAACATGTGACTCGTAGACTTTAACCTAAATCTTATGGAATAAGGAATGACGCTAAGCTTTTTTCATCACCATCACTGTGATGCCCTTAAGCAAGGTTCTTAACCCCAACTGCTCCAGTGAAACTGCTCAGCGGCATATAAGACTGTAGATATACTGGGCAGCATTCAGGCTGACAGTGTGTAATGAAGGTTAAAAAAGGGTTTCCATGCAGCCCTCAATCTTGTGGCTGTGGCCCAGCTCCAGTTCTTTGTACTGTGCTCAGACCACTAATGCCCTCACTGATGGAGGAGGGGGGAGTAAATGGTCTCAATCAAGGCTGCCATTAACCAGAGCTCACTGGCTTCCTATCTAGAATGGATGGAAGGAAAGCAGAGAGAGACGAAACGGGAACTCTTCATCAGTGGCCAATCAAAACCACGGCCAGCAGAGAAATTGGGCCATTTCTGTCACTGTGGGTCTGACTAATCTTGGAATTCTTGTGTTATTTTAATGAAGTATGATCCAAAGTTCTTATTGCTGTTGCCAAGCCACATTGTCACAAAGTAGGATTTGGATTGAGTTTGGTCTCTTTGCATCGATACGTTTGCCAAGATTCAACCAGAGGAATGCACTTGACTGTCGTTGACTGAGTGCCATACATTGTTCAGTCTGAAAGCTCAGAATGCTGACGTTTGAAGCCTCACATTTTGGCAATGGTTTTGATCTCTGGCTCCTCCTGTCTTCATGTCTTGTGATTGGGGAAAAGACACTGAACCCCTCTACCCCTAATAAGTGTCTTTATCTGTGAAATATGAGACACTTAAAGCCAGTTGGTGCTTCTCTCTTTGTGGGTAGTCTAGGAAGGCACTAAGCTGCAGCCTAGTGACTTACAAACATCCACCTGTTGGTTTTTGGGTACAAGGCTGACTTTATTTTGCTTAAAATGTTGTCTTTAAGTTAACATATCTCTAAGTACTAACTGGCAGATGCACAGGCATGAAAGTTGTGCAGTCCCTTTAATTATATTTCCTCACAATCTTTTCACATCTGACCTATTGTCACCTCATTATATGAGGCAATCAGAAGAGGTATCACAGTACATACTTTGGAATCCATGGTGCAGACCTCAGTATTTAGAGTTTAACCCAAAAATGCAGTGGAGGGACATTTTGGTCATTTGTTTTGTGAATAAACCATAAAAGTGTTTATTTGGCCATAAATCTTGCTGTAGAATTGTCACACTCAAATGCTTAATGTGATCAAAGCAAAAGTCAAGTTATTTATGATAAACAAGGGGACAACCAAAATGAAAATAAGCATCTATAATTATAAAAGTACTTCAGTTTTTGAAACATAAACACATGCTGCTGTTACGTTAGTACAGTATTCATTTCACACTTACAAATGATATAAATCGTGAATCTCACTATTCTTAAGTAGGGGCAATTTGAATACTTGAGTAAAACCTATTAAATTGTTTTCCAACTGCAAGATAGATCAAAATTCCTGTCTGAATCTTTGAAGAAGAAAAATTACATGAACAAAAACAACAGAATTCCAGCAGCTTTCCCGCTTCGACCCCAAAATATTTACAAATTTTACTTTTTTCTCAAAACTCAAGTTCTGGACAGATCCAAGGATATGGAGAACAAAAGGAAAGTTTGGGCAGAACTCAAACACTAGAAGTGATGATACAGTGTCTTTTAGACCATGGGACTTACCAAACTGAAGAGTACTTTAACACCGACTAAGCTGAACCTCCTTGGGACAAATGGATGCATATGCACTCTTAAGTCAAAAGAGAGTTTAAAGCGAAGCAATTTGTGAGGTATATATAGAATGAATCCTGAATATAATCTGACCCATGATTCCCTGAATATTTTCTCTTGAGCAGAGCAGAGAGAAATGATTTGGACATGTGCCGGACCCAGATATTTACTGGTCCAGCTCTGACTAAAGTACTCTGTGTACTGTATTTTTTGTAGTAATGTTTAACTGCCTGGGGATCAGAACCAGGAGAGCATGGCAACGTATTCGTTAATGTATATTTTATTCATTTCTAAGTTTTATTTCTTGATCTTGCATCTTTGTAAAGCTACTGTTGACTGTAAATGTGAAAACCCCCAGCTTGTCAGTGAATATTAGATGAGATATTGTATGAGCCATCCGTTCACATCTTCTTTTGTATAGAACTGGCCCACTGAGCACGTGTGAGGGATTCGGTCCTAAACCTGTATGTCCCACTGTCGTAAACGTTCCTTTTAAAGGTTGTTACAACAAGCAATTTCTTAGGCTGTGTATTGTGCAGTGGTTTCCAGCTGCTGCATGTGTGTACACATCTGACTGTAAATGTGATTCTATGCTTCCAGGACTCCCTCCATGGTGACGACACCATGCTGGAAAGGATCAACCTAGCGGAGCCAGATGAGCACCAGATGCCTGACCTCAGTGCAGAAGAGCAGGCTGTCATCCTGGGCATCTGGTAAGTCCACTATACCTGAGAGCTCAGGACTGTTTCTGGAGCTGTTCAATAAGTGTAAAACACAGTTTGGTAGTTTGAAGTGTCCTTGGGAAAGATATTTAACTCCAAATAGCCCCTGATGGCTATGCTGGCAGTGGATTATTGATGCATGATAAAGAAAGTGCTCCACATAGATTCACTGTATGAATGTGTATTTCAAATCAAATCAAATCAAATCAAAGTTTATTGTCACATTTGAGAATGTGAATGGCAAAATGCTCTGTAAAGTGCTTTTAAGGATCACCAAGACTATAAAAAGCTTTACATAAATACTGACCAAGTAAGGCTGCTTTAAAAAAAAAGTATATATCATACTAATCTAGCAGTCACCTGGACTACAAAATGTTGGATAGTTTTACAGAAATCTGGGTTTATTAGTTTATCTAACACAGAGAAATTTCCTCAAAAGCCTAAACATTGAAAATATTTCACGCCATCCTACAATTTGGATCAATCTGCCTAAGCATAAATAAGTCCTATTTGTGATTCCTTTTCCCTTTTGGCTTTGCCTTTCTTATCACATTATTTAGATAGAATTGAAAAGCTGGTTACAGAATTGTTCCGATTTTGTTTCCCTCTTTTGATTTTTTCTTTCTTTCTTATTGTAACTCGTCACAACAGAAAACCATCTGTCTGGCAGCCTCACCTCCAGACAAACACCTTGTTAAACCTTTCGAGTCATAGCTCGTATTAGTGCCAGGAGAAAGGGTCAACACAGAACTGAGTAAAAGAGGAAGTGCACTGGCAATTCCCATCAAAGTCGGTTGGGGAATTTTACGGCATATATATATAATACAATGTTATTGCCTATGTTATTTACAACTTTCAAAACACACAAAAATCAAACTCTGAAATCCAGGAGTTTTGTGTATCGGACTAAATTAATTCTTTGTAATTAGACTTGAGACTCATTTTTATTATACTTAATAGATTTTGGTGGGTTTTAACTATATATTTGAATGGTTGTTTTTTGCAGATCTCAACTATATATTTAGGACCTGTGGTTTTGCTCTGGATTTGTTGCTAACGTACTGTTATTTCTTTGTTGTGGGGGTTTAATCCAGCAAAGGGTGAATATAAGACACTCAACCCAATACCAGTAAGCGTCACAGCGAGTAGGTGATTAATTGCCATGCTGCTGCTGAAACCCGAGCACTCAAGTGAAGGTCATTGGAGCAGTGAGGGAGATTGCTAGGTGATGATTGATGAGTACCAGGTCTGTCTACATGAATGGTAGATCAGCACACCTGCATGTTGCTCCAAGACTACATCAGAAATTAATATCTTGTACCTCTTAAGTCTTCCATACAGCTAACAAACCAGAGATATCCAGTTCACTGGAGTCAGTACCAGGTCTGTGTCTTCCCCATCTGCATGCCAAGGTATCCTTGGGCAAGATGCCCCCCTAATGGCCCCTCAAAGAAAAAAATATAAATCGCTGCACATAGATGCACTGAATATGAATGTGTATGTGAATGGCATGACTGTAATGTAAAGTGCATTGAGTGCTAATCAAAACTAGAAAGGCTCTATACAAATACAAACCATTGAGCATTTACAAATGTAAATGTAATGTATACGATGTGGACAGGGTGTCAGTGTAATCAGTGACTTTCTTAGTGGTAGCTTATTTTTAGTGTCTAAAATCTAAGTGGTCTGACCACAGCTTGATGTAGTTTATTGCCGCTCCATTGTCAGTGCTTCTAGCATTAATAACAACACATCCCAGGATGTCATTATCTTTTATTCAAATTTAACTTAGGGCTTAAAAAGTTATAAACAGTCTCTCGTCTAGAGGAACAACATTTGAGATCTCTCCGGTTCTTTATAACTCTGAGAATGTGACCTTGTGTGGATTGTCTTTTCTCTCTCTTTGGATATGCTGAGAGCATATCTGGTGAGAGGCGGTGGTCTAGTGGCAGGAACTTGGACTATGGGCAGAGGAGGTCTCTGGTTCGTCTCTGGTTCGATTCCACGGAAAGACAACAAAAGACGAACCTGGATTGATCTGCCCAAAAATCCAAGAGTCTGTCTAGACCCTGTCTAGTGCCCCTGAGCAAGGCACCTTACTCCCCCAACATCTGCTCCCCGAGCGCTGTACATAGTCGCTCACTGCTCTGTGTGTCCCGCACACAGATGGGTCAAAAGCAGAGATCAAATTTCCCTACCTGCATGAGTGTGCCTTTGCATGTCTGTGCATGTGTTTGGGATAATAAAATGCATCTGCATCTCTTAATAATTAATTAATATCTCAGCATATCCGCTGCTCCTACTTTTACCCTTTAGGTTAGATACTTTGTAAAGCTCACACTGATGCTAATTCATATTTGAAATCAAATCTTACCAGTTTAGCTTTAAAGTTCACTCTTGACTTTGCAAAAAGCAGGTTGACAAAACAGTCCACTAAAGGTCCACTTTCTAGATTACCGTATATGTTAATTTTCTGAGAACTTTTATGTGTTCTCATTTGTTTGTTTACTTGAAAGTTGATCTTCAGTTGTTATTGGTAAAATGGTCAGTATTTATATAGAGCTTTTCTCCTCTTGTTGACCACTCAAAGCACTTAACAGTGCAGTTGTTGTTGTTGTTTCACCCATTCATATATACATTCATACATTCCATCTATTGTCAGCCCTTTTTTTTGTACGAGTGACAATTTGGGCCTCAGGACACTTCGGCATGCAGATGGGGAAGACTGGGATCAAACCACCGACCTTCTGGTTAGAGGAAGACCACTTTACCCCTCAACCACAGCTGCACATTGTTAAAATATTTCTGCTTTGGGTTCGCTGCTCAAAGCAGTGAGTAGCCCATGCAGTCACCGAAAAAATGGAATGCATTATTTCCTCTCAAACCACATAGTTTTATTGCAAAAATTCCACCTGACGCAGGAACCACTGACTGCTTCAAAGCCCGAAGGAGAGGGCGCAAAGCCTGGCCACAGCGCCACCAAGTCCGGGGCAGACACCCAGGAAGCCATGCTCAGCTCTACTTAGTGCACTTACAGTGATCATTTTGGGTCTGTTCCACCATAACAATGTTATGTTTTACTGTTGAGAGAGAGGAGGCGAGAGAGAGAGAAGGAGGTCAACACTAGCAGTCTCCATTGTGGTGGAATTTTGGTGGAGGCGGCTAACAATTCTCTATGCAGGAAACCCCTGTCAATACATTTTTAGCTAGGGCAGTAGGGCTCCATCTGATTGGCCAAATATATTGAGATTCTATAATGACATGCAGAGCGAGAATGATGGCACATGGTACACCATTTATGGCAGTTCAAGCATTCTTTTGCATTATGTACATTATGTTGTTTTTTTTTGCAGTTTCACGCTTTTACAAAAATAGGAAGTCAGAAAGTATCCTTTTCACACATTGTTCAGATTTGTAAAATCTCTCTAGAAACACTCTATACTTGCCTCTGTAAGAGAGCCGTCCATCCACAGCTGCAGCTGTAGGCCCCTTTGGCCTCCGTTCCATGCTGGACGGAGGTTTGAATGTAAAGGGGTAAGTTGTATTAAAGGACTCAGCCAACTTCCTGTATTATATTAACCAGTTAGAATATTTAACACTGTTTAAAGAGCAAGTAAAAGTAAAGTCATGTTAGCTATTATCTAATCTCGCTGAAATCCAAATCCTTAATTTTGGAAAGAAGTCAGCCCCCATAAACCAAAGCTTATTGTATTGATCTCAATACTCAATATATAATTCTTAGATATTTGTCCCGGATCTCTATTCAACACTAAAATATCCAAACAGATTAAAAAAGGAATATTGGATGGGTTGCAATGAAATTTAGTACAGTATACTATGAACATATCTATAACATTTTGTTTATATTCATCGATGTCTTCATTGATAACAACTACCCACACAAAGTCATTTGTGTTTCTCACAAATGTAAAGTAATGAGCAGCTATGTTTTCTTCAGCGGTCAGTTTTTTACAATGTATTTCCTGTGTGGTTTTTCAGCACCGACTTCCAGAAGAATAACCCCGTCCACAGATTGACTGAAGAGCAGCTTCTAGCCTTCACAAATGTGAGTCTTTGTCCGATGCCCAGGTTGTGTTTGGTTGCATTAAATCTGTGATAAAACCAACAGATTTCCATGCATTTGCAGTTTAGTTTTTCTGTATTTAACCCAGTAGTCATATGCCCTGCTTTCCCATTGGTCTGTCAACTTAGGTTTGGGTTTAGGTGTTTCCAAACCTCTTCCATGTCAAGAAAATGTTTATACTCATGCCTGATCGATGCCTCACCATAGTTTTATCATGCAGGTCTACAGAGATTCCTGCAATGTCATGGCTTGGTTTTTATCTGACATGTAGTTTAAACTGAAAACAAAACTTTGTGATTTTCTAAAGCATGTCTACTGAACTCAGTTTGCTACAGGCGCCTGCCAAAAAGTTGTAAATGCCCCTCAAGGATAATCAAAGCAAACTGGATAGACCTGACCACAATTTGCCACACTAAAGGTCTAAGTAATTTATTAATAAAATGTCGGGCGGTAGTCAGTCATTATTTCATGCCATCAAATATTTAGACTATTTTAAATATGCACACATTTCCCTCTGAAATGCATTTGGGTTGTTTTTCCTCATATTCTCAATAGGATAAGGATTATAATTGAATTATTAATCATACATGACAATAAAATTAAACTGAGGTGACAAAATATTTAATGGGCCTGTTTTATTTAAGGCTCTCAAAGTGCTAAATTTAGATTAGCAGAATTGACGTGTACATGTAATCGTTGCTTCTCAGATATCGGCACAAACAAGGAAATTGAATTAACCATTTTGGATTCGTAGGATGTTGTCAGATTGTCTTTGTCTTTGCAGTTTATGTCCACCATTAATTCAGATATTTGAAAGAGATCAGTTTTCTCTGTTCTCTAGTATTTATAAAATGTTTTGATGGTTGACAAATAATGGTTGAAGTTTGCGTCAGATATTTAAGCTGGAGGATGAATCCCTTAATTTTGTATCATGAGCAGTTCAAAGATTTCACTTATATTGGGAAATATTTCATGATCTATTCGGTGATTTAGCACATGCAGTAGTTTGGTGCAGGTAGTCGTTGTGCCGGGTTTGAAGCATCGCTCTCAAACTGTTCAACTGTTGATCTCATCCAAGCTTGCTATTATTTTTGTTAGAATTATTTTTTGCTGCCCCAAGTAAAGGAAAAAAAATTCCCGGATGTGTTTTCAGAGTCACAACTCCATGACTTCATGTGGTTGTCGATTCAGAAATCTGGAGTCAGGCTGCGTGTATTCAGAACGATGATGGCAGGAATATTACATTTACTATAAAAATAACTAAGTAACTGACCATAAAACACTTGATGCACAGAACCCATTTCTGAAACGGCTAATATCCTGGAGACGGGACTTGACGACTTGACCTCTCCTCTCTCCCCACCATTCAGACTGTGTCTGTTTTTATTCCATGCCGCTCTTCTTCTGCAAGAGGCCACAGAACAGTCAGTATATCACAACAGGGTTTTGATCAGAGACACGTGATCCTGGCTGGTGACTGAACCAGATTTCAGCTTGGGCTCTGGAACTTTTGTGCTGTTAAGACTTGGTATTCACTGTCTGGTTGAGAAATGAAGCACCGAATTTTATATTTGTGCATCATCTTATCTTTGCATAGCTCTCATTTTTGGATTTAAATTCAATTAGTTTACTGCCATTGATATAACATATCGATGTCACTCTCTGAGAAGACTTTAAGTTGCTGTTTGAGATAAGTCTGTGCTTTTTGGAACAGATTTGTGGAAATATCTATTTCCAATGATAATTCATCCATGTCTTGACTGCCTCCTCTCTTTGACACAACCTGGACAATTAAACAGGAGTAAGGTGTAAGAGTGTTCGCAAGGCTGAAAACTATCACTCCCACAGTGACTACTGTCAGTATATTTAAACCATAAATGGCATTAACAATGAAGAGGGACTTTAATGTAAGCTTTTGACAATAAATATAATGCATCTAAATAATACATTTATATACAGCTATTTTGTTGGTTAATATTGAAAAAAATCGGAAAGTCATTTGAAAACAACTTAACTATCCATTTTGCAACTCCTAAGATGCTCACGCAAACAAGTTTACTGATGAAGTTTGAATATATACTGGTCAATCTTACTGAAGTGCCAAACCCTCCAAAATGGTATTGGGGCCAGCCCTACTCCTTGGACTGGCTGAAAACCTATACTTATTTTGCATTTGGATCAACATTCATTACAGTAGTCAATCAATTAGGCAACAGCCTGCAAAAAAACTCATTGATTTGGACATGCTTTGGATTTCTGAGCTGGATAACCAGTAGAATCAGATCTGATTTACAGGCAACTTGTTCTGTTCTTGTAGACAGGAATCCCAGCTAACCATATCTTCCATTGGAAAAGTCTCAATGCAATAGCAGCCGAGCTCACAAACGAAACCTCTTGGTTTTTGCTCAATCCCCTGCAAAAGATGCTCATACCTGCTTTGTTATTACTTATAATTTATCTATATTCTTCTCTATAATCTTCAGAACACTCAAACACTTGACGATTTGGACAGAACTTAAGACCACACACTTGCAAGACTACAAAAGCATTTTTATAGATACAAAACATTTACCGTAGATGAGTTTATAAAGTATGTTTGGTTATTTTTCACACAGAGAAAATCTGGAACCAAAGTGCATCACTGTGACTAGTGCACTAGTCTAGAAAACAGTGAACACACAAAGAACAATTGCGAAGCATTTTAACATGGTTGAACTTGAGTTTGGTAACATTGATATTATTACGTGGCACATAAAACTATTAACATCTGCTCTTAGCAGTGTGCATTAGACAACATGTGAAGCAAAACATCCTTTGAGGGATTTTTATAGAAAATAATGTTGCAGCCACATTAACTAGGGGTGCACCGATAAGGAAATTCTTGGCCGATACCAATATTTAAAACAACAATCTGGCCGATAGCCGATACCGATATTTGTTTATTTTGTTTTAGTTGTTATTCATTCACCCTTTTGTGCCAGGAAAATAATTAAAGCATTATTTAAAAAGCACCAGACCCACAGTCGAACTTGTGTGGTTGAAATGTGAAGTAAGTGATGCTGATCACTGATACTGAAAAAAACATATTTGCCTGGATCTACATCCATTGGCTTATTGGCTTTTGTTAATTTCCTGCTGGTTTAAAAGTATTTGTACTAAATGACACAAGCTTCTTCTACTCATATAGGATGTTCTTAAGTATTTTATATTGTTTATTATGGTTGGTCTCAAGAAATCACTGAACTCTTATTGTCTCTTATGTTTATTGTCTTGGAGCTTAGCTCAGAGTTATAGGAAGGTTATTGTCTTTTTTTATGATACAAACTTTCTGCTGCAATTTTGATACCTTAATACTTTGTGGTTAAATGTGTTATGTGTTATGTGTGTTGGCCTGCATCGGGGGTGTGATGGGGCTCTCTTCTGTCTCGGCTGCCATAGTTGGCACATCGACAGATTAAGATTGGAGAAAATCCAATCTCAAACGGCTACAAAATGTAAGAAAATAGATAAAAGGGATGAATGGGCTCCTCCAGAGAGGCTTTGGTGCCATCTCAAAAAGCAAGACATGGTGGTTCCTATATCAGGCAAGCCTCTTAAACTGGTTTGGGGGTGACCCAACTAAGTGATACCAGCAGGGCTAACCTTCCTCTGGATAAATCAAACGTTCACTCAGAGGAAAAGGTTTGTCAGCTCAACTAAAACATAAATTATGTTTTAAGTAATTAGAACATTAAAAAGATTTTCACAAAGGCCTTCCCAAGTGCCGATTTTCAAAACTCAAGTTATACAGTGTTTAGGAAACAATGACGTCTCATCTTATTTTGTACCTTCCCTGTTGCTGTGCAACAGAAACAACAATAAGAAGTTTACTCGATAGGATCCCTGAGTATACTGACAATGTTGTTTTGGATATTTGATGGATTATTTATGTAGATGTCATCGCCACCTGACCCATCGTCATGCTTGTTGGTGCATTTGTAAAAGTTTTTTTAACTTCATGTTTCACTTGTTTTTTACTCACTTTCTAAAAATTCTGGTTTTATGGTCATCATTGATCCTTCTAGCTGTGAGCCCAGTTTGACCAATGAGCTGGCGGTTGTTTTGTTTCATACAGCTACAGGCAACTGCTGGCTCTGTGAGCAGGCATCTTCCCAGCCTACATGTAGATCCAGGAATCTGCAGGCTGGTTAGATGGTTGTCACATATCTTGCAGTCTTCATCAACACTCCAACTGCATCGCCTTCCTGGTGGACCAGCTGGAGGTAGTGCTGATGTATTACCCAATCTTTTGGTTAGGCAGAAGTTTTTGATTTCACTTTCAAAGCACTCTGTCAATATTATTCTTGAAGATGTATTTAAAATAAGAATCTGGTTTCTTGTTTCCTAACCTGAATGCCATAAAGCAACTTATTTAGGACTGTGCGATGCAACGAAAATGTCACACTTTGAACAAGGTGTTTCCGTAAACAGTTAATAATGATATTAATAATAAACCATCTTCTAGCTTCTTTGTAATAGTCTTGTGGGAAAAGTCTTCTTCGTGTTTGAGTCTCTGAACTGTAACTTTGGTGGCTTTCCTTTGTACTTTGTGCTGTTTGACATGAGAATTGCATCGGCTGTAAAAGAGGTTACTGCTGTTTTCAGTCTGTTATGACCAGTCTGTGTCATACAGTTTTCTGGATGGTTATCCTCTTTATGTGTCTCCCCACCAATGGCCGGTGGCATTATGTTTTTGGGTTGTCCAGCAATCTGTCCATTCTTGTGAGCACAATATCTCACAAACAACTTGAAAGAATTTCTTCAAATTTGGTACACACATTCACTTGGTATCAAGGATGACTTAAAGAGAATTTGGTGGTCAAAGGTCAAGGTCACTGTGACCTCACAAAGCTCATTTCTTGCCTTGTGAAAGTGATATCTCTGAAATGCATTGAGGGAATTCTTTCAAATTTGGCACAAATATTCACCTGAACTTATTAAAGTAATGATATCTTAAGGAAATGTCTTCAGATTTGGTTCAAACGTTGACTTGAACTGATTTGATTTTGGTGCCTGGAGTTTAAAGGTCAAGGTCACAGTGACCTCACATCCCTGTGAAGGAGATATATTAAGACTACACATAGGGAATTTCCTTCTATCTGGTACAATTCACTTTGATTAACTGAATCAAATACTTTGGTCAAAAGTCAAGATCTCGATAAAATAGTATGTAAAAATTATCGCAGATGTTCACAGAAGCTGCACTGGTTGACGGAGTTCTAGTCGGTACAGGTATCGCGTTTTGTCTATTCTTTTATTTTGGAGTGCTTTGCCTCTTTTGAATTATCATTCGTTGTCAAGTTTACAACCCTCCATGTTTGTTTGCCTTAATGCAATTTTCCTAACTTGGTCCATGTTGTGTGGAAGAGAGTCAGGTGCCATTCAAATTCTGAAAATATTCCAGTTAAGAGTGTGATTTGTAGCAGAGTTTAATAAACAATATCGCACAGCCCCAATATTTGTATGTGTTATGATGCTAATGACATCCCTAGTCACTTATCATTTCCATTTGGTTACACTAAGCAATTTCTGTCGATTCACATTTTGACTAAATCATGAGGTATTAGTCACTTTCAGTCTCTGGAATATTTTAAATGTATGAACATAATACATGCAAAAACAACAGCAAAAAAAAATGTAAACAAGGGGTTGTGTAAATGTATATTATGCTGAGGTAAATAACTGCCCCAGTCTGTGGTACTCTGTGATTAATGACAAACAGACTGAAGATTTGAAGCCAATCCACATAATTCCATGATGCTTCCAACTCAAACAGTTTGCCATGTCTCTTCTGCCACATCTGAATGTGTTTACACAGCTCAGAGAACACTGTGCTGCCTGTCCCAGAGGGTTCAGTCTGGATGCCGTTCACGTCTGCTCAGTTTTGATCACCATACCCAGCACCTCAAAACAAATTATTCCTCACCCTGTCAAGTCTGCTACCGAACAAACTGTGTCTCCTCTAAACTGAGTCACAATGTGGTTAAGAGACGTGCTCAGAATATAGAACGCTTTCCCGTCTCTTCAATTACTCTCAAATGAGTGTTTGCAGACACTGAAGATGATGGTCCTATTCTGCTGACTTCTCTACGTGCTTCTCGCTATGATCTTCATGACAAAGACTAAATGTCACTGAAAGGATTTTTGTAATGCTGGCAGCAAAGCTCTGAAGATGGCAGTTTGTATGACGTCGTTCCACCTCTTTTGATGCATACTTGAATATCTCGAATAAACTTAATAAACTATGGAAGAGGTTTGTTCAGAGAAGTTCTTTAGAGACAAATTCTGGTCAACAGAGCATGAATCCTTCTGACTTTGGTGATCCCCTGATGCTATATCTTACTTCCACATGAGGTTGACATTTGAGTATCAGTGTGAGATTTGTGGGCACTTGTTGGATGCTGCTGTGGAACTTTATACAAACTATCAATTTGTCTAATACAATAGTTTAGAATCCAATATTTGCTAACCTGAGGAGATATTCATCAACCTATTGCGATGGTTCATCCAGAAATGCAAATTCACTCATTACCTACTCTCCCCCCGACATTCATATTCTCGACACAAGGTCATATACTTTAAGTTTTAAGTCTAAATGTCTCCCAGAAGTGGCTCGGCTAGCAGATGTTAGCATTTCCGACGGTTCCTGAATGCACATCGTCGGAAGATCTCGGAGAAATTTAGGCTAAAGCCTTGGTGTAAATGAGGTAGTTTCGAGTTGAATATAAATGACAGGGCTTCACCTGGATGAAACCACACGAGCAGTATGATGCTTTTTATGGTTGTTATGTTGATTTATTACGTCTGAAGAAGTGGTCACCAGTTACCACAAAGTATTGGATTCGACTCTAACAAAGTTCACCCCTGAGAATCCAGAAGTTTTTTTTGTGGATTCAAACACTTCACCCACCCTCCATTGGCATAGTGCTGAGTGGATAATGAGTGAAATTGAATTTTTGGATGAACTATCCCTTTAAGCCGTACACAAAGTTCCGTACCAATTGGCAGTAGCAAATGTTAATGTGCTAAAATGCTAAATTCCCTTTAACAGGTTAACTCAAAGGGAGTTCATTTAACACCATTTTACTCAGATGCTCTTACACTGACATGATCACCAGCTCACAGATCCATTTTACCAGTCTTTCCAGTTGCTAGCAGCTCACTCTAAGTCCTCCTGTGCAGGGCTGGCCGCCACTGTTGGGATCCAGTAAAGAAACATTTTTAATTATTATGCTATTCCTTCTCATTAAGTAATCCTCAGTGGAGTTTGGGATCCACTGTAGGATAATAACATCCTTTTCGTGTCTTAGTATTCTAAGGTTGCTTTTTCATCAACACTTTCATCGCATATTTGTATCATCATCATCATAGACTGGGTCATTTATTGTATGTTGTTGTAGGTTGACAAGATAAAGTCATCTTCCCTTTCATCTACCTGCTGGTATATCTCCTTAATACCTCCCCTTTTAATCAGCCCATATCAATCTAAGCCACACAGCTGTCCCAACCATCACACAGTTTATCACCACAGCACATAGATAAAGACAGCAATAGCTATTGTTAATTATGGGATCTCACTCAAGCTTGCTGCTTGATTAATCGAGGTGCACAGCAGACAGCTAAGCCCCAATGCTGCTCTCGGAGTGGGGGATGTGTTCGTGGTTGTCACTGATTTCCCCCGGTTTGCAGGCTGTCAAGATCTCTGCACGATTCAGCTGTATTTTCTTTTAATACTTTGGGTTTTTATTCCATCTAAACAGAGACAAGAAATGGGAATAAGCAACACTGTTTGTTACCTGGAAGTTCAGGATTTAAAGTTCCTCTTCTGAAGCAGTAGGGAGAACTACCAGGATGCTGTTGCGACTCATGGGTAGTTGTGAAGAATGTGTTGCTTGGCAGCTGAGCCCCTCTGGTCTACAGCTTGCCGGGGTGAACTTTTTATGTTCAATGATTACGCCTGAGGCTGTCTGAGGACAATCAGTCTGAATGCATTCAGAAAATAATGGACATCATTCATAATATATCATCGCATGTGCATCAAGAACCATTGTGATGGAGCTTAAGTGTGGAATCATGCAATGGGAAAGAGTGGTAACAGCTCTTTTTTGATACTTTTAAATTTTCATTTGGGATTACAGAGTAAAGAGACACAGAGTCGACGATCTAATTATGGTTTATTTACCTCAAGTGTATTTGTTACCTGGCCTCTTTTTTTATCTTTCCAATATCAGATACAACCTTTTCTTCTCTTGTTCCCTGCTCAATGCAAGCTCAATGCTTCCTCCTTGTTTATATAAAAAGAGTGAATTGCTACTGAATCAAAAGGGCATGATGATTGTCGTGTTGCTGCTATCATGAATCTTCCTGCAAGTGTTTCACATGAAGACTTCTACCAGCTCCAACTGCACGCACCTTTCTTTTCCTGTCGAACTTTTTACTGTGAAAATGTCTTTTATTGAGGGTCACTTAACAGCAATAAAAAAAAGAATGAATTATTTCATCTTGTTGTATAAACAAGTCTCTGGGAGTTACCATAATACTGAATTTATTACAACCGTTTATACATCCTGTGTTCTTAATTTATACATTAATGGTGATCTTCATATAATGCAGGACAATTATAGGTTTGACCATAGCATTGGTAATGACAGAACTGCCTAAATCATTTTGAAATCACCCATGAGCGTGCTCGGGCTGAGGGGTAGAGTGGTCATCCTCCAACCTGAAGGTCGGCAGTTCAATCCCCAGTCTGAACCATCTGCATGCCAAAGTGTCCTTGGGCAAGATGCTGAACCCCGAATTGCCCCTCGTTGAACAACAAAGTGCTGCTAATTGATGCACTGTATTAATGTGTGTGTGAATGGGTGAATGTAAAACTGTACTGTAAAGAGCTTTATGTGGTCATCAAGACTAGAAAAGTGCTGTATAAATACGAATCCATTTACCATGAACTCTTTTAACAAACTGTAGTTCCAGTTTATAGTTTTCATCCTGAATGATTTGATGCTACATAAGCGATGATCTGACTTTGCATTCCACCCCCATGTCCTCTGCAGTGTATCCTGTCCCAGCCTAAGTTCTGGGCGGTAGAAGTCACAGCGCTTTGCCTCAGGACCAAACTGGAAAAAGGACGGTCTCGTTGTGTTGAGAGAGCCATGATGCAAACTCAGGTAAGGACACACGTTTATGGGTTGGGGGTATGCTGTATTTATAGATTCATTAAGAGCACAAGCCTTCACAGAACTTTAAACCTTTTTCGTGTACCTTTTTTTACACAATGTGCCTTTTCTACTTATGTATCAAATTTCCACAAAAAACTCAGTTCCTGGAAAACCTTATTACTACTCAGGGAAAACTAAAGGTGCAAACACTGCAGACAGTGCATTGGCTTATAAGCACCTACCCTCCAGAGAAATAATTTTTCAACGCTCTTGGAGAATTACATTTTGGATCTGCGTTTAATATGCCAGCAATTCAAGTTGAGTGTTACAGTTTTAGAGTCACAAATACAAGATGGCAATGAGACCTGAGTCTTCAACTATAAGTTGTAATACAATGCTCAATGTCATCGTCCTCAGGCACCAGGAGATCATTTGGGGCTGTTCTCATGAAACAGAATCAAAACATTATTGTGGAACCATTTCTGACTCAGTTTACAGGTCACCATATTTAGCATGATATAACTTTTCCTCTATAGAAATTTAAGACACGTTGATATAACGTTGATACGACTCAACACAAACAGCCATTGATAATGACCATAGCGCTGCGCTGAGCCAATCATTTGGTTTGGAAAGAGTTACGGCCACATCAAGTTAGGTTGACGCGTGTTGACACTATGTTCATAGTTTCAGCGGGATTCCACCACTGAATAATTATAACCAGCGCTTCTTCAGGACAGACGCTCATTAAAGGTCCGGTTTCTATCACTCTGTTTCCTCCTCATTCCTCCTCTTACCTTCGCTCACTTTTTCACTTTAACAAGAAACACCATCACTGATGGTGGTTATTAGGACATGTACAGGACTGACGTTGACTTTGGGCTTGTTTGATTCGCTCTAGAGTTTATGAAACAAACATTTAAACCTGCTACACAACACGAGACGTAACGTGACGCACAGTCAGGTCATGATCCAACATCATTGATTAAAGGGACTCTTACCTTTGTTGCATTTTTACACTTTTTGTGGATAAGGTTAAATTGGTATTAATAAGGTAATGACACTCTAAAATGCAAGACAGACCCACCAGGAGTTAAAACAAACAATTATTTCACTCTCGTAATATTTAGTGAAAACTTCAACCAATAAAATTCTTCGGACCGAAGGACCTTATTGGCCGACAGACCTGTCTGTTTGCTGCATGGACATGCAGGTTTTTTTCGTCTGCTTCTTGTGGCGCATTCGGGCCCGCGTCATCAAGGCGGTGACGGTACCGGTGCTTCTGAATCCGAATCCATTGCTTTGGTAAACAAAAACTCACGTGCGTGCGCGGAGGCAGTAGGTTGTAAATCTGCTTGTAAATAAAGTTTCTTCAAAAAAACACCGCGGATGGGAACGAGGGGGTGGGGCATTGGAGGAAGGCGGGATGATTCGAATGTGCTGTAATTCTCAAATGCAACAAAGGTAAGAGTCCCTTTAATGACTAAATACATGTGGTTATCAGTTTTTGTGTGAAAAGGACAGAGACGAACAGACACATGCAAACACACTCACACAGACACAGTCACACACACACACACGCCTACAGACAGAAGTTCCTCCCGAAGATTATGAAGCAGTCAAATGCCTTGACTAATCTTATATACTCAGGCCATTGTATCTGTGCAAGTGTTTTAAGCCCTGACTTCACAGAACACAACTACTCGTGAGTATATTGACAAAGAGCAGCAGAGCTCGACTCCCCTCACATTGCCAGTCTGTTATTGAGTAACCTTGTTCTTTTTCGAAACAACCCTGAGCACAAACAAAACCATTAATTCGCCACAGCTCCAATTGTTATTTTGGATGTTGATCAATATCATCCTTGAAAGACGGAGTACAGATGGCATTTTGAAATTACTGTAAGAAAATTGAAGAAGTTAGAGACGCAGATATCTGGCTGAAGACTGAAAGAAATAAAACAGGGTTGTTTTATTTACTCCAAATATTTTCCAGCTTGATGCCGAGTTCTGGAGAGTTATGTTGTAAGCAGTAAATGTCATTCCCTTCGTTATACTTTATGTAGTTGGAGAGATTTCTTCGAAATGGTTCATGTTTCTTTAAAAAATCAGCCCCACTCATCTCTCCTTTCTCTATACCAACAGCATATAACTATTTCATTGCAAAATATAATAAATAATAAACACTGCATGTACTCTGATAGGCATTCATATTTGGTAATTATTTTCAGCATTACAGATTTTTCAATATGAGCCCACAAATTACAACTACTCAGTGTTTGTTAGTAAGCTGCAGTCTACATCTGTATTCTACATTTGAAATGGCTTGAGCTTAAAATATTGTTTTTCCATTACTACTTTCTCATTTTGACTAGTAATGTCTTGGAAAGATATAGATATGGTCTAACTAAAGACTTCCAAAATTACATGTTTAGGTTTACTTGAGGTTAAGAGTTCAAAACTGTTTTGGGAGGCATTTTATTTTTTTCACTGTCTGTAGTTAGAGTCTGCAAATAAGATGGGGGGAAAACTGAAAGTTTACTGTAAGAAACAATAATGCCAAGAATGCTCAGTATAAATTGTTACATAGATGACAGCTACCAAAATGTTTTGTAGTGAACGCTTTGACGTATAAACCTTTTAAAATATTTTTCTCATGACTCTGAAAATGTCTTTTCTGTAATGTAGTGATTTTGAATATAAATGTAATTCACAATCAGTGGGAAATACTGTTTGAAAATGATTTGGTTGAAATATTTTATAGGAGTTTCATCATTGTGTTTCATGGTCTTTTTGCACTGACTACTGGCTTACCTTTGTGATGGAGCCCTTTACGTCACAGAGTATTAAACAATATGCTGTTAAACAAAATCTCAACATGGTGAAATAGTCTGAAGAACACAGTAGATCTTGTGATGGACACAGCTGCAGACGTTCATCTGCTCTTTTCCTTCTCCAGGCTTTGGTCGACCACTTTGAAGACAAGAGCTGTCCCGTGGCCGAGCGCCTCAAAATCTTCTACTGCTGCCAAGCCCCACCCAGATGGACTGTCCAGGTATAAAACCATTTATCTTCACACATTAAATTCCATTTTAATAAACCAAATGGAAGCAAACACGATGACGAGCATCATTCACAGTCTATTTACCTCAGGTTACAAATGAGAGAGTGCAATCAATATGTAGCATGAAACACGTATATCTTATCTTCACAGGTATTTGTTTGTTAACCAAAATGGATGGATGAATGTTTAACGTATTTATAGTAACACCCTTACTTTACCCAATCATCAGGTCGGTATTTGTTATTGGCCAACATGTCATTGTGACACACTTGCTGAACCACAAAGCATCATAAGATCTATAACAAAGCCTAGGATCTTGTGTAGAATAAAATGGAAAGAGCAGAAGTAGAATAGGCAGTAATAGAAAGATTTAGATGTTTCCAAGAGATTGAAGTAGGGGGAGTACTGGAAAGCTGGGGAGGAAACCTCACCCAGGCAGCATGTAATAACTGATAACAGCAATAAAGCTAGAATTGAAGAGTACCTATTGCTGCCTAGGGACTTGAAAGTGGGTTGAGGTGGAGGATTGCAGCAGCACCATGATACATTTCCCTCCTCACAGGAGAACCACTCCCAGCATTAACAAAATACTGAAGGCCTTTTTATGGCTGGAGTGTGCTTCTCTCTCTCTCTCTCTCTGTGTGTGTACTGTCTTTGTGAGGACCATTTTCATCCTACAACCTAAAGAGTGAGGACATTTTGGGAAAGTGAGGATATTTTGGCAATGAGTGTCCTCACTAAGATTAGTGTTGCACGGTGTACCGGTACTAGAAAGGTACCGCGGTACCCTTACGTTAAAAACGATACTGTTTTGCATATTTTTAGTACCGGTACCTCATTGAAATAGCAGTAATCAGAGCGCACTCGCTGTTACGCTCCCTGTCACTCGGCATGCAGACTGCGAGGGGCGGGGCTGCCAGGCGGCCCTCACTCACAGCGAGTGATCTCAGGGGAGACATGGCTCTTACCGACCGTCCTCGGCTTATTGAAAAGAAAAATGGGCAGAGTGAAATCTGAAAATTATCTGGCGCGACCGAGCGGAGTCATAACAAGTGGGTGAGGGTGAATGTGCGGCGCAACTAATGCTTTGACGTCCGCATCTCTTTAATGACGTCACTTTTTCTACGGAGCCAGGGGCCACAACCCGCGGCTCTTCAGCCCCTCTGCAGCGGCTCCCTGTACAGTGTTCATATGTTGAGCAGTAACGTGCGGGAACGTCACGTTAATTTGTTACGGCTCCTGGTTTTATCATGCTGGCCTGATACGATGCTGATTTGACAAATTAACGTGACGTTCCCACACGTTACGTGTGTGTGTTTTTGCGCACTTCGTAAACATTACACCCCAGTCACTTGAATGTGTTCTTGCCCTATTGCATGTATTCTCGTTTAAGACGTTGATCTAGCTTTCAATTTGGCTGCAAGAAACGTAGCCCAGTTCATTGTCAATATTAAACTCAATTAAGAATTAAGAAAAAAATTAAGAAAACGCTATACATGGAAAATAACCTATAATTTCACTTATGTGGGTCCTGTAGGCTAATACTAATATGAATGCCATTTGTTAAGTGTCCAAAAAGCTGGGCATGAACAAGCTGGTAAAAAAGGGAACCTTACAGATGTTTTATTTATTACTATCAGATAAACCAGTATAGTATCGTATCGTATTTGTGGTATAGTATTGTATTTGTGGTATCGTATCGAAAGTATCGGGTATCGTGACATTTTGGCAGGTATAGTATCGAAGTCATAATTTTGGTATCGTGACAACACTAACTAAGATAGATGTATAGACGTGTGTGTGTTGTTAATTTGTCTCATAAGAAAACTATTTAATTCACACACCTTTGGAGTGAGGACATTTTTAGACTTGTTTTATACATACTGTTGATTTTGCACATTTCAGACCAATAACTACACATCAAGCACAGTATATTTTCCGTAACTGCTGAACGTTTTCTAAACCATGTCCTAAATTTACGATCAATTTCCAACCCTCAAGTATACTTTGCTTTTCATTAATTTCCCTGTAATCTAAAAACCAACTGTCAGACTGTAGAGAGTTGACCAGTACCATTTAGCCGTTCTAGTGACATGGCTCCAGGGACAGTTATCGTTAGTTGGTCCAGATTGAAATATCATAACAAACATTTGCTGGAGGCTAGGAAATGTCTACAGACATGATGAGCCATCCCATGATACCCAGAGGAAAAACCCAATGAATCTAGTGACATCCTCATGACTGTTATTCTAGTGCCATCAGCAGGTTAGTCTCTCTCCCTTACTTAGGTCAAAATAAAAAGCAACATTTATTTCAGTGGAGATGCCTTAATGCCTTTGGTAAAGATTTTCACGGTACCTCTACAATGTATCCCAGTGACCTTGTTCTCTGAATTTTCAATGTGAGCCTCTGTGGTCTCTTTCATTGCAGAAACAGCTGGCCAGCCTGCTGACGGACCTCGGCTGCATCAGTTCAGCTCTGCTTATGTATGAAAAGCTGGAGCTCTGGGAGGACACCGTTATCTGCTATGAGAGGCTGGGCCAACATGGCAAGGTATACCACACACACAGACATCTGCTTTACTACAAACACTCTTCAGTTGGTGGCTCCCCAAACCATTCTTGCCACTGTTCAGAAGCTGCGTTCAGAAACTCACAGGATTCTACAGGATTGCGTCTTTTAACCTGGTTTTTCGGTGAAGATTGTCGGTGCATATTAGTTTCTGTATGTGGAGATGCAGGGAGGACTTAAACATTATACTGACCACTGTTCTAAATCAGAACGCAAACTGTAAACTGCAAACAACCAAACCTTTACAAAATTAAATGTGAATGTGAAATCTGAATCTGAGCCCGTCTGTAGAAGCAGTATTGTGCCAGTTCACACTTTAAAAGAACGAGTTCTAAGTCCAGTTCGTGCAGATCAAAATTAACTAGTCCCTGTTTTATTGGGATGATGTAGGTGACAAATGTCGGGTCATGGGTTTGGTTATGAATCAATGGTGTCGGATCATGTCTGTGTGTCGCTCCTTTCATTTTAAAACTGAGTCCTGACTGTGTGCGTCAGCTCGTGTTGTACTTAGCACAACATGTTGACGAGTCATTTTCATGATGTTGAAAGCCACATTAACTCTGGAGTGACTAAAACAAACAATGAGTTCCCTCAAGTACTGATCAGGTCCTTATAACTAGTGTTTATTAGTTCAAGTGAGAGCAGAGTGAAGGAGAACAGAGAAACTTAGTGCTGCTGCTGATTTCTTCATGATAACATTTAAGCTGATTGATCATTCAATACCTAGGTGATGTTGTCTACACGCACACGTACACACAGTGTAGTTAATCTGGCACTTGTCATGGGCATAATAGGATAAGCAGAATTCCCACAATCAATAGCACTGCAGTACACTTACAATGCAGACACAGAATCTTTGCAGTCTAAAAATGGATTGATAATCTTTTACTGACCGACTTGGCTCCAGGACAGGGGGTCGAGTTTGGAGGAGGTGTGTTTTTCTTTCTTTAGCCTGCACCAACTTTTTCCTCAACGAGCCTATTTTGTTGTTATTTTTATTGATACATGTCACAAATTTGCTTATAATAAAAAAATCTCAATGGCGCAACCGCTCTCCAGCAACCTCTCAACTGAACTTTTTCAACGGGATTCTTGAGATGCCAAGGAGCACCAGTTGGTCTCACTGAAATGATAAACGATTGTTGTCTCAACATCTGCCTGCTTATCTCCATTTGGGGCATCAAACTTCAAATGTTTTGCCCCCGTACTGCCACACACTGGGGTTCTGACTCTGGTCCCATAACTTAAGCCTTACGTCATCAGAACCACATCAGCTACAAAAAAATACCCCAACTCAATCCTGGGGCCACAATGTTGGACTCTCTCCATCCTCGGGCTGCACGAAGATCGACGCCATCACAAACACAATTGACCCAGCACAAAATCAAACCCTGGTGTTGCCCAACACCATCTTAGAACAGGCGTTTATATCATGTCAACAATACAATACAATGCATTCTGTGATTGCACAAGGAAATTCTACTCTTGTAGATTTATTTGATAATCTGTTTTTGTTTAACATTATTTGGTGTATAATGTTTATTGGTCGCTCATGTGTCTGAAGACACTGCCAGAGGGACTTAACTTTCTCTGCTTCTTTGTTTTCCACAAGTATAAACATTCCTGCTTTATAGAGAACAGAGTAGGAAGAGAACATTGAGTCCTCCACAGTAAATAAAACCCATGGACTTGTTTGTTATGTGATTCAGTGACACTTATTTATGAAGTAAAACTTGACTTTCTTGTAGCAATGTGTCTCCTCGTGGTATTTGAAGGACCAGGGACCAGTCTCTCACCGAATGGTCGGTCAAGTCAGTCAGAGAAATGCTCACTAAAACACTCAGACTACTGTATTCCTGTGGGAAAGTTGGGGTTAGTTAATTTGTTTTTCAAATCTGTTCAGCGTTCACAATGGTCTTGATGGTATTTTTGCATTTCTACATGAGCGGATGTTACTGTTGAATCTGTCAGAGTGCTGTGGGATATAAATATGACATTTGTAAAAGGTTACTTAAGTTTGAACTACTATTGATCCATCCTTGTGTTAACCATTTATACCTTTGGGTTGTGGGGGAGCTGGAGACAATCCCAGTTCTCATTCACACCTAAGGGCCATTTAGAACTGCTAATTAACCTGACCTGTAGATCTGGTGACTGTGGGAAGAAACCCACACAGACTCAGGGAGAAGATGCAAACTCGACGAGAAAGCCCGGCTGGTCAGCAGGCTTGAACCCAGAAATCTTGTGCTGTGCTTACATATTATTCATGAGGAAACATCTTCTGGTCAGAAGAAAGTGTACAGAGACAGTGTTAAAACATCATCCTCAGCAGGTGATCATGTATCTTATGGAGCCCCCATTGTGTCCATGTATACCCACTGACATCCCTGCACACATGTGACAGTGCATCATATACAACAGTAAAAAGCTAACTCAAACTACATATAGCACATTTTGAGCTGGTAACCAACTGCAACAGGGACAAGACATTGCATGAACATTCAGTTTTTGTTTTCTTGTGGCAGTATTCTCTTTCTGTTGCAGCTCATCTCTACTGCTGGTCTTTAGTGAAGGATTCAGTGAATCTTATTTTAAATGTACACTCAGTGTCCACTTTTTCAGGGCACCAGTGCACCAGTGCACCTGTCTCCTAATGGTAATATATAATATAATATATATAATATCAGTCTATGACTTAGCTTTTATTACTCACATTATCCTTATATTACACAAATGTAAACATTTTATCTTTAACATTCATAGGCACAGTCAATATGCATACATTATAAGACATTCAAAATGCAGACAAATTCAAGGTTGTGGACTAATGTAGGGCATTATCCAATTTCAATACTCAGCTTAATTGACGGAACATTTACATGTGTTGGCAAAGAGCAAATTCAATATTAAAGGTGCAGTGTGTAAGATTTCGGTAAAGGGATCTATTGACAGAAATATAATATAAAACAATCCTATAGATTTTTTCACGAACGTGTTTCGTCTAAATTATAGAAAATTATTGTTTTATTTACCCTAGAAGGGCCCTTTATATATAAATACTTAATATTTATATCGGGAGCAGGTCCTTTCTACAGAGGCCACCATGTTTTTTACAGTAGTACAGACTGGAAAAACTGAACACCCTTTGAGTTTTTATGAAAACTGAAAGTTACCACAGGTTTCTTACATTAATGGAAGGGGAGGGTGAGGTGAGGGGTATTCAGCTGCAACATACAACTTCACCACTTTATGTCACTAAATTCTAAACACTGAACCTTTTAAAGACAATTAAATTATCAAATTACCAATACCGAATTAAAAAGCTTACTATGTCTCTCTGCTTGAGTTCCTCTGTCAGAGCAACATGTTGAATTTTAGAGCTACAAATTAAATACACTTACGACTCACCAGCTACCTCGGTCTGCATACAAACTCACTCAATAACAGCCAACATTACTTGTGAGTGGAGGCTTGGTACATAGTCCTGCAGGCTATGAAAGGTCTATGTTAGTCGATTGCAGCTTGTGCTGTCCAATTCAATTGCCCAGGTGCTCCTGGATAATGACAACAGTCTCCTGCTCCCGTCTTGTCCTTAACCATGTGGTGTAGTAGTCTCAGCCAACAGTCCATGTTATGTAGTCACTGGGGTCCAAAATAACAAGGCACCAAGGCAATCCATTTATTTGAAGTGCTTTGGTCTCAGTCCAATGCTGCTTCTCTTTTCTCGCCCAGACTGCTCCTCTCTGACACAGGGACATTGTCTGGCCTATAAATAAGATTCAAGATAAGGCATGGATACAACTATTTCACTTATAATTGTAATTTTTTAGACTATAGGACAAGTTGGTAACTTATTGTTAATGATATTGATATGACGAAATCCCCCAAAAAGAAAATCCTTCTCAGACTTGACCTTTATTAAATCTTACTTTATATTATTATTGCAATATAAAAAACAATCAAAGTTCCTGAATTGTAGATTGTTTTGACTCTGATCGGTTCTCTTATTTAGCCAGACTTTAAATGCATCTTTTACTTTCTGTTATTTATTTTAGTTAATCGGACTATTCCCATCAAAATACAAGAGAAGACTGAACATGATTAGACTGGGACTGTACCTGACTGTGCCGATCAGATTTGGAGGTTCAATTTGGCCATTTGTTACTTTTCTTTTTTATGCATACTGTCAAAATGCTTAATTGGGTGGATCAGGAGATAGAGTGGGTAGTCCACTAACAAAAGGTTGGCGGTTGAATCCCAGTCTCCCACAATTTGCCTGCCTAAGTGTCCTTGGTCAAGATACTGAATCTCAAATTCCCATTGAAAAGTGCTACACATTGATGCACTGCATGAATGTGTGTAATGGGTGTATGATAAAACTGTATTGTAAAACTCTTTCTGTCTCCGTTAAGACTTGTAAAACACTATCAATACAGACCGTTTATTGAGCTGCCAGATTTTTGAACTGAAATTGTAGGGTTGTTGAAGGGGACAACAACGCTCACATAATGCATCAAACGAACCAGGTGATCCTTCTGAACTAATTGGTGCTAGTTATGCTAAAGACATATTGGAAATGTGCAACAACATTTCTTTCAAACATTAGATGTCATCTCAAAATAATATGACGTTTCGTCGCGCGACTTCTCTTGGGTCGGTGTCAGCATCAGAGACATCTTGACCAAATGAAGGGAATGATTTGATTCCAGAGAGCACTGTGAAGGAGAGAATCTCTCACTCTGCAGCTACATCTAGAGACCACAATTTCCTCCGAGACGTCACCAACTGATGATTTGAATCTTTAAAAAAAACTGAAAATATTAACCTAGATTACCATTCTTGTAAATTAACAGAAATCAGTCATCGATGACCATTTTTTTTCCTTTAAAATGAACAAGATTTCTTTAGATTAGAGATATAACAATGGGTTAAGCAATTAACACAATGTTAAGAATATCTTGAACCACAGTAAACATGGTTGAAGCTCATTGATGTGTTAACTTAAACGTTCCTCCTTTTCAATACTGTCTGCATCTTGCTGTCTGTATTTAATTTGTAGGAGGAAATCCACAGCATTACTTCATATGCTTCAAAGACTCTCATCTTGGCTTAATCCAGTCAGAATTAGATGTAATTACACACTGTGGACTTTCTTTTTTCGGCCTCCCAGACAGGAGGATTCAGCAAAGGAAACTAAAAGGCTCTCCTCAGGACCTCAGCTTGTCAGTGGTTAGACTGGAACATCCCACGGTCCAAATCAATATAAAGCCATTTAGAAAGTGTGCGTCTCAACCTATCCTAGAGGAAGTAGTAACTGGAATGGTGAAGTGCAACAACTGGATATGTCCACATTATTTGACCCCGTTCTTGAAATACAATCTTCTCTCTGTCTTTGTTCCCAAATCGTTTGTGTTGCACCTTATTTTCTTCCCAATACTTTGTTGAGTTTAGTTCTGTCTTTGTTTTTCACTGGTGTGTCTCCTCTCAACTTCATCCTACTCTCCTCTGCCGTTCATTTTGCCAGGCCGAGGATATCGTTCGCAGGGAGTTGAAGAAGAAGGAGACGCCCAGTCTGTATTGCCTTCTGGGAGACATCTTGAAGGACCATCAGTACTATGATCGTGCATGGGAGCTGTCGGGCAAGCGCAGTGCCAGAGCCATGCGATCCAAAGCCCTGCTGCACCTCCGCAGCAAGGAGTTCCAGCAGTGTGCCGACTGCTTTGAGCAGTCACTAAAGATCAACGGCATGCAGGTACAAGTAAAGCGCTGACACTGCTGGGAATCACCGATTACTGTGTGTTTACAGTTTGCTTAAAAGCATGAAGTAAACTAAAGATTAAAAGAGAGTAGAGATCTGGGTCTACACTCTCATAATGTTCGGTTCAATGGTCTGCATACTTCTGTACCAAATTGATTAAACTTGAGTGAAGGCGGAAAAAACCATCCTCCCTCTCTTTCCTTCCTTCCTTCCTTCCTTCCTTCCTTCCTTCCTTCCTTCCTTCCTTCCTTCCTTCCTTCCTTCCTTCCTTCCTTCCTTCCTTCCTTCCTTCCTTCCTTCCTTCCTTCCTTCCTTCCTTCTTTCCTTCCTTCCTTCTTTTACATGAATGTTATTCTGGTGTACCTTGCTTTGATATCAGACTATATCCTCTAGCTCCTTGTAGAGGATGCTGAGGTATCCCCAGGCCAATTCAATGTGAAATGTTAACATGGTCTTGCATGTGTGTCGGTCTTGTAAGAATTCAAATAGTGTATTTTTTTCTAACAGCAGAAACAAATCAACAAACCGTGCATAGGTTCTATACTTGGATTCACTTTTATTTGTGTGTATATGTGTTTGGATAGCTTGGAGTGTGGTTTTCCCTTGGTTGTGCCTACTTTGCTCTGGAGGGCTATGAGGGAGCTGCCAGGGCTTTCCAAAGATGTGTGGGGCTGGAGCCAGATGTAAGTACCCACAAACACACACACAGAAAAAATGTGAACATCATAACATTGAAAAGTGCAAGCAAGCCAAATTAACAATTCCATATCTTTGAATTGAATTGCTTTCAGACATGAACTTACCTCCGGAAGTCCGCTTTACTTTCTCCGGAGCAGGTGCATGTCTGAAGGCAAGTGTCCGAGTGACAGCCTCCGGATTATCCACAGACTTTCTCCGCCTCCTGGCCTCCTAGTATAAAGTCTGCAGAAAGTTGGGAAAACACAACAGGGGATCCCCGCTGGATTCACAGTGGGTTGTTGATGACGCTTCTCACGCGGAACAGATGCAAAAATAAAAAAAACAACAACAAAATATTTCTAGTAGACAAGTTGTTGACCCATACACAGAAGACACTGACAAAGATGTCTAGAGAGTTTGTGGTGAGAGCTGACACCGGTGTCTTTGTATTGTCAAGATATTCATGTAATGACCCAATTTTCCGGACTTTATGCGCGGATCATGTCTGAAAACGTATCATCGATAGTTCTCAATTAACAGATATACATTGGCCGAACTGTCCTCATTATTTTCAGAGCACGGAACACAAACACAGACCACATGAATCCACATCACCCCTTCACTTTTTGTCACCTTCCATACATTATTGTGTGGATACTTGAAAATGCATTTTCCTTACCCGTCATAAGAGGCTTTGTTATTATTAATATCTAAAACTCTTCAATACTATCTCCTTCCCCCTGCTCCTCTCTTTCCTTCTCTCTTTTTTTCCCTTCTCCCGCTCAGAACGCAGAAGCGTGGAGCAACCTCTCTACAGCGTACATTCGCCTCAAGATGAAGTGAGTATCGGTATGAGTGCACATGAGATGTGCTTGACGTGCGTTGAGTTGTTTGTATTTGGAGTAAGTGGGTGTAGTCTAAATTGATATCTGTCTCCATGAGAAAAGAATAATTAATTAAAAATACAATGCTACAAATCAGAAGCTGGTAACAAAAAGCCTAGAGATGCATGCAAGGAAACTGTACAGAATGAAAACAGAAGTGCGACTATTACACTAAAATATGTTTTTGAAATGTATTACTGGTCACAAAATTTTAAAAGATTTTATTTCTTAATGGCTCTGGTCTGTGGAAAGTCATGTTCAGGCGGGGCGTGCTGTTGTAGAGAAGGCTCTGGGGAGGCAACAGTGGTATAGTGGTATCCAGTGAAACATCAGAGTGTCTCTGAGCATTTTCAGCAACCAATACCAATTACTGTTCATTACAGTTAAAACTGTTACTGCGATTGGAACATTAAATCTCAGGGTTTAGAGTTTCCTTTTACTGCTAAGTATCGTCTTTCAATTTTTCTTTTCCCTTATTGTCTTTTGCTGTCTCCCTCATCGGCAGAGACAAAGCCTTTCGTACGCTGAAGGAAGCCCTGAAGTGTAACTACGAACACTGGCAGATCTGGGAGAACTTCATCGCTGTGTGCATTGACATTGGGGATTTTGCAGAAGGCATCAAATCCTACCACCGTTTGATGGAGCTCAGGGAAAACTACAAGGACATACAAGTGAGAACTTTACTTGAAAGCCCCATGAAACAAAAATATATCTGTTTGTGTATACATTTCAGCATTTCTAAATTCCTTCATTTCATATTCATAAATTTTGTTCTCTATATTACTGTTATTGGTTTTAGCTAATTTCTGTTACAAGTTTAATTATTCATTTAGAAAGTAATTTTCATAGACAATTAGTGGAGAAATCTTTTTTTGAATTTTAAAAGGCTGAAACCTGGTACATTTGTAGCTTCTTTTGGACATCACCCTCAAATAAAATCTGGAAGCACCTTCTGCTTCCTCCTCCTTATGGCTGTGGGAAGACAAAACTGGTGAAGATCCTTTTAGTTAATCTTAAAGCTTTTTGAGAGGCAAAATAGGTGACTTTTAATTATATGTTAAGCCAGGCAAAGAAACCAATAGTTTCCTGTTGTGCCAATTAAACTTTTTCATTGCGGTCACAAATGCAGTCATTACAACAACTGCAAGAAAAGTCTCCCCCAGTCATGTCTCAGTAATTGCACACCCACCAAAATTAAAAGATTAACCATCAGCTCTGCCTAAATAAGGAAAAACAGCCAACAGTGGGATTTTCAGGATAATTAATTCTCCCCTTCAGCCCTGTAATAATTTAAGTCTTGTAGCCAATTTATAACCTTGTGGAATAGTTGCAACTCTAATGCTGAGAGACATGATGTCTTTGGCTTAATACCCAGCCTTAAATTTAAAAAAAATGTAGGATTATTGCAGATATTTTACATGAATCTTTCAACCCTTTGCTTGTTTTGTGTTTCAGGCAAATTTTCTACATTAGCAAGTTCATTTATGTTGTTCGCAAGGCTACAAATATAAAAGTAGAAGAGGTCAGTAGCAGCCTCCAATGCTCAAAGTACAAATCTTAAAAAATGGAATTTGACGGTTTTTCCACTTCCCTACTGCTTTAATTCCTCTAACAAAGCAAATGCATGTATGATGTAATTTCACTGACATCATCATACAGGCAGCTTCCCCTTAGGTCCAGTAGTTTTAAGCTTTTAGACTGTAAAGTCCTCCTCATAAAACAGTCATCCTTTTACCAAAAAAGGAATACCCAGGTTTCATAGTTTGAGTTTGGTAACATAAATTACCCTGTCATAAATTTTTGCTATGATAACACAAGTGGGACATTCTCCCACTCACTAAGATTGCACATTTTTGTGAAGTGAGACAGCGTCTCATTTGGAGCAGGACCAATAATGTGACAGTGGGTCTTATAGTCTGTCCCCAAGTGACTCAGACAAACTATTGCAAATAGGGGCTCTGTCACACTAGGATTTGGTTGTGGAAATGTTTGATTTCTGCACAAAACAGAAAACTCCAATGCATATGTCATCATTATTGTTGCAATATCAAAGAAAGTAGAAAACAACGCATTGATACGCTCCCTTATTTTTATCGGCTTCCCGAGTGAATAGGTTTGTGTTTGGCCCGATCCTTCCACCAATTTCAAGAAACTCTGTTGAGTAGTTTTTGCGTAATCCTGCTTTCAGACATTTAACCAAGCAAGCTAAAAAGCCGTTAGCAAGCACGCTAGTATATCTGTGGAAAGCCAAGCATGACATTCATATCTATCATTAGTTCACGAGTTGCAATAGTTTACCAACTACTCACCAGATGACCAAGCTTTGGCACTGTGAGGACACACAGGTGAAACAGAAACAGTATAATATCAACATCCAGGTCCACTCACCAGTTTTTTTCTGAGTTTTAGCCAATTCTACAGCCATTTGCAACAAATGTTGTTGTTTTTCCTGAAGGGCAATGTGCTTAATGAAGAGTTATGGCATTGACACAAATTTAATTACTTTTATTCATTCATCCTCTGCATAATTAGGATTTTTTCCCCTAAATGACATGTCCATTGTACCTGTAAATTAAATTGAATGATCATTTGATGAGACAGTTCCTCTTGTGACCACACAAATATATTTCCATGCAGGCTATTTTTAATTTGCTGCTGAGTGTAATTATAAACGTTGAGGTGGTGTTCAAACCTGATCAAGAGGAAGGTCTTAGAGGCTGTTTGGTTGGGTGGACCCATTCATGCGGACCCCCGTAGGTTTAACCTACGAATGGGATAGAAGTGTGTCCTACTACTTTAAATACATCTTCTTCTCTCACTGAAACTAATCTGTCAAAACTTCACCTCAAGCCATCACATGCAAGTAAAGTCTCTAAAGTGACTGTTCCATTTTTATCCTTCTATTTATATGAACATTCATCTCACACCTTCAAATGGTATTTTGCATAAATGGTGGTGACAGTCAGTGAAGGAAGGATAGTGTTAGGGACCACCATGAATGGCTCTCTGATGGAATGTGTAGAGGGCTGGTGACCAAGCTGACTTGACTGGCTGATGGATTTCAAAGGAGCTGATGGTCTCGTGGTTCAGCTTTGTGCCTCCACAAGAATTGTATTAGCACAATTCAGTCCCAAACTGTATAGGCAGTGAACCCACAGTCTCTTCAGAAAGAACAGGGGAGTTTTTTGTATTGTCCATGGTTGTGATCTAAAAGTGAGCTTCATTGCAAATTCTGGCCAGGCATTTGTGTTATTCTTCTTTTTTCTGGGGTTATTACTTTTCTGCATAATTTCAAGCTAACTGGATCTCAGTGATCTATTCAGTTTTCATCTTAAAGTGTCACTTTCACCACAGTGATGGACAGCATAGGGACTCATGTACAAAAAAGTCGTATTTAACCGACATTTGAAATGGACTAACTTCAGAGGCAGGCATTATTCATATGATGACATCAATTTGTGAGTTGATCTCTGTAACAGTGACTTTGGTCTCGACTGCTTAGAAATCCATGCCCTGAAGTGTCAATGAAAAGCCTGTTCTGGCCTCAGGTATGTTGAGGTGTTATCTGATGTGGATGATATCAAAACTACTGTGCAGCATCTTTCAGGATGTCTGCCGTAAGGTTACAGATTCAGTTGATTTATCTTATTGTAACTGCGGCACACACCAAAGAATCCAGACAGAAGGTTTATTGGATATTTGTGGGAGGTGGAGAACTAGATAGCAGATCTCAGCCGGAACTCAATTAAAGGGGCCAATAACGTTCATAAGGGGGGGAGGTGATGGGCTGACAAGGTAGGTCATCCTGAGATATACTCACATACACTACTTCCTTGGGTCCAATTATCCACTAACATGGCTTCTCATACACAGACAACAGCTATTATGTCATACGCACCAGATGACACACGGCAAATAGCTCTGCTCGTCTCTGACATATCCACAAAGATAAGGGAATGTCTTCTTCACCTAAAAATCTCCAAGACTGAATTCATCCCAGCTAAGCGTACTCTCCATCACAACATAAACATCAAAATGAATTCCTTGTCTGTCACTCCAGCCAAGGTCATGAGAAGCCTTGGTGTCATGTGCTACTATACAATCTAAGCAAATTTAGGTAGTTACCAGACCCAAAATGCCACTCAACTCTTGGTACAGGCCATGTTAATCTCTCGTCGTGACTACTATAATGCCGTACTGGTTCAGAATCGAATTCAAATATTGAATTCTTGCCTACAGGATCTGCTGGTGCTTCACACATCTATTCAAATTTGATCACACAGGCTGTTTGGCATCTGACATTTTGTTCCGCCGTAGTGTGGCACTGCCATCACTGCACACCTTGCATCCACAGTCCAGACTGCATTTATGTTTACCCTGGAATCTCTCTCTATCTTCAGACCCCTCTTGAAAACTCCTCATCACAGAGGACTTTTCGTTAACACCTTTAACACACTTACAAGCCTAACTTAGTGAGCTCTGATCTCCTGCGTTTTGTTATATTAAATAGATTCAGCACATTGTTCTTGGTTCAACCTCTCCCCCTGTACTCTCAGTGTGTCCCCTCAGTTGTAAGTTGCTTTGGATAAAGTTTATACATTTGAATTTAATTTGCAAATTAGTCTTACCATGTTTGTGTTAATGTGTTTAAAACCACCCTCCTTTAATTGTTTATATTCCTTAATCATTAAACTTGCATTTGTTACAATTTCAGCTGTAGTCAATCAAAATAATGCTGCTCTGAAAATCACAGTCGGTGGCAGACTTGCTGCATATCCTTTGGCTCTTTCACCACTTGGATGCTTATAATGTGATGCAGCAGCAGTTTAATATTCTGTTTGCATTAACATTAATACAACACAACTCTGACATAGTGTAGAAAGAGCAAACAGTTCAAAATGGGGGCTTTCTTGATAAAGTGAAGATTTATTGGGGAGATCAGAGTTCTGGCAGGTGAATGCTGGCGGCAAAGAGAGAATGGCAGTTTGCAGGATGGACTTACAGAAGGCTGAGCTGAGAGTGAGGCTGGACGACGGCCAGTAGGCAGGGGGATGAGCTGGGGACAGACTGATGAGGCAGGGGCTGAGTGAAGTGGGAGTCTGGTAATGGATGGTTGTGATGTGGTGAGCATACTGTAGCAGGCAGAGAGTTGAGCAAACATGCATGCAAACATGAGGTTAATACTGAAGCTCAAGGAAATGAAGGTTGATCAAGGTGCATCCAATTTGAACTGCTTGTCAGTAGTGATGCTCGTTTATAATAATTTTGATTTTACCTTCTATGATTTTGAAAAACACGCCTTTCACCAATTTAATTTATTAGAATCATATTTAATCAAATTGGAAATATCAGTAATTTACAAATTACGAAATTTGCTCCCACTGTCCTGTTTAGACAAAGGTTTGGACTCACTCTTTAATTGGCTTATTCGTGCTGACTTACTTTGAAAGGATTATTCCTTTTAACATTGTGAGGAAGTTGTTTAGTTACATATTTAATAACAAGTCACAAATATGTGAGAGACTCTGCTGCTCATAAATGAACTGATTTTTATATTTCACTGAGAAGGGAAGAATGACCATCAAAACGTCCATAAAGTTTTACCATTTAGGCAGGCAGAAAGCAGGACGTCAGTACATATCGCCTAGCTGTGTGCATTCTAGTGACGAGCATACAGTTCTGTCCTTGGCATATAAGCTGCATCCTCTGCACCTGTTGGTGTACATGTTTTTACTGGGCAGTCTCAATAGTGTAAAATACATTTCCGATAAAATGGGAAGGATTGCATTAGGTAAAGAAGTCCACCCAATGATATCCCATATAACAAATACATTTTTCAATATAAATCTGATATTGATGTTTTCTCTGTTTTACTTTTTCTGTGTGGCAGATCCTAAAGATATTGGTAAGAGCAGTAGTTGAAAATCTGACAGACAACCAAGGGGTAGAGGCAGCAACACACCAGCCCACAGTGAAGGAGCTCCTGGGTCGGGTCACTTCCCGCCATAGCCACGATGCTGAGATATGGAGGCAGTATGCTCTAGTGTATGGCAACGGCCACAGCTCGAAACCAGAGGACAACGACAAGGTCAGTATCACAACCAGCATCATAGCTGAAGCCATACAAAGTCAATAAAGAGATGCAAGTGGATGTGAATTGCAAATTCTCTGGAGACAATGACAAATTTTAGATGATTCTCTTGTGAGTAAATCTATTTACTCAAACATTTTGACCTGCATCACATAAATTAAATACGATACAATGAGTTTCACAAAGCTACTCAAATCAAGTCAGCTGCACTAGCCAATAATTATAACTCTGGGGCAAAAGCACAGAGTGAAAACGAGACAGAAGTCACAAAGAAATAACAAATGCAACTAACTGTCAGTTACAGCGATTCTGGTGTTTCTGTGGGAATTTTACAGGCTCTGCAGTTCTTGTCCAAGGCTCATCGCTGTGAGGTTCAGGCTGGTGGTTGGGAGAAAGATCTTTGTCTCTTCAAGGAGGTGATGAAAAGAGCCATTGACATGGGAGAAGGTAAAATAACCATCTTGCTGTACACACAACCTGCATTCAATTTGCAGAAGCAGATCTTCCCACATTCATTGCTCTAGTGACATTTGGGAAATGGGAAAGTGTATTTAGAGTAGTTTGCATTAAATTGTATGTAAGGCAATGAAGGAATAAGTTATCCAGTGCAACAGTGTTTTTTTACAGACAACATTATAGCTGTTTGACACGCAATAAAGACAACACACACAGAATACTCAGGAAGAAAAACAGAATATCTCCAGAGTTGACTTATTTGACGTCGCTTTTGATAAATGCATCAGCTAAATGAAATGCAAAACTTCTCCTTCAAAGGCCAGAATGCCATGTATGTATACGGATGTTGGGTTTCTGTGCCGTGTTTCCTATGGCTTAAATGCTCTCCCATGGTGGCATGAAAATTGATCATCATCAATGTCCGATAAAAACTCTGACTCCTAGCAGGTCCAGTCTTAATTTATTAGTATTACGTCAACATTCCACAGCGATGTTTAAGGGTAAAGTGATAAATGTGTAAGTTTCCCAAACTCCACTCTCGACTACACATTCTACTTAGCTTCACTGACCCCACCATGGGTGTGGGTGCTGTACCCAAACAAATGAAAAGAAAGCAAAGGATAGATAAAGCAGAGCAGAAGGGCCTTCATCAATCTCAGCAGGTTGACCTTTACAGTCAAAGCAACTGCAGAAATGGGCTGCACTGTCAGCGAGGAGGGAGTGGGAGGAAAACCGGAAACGAGTTTGCCTTCTATGTGACGGAGAGATAGCTGACCTGTGAAACAGTCAGATGGATGAGGCTAACACTGCAGGGACATGACCTCCAAACAGCTCCTGCTACACAGAGCTATCATTTTTGTTTCTGGAATCTTGTGGAGGCACATGTTAGTAACTCAGAGCTCTGCAGTATTACTTGGAAAAGGTTTAGTAAACTGATAAAACTAAGGTTTAATTGTTTGGAGAGAACACAGCACTGTGTATGGTGTATGATTTAAAGTGTATACCAACCTCAGGTCACATACTTAAACTATATTAAATTAATGTTTCACATTTTTGTTGATTAATTGATTTTCAAAATAGTAGCAAAATATTTTATTGTATAATCAATTAATAATAATTTTAACAAACCCTTTCACAGCATTTCTGTATGTTTGATTCATGATCAGCATGGCTCATATATTTGAGTGTAAGAATTATTTTAATTTGTAGCCAATGTTTTATTGAGATACCTAAAACTTCTACAATTTAAAGTGGTGATGTTAAAGAACAGTGTTTCCCCCTTAAAAGTCATGTAGTAGAAGATTAAAGTGACTTTTAATAATTGTACTTACTGTAGTTACTGTAACATATCTCTAATAACCCTTTAGTGTTCTTGTACTACCAGGTAATATTTAGCTTTTTACTTCTGGCACAGAACAATGAAGTACAGAACAATGGATTTCAATTGATAGTATCAACACATTAAGAGGTTTCCTCTTTTACATGATTCTACTATCAGTTATAAATCCAGAACAAATGAAATCACAAAGGTTCCTTTTTTCTGAATCTCTCGGTGTCTTAGTTACCATCAGCTGCAGTAAAACGAAGACGGATCCAACTGAAGCTCTTCCGATGCTCTCCTCCACCCGTCTGAGCCTGCGGAGTTTGGCCACCAAAGCTAAGGTTCAGTTTGATCAACCAGAACATCCTCTCTATAACTCAGCTGCTAAAAGAGTGCAGGGCACATACAGAGATCACTGCTATTTGCTGCCGCTTTCCTCCTGATTCAGTCGGAACACTTCCAAACATTTGATTTCATATTTTCATATATTCTTAAACCTTTTTTGGAAGCGTGGGTTAAATAAATGCAATCAAGTCCAGCATTTTCCAGTACATTTCTGTTTGACACATGTCAGACACTCACATGGTCCCTTATGTAATGTGCATCCTTTTGGTCCATAGATGAGGAATTTAATATGTATATTTGAGAATACTTTAATTTTACTTTTATGTTCAACTGGCTTTAACAGTCTCTTGCCTCAGTTTATCCATCTGTATGAGTGGAGGCTCTGCAGTTTTGTTTTCCTCTGGACAAATATTAAATGGAAAATGATTCATGTGGGTGCTCCTAGGTTTTAAAACCTCCTAGACTAGATATCTTCTCTCAGTGAGACGCTATCAGCAGCTGGAATGTGGCGTCAGCAGGAACAGCGCAAGGTCAAATAGAGCTGGTGATGTCAGAATGCATGTTGATACAAGATTCCATGTCCATGAAGACAAATGGTAGACATGACGACTCACAAGCATCTGGCAAGTAAATCAGGGTGCGGAATTCCTTCAAGGGAGCACATGTAGTAATCGTAAGTACATTCCTGTGATACAAACCAGAAAACATGAATATAAACATAAGGTGTGAACTGTAACAATCAGCCGAGAAAGAGACCTGCCCAGATGAATGGTTTTGAGCAGCCCCACAGCCCTCTGAACGTCAACATTATTTACGTAGAAAATTTGAACTGCTGTGTTTGCAGGTCAGTCTAAAAATATCTCACCCTGAAGTGATCTGAAAGGAAGAGTTCGTGAAAATTCTTAAATCCAGAATGTTAACACCACTGTTTACAATTGAAGAATTTAATGTCATAATTTGATTCTTTTTGCTTTAACAATCAAAAATATACAATTTATCCAGGTTTGCACAAACTGCTGCATTAAAAATATATGTTTGAGGTAATTTAGAAAATGTTGCTGTTACATGGTTTGTCCAGCAGAGAGCACTGAGAGCTTCTTATTTACTACTATAAAATGTCCTGTTTGATCACATTTCTAAAATATACAAATTTAAATAATCAATTCTGATTACACACTTTATCTTCGAATAGTCTCAATACCTCCAAAAATTCAGTTTCCACTCAAGATGCAAGAAAATATAAATGAGCAGCAGCAGCAGTCTTATTACGCCACACATATATTCACAGTAGTAGCTCTGAATTTCTTACACAGCAGTATTATGTTCTCACTATTGTGTTTCATCCGCTTTCAGCAAATGCACACAGATGTGGCCACAGGTCAGATCCACGGCGATTTGCAGGACGACGTTGCTGCTCTGGAGCGACTCATCTCAGTGCTGCAGGACCTAAGTGGGAAGCTGCGTGACCAATCACAGTGACCATCCTTCAGTCACGCCCCCTCCCTTCTCCTGCGGACACACAGCTGTGGCTCCGAATCCTCGACCTGAATAATTTTTGAAGTCCTTTGAATCAAAATCTAGGATGTAAAGACGAAGGACTCACTCAGTAATCATGATGTTTTTGTACCTCTATGTCCACATTGGAAAGAAAACAATGACTGTTAGCCATTAAACAGTAAAACATTACATTTTTAATACTTGCTTTGGCATCTTTTTGTAACACATGGAAAACCTGTGATTGTTGCATGAGGAAAATGGCGTGCTGTCTTTATTCTGAGGCTAAATGCTACTGTCCTAAGATCTCAAACTTTGACCAAGGATCACTGCGTAGATCCAAGTGCAACCTCTGAGTTAATAATATCTTTTGTTTATTAACCTGCAGCAGCGGTGTGTCTGAGCAGATGAATCATCAGTTCTGAGCAGGAACAGAACAAATCTGCATGTGAGAAGGTTTTACACTCCAGTTTTGCCTTCCACCATGCACACACTACTACAGTATGTCTATGTGCAGCTCTCTCTCTCATAAAACATAATTCTTACACTTCACAGCCGTCAGGGGCATTACAGGTTCCGTATTTTGACCATGGACATTTCAGCATGTGGAATTGGGGAGACAGGGATCAAACTGCCGACCTTCTGGTTAGAGGAGGACCAGCTCTCTCCCCTGAGCCACAGTTAATCTCAAAAAGAGCAGAAAGACTACCCCCTTGAATACAGATAGGAGAGAGAGGTGCAGTAAAGTATTTCTGCTGCTCAGGCGAGTGTTATGGCTTATGGATAGGGTCACAATGTTTTTAGTTAGCTAATGCCTGGGCTTCCACTTAGAACTATTTTATAACGTGTACCTCACACACTGAAAGCAAAGCCAAGTAATGGAACAACAGTAAAGTTAGTTGAAATACCTGATTTAAGTGAATGAGTAGATCTTCAGTTGAAGCCTCCGATGTCACAAATTGATATGGAATAGAGCAAAAAAACACTAAAATAAAACATATGCTCAGATACTACCCAAAATAAGAATGCCGGTGTGCCATGAACAAGCCAACACATTTAAACAAAAATATATCCCAAAACAAAAAATTATAAAAATTGTCCTTCCTCCGTATAGACTTTGAAATAAGAAATAGAACACACACACCATGATTGACCACAGACTTGTGATCGATCAAGTCCATGTATTAACATGCACTTCAGGCCGGACGATGATGTGCGCCGCAGGATGATGTGATGATGATGTGCGCATGATTGTGTGCGCCGCACGATGACATGATGATGCGCGCATGATGATGTGCGCTGCAGGATGATGTGATTATGTGCACTGCAGGATTATGTGCGCCACACGGTGATTTGCGCCGAAGGATGATGTGCGCGGCAAGATGATGTGATAATCTGCGCCACACGATGATGTGCTGCAGGATGATGCGCCGCAGGATTATGTGCGCCATAAATGATGTGATTATGTGTGCTGCACGATAATGTGCGCTGCAAAATGATGTGCACCGCACGGTGATGTGCGCTGCAGGCGCCGCAGGATGATGTGCTGCAGGATGATGTGATGATGTGCGCCGCAGGATGATGTGCGCCACACGATGATATGCGCACATGATTATGTGCACCGCAGGATTATGTGCGCCCGCACAATGATGGGATGATGTGCGCCGCAATGTGATGTGCGCCGGACGATGATGTGCGCCGCAGGATAATGTTTGCCAAAGGATGATGTGCACCGCAAGATGATTGCACTGCACGATGATGTGATGATGTTCGCTTCAGGAAGATGTACGCCGCAGGATGATGTGCGCAGCAGGATGATGTGCACCAGACGATGATGTGAGCCGGAGGATGATGTGCGCCGCAAGATGATGTGATGATGTTCGCTTCAGGAAGATGTACGCCGCAGGATGATGTGCGCAGCAGGATGATGTGCACCAGACGATGATGTGAGCCGGAGGATGATGTGCGCCGCAAGATGATGTGATGATGTGCGCCGCAGGATGATGTGATTATGTGCGCCGCAGGATGATGTGCGCCACGGTGATGTGCGCCGCAAGATGATGTGCGCGGCAGGATTATGTGCGCCGGACGATGATGTGCGCCGCAAGGTGATGTGCGCCGCAGGATGATGTTCCCCGCACGGTGATGTGCGCCGCACGGTGATTTGCTCCGCAGGATTATGTGCATTGCACGATGATGTGATGGTGTGCGCCGCACTGTAAAGTGCGCCGATTCAGGATGATGTGCGCCACATGTGTCAACATTTTAACTTTTCTTCATACCGTGTGACCCTGGCGTGGCGGCAAAGTTTGATTATACGCCATCAAAACAAAAGCTTCTGTATCTTGGACATATTTGGTCCAATAGAGTCCAAACTACACATATAAAACAAGAGGCGCAACCTGAAGACATCTACAAAGACACCATGACTTAAATCATAGCGCCACCTCCTGGCTACAGGAAGTGAAGTGTTTATCCTTGCCACACTGCGCAAACGCATGCAACGTGGAGACGAGCGCTTGATCATCGAACGTTCTCTCTTCACCGACCGCAACAGACTTGAAATCGTCTGTGTTCGGGCCCGTTAGTGCTACAACGTAGCCCTAGTTTCTAACTGTTTTTTATATTTTTAAACAAACACCTTTATGCCCATCTCTAAATAAAAAAGTAAGGATGGGCTCTTCATGTCCTCGACAACGTGATAACAATTAAACATGAATGTGTAAATAAGTTCCTTATGTATGTCAGGTTTTTACAGGGCCCGGGTCGGTATACTTTATTCTGAGCCAAGCTGTGATGATGTATTTCCACCACTGCTTCACAGCAGGGGTGAGCCAGGCTGTGCTGCATTGGACCGACCAAGAAAAATCTCTTCCCTCATTTCAGCATCCCGTATCATGATCTTGTTGATGGTTGCTGGTGTCATTCACACAAACAAGGTCCGTCTTAAGGTTACAATTGATAACTTCACAAAAACACTGATCAGAAAGTGTTTTACTGTTGTGGCTGAACTGTGTAAATCCATATTTTATCATCAGTGTATCGTGTCAGCCCGTTCCTTTACGAGTCCTCAAACATGCTTGTCTTGATGAAAGCAGTCTCTGTGCTGATGATCCAGACTCACTGAGTGAATCAAGTTGCTGCCTGGATTTTCAAACATTGCATCATTTGTGACTACACATCGCGGCTGCAGCCCTCCTCAGGGCCGTGCCATGTCTTTCCCCACAAGTCTGGCAAATGGCTCCACGCCTCCACCCTCTTACCCAAGAAAGCTGTTACAGCTGAAAGTCTGCCCCTGGCCTCTGTTTATCATCCCCCCTGATGAGCCCAGATTCAGCCGGCTCCACCACCCACATGTCTCACACGTATGTAACCATCAAACAAACAAAAAACACTTTCCATTCTGTGTCCGTGAGAGAAAATCTTTTGGTTAGATGTGTAAAGCTTTCTCGTGCAACCAAAATGAGCACACATGACATCAGTGATCAGATGTAATGGATCAGTACGGTGGTAGAATGAGATCACCTGGAATCTGTTAATTCTTAGGCCATGATACATCCACAATTGTGCCTGCTTGGTGGCATGTGGTGGTGGAAAATAGCAAGAGCCAAGGTGCAGAAATTTACGAATTAGAAATTGACAGTTTGGTTGCAGAGGAAGTGCGTGGTTGGTTTACATTTGGCAAGCAGCTGTGAGCTGTCAAAAACACACTCCAGCCCACAGATATATTAAGGATGTGTATGTACAAAATCCATGCATGCACTGTTTCCCGTGCATAATTAAATGAATGCCTATAAGTGAAAATGATGCATCTGGTCAGTTTGGTGAAGTGAGCTAACTCCCAGAAAACACATGCAACAGCCCCCTGACATCCAGAGGAGACCACTACACGATTAATGGACTTTTTGACGGTGCCCAGATGCAGTGACCCTCCAGCAGCTGTCCTTGTATGCCTAATGGCCAGTCACCTGGATTGCACCCACTCATAGTCTGCCAGCATTTGGAGTCAGTATCAGTTGGTAATAAAGTCGATACAACTTAATGTTAGCTAATTACATCTTCCTCTCTCTCTTTCATTTCCTCTTCCTCCTGTCTCCCCCTCTCTCCTCAGCTGGGTGTTGCCTCGTCATTCCAACTCCTGTATCCACCATTATAAATTAAAGGCTCTGTAAAGCGTGGCTATATAGGGCTCTTTTTTAACGATCTGAGCTCGTGGTCGAAATCTCATGGAGCAACTGCATTTAGTCATTTAACATGACCAAATCCGCTTTTGTTTGTCTGCAAACTCTCTGTGCCAGGTGCATGGTTCAAAAGGTTTGTACTTAGTCTTGAAATTAATCATTTGTGTGTTTTGAATGAAACATGCAATAAACTAATCACTGGTATAAGTCTAGTATAAGCCGGAAGGGATGCTCCTGTTGAAGGGATGCATTTGCCTAATGCATTTGAAGAAGCCTTTAAAACGGGACAGTCTAGTCACGCCACTGTGAGGCCATTGTGAGATTTTGCTAAACGGGAGAGAAAGGGAGAGAGTTCTGTCTGACCATGTTTGTGCATGTGTCTGAATTTGTGTGCACCACCAGCAGTCAGTGACGTAGCTGCTTTGTCACATCCAGGTCGTAAGAGAAAAGGTCAGAGAAAATGGTTTCACTGCACAGATCTAGTTGTTGTGCACCCACCCATGTCACTATCTTGATAATGAGCGTAAAATAACAGTACAATTCTAGATCACTGACTTCAGACCAGGTTTCTGTTCTTTAATAGTCAAAACCACTGCTTCATGATAGCAACACACCAACATCAGATAAGCAAGTGTAATTCCTTCATAAAGTCTGACTTAATCACTTCCCAGGAATGATTACTTGGGACTAATGAGCATCTTTGACCACACTATCGATACTGACGTAAAGCTATTGACAAGCAAAGGGGGCGGAAGATGTATTTGCAGCTTGAAAAGATCACCAAATTGTAGGTGTGTGTGACAGGCAGTCACATAAGTTCAATGAGCTCAAGTTGACTGCCTGAACCAGGTCACAAGTATCTCTCCATTTGTGAATAGTGCAAACACTGATTAACAATGACAAGATAAGAAACTGTCAATGAAATATTATTCAGTTTTTTTGTATATTTTCCCTACATAAATCGTCCATGTCCTGCCTTCAGTGGCTATCTGACTCCCCAGGGGGCCAGCCACAAGTTTGAGGCTTAAGGAGCTGTGTCATATACAATGAAGTTTAAGGTCAGGGTTTTCCCAACACGGACAAAAATAACCAAGTTGGCTTGAAGGTCCATTCTTGGCACTAGAAACAGCTGCTTGACAGGAGTATATAGACCACAGTTTATCTCACTCTGAACCCCAACCTCCTATACAGGGCACAACATATTATCATTGAGTAGGAGAATGAAGAGAAGAAGGTGTGGACGGTCCATGGACCAGTCTGGACCTGGAACCTCTTAAGTTTAAAACTGTGGTCCCCTTCATAAATCTCACAAAGATAGATATCATTAACTGCTGAAGCAATGAAGCCGAGGAAGTATTGCGTTTTTCAGGCAGGACTGTCAAGAGTGAAACAGACGGAAAGTAATTTGTGATGCTTTCATTTTATGTTCTTTTAGGTTGATTATTGTATTGAAAACAATCATTGAAATGGAACCCAGGCATTCCCTATAAAATGCAGATACTACACTCTGCCTTTGGACCTTTAACCTTCACAGCATGCTCAGAGAAACTGCAGTATCACAATGTAACAACATTGTGTAGCAGCTGCAACAACATGCAGCTTGTATTGTTTTCCCCTTGTGTCTATGTGTGTGTGTGTCTGTGTGTTTGTAAGTGTGTGTGTAAGAGATTTCTGGAGACAGCTACTGTTGCAGGAACTACCACAGATGTGGTTTTGAGTTTCTTTGGCAGGTGTCTGTCTCTGTGGACAGACAGATTGTGTTACCATGACAGCATGATGCAAGATGGTCTCTAGATTTTGGTTTGTGGTTCCAACATTTAAAAAAAATTATTAAGAAATCTAACTTTTATTTGAACATTGTTATTATTGGTAATTAGGAATGTGTGATTTCCATTTTCGTTTTAATATAAATAAATACAATACTTACATTTATAATTGAATACATTTCACTATGTAATTCAAACTAAAGTTGGCTCAAACACACAAAATCCATGAGTCAAAAGATATATAATATAGACAAATATGACTGGTCTATCGTTTTGGTAGAATAACAATGACATTTTGTACATACTGTACATTCATGGTTCCCTGATGATGAATACTAGTTGCTTTGTTTTTTGACCAAATTACTCAAAAATGTATGACATTTCTATCAGCCTCAGCAATACAATATTTCAACCTCTAGTATCTTTGAAACATGATAATATACGAAACTAATGAGGTGAGTAATGTTATCATTAAAAATCAGCAAAACAAAATGAACACCAGCGTCCAAGCAGAGTGGGAGCATTTTGAGGCTTATTTCTTGTTTAATTGTAAACTAAGTGTGTCTCATAAATGCAAGCCTGCACTGGTATTTCAACCTTCAACCAAAGATTTGACAGTGAAACAACTTAATGAGCATTTGCCACGGTATATTTAGACACAAAAAAGATACTCAGGGCCCAGACAAAATTATAGGGGAAATTTCCATTTTACAACCTTGTTACTCGTGTTAAAAGTGCAGTTTAGTGCAATTTAATTCAAATTATATATTGGAGATTTGGCCCTGTAACCTGATGGTTTAGATATGGAAGATCCTTTCCATTCCAGTCACCCAGAGATGCAGCTATGTAGATTGTACCAGTCATAAAGAAGGGTGAGCCTATACCGATATTTGAACTGGGGATCTTTGCTACAGATTGAAGTTGGACAAATCCTCAGCTCCACAGAGCACAAAGCTCAAAGCAATACAAACATATCTTGATATGATATTAAACAATGTTGCCCGTACTACTTTTATGATGACACATGTAGATTGGTAATAACTTTTCTTTTTTTGAAAGGCAGCTTTGATGTATTTGTAAATCTAAATAGTGTACACACATTGAAAAATCAGGCACAATCTGTTTAAAAAAGGTGCGAAAAAAACAATACGTTTTGTTCTAAAATGCTGCAGCTTGAGCTTGGCAGGAACTAGGAAACTAGACATTTCTACTGAAACAGATTCTCTGCTCTGATTCTCCATGAAGTCAATAATAGATAGCAAATCTAAAGCAGAGCCATTAATGTCAGAGGTCCCAACACATCTTAAAGGGCTCATATTACTGTACTACCCGACTATAACACTACACAACCAGATTGCAGGCATACTTGTGGTTCCTGGTTCCTTCAGCAACCAGACTCCTATCATGATGAACCAGCTCTCAGTTTAGGTTCAGGAAGCAGACACCTTCTCTAAATTAAAGGTTAGTTTTAAAATATTCCTCTTCAATAAAGCAAATACTTAGGGATGTATTAGGCAACCTACAGCACGACTTTTCTTGCTGTAGCTCTATTACAGCAGCTCACTGTTACAGATTCAGAATGAAATCTGCAACCAGCATTACCACAGGCCAAGCAAACAGCCCATTAAAACAATCACTAGTGTTGCTGATATGGTGTCTTCCCTCTCTGCATTCAGATTCATTTAGCTGCTGCTTTTATCCAAAGCGACTTACAATAAGTGAATTCAACAATGAGGGTATAAACCCAGAACAACAAGAATCAAGAAAGTACAATTTCTTCAAAAAAGCTAAACTACAAAGTGCTATAAGTAAATGCCATTTAAGGGCTACTAAATTGTTAGATTAAACATTTTATTCAAGGTATAGTCGGAAGAGGTGTGTTTTTAGATTGCGGTGGAAGATGTGTAAGCTTTCTGCTGTCCTGATGTCATTGGGGTGCTCATTCCACCATTTAGGAGCAAGGACAGCAAACAGTTGTGATTTTGATGAGTGTTTAATTCGTAGTGAGAGAGCAACAAGCCGATTGGCTGATGCGGAGTGCATGGGCTGGGTTGTAACGTTTGACCATGTCCTGGATGTAGACTGGACCCGATCCGTTCGCAGCACGGTACGCAAGTTCCTTTCTTTGTTAAACGGATGCAAGCAGGCACTGGTTACCAGTAAAGGGAGCGGAGGAGCAGAGTAGTGTGAGTGAATTTAGGTTAAAGACCAGCCGAGCTGCTATATTCTGGATGAGCAGGAGAGGTTGGATGGCAGTAGCAGGCAGACTTGCCAGGAGGGAATTACAATAGTCTAGGCATTAGATCAGGGGTTTTCAACTGGTTTTGTCCCAGGGACCACCATTCTGACTAGAAAGTAATCTGCGGCCCACTGATGTGTGTGTGTGTGCATGCATGTGGATAGAAGGAAGTTTTAACATTTGGTTTTCCAGGTTTTATTTAAAAACCTCAAACAAATCTACAAAAATGTGTAAAAAACTACAAAAACGGTTGATTTTCAGTCCTTAAGAATTGAAAACAGAATTAAAATGCAGTTTGTGGTTGTACTGCATCTCAGAACCATATGTACGTCAATATATAACGTTCATGACTTAAATGTACAGACATGTAGCTGACATGTTGAGAGAACGTTAAAGTAACGGTGATCAATAACAATCGACATAAACTGGGGCTACAATGAATAGGGAAGATGACAAAGTAATGCAGAATATGTCACAAATGATAATCATAGAGTATCACACAAACAATTGAGGCCTACTTAAGATTAACGTCATGATCACCAGCAGCAAATCCCACCTACTGCGTGAGTAGTACTTCTGTGTGTGTGTGTCTAGAGCTCTCCTAAGAAATAGTTTCTCCACCAGCGAACGTGGTAAAGTTTAATGTTATTGCAATTATTTGTTTTGGCTATTATGCCAATATATTTTTCTTATTACAAAGTACTTATTATATAAGAACTTTTTTTTGGGAAAATAAAAATTCCCATCATACAAACTACATCTCCAAGACCTCCTGAGAGTCTTTTCACCTTCCGCTCTTCTACATCTACCTTTTAACACAATCTACAGGAACGTGTTGTTGCAGTATTGTTGGGAGTAAGGGAGAGTTGGCTGTCTAGTGTCACTGCCGGGTTCCTAGCAGTCTGAGTGGGGGTTAACACAGATTTGTCAAAGTTAATAGTCAGGTCTCGGGTGGGAGAGCCTTTCCCTGGAAGGAAAAGTAGTTCAGTCTTGTCAAGGTTAATTTGCAGGGGGTGTGCAGACATCCACTGAGAGATGTCAGTCAGGCAGGCAGAGATTAGTGCTGCTACCTGTGTTTCAGATTGGGGAAAAGAGAGGATTAGTTGGGTGTCATCAGCATAGCTATGGTAGGACAATCCATGTGAGTGAATGACAGAGCCGAGAGAGTTGGTGTACAGAGAGAAGAGGATGGGGCCCCAGGACGGAACCTTGAGGGACCCCGGTAGTGAGGGGACAAGGTTCAGACACAGATCCTCTCCAAGTTACCCGGTAAGTGTGGTCATTGAGGTAGGATGAGAGCAGGGAGAGAGCAGAGCCTGAGACAGCTCTTCTTTCAGGGCTCCAAATTCACAACCCTCAGCAAGTGTGTGCACCAGGGTTACTTCATATTCTAACCCGGCTACTGGGTCCACCGGTGTGCTTGGTCAAAGTTAACGTTCTCTTGCTTCATTGTCAGATTGTCCGGTTGTACGGTCCGGTACACAACTCAGCAAGAAGACAAGTATATTAGAGTCTCTAGTTTGAGAAATAGACACCTCACCAGTCCTCAACTGGCAGCTTCTTTGGTCAGGTTGTAGGAAATTTTCAGTTTCTTCGCAATTTCTTGAATGGAATAGCCTTCATTTGTAAGAACAAGAATAGACTGGCGAGTTTCACATGAAAGTTCTATTTTTCAGGCCATTTTGAGCGTATAATCGAACACACCAGTGTGAATCTCCAAATTCTCAGCTAGCTCAAAGGAAGGCCAGTTTTAAAGCTTCTCTCACCAGCTAAACAGTTTTCAGCTGTGCTAACATAATTGCACAAGGGTTTTCAAGGGTTTTCTCATCATCCATTAGTCTTCTAAGGCGATTAGCAAACACAATGTACCATTAGAACACTGGAGTGGTAGTTGCTGGAAATGGGCCTCTATACACCTATGTAGATATTTCATTAAAAACTGGATGTCTCCACCTAGAATAGCAATTTACCACATTAACAATGTATAGAGTGTATTTCGGATTGATTTAATGTTATTTTCATTGAAAAAACAGTGCTTTCCTTTTAAAAATAAGGAAATTTCTAAGTGACCCCAAACTTTTGAACGGTAGTGTACATTCCTGTTGTTCTTAAAAATATAAAAGCTTTTGGATTTAAATACATATTAAAAACAGTGATTAATTATCTCAACAAACCAGTGGCCATTTAGACAAAGTTGCAGCACTGGTGGCTCCAGATCCAACTTCTCTCAATGGCTTTGCTATACAACCAAACTATTTCACAAGTTCTGAGGTCTCAATTTTCTTCTCCAACATTAGCCCGGTATTTTTATCATGTTGATAAAATGAAAATATCAAAAATGTTCTCTTTTGGAATTGCAGGTTAATGAATCAAAATGAGAAGTCACACAGAAGTGCTAAAGATTGAATATTTTTAACTGACAAGTTTTTTAATATATTTTAGCTGCCCCTGGAAAATTTGCTTTAGAGGAACATTCAAACTTTCGTTGTAGAAGTGCTCGGTACAAATGATTTATTTTTGTCACATGATTAATTCATAGTAGAAAGAAACAGGCTAAAAGATAAAATCTGTGGATTATATACTTCCTTCCATACCCACAGAAAAGATGGTGACTTAATTGGGTTTATCAAGAAAACATGAGATTGAAATTCAGGCTCATCTTTTATGAGTATCTTCTTCATGAATGAAATAATCTTTACATCTATATGTTTTTTTGAATATGAACAGTGTATTTTTTGATCCATTATTAAATCTTTTTTGTCAAACATGTTCTGAGGACACATTTATTGAACTACATCCACATATGGCTATCTTTCAAAATTAAGGTCCCATAATTTACATTTTTCCACACCAAAACACTTCTGGAGGCTCAGGGCTAAACAGTGTTTCCGCCAAAACTAATACAATTGAATATGGTTATCTATTCTTGAAAAAAAGAAAAAAAAATCATCAAGTGCCCAATCTGCTGTGGTGCCATCACCCAGAAGCTCAAGACCTACATCTCTTAAGGGAATAAACAAAGAACGCTTGCTGACTTCAATGCTGCTTCCCCTCTAACTTTATAATATTGTATTTTAAAATTTAATGTAGATAGCCTGTTATATATTTGAAGACCATGTCGTCTGTATGAATATGAGAATGAGAGAACAAGGAAATGTTTTGGACAATCTGAAGTGGTACATAGCTGTTAATATTGAGGTGATATAATATATAGTAATTGTTGATTTTCAATCATGAATACTGACGTCTGTAAATACACACTTAAATATATTTCCCATATTATAAAACTCATTCTTGCCAGAAGGGCCTTTTGAGTACTTAATGCTTTATGTACTAATTTCTTTACATTTAAATATTTCAGAAAAAAAAACAGAACCCCCCCCCCAGAAAAACCATAAATACCACCACACTGCTCGTGGACTGTCGTCCAAGCCTAAAGGTCCCCTGATATCCCTTTTGGAGCCAGGTTTATGTTCTCACCCATACACCGGAAACAAGCTCTCACCCGATGCGCTTTAGCATCTCTACATCCGCTAGCTACTTCTGGTAGCAGACTTTTAGGCTTAAAATGTTGCGTGTGCACTTGGGCGAGAGCTTGTGTGTTTTGTGCGTGTGTGAACATGAACATGATAGTGAGTTCAGTCCTACACACCCACCAGATGTAAATGGTAATTGTTTTGTATATATATAGCACTTTTCTAGTCTTGATGACAACTCAAAGCTCTTTACAGTACAGTTTGACATTCACCCATTACTACAGTGCATCTATTAGCAGCACTTTCTTGTTCTATGAGGGTCAACTTAGGGTTCAGCATCCAGCCGCCGATGTAAATCCAGTAGAACTTTTGTAATGTGTTTTGAACAGATGATTGGAAGTATGAATGTGCAGAACATGAATCTACAGAAACTGTGTGATGCAGTCATGTTAAGAATGAGCATAATTAAAGGGAGGAGCTTCCCAGTATTGTGTTATAAATAAAGTGCTAAAGTGTGAATGTCTGAACATTGTCCTTGACTTGAGATGTATGCTGAAGTGCTGCAAAAAAGTAGGTAGATATACTTGGTTTCAGTCTGGAACCAATTTTGTGAACTTAGGCACATAGGCATAGTCTTTAATACATCTGTCAGTTTGTCATAATTTCCTGATTTCTGAATTGCTGGTTGGACATAGGGCAAGGTTTCCAAAAAAACTATTCTCTGATTAAAATTGATCTTCATTTGAATGATCTAATATTGATTCATAAAAAGTTATTTTAATATTGTTACGCGTTCATTAAAATTTGGAAAACGCTCATCACTAAATCCACTCTGTGATGGTGGCCATCCCAAATCTCTATTCCCCCCTCCCAATCTGAGCAGTCCAGATCCGGGCCTGGTCCTCCCTAAGATCGAAGTCAACATGGGTGTGTGCGTGTGTGTGGGTCAGACAGTGAGCCTGTTCGTGGGTGGGGGTGTGGGTTTGGGTCCCCCCCTCTCACCCTTGGGCCCCAGGAAACTCGGAGAACAGTTCTCGTGGTTAGCGTGCAGGCTCCCCCCTCCTGACGTCACGTCTGGAGGCTGGCTGCTCTCGCTGCTGACACCGTTCACCTCCAGCGGAGAGACTTTCCTGGAGTTCTCGGCTCCTCTGACCGCGGAGCGACTCACTCACTGTCCGGAGGAAGCCGCGGCAGCTCGGACACCCTGCGAGCCACAGGAGGACACAGAGCGGAGCCTCGTTCACTTCTCACCGCGAGGAACGATTTTACGAGACATGCCCTCTTTTATTTGACACTTTTGACAGAAAAAACGACGCTTTTCTTTGGTTAAAGTTAGCTTATTTAGGTTGGAGGTGGATACCTACATGAATAGCACAGGATTACACAAGCTTTTGTTACTTTTAAGAAGTGAGAGATTTTTTTAAAGGAGGCGAAATTAACCTGGATAGCCCCCTCCCTCACTCCCTGCCTCCCAAACTTCACTCACTGCTCGGTGTCGATATGGCTTGGATTAACCGGGGCCTCTTATTTGCCTTCGGTGTGTTGCTGTGTGTGTCAGCGGAGCAGCAGCAGGGCCAGAGTGGCTTCAGGAGGCTGTACGTACTGCAGCCCGGGCCGGGGCCGGGTTCGGCTGGAGGCGACGGTGGGGTGCGGGTCAGCTCCATCTCGACGCGTCATGTCGCGGCGGGGCAACCGCACACGTACAACGTGGAGCTCACCGCAAACTTCGGGCGCCAGGTCCGGACCCGCAGGATGGGGAACCAGGCGGTTCCGGTTCCCCAGTTCAGCCCGCAGCTGCCATCAGTGGTCCGGCAGAGCGGACAGGAGCAGAGCCAGCAGCGGCAGGTTATGAAGCTGCCCGGGTAAGAAAATCAGAGAAAAACATGTCAGGACGGAGGAATGTAAGGGAATGAGAATGAACTTAATGACTTCCTGTCAGCTTTATACTTAAACTAAACAGGCCCCACAGTCAAAACTGAATCTTAAAAGCACATTTGGACCTTGGTATGATTTAGGCTGTAGCCTCATGTTGCACTCTCACCTTATCTTAAAGACACAGACATGATGGACAGAATCGTGTTTGGGTTGGTCTTTTCTTTAGGGTGGATTTGAACTCACGAGGCACTGACGTCTCAGTGACACCGACTGTTTTCAGACACGTATGTGGAGGTGACAGTGATGATTTGCTCTCACTGGGCTAAACAACCTGTTAAATGTGAACTATGCTGTTGGAATTAAATTAAATCTGATATTGTATAATTGTGCTTAATCTCCGTGTATTGAAAAATCTGCTCCAAACTTGTTCTTTGACCTCTCCATTGAATCCCTGAGTGAGTAGACAACCCTCAAACGTGTTGTTGGCTATCCCGGTCCCTCTCCGGTCTAGAGTACAATGTGATTTAACATGTAAAGCACTGCATTGCAATGTAGCGCAGGTAGCAGTCAGAATGTAGTATACTGCAAAGTCTCACATAAATGTATAGCACTCTTGGTACACCCACTGAGTTTCTCTCTATTTTGCTTAATTAGACCTCTCCTGTGGACTGTTGTTCATTGACCCATTCCTGACCCTATTAGGTTACATTACATCCCATGGTGAAATGGCCCTAATCCAATCTCTTTTGGCCTAAAGTCACACAATCCTGACACTGATGTGTAAACAGACCAAATAATTAGTATACTAGTATTGTTAGTGGCTTTAGGAAATGCAGTGTCGAAACGTGATGTGATTTGGACCCTTGATATGATTTTTGACTAAACAGGCTAATAGCTTCTTGTAGTCAGTGGGGGCGGGGAAGTGTGCATTCAGTCTGCACCCCAGTTGCTCAATGTCTTCATCTACGTCTTCGGATGAACTCTGGCAGTGTTTGAAATCTTGCGCCCCTCCAGCAATGATATCCATAGACATAAAAAGCTGGACACACAGTGCCCAGCACACACTCAATGACTCTGGAGCCTTAACGCAGGCCAAGCAAACCAGAATGGGCACAGTACTAGTGACACTAAAGATTGTATCTGTCAAATTGGAATTTAGCAATAAGGCCTGTAATGTGAAAATAGCATTAGACAACAGACTTCAACCTGAACGGAAGTTTAAAGGTGCAATATGTAATTTTTTCTGTTACATTACATTAAAAGTAGTCTCCTTTCTTTTATTTATATTATTGTTTTATTCACTATAAGTTTTCTTCTGCATTGCGATGCAATGTTAATATTAGCTCTTGTTTTGCTTCTATTTCTCTCACTTTCTTTTCTTTGCTGTCAATTGTGGTTGCCAATTGGCAGTGGGTGGTGGTGATAATGGTATCTTGCCAACAGCTTCAGGAATTGTTGCATTCACACTTCAGTACCACTACCTTCTATAATATATGCATTGTAACCTCTTTTCAATTATGTAGAATCTACATGATTGAAAAGAGGTTAGAATGCACCCTCTGGAAGTTATGGTTGTGGCCATTAGCTAGAATGGCACTGGAAGAAGGCCTAGTCCTCTATGAAACCATATTAACTTGAATCTGCAGCAAATTGGAAATCTGTTCAGCCATTTTTATGTAATATTGTTAACAATCAAACAAACAAAAGGACAGGGGTCAAAACATAACCTCCTTAGTTGGCTTAGATAACTAGTATGCAAGTCGTGGTTGAAAGTCAATATCCTCTGATTAATCTTCGCATGCACCATCATTTCCTCTGAATGTACCGTATACTTTTTAATCTAAGCCAAACTTTACTTGGAGTTGTAAAGCCTTTAAAAATAAGATTATTCATCATAGGAAAAAAAAGTGTTTCCAATAACATTAACATTTGCTATGTTCTAGTCCATGACAGTGTAATTCCATAATCACACCACAAACTCACATTCACTTGTTCATATAAAGTAGGTGGCAGCCAAAATAGAGATGTAGTAAGAGAGAAAATAAAGCTCTTATGGCTAACAAACTAACTAACAGTGAGTTAGCCAACTGGCTAGCTCCAGGGGAAGATCCAGACACACAGCTATCAGGAGCAATTTGGGGGCTCCGTGTCTCGCACAAGGAAATGGGCCTGAGACTGAAGGAGCCAGTGATTGGTCCACCAACTTCTGTTTAGTTGCCTCACCTCTTGATTCATAACCATTCCTGGTTAGCTTACTGCTCAATCGAACAACAAATTCACAATAATTGTTTTTCTCATAGTGTCATATGGACTGACTACATATAGCAGTTATTGTAGACATCAAAGAGCAATGTTGCATTGCCATATTTCTTCAAACCAAAGTGTAGGATTAATTTTATTTTATGTTTCTATGTTCATGACCAGTGTTGAAGAATGTGGCCTGAATATCCAGTTTCCCACTGACTCTGATGCTTCTCCCTTCAATGTAGAATACCCCCCCAAAAATGTAGGTTGAATAGGATTCTCTCAAATGTTACACCAGTTTTAAAATGGGGCATTTATTCCTCACATCAATAAGCATTTCCCTCCTAATTAAATCCAGACCTATGACCAGAGGGATACATCCAAATATGTTGGAGGTTTCTGTCTCAGCGGACATTCAGAATGATAACAGCTCTGTGTGAACACAAAGCAACAAGCTGTGTTGATTGCACTGAAATGCAGCAGAAGAACACAAGTTCACATCAGGCTGTGTGTGGTCCAGCAGCTAGACCTCAGCTGCTCAGTTTGTGGCCCAGTGGAACTTTTGATGTGTGATTAGTGAATACAGTTTGGCTGTGTACTGGTGTCCCGCTACCCAAAGCTCTTGTCAGACACATTACCAGGTTACCCAAGGCTGAAAGAATCAGGTGATGGTGTGTGTGTGTGTGTGTGTGTGTGTGTGTGTGTGTGTGTGTGTGTGTGTGTGTGTGTGTGTGTGTGTGTGTGTGTGTGTGTGTGTGTGTGTGTGTGTGTGTGTGTGTGTGTGTGTGTGTGTGTGTGTGTGTGTGTGTGTGCGTGTGCGTGTGCGTGTGCGTGTGCGTGTGCGTGTGCGTGTGCGTGTGCGTTGTGCGTGGTTGTGTGGTTGTGTGGTTGTGGGTGGTTGTGTGGGTGGTTGGTTGTGGGTGGTTGTGGTTGTTTGTTTGTGTCAATGCCTGTCTTGTTTTCATGACATTTCAAGTAATAGTAATAGAAGTTTTTTGTTCTATTGCACCAGTTACCTTTTAAATGCAGAAAATGCTGTTCACAATCCATCATGTAAAATCGCAGTGCTACTTTGTGTTTTATGGCTCACTCCCCTTTTCCATGATACATATTGTGTGTCAAAGTCAAATGTATGGTGACTTGAATTAAAAAAATATGGCAACTACTTTGAAATATTTCTGTATTTAGGTGTTTTTAAATAAATTACAGGCAAGGAATGGACAATTGATTAATGCAATGCTGTTTCACAGCTGACTCTCAAGCGAAATGCTTCTCCCTACCATATGAGAAGCACCTCCCCCTACCCGACCGTCTCTTTGTGGGAAACACTGTACTGTTTTCATATCACTTCATTCAGACAGACACCTTGATGCAGGTTAAACCAGTGCTGGCAGCCTTTATGAAGTACAATACAGCTGATCCTCCCTCATAATGGTTTTCTCAGCTGTATTGACCAGGGCCTGTATTAATCAATTTTCTACATTACAATGGCCCACAATTGCATCTAGTTTTTATTTTCTAAGTTTGTATCGCAAACTCTCACATTAAGGAGGTTTAGTAGTTGGTGAGTCTATTTGACCCAGTCTCCCTGATGATGATGATCTGAGTGGTGAGCTCCCAGCTTCTACTTCCCAGCTTCCCACAGCTTGGTTCAATCAAGACCTTTTTTCCAAACCAAGGTTTTGTAGTAAAACTAAGTTGGCCAGATTCAGGTTGGCTTCAACAAAGCTACTCCTATAAACACAACACCTCAGTAACTTCTGCAACGCTGAAAATTCTTGCCTTCCCTGTCACATTTAGTGTCACAAGGCCAAACCACATCTCAGGAGATCTGTGTTTGGGAGGCCATTCAAGTCTGGAAAATATCCGGTGAGAATTGGCGGAGCCTGATTTGTGCCAAAAATCAGATAACTACGGTGGAAAATCTACATGATGACGTGACTTGTCTCAAACCCCATGAACTCTCTGCACAACATTGTGAACTGCTATTGATGTTGCAGACGTCAAATTGAAGTTGACATGGCCTGTTTCTTACCTTTAATATATTCAGAAACAGCCTCATGTGTAAAAATCCCAAGTAAAGTCTGATGACAGCCCAGCAAGACGTGCATTCCTCCAGTGAACTGAACAAGTAGTTGATGTTGGCATCTGACTAAAGGAGATAACTGTTAGTCAAATGTACAGTCTAATTGAAATAACATGTTTCCAAAGCTAAAAGAGCCAGAGCAATGTGAAAATAACTCGAAAACAACTCAACTCTTAGTTTTGATGTGCAGCAGGGGAATTTCGGGTTTCTTTATGTAGCTGTTGTGTTTGACATTTCGACGTTAGCGTCTGTTTGTTTCATCTGCCTGTGCTGGATTTCTCTCTGCAGGGTGAACGTCTGTGGAGGGCAGTGCTGTCATGGATGGAGCCAAGTTCAGGGTTCGCAGCGGTGCACGAAGCGTAAGTGCACACCGAAGTCCTTTCAACACAACAGCGTCTTCATATTAATACAGAAATTCCAGCAACATATCACAACAACGGGTGCTAGCCAGAGTGCACCAGGCACCCAAACTACATTTTTTCAGCAATGTTTGACAACAACTGTTTTTAAAAATACGCTTTTCATTATGATTACATAACATTACATTTTGAGCTGTTGCAAATTAATAGTAAAGAAATGTAATTTCTAGAAGACACATTTTGTAGAGTTTTAAATATATCTTGTGTTGTTTGCTTAAATTACATATAATTTAATATATTTATTACTTAAACATGAATGCAACATTACTCACAGAAAGTTTTACATCACAGTCTTGTATTCTAAAATCTGTTTATCATCCTCCTTGGGACCATAGTTCACCTACGTGAGACAGATATAAATAGCTGTTGGCTTGCACTTACTTCTAACTTCTAAAACTAATCAAAACCGGAGTAGGCAATGAAACACTAAAATAGTACTAAGGGCCCAGTTATTTGCTTATTAACAATGAGGTTTGCATTGTGATACACTTGGTTGGATACAGTGTTAATCTGGATATATATTAAGAAGCAGTAAATACACTCCAAGGAATTAATCGCTCAAGTTGAAGTTGCTCAACTGTGTGTAGTTAATTACCCCTGCGCATACATAATTGTTGACTCAGCTTTATTCTGTCAACATTTCATTTTCCCAGCCTGTTTTTTTCAAGGTATACTTAATATCACTGTTTGATATGCTGTATTTCATTGTGGGCTGTATGTGTTTCTATGCACAAATCAGTTATCAAGCAGTTTACCCAGCAATACAAAGGCAATTGGTTACTCCATCCAAATATCCATATTTCAAGGACTATTGATAAATCCTGCAGCAATTGTTAGTGTGAGCATATGCATAAGTTAAGGTAAAATCCATTCAAACATGCATGACGACCTGTTTCTGGATAGTTGCCTGCCAAGTCATGAGCAGACTTTTATTATACTGTCCGACGGGCAAGAGCACGTGTCTCAGAGTTAAAGAGAAGCAGACTTGAAATGGATGGTACTTCTTGGCCCAGATCCATTGGTCAGATCACTTTCGTATTTATATGATTTTGCAAATTTTTTATAAGTAAACAGCTTCTCTCTAGTTCCTTTATTGATTTATCTTCCACAACAGAGAACCACTGTGGAGAAGATACTGAAAAACATATACCATTAAAAAGAAATTGCACCAAGAAAGAATAGGTTGGCGCAAAAATGTTGGGTTAATACTGGTCAGCTGGATCAACGTATTCAAATTCTGTGTGTTTTGGGGATCTTCAAGTACAATCCTTTCTGTTGTTGATATCCCTGAAAGCTGTTTTGTCAGGGTGTGAGTGACCAATTATGATTTGTGGATCAACAGACACTCCAGTCTAGCAAGGTGGCATTAAAAATGATGTTGAAGCTAAGAGGTTAAAATATCTTCCATTGTTTTTGATGTTCTTGCTTTCCATTTCCCCAGAGGCCAGCATTACAAAGTTGTTAATTGGTCGATGTGGAAAATGTTTGGGTCAAATGTTTACCAACTCGATTTATAGCAAAGGATTAATACAGATGTCAATGTCACTTTACCATGGATTTCATTGAAATCACCTGATTTCTGTCTTCTTATGGTAAGAGTGAAGAGAGCGTGAGATAGAATACAGACTGATGGGTGTATCAGTGCCAGTATTTCTGCATCAAGAATTATGAGAACCTCTACTGAAATGCTGCATGGTTCCCTGATATTGGCAAGAAAACGTATCATTAGTAACTTGGATTTTCTACACTGCACAAAGCTGAGTACTAGAGTGAAAGAAACAGGACCCTACCACACACACACAAAGGCACACATTCACGTTTCATGATTCTTTATATCCAAAGTAAGGATTACTGTTAGATCTAAATACACACATACATATATCTAAACAGTTAACTAATGTGTGATGCTCATATTGTGAGAATAAATGAAAATATTTTGCCTGCACAAATATGGACAAATTATGTGCAAATTAATAAGTCACCATGCTGAGCCCTGTGCTTCAAAATGTAAAATTGTATTTAAAAAAATCAATTGAAGCAGAAATCTTTTATATTGCTTGAACAAACTTGCACTAACAAGTAAAAATGCTTTTATTAATAGCCTGATCATATGGGGTGCCAAATTAAAAAAAGGAACAAACGTAGATCAAACTGGTGAACCACTTATCTTGTTAGATAAGTTTTATTGAATTTTCATATGTAAGAAATCTAGAAATAGCATTAATAGTATTTTCCGTATTGAGGGATGTCAGCCTTCAACATGTATTATTACATTTATCTGGGCCTCCTCAGGCCTTCAAGTGTCAAGAGCTCCTTGGAAATTAACTCACCTAGCACATCATGAACTTGATTACCCTATATAATAATTTTAAGGTTGATTTAGGCTGTAATGTAAATTATCTAACAGACTGAGAACATAGACCATAGCATGAAAACAAAGCTATGAACTTACTGATTGATTAAGAACATTCCAACCCTCGCCTTTGTTCTTTTGACAACGTAAAAGAATCATGGATGCAAGAGAATAGAATTAGTTTTCCTCACAGAGTGGCTGTGCTCATTTTTAAAAACATGGTGCAGAGTTCATTCAATATTACCAGAAGTTCTCCCGGGAGGTACTCTGAGCAGACCCAGAACATGCTGAAGGGAATACATGATCCATCTGGCCTGTGAAAGCCTTTGGATCCTCCAGGAAGGGCTGTTGTACACAGCTATGTATCGGGCCTACCTTGCAGTGAGCCATATCCAGATAAGTGGTGGAAACTGGATGCTGGTGGTTGAGTAAGTTCAGAGGTCAGAGGAAAATGGTCAGACTAACAGTAGACAGACTACAGTAACTCAGATAGTCACTTCTTATAACTGTGGGGAACAGAGAAGCATCAGAATGAACCACAACCTTGAGATGGATGATCTACAACATCAGAGACCACATCAGGTTTCACTCCTGACAGCCAAGAACAGAAATCTGAGGCTGCAGTGACACAGACTCACCAACACTGGAGAGTTAAAGACTGAAAATGTAGCCTGGTCTGATGACTGTGGATTTCTGCTGAGACTGAAGATGTAGAGTCACAAACTGGAGTCAACATCATGAATCCATGGAGTCCACCTGCCTTGTGTCAACAGTTCAGACTGCTGCTGCTGGTGTGATGATGAGGAGAATGTTTTATTGACACATTTTAGGCCCCCATCAACCATGAATTTCAGTCTATATGTATGTTGTTTCTAACTATGTTCATCCCTTTATGGCCACAGTCACACTGGTCGCCAGTTGTGAGTCCAGTTGAACCTTTGTAATGTGGTAGAACAGAATATTGGCAGTATGAATGTGCAGCTGACAAATCAGCAGAGATAATGTGATGCAGTCTTGTCAACATTGAGCAGAATCTTTCCAACATCTTTCCAATATTAACAACATCTTGTGGAATAGGGTTAGTGTTAGGGTAACACAAAGACCTGAAAATAAGGGCTATCGATGGTATGGTGTTCCTGATCTGTGCTAAGTGAGTTTTTGTTCAACCTTTCCGTGTTGACATAGAGCACACAGTTTTTAGTTTGTTTCTTCTCTTGGCAGCCAAATAAGTCAACTTGTGATTCACCTACACTAAACCCATCTGATTCAGGAGAAATGACCAGGAGACGTTCCAGTTTCTCCCCCAGACTGAATGAAGTCAGATGTTGGCAGATTATTGAATTGCGGAGTAGAATCGTGCTTTGTAAAACCCGCCCAAAGAGAACACATCATGTCTATGTCTCAGACAAAACATCTTTGTCAATCAGAATTGGACAGTTTGCTTCCCTGAAAGAAAGCAGCCAAAAAATTGACTGCTGCCTCTTTTAAAACACGGTAAAAATAAACTTAGCAATGAAATTGACGCAGGGTTCTTCTACAAAACATGGTCATATTATCTGTACTGTAACAATGGAGGACCAGCATTATTTTACAGTATTGATCTTCTGAGTAAATCATTTGGTTTGACTCATCAGGGCTTATTTTAATAGATGTCTATCAGCTAAAGTAAACCTGAACTAATGCCAATGCTGGTTTTATATCCCTGCTCTACCTTACCAAAACCTAAAGAGCAAATGCACAGTTAAATCACACATCCTGTCCTGCTTTTCAAACATCCATTCATACTGAGCCTTTATGTGCAGCACCTTTCACAACAATCACACACTGTTGGCACAGCCGTCTTGGGCAATTTGGGTTTGTATGTGGTATGGTTAGTCAGAGGAAGACCCGCTATACCTCCTGAGCCACAGTCACCAAAGATAACATCAGGTTTGCTACATTTATTCTGTAAGTAATCCGATATCAGTTAAACTGAAACTTAGTTGTTTTCTGATTTGGTCTCTTAGAGCCCGTGGCTGTGACCAAACTCACTACTAATCACTTTACAGTGCCTGTCTTTTATACTGTATATAGTGCTCTCATTTTTCCAAATAATGCCTCATGAAAAATAGTATTCATCTGATCCAAACAATATCTACCATCATGCATTGTGCTTGTATCATAGAGAGAAGGGGCGCGAGGGAAGCAGAAACCCTCTACATATTTACAGAGCAGAGCATCACAGCACAAACTGCAGGAGACAAGTTTATTTTTACATTAAAAGATTGTCATTCACCATGTTTTTTTTTAAATTAAACTATAAATAGTAAGTGTAAAATAAACATTTAAAATTTGCTGTTGGGATTTCCAATGGGCGTAGTTGTACGTCATAATCCTGCGAGATACAGAGAGCAAAGGGGAAATCTAAATGCGCCACCATATAGAAACAGAAATGACATGACGTTGTGTAAATAAGATAAATAACATAAGGCCATTTAGTTTGTTTAATAAACGAGCAAGCTATAGACCTGTTTTATAGGAAAGGTAACCTTAAATGACTTATGTTGAGATCTGGTGCTACATTCAAAAGAAATATATAGCACCATATGGGGGATGCCGTTAGGGGGCAGGGCGCCCCCCTAATATATTGGTAGGGGAAACACTGGGCTGTCATGATCCTCATCCGACACAGAAATCACAGTCCTCCATGGTTCTGTGACGTGATTCCATAAGACGGAACCGTGCCACATCGCCACAGCTCCACCTTGTTGAGCTCTCAATACGTTATGCCCGGGACACTGGCTGTAGTTGCGCTGCGAAACAGCTGCATGTCCCGAATGTCTGTTGTTCACACAGGCAGTGTGTCTGCTGCATTTGTGCAGCGGAGCTGCTGCTATGTTTTCACATAGAGGTTGCCTTGAAAATTACCACAAATGAGTGAGCGTGTGTTTGTGTGTTTGTGTGAGTGAGAGAAAGAGAGAAAGGGATAGAGAGGAAGATGCATGGCTTCATACTGTATAATACTGGTATTCACTAGAGTACCTAAGACTTCTTTAAGTAAGGAAATACAGTAGTTATACCATAAACATCACAAAGCCTGTAGTTATATTAAATGTTCACTTAGAGAATTTCAGAACTTCGCGTCTCTCTCTCTCTCTCTCTCTCTCTCTCTCTCTCTCTCTCTCTCTCTCTCTCTCTCTCTCTCTCTCTCTCTCTCTCTCTCTCTCTCTCTCTCTCTCTCTCTCTCTCTCTCTCACACACCGACACATGCACACAAAAATTAGGGCGTAAACTAAGAACATAACTGGTCATAGCTGTCATGTTCACCTTGCATTCTTCCTCTTCGGCTGCTATGCTAGAACTGGATATATACCCATGTAGGTACTTTCAAAGAACTTTGTCGGTCAAAGACCCTATTTAAGCCACCACCCTAAAAGTGTTTGTGATTCAGCACTTTCACCGTCATGACTTAGCATCGATTCAGAGTAAGGGAACAGCTTTTGCTAAATTTCTCTCTGGATCATTAAAGTATTTATATTTTCAACTGTGGCTTTTGTCGTTTTGACAAAAGTTTCTTTTGTGCACAATGTGATACTCACAAAAATGTTTGTTTCACTTTTCCTCTGACTAATGTCTCCTTGCCCTCCAGAAACCTAGGGGAGGACCCAGAGGTTAAGATTTTAAAACTTTTCCATTGGATTTTACATAAAATTTCCATTAATCTATTCAACACAACCAATTGACATGCAGTAGCTCATCCCGGACTGTTATTCTCCTTATCTCATCATGTAACTAGAGCACAACCAATAATTGAGTTGTAGAGCCAAGAAAAAGGACAATAAAAAAAAGTTTTTCTCTATTTTGGTTCACTACAAGAACACCTGGCAACTTGCTAACTCTATTGTTTTGTCGCTCATTGCCCAGTGACCAAGCCCATTACAGCTCATTACTGTGTCCATCAGCAAAACTGTCATTGGAGAAAAAGGGAAGGACAATAACTGTCCAGCAATCGGTTCAACACTTTGGTTCAAAGGGCAAATGGGGGAGTCAAGTCTATTAAGACATGACTGTCTTGGGTATTGCGTCTTAAAGATGTCCACACTCACCCTACTTAACCACTACAGCAGGTAAGAGGTCTCTGAATGAGCTGTCCAACAATAGAATGATTTACCACACAAGTATTGTAACTTAGTTGACGTCAACGTTGGTCAATCTCATTGTCAACAGGGCACCTCGATTTTCTTCGATACGATCTAGGCTTTTGTTCCCTCAGTCTTATTTTAATTGCTTTCCTTGCTTTTCTTTTGCGGTGATAAAGATTAGGTAGAAGGTGTGAAAGAGGGAGGAGGATGCAAAGAATGCATGTGTGACAGCTGAGCCAGAGATATAAATACACCTGGAGGCTACGAGATATCTACCAATAGGAGAAAGAAATTATTCATTCTGCTCATGTGCTGTCAGTTGAACTCAGCTGCAATTGCATCACACCATATTCCTGTATATGACTAATGTTTCAACTAAAACTGTTTAAGTGTCTGTGTACATTATTATGGACTACACAGTCAGAGAAAGTAAATGTTGGTTTCTTGGTCATAGCTCAGTTATGACATCCCACTACCCCATGGAGTTCCCCTCCTGCAGGGCTGTTGACACTTCTGTGAGTTGGACACCGCAATTTGTTTTCAGGCATTTTCCAGATTTTTTTACAGCCTGTCACAGTGTTGCCCACACACTGATCTTTTGGCCTGTTGACTCACTCATGAAATGTGAGGAGACTCAGGGTTTTCTTAACTGATGCATCAACTCATCAACTTTTAGGGGACAGCGTGAGTGAGTGCAGTGTTATCACTGAAAAAACTGATGGGCAGAGATATAAAGGTGTTTTCCTTTAGGGTACGTGGAGATTGCACACAGGCCTGTAGGTGGGGTGTGTGGAGGGAATCAGGAGCCCAACAGCAAATTTGTCTGGGCTAAATCGATCATGCGCTGAAGGCAAAGAATGATCAAATAATATATATGTTGATCATCCTGGGTAGATAAGCATTGTTTTTTGTATGTGTAAATGGATTTGCATTTATATAGCGCTTTTCTAGTCTTGATGACCACTCAAAGCGCTTTACATTACAGTTTCACATTCACCCATTCACACACACATTCATACAGTGCATCTATCCCAGCACTTTTGTTATTCTAAGGGGGGGGCCATTCAGGGTTCAGCATCTTGCCCAAGGACACTTCGGCATGCAGATGGTTCAGACTGGGAATCGAACCGCCGACCTTCAGGTTGGAGGACGACCACTCTACCCCTCAGCCACAGCTGAGGGGTTGTTTACCTGGTGATATATACATCACTGGAATAAAGTCAAAGTATATGTAGTGCATTACCTTGAATAAATAAGTTATTTAATATGACAGGGTTTGTTTGGCGTCAGTCCTAGCCAGTGAAGAGATAAGTGTAACACTCGCCCACAGGATTAGTGAAGCCAATAGATTCTCAACAGTCTTATCAGAGCCAATCTGAGCTCTGAGGCCAAGCAGTGACTCAGATAATGTGGAATTCAATACCTCATATAGCAATGTCATATCTTCCCATCGCTACCTGCATCTGAATTCGGTGAACATCTGTCCCAGCCACATGCAAGGTTAAACACACTTTTGCTGTTACCTATAAAGCCGGAGCAATTTTCTTCTCTTCATTTTGGAATTTTGAGGGCATTAATACAGTGACACAAAGAAAATCATTATACCCTCCTACCACATGAACACTCACACACCCAAAATTATTTTTAACTCTTGCAGACCACTAGCAGACCTAGTTTGTTTGGTGTGGGGTGGGGGCTGAGTGCCAGACTCAGCAGAGTTTGATCAAAAGGGCAAGGGCATCAGCATGACTGATCTCTTTCCTGTCCCCAGCTAACAAGTAAATTACAAATCACTTAGTCTGTCACCCTCATCAGAGAACAGAGCCCTTATGTAGCTGACCTCAGTCTGAGAGAGGGAGAGTGAAAACTATTTGCAGAACAGATGGCAGCCTCTGTTCCAGACCAGAGAGGTTTGGGGGTGGGGTGAGGGAGATGAAAACTATTTACACTTGTTGGGGGAAAAAAGTAAAAAAGCTATGACCAAAGTGGAAAATTAGCCGTGGGGTCGTTTCAAAATGTGCAAGTAACTTAGCTCCGGGGAGGGGGAGGGAATACAACAATGATAGAACCTTTGAGGTAATTACTCTATGGAGGAGGGTTGTAACTCAACTTGTAATAAATTATGAATGTAGAAGGTCAATACTAGTTTCTGGACTGAGGAGATTCCATACTGTTAAAGTGTGTTAACATTAACACTCACACCTCAGATGTGCACACTTAATATTTTTAGTTTTAGTTTAGTTTCATGGTTCCTCGGCAAATGGAAATGAGTTGCCAGCAATAACATATATAGAATGAAAACTTGCTCACACAAACAAAAAATGGTGCAAATTGTAAACTGTCTCAATCACATACGTGTACGTTATAGATTGCAGCACGTAATAAGACGGTCATGTTACAAACATGGTCCATCAAGAATTCTTAAGAATGCTTTTTGAAGCAGTGCAAAATGCATATTTATGGTTAGCATACACACCTGACAGCTATTGTAGTAGCTACTGTAGAAACCGTGGTGACGCCATAAGATTACTATTGTTACTGAACTTTTTGGGGGATTGGCTGAATTCAGACTAGGTTAAATCATTCTGGAGCATGTATGGGCGTGCCATGCTTAGTTAAAGATTCAAGTGTTCCTTCCTTATGTACAATATAGACATCAACTTGGGAACTTGGTCATAGTTCAGTAATGTAATCCTACCACATCGTAGATTGTCTCCCCTGCTGGGCTGCTGACAGTATCATCAGGCAGTCTTAACTTGCCATACCACTGTAGTCTCCACTTTGGTTGTGCGCATTTCAGAAATAGGTGTGCAGTTCCCAACAAGGAGGCAGAGCTGTGCAAACACCTGACACCGGAGCTGAGAGAGTTACAGTGGCCGACAACAATTTGTTGCACTTCCTGATGACATAATAGGAACTACACACGCCACTCACTCACTCACTCACTCACTCACTCACTCAAATCACTCAAATCAATCACTAAAAGATCTTGTACAATATGTTGTGAACAGACTCAGAGGGGGTAAGATTGAAAGCGGATGTCTTAGTGGCTTAGTTTTTCCCTCAGTATATTTTCACGAATGTCAAAGCCACTAATTAGTCTAATAAGCTAAATGGATAGGTGACACACTCTCAGGGACCCCTGAGGGAATGGATGGACCAGTCTCTTTCTGAGTAATTTCTCATGCTAGCTACACACACACACACACACACACACACACACACACACACACACTACTACACACACACACACACACACACGAACACTGTGTGTGTGTGTGTGTGTGTGTGTGTGTGTGTGTGTGTGTGTGTGTGTGTTTTGTTTGTGTGCAAGAAGTTAGATAATAGTCTAGATCAGTGTGTATTTGAGCTGAGGAATGGATGCAGTCAGAGGAAAGTCCAGATGTGGTTGTGTGTTATCTTCCATCACCTTCCTTTGTTTGGTTTAACCAACATATCTGTACATGCATGTAGATGTGTGTGTTGGAGTTGAGTATGTAAACTGCTGTATGCTGTCTGTAAGGGAGCCTTTGTAGTCGATGAATGGAAGCCCCTATCATCAGCTGCCTGGGGACAGTAGGGCTTTGTGTAATTACAGGCTTTTTGCTGCTCTCCTGGGCAGATACATACACACACACACACACAAACACACAAAACTATTTTATACTTACATCTACTAAATAAGGATTGGTTCACTGGACTCGTTAATTGGTCAATTATAAATGACTCAGCACATTAAGATTAGTTTTTGAAATTGAAACTCAATGATATGACTTGTGCTGTTTTAAAATACATTAATGGTGGTTACATTTCTCACCAAATAAAAATGAATAAATCTGCATGTCATGTTATTCAAATTGTTTTGAACTTAGCATGGCCAATGCTGACATATATAGTCAGCGTTTTGAAACTTTCTTACTTCATGACTTTTACATTAAAATAAGATTATTTATTAGACTGGGTAAGTGGTGTTTAAAGAAAAACTGTGGTCTGGTCTTAATTTAATCACGTAGCATTAGCTTTGGCATATACGAATAACAAACATACTCTAAAGGAGACTACTGTAGTGGCTTGATGCACACCTGGCTTAAGGGCATTATTGATGGGGATGGTTGTTTGTTTATTTAGAAGGATCCCCATTATCTCTACCCTAAGACAGAGCTACTTTTAGTGGGGTCCACATTTAAAACATACATACAGATATCAAACATTTAAAACATACATTACAATACCAATATCAAACATTTAAAACATACGTTACATTACAAATATCAGAAGTTAAAATACATATGAACAATGATCATACAATTTTAGATTACAGATATCAAAAATTTATTTAGTGGTTATTCAATTTTACCTTTTTCATGATATAAAACACTTATATATCCAATTCCATAGAAGCTAGAACTGCAAACCATGTAAGAGAATACTAGACATTTATGTGCGGTACATCACCATCTAGTGTCACAAGTATGCTGTACCCAAGTGTTTCGTTATTTGCTTTTTTAACGTACATTTACGTGTCACGTTTATAATTTCTGTTGGTAGTAGGTTCCATGACTTCATGGCTCTGTATCCCACAGTGCGTTTAAGAAAATTGGTATTAGTTCTGGGGAGTGAAAACCTACCTTCTATTGCTCGTCTAGTGGCATAGTTATGTGAGACTACATTTTTATTTAGTTGCCTATACTGATCTGCTGGTGTTTTAGACTGTAAGAGGCACCATGTCGATAAAAGAAGTGCAGCAACCATCCTGCCTCAACTTTTAGCCAGTGGAGACTGGCATGCATACTCTGTATGCTGGTTCTGTAAGGACACTGTAGAGCAAAGCGTGCAGCCTTGTTCTGTACTAGCTGTAATCTATTCAGGTCTTTCTTGGTGGCATTTGCCCATACTATCTGGCAATAATCCAGCTGTGACAGAACGGGGATCACTGGGATGACAGTGTGTCTTCTCAACATTTGGGTCAGTCCTCGACATTTTATGTAATATGTCCTCGACATTTCATGTAATAGAAAAATATGTAATGTGTTTACCTGGCTTGACAATTTATTCAACATTTACTGACATTCCCTCAAACAGAGAGCTCGAGCTTAAAGCCTTACTAAACCAACGAATCACACTAATACTACCTGGGACCACCATGGTCCTCCACCACACCAATGCCCACTTCAGTAGATTCTGAAGGGGAAACGTCCTATGTGGCATAGTTGTCTTGGGACACTGTCACTCTCACATGCAGCAACACCTCCCTCGGCCCTCGACTTTGAGCCCAGTTTTTAGTATTTTTCAACAGTGGGTGAAGTTACAATCGGAGATGGTTACACTTTATATATGCAATTGTATATGGAAAGCATAGAAATCACAATTTGTAGATTATAGAAATTATTTACCATAAGTATACAAACTTTAAATCTTGCACTTTCCGTTATAGTGAAAATAGCACAAATTACATACTTTTTTAATTGTATTAATTGTTGAGATGCATTCTTATTAATTGCTCCTTGCTGTTGTCTTGTGTTAATGTGTACACTGTATCTGCAAAGGAACAAAGATGTAATGAGCAACAACATGGGCAGACAGCCATAAAGCAAATATTCCTAGTTGGTCCTCATCTTTAGATTGTTAAAAGAAGTAATGAGAAATATGGGGAAAAAAAAATTAAATAGGAACTCAAGAGGCTGATCTAAGGGTAATGTATATACAGAGAAATACCAGAAAGGGATGATTACTCACAGGGTATTATAAAATCCCTTGTTTAGGGTTCAGTAGGTCTAGAGCTATGTCAAAACAAGATTGTTTATTGATTCTGGTCCCTTTTGTATTTACACTGACTTAAAAAAAATAAACCAACAGATGTACACATAAGTGAGGGATTCTAGTCCATTAGTTTAAAAGACCTGTTACCAAGGCCAAATAAACAAAGTTAAACAAATGTAACGTCAGCATTCTTCTTTACAATATGTGGAAATACCGGTTGTTTTAACGTATTAAAAAAAGCTCCAACTGTAACTGTGTGGTCTGGACTTCATCAATCACTGTGGCTGAGGGGGCAATTGCCATCTTATCAGAAGGCCGGTGGCTGGAATCCCAGCTCATCCTTAAGTGTCCCTTGGCAAGATGCTGGACGCCAAAAGATTCCCTCCAAAGTCATTTTGGATAAAAGCGTCAGCTAAATGATATGTAATGTCATTTAATTGCCCTGTATAAGCTTCCAGTCTCTTGAGGCACTGGTTTCCTCTCTTGGTTGGGTCATATATTAGGAGCTCCTTATCCTCACCTCTGACACAGGACTGACGATCCTGTCCTATAACTTTTCACTGCTAAAACTTTTAGCTGCTAAAGTTAATATTTGCCTCTTGGATCGAAAATCCAAAGATCCTAAAGGGATATACTTAAAATAATAACATCAAAAGTTAAATGGGTGTGTCTCCAATTTATACTTACCAATTCCCAAGCCACTGGGTGGCTATCTGTCTGAAATTGATGTGAAGCAATTAGCTTGATTGTTTATTTAGATTAAGACTCCCGCTTAGTTGACTGTGCTTTCTATTAAGGCAAAGGTTGCCACGGGGCTGTAGAACGGTTGTCCTCTAATCAGTAAGTTGGCGGTTCGATCCCAGTCTTGTCTTCTGTCAGTGTGTTGTAATTTTGAACTGTGTTTTGGATGGTAACCTTCTTGCTGCAAAACAAATCTACCTAAGGGTGCAAAATAAAGTAACCTAACCAAACCCCGAAATTGCCCCCTCATAGAAAAAAGATGCACCATAGGATAAATGTGTGTGTGAATGGGTGAATGGCAATAACAATTTTGAGTGGTCATCAAGACTAAAAAATCACTTTACAAATCCAGACCATTTACAATTACCATAAAGGGGCCACATATGTCATATATAATGCTGAGAATGTAGACAAAAAAGAGACAGGGTTCTTGAATATTTACTGTGTGGTTTTAATGTTTCATTAACTTTATATTGAGAACCCTCTACATGTGTTGTAGCTGGGAATACCATGCAATGACTAAATCAATAAGGTATAATTTGTATCAGTATGCATTTACAATTGTGAAAATTCAAGTCCAGCTTATCCATATGCTTGCATCTATGTCATTATATAACTATATCACACATATTTGAATTATCCATCCGTTTCCCTTTTCTCTTTTTCTTTTCCTCTTCTCTTTCTTCTATGTCTGGGTTTTGTGTTATAGCCAACTGCTTCCCTACGTGCCAGAATGGAGGAATGTGCCTCAGGCCTCAGCACTGTGTCTGTAAGCCTGGCTCGAAAGGGAAGGCATGTGAACAGAAGACGGTGTCCACACACCCTTTTCCAGCGCTGCCAGGGAATGAACCTACCAATGGGCACAACACTGGTCACACAAATGGACACACCACCGTTCACACTAATGGACACAGTGTAATACCCCAGCGGCCCATACCTCAGCAAGTGCCTCCCAGTGGGTACGCTTCTGCCACCCCACCAGCTAGCAACATGGCTCAGATGAAACTAACCGTCAAGCCCTACCCTCAGCTTCTGCAACCACATTATGTGCAACAACACATCCAACAGCAGTAAGTACTCGGTTTTGATTCAATGCTTTTATTTGTTCAAACTCCACTGGAACAACTGGGGGGTTCAGCACCTTGCTCAGGGGCACAGCACTGCAGAGCAGACTGATGCCTTGTGATGGTTGTTTTTTCTAACAAGTTAAAGTTGTATGCTTTCTTTAGAAAGTTTTTTGCAGTTATAAAATACAATAAGTATGACTATGCTAATAGATCAGCACAGAATATGACACAGCGATCCAATAACACAAACAAAACTCATTAAGTTTTAAGTTTTATAATCTGATAATATATATTTTTTTTCCCTCAGGCAGTGGTTTCTTTCCACAATCTTTCGTTAACCTTTAGAGATGTTTTTAACCGAGATCTTAACTGGCAAAGGTTCCTAACCTTTGTCCCTCACTTTCATAATAAGAATCTGTGGATCGGTTTAATAGAAGTTAGGTTTTAATAACATTTTTTAAACGAAAAAAATTGTGAATGTGAGTGTAAGTTAGGATTACATTTGTGTGTATCAATGTTTCATGAATGAGGCCCATCACTAATACACCATTATTACATACCAAGCACCATAGGCAGCTAATACAATACAAGTCACTAGAAAGGCAATCTATTTATAAAAATACTAGCTATCAGCCCTCCCAACAAAAACATTCTCACCAAATCATTAATATATTTAAACAATATGGAGCCATCAATGTATAAATGCAGTCAACCGTAATATATAAAAAAGCACAGCTGCCAGCACAAAAGGATCTGCATGTTTCTTTGAAGCATCTGGACTTGTTTAACAGAATGTAGCATCATGTTGCATCAAGAACTGAACCTTTTGTTTTGTTCTTCGCTTAAGGGTTTTTCTAGCAAATAAGTAGGAGTGCCAAGTATAATACCAGCCCTCTGAATCAGATTCTTAATCCTATTTTTTTTATTAACTCTAAAACTCTTTCTGCAGGATACTAAAGCATAAAGCTGCTACTGAGCATGATTTCAGATGATCTGACCTTGTTTCCTTTTCATTCCAACATTTTCTTGTGAGTGGTATCCTGTCTGAGATGAATGGTGAGCTTATTTAGGAAAGCATGGAGTGAGATGAATGAGAAGCTCTCTCAGATAGTCTTCTTGCTTTTCAACATGTTTGCAGCTGTCAGTTAGATTAATTTGTCTCTGCTGATGACTGACCTTATTTCAATGTTAAGTATTCCCTGGTCCCATGTTATCTTCCATAAAATGAATTCTAGGCATGCAGATTTGGGAAAAAGAGAGAGCTGGTATTCTTAACAGCAATGACCTAGTTTAGAAGCATGAGTCTTGTGTTGTGGTCTCGACGTGAAAAGACAAGGAGAGCTGTAAGACTAACAAACCATTCCGTCCAAGGGTATTACTACACAAATAGTCAATACTTGCTTATGAAGTTAATTATTCTTATTATCATTTTTCTGCATCATATTGTTTCCCTGAAGCCTGGTAACAAATGTTAAAGGGCCATGTCCTGAGGATAAGAACATAGGTTGCACCTGCAGTACTCTTATTGTCTGCCCACTTCAGGTTCATATCAACAAGAGAATCCAGATGTGTGTGCTTAACCAGCACAATGTGAAAACCATTGACCCTTTCAGCTACATACCTATACAGTATGTATAACATTGTTGCCTCCCACTTTTTGCCATTGCCTTTGTTTCAAGGGCATTCATTTAAAGAATCAGTTGTCCCCATTGTATTTTTGCTGCACACCTAGCCATAGTTTTATAATGGAGTTTCAATTTCGTCCTGCGAAGGCTGTTTTCTGGAAGTTAACCCTGACAATACTCTTTATTTATCACCACACTCCAGTGTTATAATGACTACATTAGTTTCTCCTGACAAATGGAATTGAAACGTTACTCTTGCTGAGATTAACTATTGGTTAATTTTGCACGGCATTAGAGCAGACAATATAGCAGAGAGCTATAGAATATCAGACACAGTAAAAATTGCTGTGTAGTTAATGTTGGGACACATCAAACTAGATTTGTGATAGTAATTTAGGCTATTATATTAATGAATATATATTCTGTAAATGTCAAGATATTTTTTTAATGTGCTGCACAGGCAAAAGTAATTGCTTTCAGATCTGTGCCCTCAAAAGCTGCTCTCAATTTGGAGAAGGTATTTATCTCTCACAAGGATCTATTCTCCAATGGGTCCCAGCAACAAAGCAGTTTTGTTATCTGATAGGATAAATAAATAGGAAATGAATCCAAAGGTAAGGGCATTCTCATCAGAATAAAGAGATAGTGAAGTAAAATTGTTATCACTAACAATTTGTTCAGTCCTCTTCACTTTTGGCGCCTGAGTATGTTATGATTTAATATTTGCCCATCGATCCATACTCCATAGAATTGGGTAAAATCTAAACAAATATTTTCTTAGAATTTTTGTGCAGATGTGTTTAGATGCTGAGTAGAAGTTGTAGATGAAATGGTGCGAATGTTTGAATCACAATTATACTGACCAAGATTATCAGTATTATCACGGTATATTTTAAAATGTGCTGTAAATGTTAAAAAATTACTGGCACACAAACTATAGTATTTTTGAGTATGGTATGACAATATTTTAATCATTTATTGGAGGTTGAAACTTTGTTATGTTTAGTGACGTCTACCTCAAATGTCAGAGTCGGGAAAAATTATCATCTTGAGAGTATCAACCAAATCTTTATGGTAAATAAAGATTAAACGGTACATATAACAATCGTGAATTTTACCATGGTAGACCGTAAAACCGGTAATCGTTTCAACCTGAGTCAGTAATTCTGTGTAAATCTGTAATGACAAATTGTATCCACATTTGAGCAGGTCAAAAATTGTGCAGTGATTCAGCATGTTTAAGCAAGGGGTAAGAATTTGGGGACCCCAAACAGGATGTGATTTTTGGGGCTACCAACCTATGGAAAAATTGTGACTAAACCACAAGCTCAAGTGAAACATGTTACATAACAGTTACACTCTGGGTCTTTTTTCATATCATACCCAATTGTTTTTCTTACTTGACAAGTGATGAATCGTGAAATACTAGGCCAGTACTTGAAGACGAAAAGGTGAACACAAAAGGAGAAAGACAAATGTCCAGGGAAAACGTTGTCTGTGTCAGAAGTAGGATGACCAATTATATTGAGATATAAGTGGCACTGAAATTCCCATTTGGTTTGTGTGTGCTTATAAAGCTATAGGAAGTGATGAAGAGTCCTTTAGACATCATCGCAGTCCAGCCCATAAATCACTGCTGACAGTGTAATGGCTGTCACTGTGGTTCAGCTGCAAGGGTCTAATGCTACAACCGAACCCTTGAAGATGTGACACCTGGGGAAAAATAGAGTAATTTAATGAAATTTTCATCAAGAATCAAAATGTACACCTTAGGTTTGATATGGAATTACGGTAGGAGAATGTCCATTCTCTCTTCACAAGATTCAGTCTCTGACCCTGGCGAACCCCTCATCTAAGTGGAGGTGTTCTGCAGGGTTGATGATTTCAGAAAAACAACTGTATAATGCAATGAATGGCTAGACCTCTTTGAGCTGCACTTAATGTGATATGCCAAGTATGCTACCCAAGATCAGGGAATGAAAGCTTAGCTAGATATATTGTTTTATTGTCTGTAAATGACCAAAATTCCTCTTTAACAGGGCTTAACAGTCAATTTAAATTTACATTTACAGTCCACATAATGTTTAGGCAAACCTTTGTGCCAGCTGGTTGTTAATTTGAACATCAGATTTTTTGTATCCGAATTGTTACCATTGTGATAATGGATGTAAAGTGAATGTGTATGCTCTATTTTGAATATCAAGGTTTTCAGGAATGGTGTATTAGGACTGTGACCTGGGAAAGTCGATGAAATTGCAAGAAATTTCCAACATCAGAATAGTGAATTATTGGGGACATAAATTTGATATTCTCTGAGATTATAAAGTCACAAATTTACTACAAAAAACATACAACTCACCAAACCACATGCAGTGGTTAACCTAATCAAATTAGTATACTTTGCAAATAGATTCAACAAAGAGGAAGTACTTGTGATGTCAGCCCAGAATCTGTCATATTTGGATGTGTGAACCTAAATGCAGAACGCAGTGATAAAGTTAAGATTTATTGGGGAGATGAGGGTTCTGGCAGGCGAATGCTGGGGGCAAAGAAGGAATGGCTGTTTGCAGGATGGAGCCAAAGAAAACTTAGCTGTGAGTGGTGCTGGATGACAGCCAGCATTAAGAGCAGTGAGCTGGGGGCAGGGGCATCCAGTGGAGATGAGGTGGTTATTGACTTGTATGGTAAGCTTGGCAAATCCAGTTTAAATTGCATGTAGATAAGCAGTGATATCGTAGCATCTGTCTGTTGCATTGTAGTTCCTAAAGCAAAAAATCTCACAATATTCCTATGCAAACGTCTACAGGAAGGGACAGAGCAGACTTTTCTTATTTGGAAATATTTAGCCCTTTGTGACCAGTTTATAACTGCTCTACTGAACTCTCAAATATGTTTTCATCTTCGTAGTAATACTACTACTAATAATAATAATGATCACATAGAGTACATCAAACAATGACAGACTTTCCAAACTGTGTCATGGTTTCGATGACAGCCATGTTTTTCTGATCCCTTTATTCCAGCAGTCAGACAGCCAATTACTGGGAACAGAGCTTTGACATAAAGTGTCTCCCTTTCCCTTGATAAAGTCTGTCTGCCCTCAGTTGCAATGTTGCTAATACGTGAGAGTGCTCTGGTGAGGTTCAGTGGGTTCGGTACACCAGAATATGTCAGCTCTCGTGGGGAAGAAGACTTGGATGACTAGAACGTAGAGGTCGGTTGTGGATTGTGATTGCGGCCAGAGCAGTTAAGACAGAGACTGAACAGATTCAACCGCCCTCACACACACATATACACCTCTCCCTCCCTCAACCCTAACTGACCAATGTGTTTATGTAGAAATGAGTAAAATCGCCTTTTCTGATATTTAAGACTAACAGGCCCTTGTAGCCATCCTTGGACACTCTCCAAACCTGTCTGACTTGTTTCATTTAAAGGTGCAGTCACTGCCAGCACACACAGTCATGCCCGATATTTTGTTGAGACTGGAGTGAGATCTTATGTTTATACCTTCTCTCTTGTCGTCACTCTCTGTCTCACAGCCCTTGTTCAAGCTTGAGTCTCTTTTCCAGATTTAGGATCAAGCGGTTGTAGATCTAGATGTTAATCTAATGCCATAATATTTTTTTGTGCATACATAAAAAATGATACTATAATCCCTGACTACTTTGGCTCTTTGCTAAAAATCTAGAATATCAAGATATCACAGACTTGCACACAATTCTGCATCTCTGACTAAAACAGCCTCACAGTATCTACAGGTTTTTTCCCCCTACACTTACACTTAAATAAAACAAGGTGAAGTCAAATACAAAATGTAAAATTTGTGTAGGTTGGCCTGTAGCAGATTTGGGCAGACATTAAATGTTAAGGTAAATAAAAAACCAAGTGAGGTAAGCCAGACAGAGGCATCATTCACACTAAGTTGAAGTCTTTAGCCAGCATTTTAAAAACAAAATAATCAATTTTTCTTGGAGCAACAACGAGGCGGAACTCTTTGTTAAAAATTCTAGCAGATACAGAATGGTAATTGTAAATGGTTTTGTATTTATATTGTGATTTTCTAGTCTTGATGACCACTCTAAGCGCTTTACACCACAGTTTTACATTCACCCATTCACACACACATTCATCAATCAATCAATCAATCAAATTTTATTTGTATAGCCCATATTCACAAATTACATTCATCTCATAGGGCTTTAACAGGGTGTGGCATCCTCTGTCCTTAACCCTCAGCAAGAGTGAGGAAAAACTACTAAAAACCCTTTTAACAGGGTAAAAATAAGTAGAAACCTCAGAGAGAGCCACATGTGAGGGATCCCTCTCCCAGGATGGACAGAAGTGCAATAGATGCCACGTGTAAAAACATTCATCATTAAAGTCTTTAGCGGCATTGATGCAGTCCCGCTGCAATCACAGTCCATGGTCAGCAACCAGCAGGACCACGATCCACCATCCAGACCAGAGGCCACTCCAGTCCTCAGTCACCGTCCACCGCCGCCCACCAGGACCCAGCACGAGCCATCGCCGCGGCCCTGGTCCACCTCCTTTACCCAGTGCCAACGCGACACAGGGTCCGCCACCAGCACCACGATCAGCCCACACGACACAGAATCCGCCACACTGGGTCCACCACTGCGACCCCCGATGCGCGATCCACAAACAGCAATCCATGGTGCGGCCACAGAGGCCCTGGATCTGCGGGTGATAAAGCAAAGGGACCCCGGGGAAGGGGGATAGGGATGGAGAAGAGGAAGGAGAAGCTGGAAAAAGAAGCTCGAAAAAGAAGCTCCGTGTGTCATGTGTAAATAGAACAAGTTACGTTCTGCCGCACTAATTAACTCTAACTATAAGCTTTATCAAAAAGAAAGGTTTTGAGCCTACTCGTAAACAAACAGGTGGTGTCTGCCTCCTGAACTGAAATTGGTAGATTATTCCACAAGTGAGGGGCTTGATGGCTAAAAGCTCTGGCTCCTACTCTACTTTTAGAGACTTTAGGGACGACAAGTAGGCCTGAATTCTGGGAGCGGAGTGCTCTAGCGGGTTTATAAGGTATTAACAGCTCTTTAAGGTAAAAAGGCGCTATATTATTAAGGGCCTTGAAGGTGAGGAGGAGAATTTTAAATTCTATTCTAGATTTAACTGGAAGCCAGTGTAGCGAAGCTAATACTGGAGAAATGTGCTCTCTTTTCTTTGTTCTTGTCAGGACACGTGCTGCGGCATTTTGGACAAGCTGTAGAGTCTTTAACGACTTACTGCTGGAGCCTGATAATAATGAGTTACAATAGTCCAGTCTCGATGTAACGAAGGCGTGGACTAGTTTTTCTGCATCTTTTTGCGAAAGGACATGCATGATTTTTGAGATATTACGCAAGTGGAAAAAGGCAGTCCGAGAAATTTGTTTTAAGTGACTATTAAATGATAAATCAGGATCGAAGATCACTCCCAAGTTCCTGACTGTTTTGTTGGAAGCAATGGGCAATGTCGTCTAGCGCAGCTATATCATTAGATAATTTATCTCTAAGGTGTTTTGGGCCAAGTATTATAACCTCTGTTTTGTCTGAGTTTAATAAGAGAAAATTGCGGGTCATCCAGGTTTTTATGTCCTTGAGACATGCTCGAAGTTTAGTTAATTGATTACTTTGTTCAGGTTTTATTGACAAGTATAACTGGGTGTCATCCGCATAGCAGTGGAAATTTACAGAGTGTGTCCTGATAATGTTTCCTAGTGGAAGCATATATAATGAGAATAAAATTGGGCCGAGCACAGAGCCCTGTGGAACACCATGGTTAACTTTGGTGCGCACAGATGTCTCATCATTAATTTGCGCGAATTGGGAGCTATCAGAAAAATAAGATTTAAACCAATTAAGGGCGGTTCCATTAATTTTAATTAACTGTTTGAGTCTTTGTAATAAAATTTGATGGTCAATTGTGTCGAATGCTGCACTGAGACATACAGTGCATCTGTTTTCAGCACTTTGTTATTCTATGGGGGGGCCATTCGGGGTTCAGCATCTTGCCCAAGGACACTTCGGAATGCAGATGGGTCAGACTGGGGATCCAACTGCCGACCTTAGGGTTGGAGGACGACCACTCTACCAATTAGCCACAGCCGGCTTTCAAGCTAAAATGTGAACATCAGTGTTTGCAATGTTCAAAATTTTAGATGGTTGAATATTCCAAATTAATTTGGACGTATAGAGTAAATGTAGCAGAAGTGATGTGTTTTTAAACTAAAACCAGAGGATGAGAGAGGTGACAGCTTGACATATTTGGGATGTAAGTGGTCTCTAATCTAATTCACAACACTCTCTTGTCTAAATATTAGAGCTGTGAAAAATAACGCGTTAACGCGTTATGATTAAATTACAGGATTAATTCGTAAATTTTTTTAACGCATGCGCAGAAGGACCTTCCAATATACCCACGTTTCCGCCCACTCTGCACTAGTCACCGCTCTAATGCAGTCAGATGGCCGCTGCTATTCAAACAAACAAACATCACCTTCTGGATGGGAAGATCGTGCTCCAAAAAAACAAAGATGGAACAATCAATAAAACCAAGGTGATATGCACACTCTGCACGAAGACGTTATTGTTTCACCGTAGCAAAGCCGCTTAAAGTAACACCGCATGTGTTGGTCGGCGAGGGGCGTTCAAGGGGAATCCGCCAAACCAGACTCACTCACAGGACACATTGTGCAAAAGAAGCGGACAGGTTTACTGTCAGAGAATGTGAAGTTAGTTTGCCTCACCAAGTGGCTGAAGAAAGATTAGCTAAGAGGGCCTTTAGAGGCATTAGATTGTGCCATGGTGTGGTGATTGGTTGTTTGACACAAAGTATAAAAATGTTCAACCATCCTATAAAAACAATGTCTAAATAGCCCAAACAATTTCTGTTTGATTTAAAAAGAAAATAAAAAAGTTTTATTCAACCATAAAATGGCTAAGAAGCCCGAGTTCTGTTTAGGATGAAGATTATATTAATGTTCCATATGGAATAGCAAAGAGAACTGCTAAAGAACTGCTGAGTTGCAGCACCATTGTTTTGTTTATTTATGAATAAAAAAAGAAACATGTTAAATGTATAAATCTGTCTTTTGTCATAAATATTTTTGTTCTCACAAAATATACAGAGAAAATCCGTATTGTGATTAATCATAATTAATCCATAGAAACCTGTAATTAATTTGATTAAAATTTTTAATCATTTCACAGCCCTACTAAATATATAACACAAGTTCAGATTAAAACTCATTTATTCATATTGGGAAATTGTGTCAGTGCAACAAATTTGGAATGAACCATCAATATAGAGTTTCAGAAGTGGGCCAGCTGCTACCTGTATATCATTGGCTGCACACTCCTCATCATCATTGTCACCATATAGCAAAAACACATTAAAAATGAAAGACTTCTTACATGGTTAAGCTTACTTTTGGGTGGATTGTTTGGATAAGTGAGCAATCAGCTGTGACCTCAATGACAATGCTAATTAAAAAAAACACAATTTATATGTCTGTCTGAATCTATATTCAGACAGATACATAGATTTATAGATAGATACTGCCACCTCTCACATCCACTTAACTTCAGACGCCAGTGTGTACATACTGTACTTGCACATGCAGAAGCATGTTAACACATACAATTACCAACATATTGAACACATTCATTAATAATTCTCATGAGACTGTCCAGAAGGTTTTACCCAAGAAAGTTTTTACGACTATATAGTAAAAGTGAACATTTCATACACGCTGTAACACCTGTCAACACTCTATCTGAACAGTTTCGAAATGACATCTACATTTGTTATTTATCTGTTAACAAAACAAAAAACTTGGAAACAAAGTTCAGGAGAGAGAGGGAGTTGTCCACTTTCAAGAGGTTTGGTGGTTCGATCCAAGTCTTCACGTTCCGCATGCCAAAGTGTCCTTGGGCCAGATACTGTACTCCAAATTGCCCCTGCCTCTAGTGTCAGCTGTGTATGCGTGATAAGTCATTGAGAAAATGTTTAACATAGCTGCACTGTATGACTATGTGTAAATGGCAACAAAGACTTAAAGAGAGGTCATCAAGACAAATACAAAAGCACAATGTAAAGGTAGACATGTATTATTATAGTTTAAAGTCTATACCACCACTCTCGTCTAACGCTCATATATTTGCTTCATGTCCATCTTAAAAACAGCCGCACAAATTTTACTTAGTTAACTTTAATTGTTCTTAAATTAGAGTTTCCCTAACAATAAAACATGATTATGGATACTATTAAGCTGCTGTACAGATGATTTCTGGACTCATATTTTCAACAAGTAGGGTCTCCAACAAACATGGTGACGGTTTTAGCCTCAAAACATTAAAATCAAACATGAAACCAAAGTTTCACTTGACTATTATTTGGGGGAAGAAAAAAAAACAAATTACCAAAAAGACCAAAACCCAATTTACAATTCTAATCAAAATCAAAACAAGTTACAAAGTTGACACTATATTATTGAAACAGCCCAAATCACAAGTTTTCTCATAGGACCACGTGGAACTAGAGGGTCAGTGTTTAGCTGTCCATAATACCACATTTTTACTTAGCTTTGTAGCATGTCAGGATCCGCTCAGGCCACCTTTGGTGCTTAAGTTTAGAACCGACATGACTCATTGCCTGCTGCCCAGGAGTAATAGCAGAGATTTTGCATCTGCAAAGATAAAATAACCTTTGCTTACTGATATCCTTAAAATGAGCAGCACCAGGGCAGCATGCTGGCTTGTCTCACACAAACCCTCTGCCCACTAAATCCTGGGTTTAAAAGCACCCACGGCACCTGAATGGTATGCAGCGGCTTCACTCTCTGTTCCATGCCATCTCTCTAATGGAGCAGAGAAAGTAAGATTTATCATACACTTTCTGGAAAGTGAAGAAGGCCATATTTAATATGATTCAAATTCAGTGTATCACTGTTTTGAGTATTTGAATGACTCATACCACTGGTTTCTTTGTCTTTGTTTGACTTTTTGTCAGTGAAACACCACTCAACTTTTGGGGTTGAGTTGACCTGTCTGAATTTGTTTCTTCAAAAATTGTCCATTACAATTTTGAATAATACTGAATAGGGCTGTAATGATTCTCGAACCAAAACCAAAATCGCAGTGTAGACATCCATGGTTTTGGTTTCGAGATACGTGAAGACAGACCCACGACAGGTCCCCCCTGCCCAACCTCACCTGCTGCCATAGCAGCAGGTGCAACTCTGAACACAACCTTTAGACCACAGCCCTGCATAATCTGAATCAACACAGAAGTGTACTAAAGCTTTTATTTGTTATTTTTATATATATATCCTTTCCTAGATTTTATTCTCAAAGCGCTTTACAGTACAGTTTTTTGCCAATCACCCATTCACACACATAAAGTACAGTGCATCTATGGGCAGCACTTATTCTATGAGGGGAAATTCGTTCATTGCATCTGGATTTTGGTTTAGTCCTCTATTGCAGCACCTGATTTGGAAGTGGAACTATAGAATATCCTGAAAATCCCTTTCCCATCTTTTCCATCTGGCTTTCCATTGCTGCCACCTTGGTTTTTATAGCAGCTTTAAAGTTAGTGTTCTCTTTTGACAGTTTCTATCACCAAGTTAACAGCAGACTTTTCAATTTCAATTTCAAGCTCAGCCCGGATCTCAGTCAATTCCAAATCTGCTTGCAGTTATGATAAGCCCATATCACGTTTTTCGGTAACCTACATTATCTACTTGACCACTTGCTCATTAATGCCCCTTGAGTAACATCAGTGTCTCTAAAATAGTATCAGATTGTTGTGGTAGATCAGCAATCCACTGAATTGTGCTTAATGATTCACTCACGTCATGTTCACTAAGCAACCCTCAGTATAAAAGTCGAAAAATGTTTTACTTGCTGACATAAAAATGACGGCTTAGTTTGGTTTATACATTTAGCAGTTACATCTTGAAAGGAATGTTCATGAACTAACAAATGATAACAAGTTGACTTCAGCATTTAAATCCAACATGTCCACAGACTTTGTGCTACACTCTGCTCTTCTTTTCACTGGACCAATGGTAAGTCTGCTGCTCTAGGTTTTATTTCACTTGGACAAACATTTATTCTTGCAGACAGACAGCAAACATATGTGAGATCAAGAAAATACCTTTGAAAACATTACTGCTAAATGTATAAACCAGGCAAAGGCTATGTCTGAAATCACTCCCTTGTTCTCTCATTTACCATTCAATAGTGGAGGCTAGCCTAAAACATAAATCACACGTGGACAGGGGTTACTACTGCCTCTGGCTTTCTGTTTGTTTTTGCCATAATACTACATTTGTTAGTGCTGTCAAGGTGATACATGTCTGTCCTCTACTTTGCTCTGTACTTAGAGGACACATTCTCTGAAATGACTATGTAACAGACCTTACATCGTTGGGGAGGTTTTAAGCACAGTAGTCTGGTCGAGGGCCCAGTCTGATAAGAGAGGAAAGGAGTGGTGAGAGGAAGTGGAGGATAATGACGCTGGTCTTGAAGAACTTGAAGAATTTGGGAACACTTGAGGAAGTGATGTTATTTCCAGGAATCATTGTGTGGAAAGTGGGGTTTTCAAAACTAATCACTAACTGTCTTTTTCTACAGTCTAAAGCATATTTAGTATTATTAGAAAAGTTCTCGCTAAAGATCACATACTTCAACAAAAAAGCAGAAGATGCTGCTTCACAACTTTCTATGTGTTGAAACTCTTAATAACTTCTGGCTGTAGTCACTCATCACTAGTCAGGGTAAAAACAACTGCTCTGATATTTAAACTACAGATGTATAGAATACGTAATGTCTTTGGCAGAGGTATTAAAATATACTCAAACCTCACATATCCTCATGATTGGGGTTTAACAGGAAAACTTGAAATATTTAAATATTTTTACAGTCCAGACCATGAGTATTTGGACAATTTCACTTGTTTATTCTTCGTGCTCTGTGCTTCAATAATTGATACCATGTTATAGAGCTAAGTTTCATGCATATTTAAACTAAGTTTACTTTCATATGAACCGGTGGCAACAGGCTGCCCAAAATTGTGGGAGATACAGCCCTTCTATCACAAGATGCACACATGTTAGGTTTTTAAAAGAATACAAAACTCTGTTATCATGACTGTGAAGACTTTGACCAACCGACTCTTTGTATAATCCTGGGTGATTCCCTCCCACAGCTTCACTGCAGCCTCCTTTAGCTCTTGTTAGTTTTGCGGTCTGTGCCTTTAGTATGCTCTTGGACAAATGGAACATTGTTCAACTGGACTGAGATTAAGTGACTGACCTGGCCAGTCGATGATATTCCACCCCTTCACCCTATAAAGCTTAGTGCTTTGATTATATAATATAGAAAGCCCCCGCAAACCTTTTTAATCCATCCTGTTGTTTCAGTCAGTAGTGGAGTTGTCAATAAATGCTGGTGCTTCAGTTAGTAGCCATACATGTCCAAACCTAAACTAATAGCTGCATATTTGATAGATGAAGTGGTTGCATTGGGTCCCACCCTCTTTTCTCCATACCTTTTTCCGTAACATTCTTTAACAGAGGTTAATTTATTTTGTATCAGTCCAGGAGGCTTTGTTCCAGTTTACTAGGCTAACTTGATTTTTTTTAGGAAGCGCCCAAGTGACGTTTTGGCTAACCAGCTTCCTTTGATAGCTCTAATGGAGCTTTGCTTTTTATAGCCTCATTATCGTCTTCACTCACATATGTACTCTTCAGTCCGCATACTAAGATAGACTGTTGGACTGTTAAACCCCTGCAGTTTGACACTGTGCACTAAAAGGGATATGTCTCTCATACTCGTCCTTTCTATATTGATATTAACCTACTCAAGTAAAAGCCAGGAGTCGATTGCATTGTCCATTATTGTTTTGTTAAAGTAACTGTGCTGTATATGTATACATGCATTGTTTGCCATTTCATTTTCAGAACTCTGTTTTTATTTTAATTGTTTGCACTCTTTCCCTACAGCATCCGGTCCATGCCCATGCACCCAGTTCAAAACCAGCAGTATGTTATAAAGCCCAAATTCTACCACACACACACTACACACAGACAGACACATGTTCAGTCCCAACCAGAGAGGCCAATCCCCCTAAGAGTTGGACACAACCCCTACCACGGTGAGTAACAATTGGAAAATTCTACATACAATGGAAAGTTATTTTCAAATGTGTTTTCTCCCATTAGTCTTTAATTTCCTGTGGTTCTCTCAAACTATTTTTCAGGCTTGAGATACATGATCCATGATAGACAGAAATACTTGTGTCATTGTCAAATATTACTTATCTTACATTTACTTGAGTTGACTTACTGCAAAACATAAAGACTACTAAAGGAGACATGATTTGAATTCCTGTCTCATTAATTGTGAAAATGTCGTTGTCGCTGACACTCTATTGTGTGAATATGATCTTGGTGTCCATTGAGTTAATGTGTTCTGCATAGACTTGCACTTGCTAGGTTTCAATTTTAACTAATGTGTTGTCCACATATTTAAATCAGTGGCTCAGTTCTGTCCCTCTGAAGGAGTTCAGGGCTCTGCTTTCTACTGCTTCCTTCTAGTAGGTGTAGTAGCACAATTTGGGGTACCCATACAAATGAGCCTGTCTGCATGTCTGGCCTTAATAAGGTTAAATACCAAGGTCCAGCAGTCAGTCAGAACTGAATAAGAGTCGTGGATGAGAGAGGAAAAATCTTATACTACCAAGTCCAGTTGTGCTTGTTTGATTTTAACCTTAATGTTTTATCTAATACATTTTCATGACAAAGCATCAATTTAAATTTGTAGTCCGTATGAAGTATGTTTTAGTAAAGCGACATCTGCAAATATACTTTGAAATAGTTCAGTGAGTGCCTCAACCAGAAATGCAATTCTCCATCTAGAGTCAGAGCAGTAGTGCAGAGTGCTGTTCAGCAGGGCAAGCATCAAGCTCAGAGAACTGGCCAAGTGAGAAATCTTGGGAATCCCTGGTAAACAGTTGTATATTCTTGGGAAGCAATCATTGAAATTGCAGGAAAACCTTCAGCTTGAGTTTGTCCAAAAATGCTCACACTACACACACGTACACACAACTCATCACATCTGCTCTGACACTGACAAAATGGGAAGACTATGGAGCTTGCAGTTGGGTAATAACAGGATTTGTTCAAATTGCAGCTCAAGCAGTAATGGTATAAAGACTTAAGCATTGCCGGCTGTTGAAAACAATGCAGACTCTAGCTCCACCAAGTCGTGATTTTCCCTTCTAAACTCCTCACATGGTTTCATTTCAATAAATGTTAAAATGACCTAATATCTCACAAACACCAATAGATTAGAGGAATTGTCTGAAAACTGAAACAGATTTGTATCAGAACTGGTGTTTTTTTTTCTTTCTTCTGGCGTTATGGAATACTAGTCACAGGAACTAAACCTTGACTTACACTTTACACCCTTTTGAGTATTCATGAAAACTATAGGTTACCACATGTTCTCTTTCATGTTTCATGAGGATGACCTGAGGGGTATACAGCTGCAACATGCACCTTCACCATTAGATGTCACTGAACTCTACACACTGCCACTTTAAGGTGGACTATATTTATTAACATACATACTTCAAAGATGAACTGAAGTAATGAAATATTTTTAGAGGTTCTGCTGTGGGAGTGAGGTTGGCTGTTGGTCCGGGTAGCCTGAGAATAGGGTGTCAAAATGGAAGAAAGTGCAAAGAGACACAGAACCATAATGTTGGACTCCAAGTTATCTTCTGCTGAGAAACCATAAGCAGTGACACTGTCAGCATGAACAGAACCATAAGTTCTTAAGGCAGGTCCCATTGTTTTCATGCACTCACATTTTTATGAGACACTTTTCATATGTTAGCTGCACAAACCATTTAAAGAGAAAAGTAAAAAAAAATGACCAACTTTGGCAACTCCTACAGATCAACAACAGTCATATTTCACAAGCTTGTGGTTTGTTATTGCGGCTTGTCATAAATTCAAGGCCAAAATCATTGAGCGTCAGACTCCTGTATGCATCTATGAATAAGTCAATATTTTTCAAAGAATCTGTAGACTGTAGTTTGAGTGGTTATGCCTCTAGCCACAGCCAGACAGACCAACTGAGGGTTATTAATGGGGAGGTCGAGAAGACCCAGACCTGGCCACACGTCAAAATAACCTCTTTGGCTCAGTTTAATTTCAGCTAACAGTATGTAAATGCCAATGAAATGGTGAGACATCAAAGCTAGAGAGGCAAATGGGACACAGATGCATACACAGCGGGGAGAGGGCAGCGACCAAAATTTCATTCACAATCAGTACATTTGTAGGGAAACCAGAGAGAAATTACTGGTTTTATATATGGCTTCCAAATAAGTACGTACACTGTTAAAAAAAAAGTTGTGTCAACTCAAAATTGTGAGGCAACAAACTTCAGTAAAATTTTAAGTTAGGCAATTAAACTTAACATTTTAAGTTTTATTATTCAGTTTGCTCAATTTTCAATTCTAAGTTGTTATAACTCAACTCCAAGTTGAAGTTACTTTTAATTTTACGTTGTAGCAACTTTGAATCCCTACTTCTGTGAACTTGACTCGGAGTCGACAAAACTTATAATTTTAAATTGGAATAACTTTAAATCCTTACTTCAAATTGATGTGACTTATAATTTTCCATTGTTGCAACTTTTAATTCTAACTTTTGTTAACTTCACTCAGGGTGGATATAACTTAGAATTATTAATAACTTAAAATCCTTACTTCTCTTATATTGTTGGGGGAGTAAGGTGCCTTGCTCAGGGGCACTAGACAGGGTCTAGACAGACTCTTGGATTTTTGGGCAGATCAATCCATGTTCGTCTTTTTTTTGTCTTTCCGTGGAATCGAACCAGAGACGAACCAGAGACCTCCTCTGCCCATAGTCCAAGTTTCTGCCACTAGACCACCGCCTCTCCATGTAACATTCTCAAAGATAATGACAACTTCATTCATTAGCTAAGTTGCTACACCATATAACTCTAAATATGAATTCTGACACATTTAATAAAAAGAAAAGTTGGTTAATACATACCCGTGTGGTCACCAGCTCCGCCGCAACGACACTGGGGTGGGGCATTCAAGTGACGACCTCTAACTCGGAAAGTTGGCTTTCCCGCGTTTGGCAACAAAGACACATGAGTTATCATAACTTAGACTAATTTGTATTAACTCGCAACGTAAAGATATATGTAGCACTAACTCACTTATTTTTGTTGGACCAACTGAATACAATTTTTTGCTGGCCTGACTTAAGTGTTGGCCTATGATGTTAATACCTTATATTTAAAAGTTATAAAAACTAAAAATACTTCTTTAGGCCAAAAAATGAAAGTTGGATTTTTAACAGTGTAGTAGCGCTTGTCTTATTTCAAGACATGCCTTATATGAAGCACTGTACATGGTCAAAGCGTACAGTGATATCTCACAAGAGTGTGGCCTTAGATACTCCATGGGTGTTTATATTGAAGCAGTATTCCATTCCAAATGAGAGACCACAGCATTCACCACAGTGTGACAAAAATATCTAATTCAAATTTGTCTGACCAACATTTTGATTTGAATCGCTAGTGTTTTTTATAAATTACTGTCCAGGCCTGTATTGGTTGTCTACATTGTATCAAATATCTACCAAGTGTTACTACAAATTTATAGTTTCCACATGAACAGGATCTGGTCAAATTATACAATTGCTTGCCTTGAAAAGTCGACAGTGGTTTTTCCAGGTTACATTTTTTCAGTCAGTGAAAGAAAAGTCAACATCAAATATATGCGTATACATCAAATAAAAAACTTCAGAATTATGTATCAATATCAGTCACATTTACATATCTGATGTCCAGTGTCTCGTGTCCAGATGAGATTTAAAGCACATACATTTACACCACATATCTTTATTTTGTTAGGCTTCATGCTAAGTAAGAGTCGCTTTAAATACAATAACAGTTTAGTGAGCATTAATGAACTGTATATATCTAGCACAAATAATTAAATGCATCATCTATATCTGACAATTAGTATATATTTCCACACACAGACATAGTAACACTATTGCGGAATACAGATTGTATCTGTATCCCAGAGAGACAGCTGCAATTACACCTTCTGAACATCTGGCTAGAATGGAATCTCAAATTTCAGAAGGGGTTCAGACAATCCCTCTTGAAAACTGCTTGGATGAATGCACACTTTGCTTTAATGAGATCAGATAGCTGTCTGACCTGCCTGTGTAAATGGGGTCTTAAGTTCAGCTTCAACATGAATATGTAACTTTAATCTATCCCACAATATGTTTTGAATGTTTAACTTTGACATACTAACTGCTGAAGTGACATAGATCCTTTCACTCAAAAAAAACCCCGTTAAAAGATACAGGCTTATACTTGTTTGACTCGTAGTTCAAATACTAAAACTTTGCGAATATGACAGTGACACCTTTTGAATACTTTACATTTTGTCATTGGCTTATATTTTTCAAGAGAGAAAAGTTTAAATATTTGTTTGGGGGGTTGATCTGGATTCAAATTGGAAACAGCATTGGGAAACCCTAAATATCCTTTTTAAACACTTAATCAGGAACACTTAAGTAACACTAGATAGTTCCTCCCTTTATTATCAAACAATCTCAGTTCTAGGTGTCATACATTCAACAAGATGTTGAAAACTTTCCTCTGATATCCTGCTTCATATTTTAAATGACTTCATCATATAATTTCAAGCAATGGTGGAGCTATGGCAGAGTGAAGGGAGAAAGAGATGAACAGATGGTTGCCAGTCAGCTGATCAGGTTAGAGCAGGAAACATCACAACCAAAAAAAGACCTCTAGTTTGGCTGATATACTAAACTCTCATCTTACCATCATTCCTGTTCTTGGCAGTAGTGGAACCTGATGTGATCTCTGCTCTGGTAAATGATAAAAGGTATTATTCATTCTGATGCTTCTCCGTTCACAACAGTTGTAAAGAGTGGGTATCTGAGTTACTGTAGACTGACCATTCCCCCTTTATTACCTCTCTCATCATCAAGTGTTTTTCATCTATAGAACTACTGCTCATTGGATGTTATTTGTTTCTCTCTCTGTTGTTCATTGAGACTGTACTGAAAATCTCACAAGCTCAGGAGTTTATCATACCAAGATCATGTCATGGTCAAAGTGATTAAAATCCAATTTTTTTTCTCCGTTCTGAGGGTTGAAGCAGCCTAATATGTATCTGAACGATTTTACACATTGCACTGCTGCCACATTGATTGACTGGCTGGAATTTAATTAATGGATAGGTGTGAAGATTCTCTTAATAAAGTGCCTCCCTTGATCTCCCTTTCACTATACGTGATAAAGACAGCAGAACATAGTGATATCACATCAAGTATTAGAAGACACATAATACTTCTATGTTCCTTTAACTCTGTTAAACATTTTTTTAGTAGTTTTTCCTTTCGTATTATAGGGCAGTGGTTTAATTTTTTGATCCTATGGACACTGCAGTAACTTTTCAATTGAAGTGTTTCATGTCAAAGCAATTCAGACATTGTTACTTCATTGTAAAACAACCAAACAATATAAGCAAGTTGTGTAAATAGAATTAGCACTTAAAGCGTATGAGTCTACATTAACAGAAATACCATGGAAGATTTTTGCCCATCAGGCATTCAGTGCTACACTTTGTGAAAGTACCAGACCTGTTTGTGCTTCTGAAACAAGAAGCCAAGAACCTTTTTGTCAGCCCTGTCCCTTGTGACAAACAGCCTGTCTGCAGCTTGCTTTGGCGCCACATCTGTGAAAGTTATTCTCCGTGTCCTCCAGCAGTCCCTTGGGCTCTCCCACATTGATGTCATCGGGGTTAAGAGCGAGTGAAGCAGAACATAGTACAGGAATTCTCCCTGGGGTCTCTTGGATTTGGCTGCATCTTGTTTACCCCTGATACTCCTAAAGTGTTTTGTGGACTCACCCCCCGTGATTTTTCATTTCTGTGTTAACTATCCCTTTAACCCTCCACAAAAGTAAGGAAAAACTATTAAAATTCCCTATTAAAAGGGAAAATCAAACCAAAGAAACCTCAGAGAGAACCACATGTGAGGAATCCCTCTCCCGGGATGGACAGCAGTGCAATAGATGCCACGTGTAAAATCGATTAGAATAAACAGTTTGTAACATAATGGAAAGTTAATGAATTGAGGAGTTATTGTCAGAAGAGTATCTGACTAGGCATATTTTATATCAGGAAGTCCTGTTGGATCAGCTGCCATCACGATCAGATGCCACCATAATCCACAATCCATCATAATGATCCACTGGCAACATCGGGATCCATCATTGTGATCCACCATCAGATCCCAACATGATACAGGATCATCAATTCGATCACGATCAGTTGAGCTTGAGAATCCAGATGAGGTGATGATGATTCTGCTGAAGACAAGAGGAGATTTCGGTGGAGGTGGGTTATTCAAGTCGCTGTATGTCGGCTGACTAAGGAAGAGAGTAGAAGAGATTAAAATGACTAGTACCAACCTTGTCTTACATTTTCCTTACTGCTACCAGTAGTACTTTGCTGAATAGCAGTTGTTTTGCCATCAATTAATATATCAGGTTACTTGATAATCAAGATAACAAGAGTTAATTTTCTCTGACTGATAAAGGTTCAAGATGTGGGGAAACATAGAAAATGAACCTTCTTCCCATCTAAGTCAATCTGCTGCCACATTTCTCCTCTGATGCCTCTTTCATTCCCTAGATTGGCTCAAATCAACACTGTGGCCTAATCGAAAACAATTGCCCCCCTGACTTCAGTATTTATTAGTTTCCATCCCCACCCACTACACTCTCTCTAGCCTCTCTGCAGTCTCAGCCTGAACATTTTCTTCTTTCAAGTTGTTTGATGGCTGTATTGTGGCTGGGATGCTCTTTTGACTCCCTTTCCATATGCTCGACACAATCAAGGACCTCTGCCAACAACATGTGCATAGAGGCCTAGAAGTGAAGTTAAGGGAAGTAGCAGAGCTTTTTTAGGATTCAGATAAATAATCTTGTTAATGTAGCCATGCACCTGCTGCTCAAAACCATGTTAATTTAGTTTAGACATTGCAAAGATTTTTATGAATGTTATATGAATGTGCTGAACATTGAGGGACATAACCAAATCCTTACAGAGCCAGTTCCAACTTCTTAAAATACGTAGAGTCAATTGAAATTATCCCCACATAAAACTACCTTTGTTTACTTTTTTATAATGATCATGGTGCCCACCGTAGCAGATGTTTTTGCTTGCTTCCCTCCTGAAACCCATGTGTTTTTTATTGGACTTACAACAAGCACGCTCTATTAGATATTGCCACGGTAGCAGTACGACTCTGCATATACCGGTTGTATACCTCTGGAACTTCACCTCATTGTTGGTCCACCACCAGACCACCTCCAACACCGTGTAGGCCCCCTGCACCACGCTCAGGTGTAGTAGGTGACCAAAGGTGAACGCCGCGGAGACGCAAGCAAGGCAAGAGGGGCGACTCCATGCCAGGCTAAAAGCTTGTGCAAGCCGAACCACCGCTACCCAGCCTCCTGCTAGCTAATGTCCAGTCACTGGAGAACAAACTTGATGAGCTGAGAGCAAGGATCATAACACAACGGGAAGTTAGGTACTACTATGCTTTAATTTTCAAAGAGACTCAGCTGTTAGCCAAAGAGCCGAAATCCGCCGTACAGCTAAAGACTTACTACATTCACCGTGGAGAGCGCACCGCTGCCTTCGTAAGGCTAAAGGGGCGGCGTAGGTGTGTTTGTCCACAACTCTTGGTGTGGAGACGTCTGTTGTTTGAAATGCCGACCCTTTTATCTACCAAGGGAATTCGATGCTGTGTTTTTGGCCGTTGTTTATATTCCGGGCAGGGGATTCCCAAGCTAATTCATCAGCATCACTCAACAAATTCCATGACTTCATCAGAAAGAAACGGCTCAACCTGATGCTGCATTCTTTGTCACGGCAGACTTCCACCCCGCAACCTAAGGACTGTGCTCCTGAAATACTTCCAGCATGTGAACGTTCCTACACGAGATCGGAATATATGCCTTACAGCAACATCCGTGGTGTATACAAAGCTGCCCCCTGCCCCCATTTTGGACTCTCAGACCACATTTCCCTATTCCTATACCCAGCCTACAGACAAAAACTCAAACAAACAAACCCAGTGATTAAACAAGTTAAACTCTGGTCTTCAGAAACTGAGTGCATCATGCAGGACTGTTTCTCACAGACAGACTGGGATGTGCTTAAATCTTTAGCCAACTACGAGACCTACAGCAGTGTGGAAACAGCATACAGACGTGGGTTGGCAAGTCTGGTGCCATGGTGTGAAGAGAACAATCTCAAACTCCACACGGACAAGACCAAGGAAATGATCATGGAGATGAAAAAGGAAAGGAGAACTCATCAGCAATTGTTCATCCATGGGCTTGAGGTGGAGAGGGTGAGCAGCTTCAAATTCCTGTGCTTCTACATCAGTGATGACTTCAGCTGAACACTGAACACCCCCAAGATGGTCAAAAAAGCGACAGCGGCTGTACTTCCTGAGGAGGCTGAGGCAATCAGGCATGTCACCAAAGATCCTCAGCAACTTCTACAGCTGCATCGTTGAGAGAATCTTGACCAGCTGCATCACCCTGTGGTATGGGAGCACCACTGCAATGGACCGATAGCGCCTGCAGTGAGTGGTAAAGACTACTGAGAGAGTTACAAGTACATCACTACCCTCTCTGCAGGACATCTACCACAGCAGTGTCCACAGAAGAGCCTGCTCCATTGTTAAGGCCTCACCCAGCCTCAACACAGACTGTTCACACCTCTGCCCTTTGGTAGAAGGTACAGAAGTGTGAAATGTAGGACGTCTAGCCAGAGGAACAGCTTTTATACACCGGCCTCAGACTGTGTAACGCTCACTGGCCCTGACACTACCCTGAACTACACCCAAACACACATATCCTTCTCTTCCCATTGTAGTGGAATGTATATATGACAAAAAAACACTTTGAACTCTTTACGTAACAAGTGAACCTTTGTGGCTGTGTGAATTATGACTGTTCAAACCACAGACAATGTGTGGTTTCTTTAATTTATGAGAAAGATTGTTTTCCTATTTATCACCTCCATAAAGTTAGGGGACATACAGTCTACATCTCAGCAACACTGCAACTCTTTGCTTGATCAAGGATTTAAATTCAAACTTTCGAAAAAGTCTTAGTAACCAAACCTTAAACACATAAACAGTATATGGTCCATCAGAAAACGCTAATTTCAGCAGAAATATTAGATATTTTGGAAGATAGCTGCAAGCCTACTGTTTTTTTATGAAAGATGGGGTGTTTCCTCACAGGACACACTATACATAGTCGTATTAGTCTGATGTCACAGAAGCTCTGAATATCTGTGCAGTGTGTCAAATTCATCTTTTAGGTCAAACATCCATAAGTTGTTCTGAGCACAAGTTTGTTTTGTCAGGGCCCTGATTTATTTTCAAAAATATTTGGATTTGATTAAACTTGTCTCATGTTTTATTGCTGGGGATAAACTGAGACCAGTAAGTCACTGCCAAAAAGTCACCTTTATTTGTTTAAATGAACAGTCAAAAATGCTCAGAGATAAAGGTCGAGTCTGTGATTTGACCATCGACAGAATTGCAATCAAATGGGTTGAAAAATCACCAGTTCTAAGATAAAAGTATAGAAAACGGAAGCCAATTTAAAAAATGAAACTCTCAAAGGCATTTCTTTACATCCATAACTTAAATTAAGTTGAACTGTTTTGTTGTTAAGCCTTTTGAGCAAATTGTGATTTTTGAATTGATTGATTAATTAACTTAATACATACATCCCATACATGAGGTATGTCATTTCGGTATTTCCATTAATGCATAGGACATGCAATGTTATAATCTGCAGTGAGCCGCTTCAAACTTTTACAATTTTCATAATCCTTTCACAGTACTTTGAGAAAGAACTCAGTAATCTTCACTCTTCTCTCCTTCTTTTGAATCTGCTCACAGGGCTGGGTTTTATGTGGGCGGGGAGAAAACACAGCACACAGGGAGACGAGTAGATAAGCCTTTGTCTTACAGTGCTTCTAAGGGCTACTGCTATTATGTCTTGATCTCCGTCTTGACTCAAAGAAACATCATTTCAGATCTTTTTATGTGCTAATGTTTAGAAACCTCAAGAGTAAAAAGGAAGGAGGAAGAAAGAATTAAAAGAAAATTGAAAAGAGACAAACTCAGAGGCATGGGCTAAAGGTGGTTTGCTTGCTGTCTGCTTTGGAAGAAAGCTTGGTACGGTCAACATGCCAATATCCACCTCTCAGAGTCTTACAGGGTGATGAAGAACTGGAAGGCATCCCAGACTTTTGTTTGCTGTCTTTCTGTCTCCCAGATTTTTTCTTTTCTTTTTCTTTTTTTTTGATGCTCACGTTTCACAGGCGCCTCTGGACTTATGAGCAGTGGAGGAGGAGGAGAAACAGATAGTATACGAGTGTGGGGAGCAGATTTTGTCATAGGTTTTTCGAAATTGAACAGTTGATTATTTGTTATTGCTTTGTCTGGAGCCTCCCCTGCTGATCTGTGAGAAGCTCTAACCTGAAAGCGATCTATCATTTTCCGATGGATCAAAGAATAATCAGATCTTGTCTGCTCTTCCTACCCCTCCTTGTCATGGTGTGCGCCATATTTTCGGCAACAGTGGGCAACCATACGGGAAGAATCAAGGTGGTCTTCACACCCACCATCTGCAAGTTAACCTGCATTGGAGGCAGGTGTCACAACAACTGTGAGCTGGGAAACACCACTACCATCATCAGTGAGAATGGCCATGCCACAGACACCCTGACAGCACCCAACTTCAGAGTAGGTAAGAAATCTTTTTTTAATTACCTTTTATATTACCGGTATATAATATATATATGTATTTTGCTTAAAGGAAAAATCAGCACTGATTTTCTTACCACATGTGACTTCCGAGGGGATTACATTGACTTACTATCATTTCCTGGAGACTCATCCTGACCCAAATCTGATCCTAACCATAACCATGTCTTAAGCATGTCGTTACCCTAAAGCGTAATAATTCACGTCATAAGAACTGGCTTTTTGTTGACATAAGTTAGACACGTCTTTATACTCTGACTTTGTGAACAGATTTTTGTCCCTACAACAGGATTACACAAACACGCATGTCCTATTACTTTTATTACTTCTCTCTGACTAACATAACTCTGTCAAATCTCTCATCTTTCCCTGGTGTGTCACCGACTATGGTTTGAACAAATGGTCATCAGAATTCATAGATTTTAATGGCTGAGTGGCTTCACATTACATGATTAACAACATGTGCAATTGTTCTATGAGTTTCGCCAGTCAAAACTGAACAATTTGTCTGGGTTTGGATAGGACAGCGTCTGGCTGCGGATCTAAACCAAGATTGCCGTGACCCATGATACACATCATTGTACACATACCAGTTGTGATCTAATTCAAAGTCTTCCAAACTGCACTTACAAAATCTGACCAAGATGAGTCACAAACGTAGAGAATAATGATGCTTAAAGACATAGTCAGACCCTCTTTATACCTCAGCACAACTGTCCAATCACTGTAAACCGGGCGTAAAGGTCAGTTTGTCAGTGGAAAGTTTATGAATTTTAGAGTAAATATCAAGGCCTTAAATGTTTTGGAAATTGATATTAATAGACAAAGGTCATTGAGGGCACTTGAATTGATACTAACATTTAAATTGAAGTTATTTGAATGTGCTGTCTTTGCATTCTGCTGTCTTTTGTCATGCTCTCTGGCTATTCAACTAAGTCATTACTGTCTTAGCTCATGGTCAAGGCATCTGTGTCAGTCTGAAACTAGCAAAACCTGTATTGTGCTTTGTGTGACTTTGCAGCAGTTATAAGATAAGACTGATTCGTCTCAGTTGTGTTATGATAGTCAGACTGAAAACATACTGTAAATTGTTTTGCGTTGGAATTTACCTTTTAGGAAGATGTAGGAACCCTTATTATGACAGGTGATGTATTCAGCCACTTTGAAGCACTGTTTTTGAGTAGTCTCTTCACATTTCAAATAAAGGCTCAAAGAATTGATATCAATTAAATAACCCTGTATGTCAGTCATTCAGTGGAGTTACGCCGGGAACACACCGGACGCATAAGCAACGCCGAGGCGTGGCGTTAATCCCTAGAGCGGCTGGCGCTTGACTGTTCACATCGGACTCGCATTTCCCCATGCCGGTCACCCTGCCGATTCTGCTCCGTGATCACATATACAGCCCAGTCTCTATCTCTCTATTTACCTATATGACATGTGTGGCTGTAGTGGATGGGCAGAGGGAAGACATTTAATAAAGTGGTTGGTAAAAGTGGTCAAATTAAAACTCCAAGACAACAGAAGGTGAATACAAAGTATGGGATGAATATTTGATAATTTATATAATATAAAATATGTTGTCAATATCGTTTAAAATCATTTTTCAGTGTGTTTCCTGGCGCTTGACGCAAAAATAGACTCGACGCCGAAACGATCGCTTCATGGCGCTAGGCAGCCGCGGCGCAATGCTACGCTTCAGCGCCCGGTGTGTTCAGCACAACGATTTAACATGGGAGTGGATGGGAGCCAGAGGCTTGACGCTGCGCTTACGCCACGCTTTGGCGTCGCTTCCGCGTCCGGTGTGTTCCCGGCGTTAGAGTGTAAGAGAGAGTGTTCCCACTTTGGATAACCAATATATCTGTATTTCTACCTGATTCATTAACAAGTTATAATTATTTTTGGAACGCCAGATCCATTGTCTATAATGCTAGGGTGACATGTGTAGCATGATTAAACTGGGAGTAAATGTACTCTAACTAAATGTATACAATAATGTAGCTATCTGAGGCAATCATGAAGTAGCTCCTGTGTAATGGAGCTCATGGGTGTTTCTTTAATGTGACGCACAAACCCAACAAGTCTGAACCTGCCTCAGTCCTTTGATTGGCGTCTCTGGCCCCGACATATGCAGAAACCTGGGAGGAGCAGAACAAGATGAATTCCTGTGTGACTCAGCTGTACAAATTAGTATGCCTGGAGTAACATCGGCTCAGAGAGAGAAAAAAACCGATAATGTTGTTAACATGGCCTGGAGGAATGATTTCTTCTGTTTAGAGGAATGATTTGCAATGCTGTCAGGATTCACTAATGGCAGATATTTCAATTATTGTAGAGCTTTAGCGTACAAGTCGATATGTGCTTACTTTAACCTGTGAATCTGACCCAATGACCAATGGTCAGACATCTTCATCCTGCTCTGACCTCTGAGAAGGTGGTCATACAACAGTCCAAAATGTGCAAAACTAGCTTTTTGATTCAACTTTTTTTATTGACTTCTATTCAGACAGAGTGAATGTAAATTTTCTATTGATTACCATCAGTCATAAAACAGAATTGAATGCTATTTCTTCCTCTGCTATACCAAGGATGTATTATGGAAAATGAGCTATGACGTTTAAAGTGGAAAACTTCGCTGTTAGGAAATGAAAAGCTAATGTTTCTTATAAAATATTATTCTGCTGTTATTTGTATGGTGGTGTACATTATACACTCCAGTAGATTGTTCATTATAGTGTAAACCTATTTCACTTTGTACCTCAGTTATGATGTAGCCGTACTGAAATATCCAGAGATTTCATCTCTGAATATCAGTTGCTGTAGTCAGTACTCAGTAGGGTTTTCCTTGGACTTTAATGTCACTCTTTTCTGTAGTGGCTCAGTGTTAGAGGAGATTTTAAGTAAACCACCATAAACCAAAACACTCAATATATCAGAATATGTAAAAAGATTTAAGGTTCTGAAAAGTAGGCATATGTTCCAAGCTGTTGTTGACATTGTGATCCTGCATGTTGCAGAAGTGAATGCTGCAGAACCTGCAAAAGAGTTTCTCCACATTGCACCTGGATCTTATGGGAGGTAGATAAATAGAGCTTCAGACTCGAGAGCCTGTCCAGGCTCGCTTCGTTCCTCCTAGGCCCTCAGTCTTTCTTTCTTTCCTTCCTTTCTTACTCTGTCTTCCTCGTCCATGTGACAGGGTGCAGACTTGGGCAGATGAAAGTTTTTTTGCTGCTAAGATTAAGTTTAAGAGACAAGGCATACTAAATCGCCCCATTCTTGTTCATCACAGAGGCCTGATGAGAGAGGGGGAGAGGGAAGAGTGTTGATTTATGAATTAGTAGAAGGAAAGGTTGGATCTGTTTCAACATGCTCACAGACCATGATGACATGAAGGGCTTCACATTGATATTAAATTGACAATATAAGGCTTGGGAAATGTATTTAACAGTGTTTGGGTGGTTTAACATTTTTATATTGAGCTCTTTAGGACAGATTATCCAAAAAGCACAGAAGGGTCTGTACTGTGGTCTCCAACCAATGGTTTCATGAAAAACTTGCTGATCGATGATGATGATGGTCTCTCACCTGTACGGACTGTTTGTTTCCTAAGAAGCCTCAATTGAATGGTGAATTACTGAATGAATAAACTGTTCAATTTGATACATCTTTATAATAGAATAGTTTAAATTAATTTCATAGTTTTGTTTTTGCCTAATAAAAGTGTCCCAGATTACAAAGTGACCTGTCCCAGATGATCAAACTCAGGCAGAATTTTCCTTATTCGCACAAAGAAAACCAAACGCTGTGCTGTGACTCCTCTGAGTATGATATCTCCATTCTTTCTTCTATTGCAGTTCCTAAACTTCTTAAGGATTACAGAAAGTTATAGTACGTTGATCCAATGTGTTAAACAGATATCGGAATGAGTCACAGAATATATATACTGTATATTAGGGAAAACCTTTATCTTTATCCTTTATCAGGGTGAACCCGTCTGGCCCCTTGTCTGCATTAGTTTGCTGGTCAACAAGAGATTCTTCTCCTCTACTCTTTTCACTCACACTTAGAGCTGATCTTTATAAAAAAATCTTCTGTAACGATGAAGTAAAAAAAAACTGTGCGTTATGTGACAATATGTGATTAGTACTTCCATCCTGTCTGCAGAGTTTGTCTCAGTCGCTCACAAAAACTGATAAAGTATTTAGTTATTAATCAATGGTGTCGGATCATGAATCTGGATTGTTCTGGTAACTTTAACGCTGATGTCCTGTCTGTATGCATCACGTTACGTCTCTTGTGCGTAACACATGAACTACGTGCGCACATGCCTCAATAACTCTGAAGAGAATCAACAAACACAATATAAACTTTAGTGCTGTTAAGGTTTTAATCACTTCGGATTACTGTTGCTGTTTATCGTAAGTGTAAAGTGAGAGCAAGTCAGCGGGAGAGTGGAGGAAGGACACTCAGACAGGAGACTCTGAAATGGTAAAAGACGACTGAACTTTAAATGGACGGGCGTCTGTCCTGATCCTGAAGTAGCAGGGTTATACTTAATCATCGGCACGGCATTGCTAAAAACATGAACGTAGCAGAAAACATGAATCTATTCTGTCTCTGCATCAATGCCGTAATTCTCAGTAATAGTGTTTCAGTCGGACAACTTGCGGTCAAATCTTTAGAACAGGTTAGTGATCAACGTCTAGGCCCCAGATATGATTACATAGATATGATGGGAGTGATAAGCAAATACTTGCAACCCCACTGTCGGAGCCTACAGGTGGATGCTGGAGTGATGGAGAGGCTGAAGCACCTGGCAGTTATACAGCAGCAGAGGGGCAAGCAAAGGGACTAATGGGAAATGTCTCTGGTATCTTTGAATAAATAGTCCGCCCAATAAGGAGGGAATGTATAGTGATTGAGGAGTGTAAGCTATGTCAAAGGATTCGAGCAGTGCACCTCGAGTTGGCTGCCTGAACTAGCTCGCAAGTGTCACTCCGTTATATGTGGGCAGGCAGTGTATATCTATGCAATTTAGTTGTAATCATAATCCAAATTCAGATGCCATGATAGAGCAGAAAGGACTCCGGGAAGTCAAGTCAAAAACAAATTTTGATAAAGCATTAATGTGTTGAAGAGGAGGAAAGAGAAGCTCCATGTGTCATGTGACCCCTGGCAATCTAGGTCGATAGCAGTATAACTAAAGAACTGGTTATCTCTAACTATAATCAAAAATAAATCAAAACTTTATCAAAAACAAAGCTTTTAAGCTTACTCTTAAACGTAGTATGGGTGTCTGCCTCCCAAACGGAGACTGGGCAATAATTCCACAGTAGAGAAGCATTTACAAGCTCATCCCATGACCATATGTTTTTTGTAGACAATGTTTTTGGTCAGGCAGTCACTGTAGAAAATCTAGGTCTTGGCAAAGGTGAGATGAAAACTACTCGGCTAGTCCATGATAGTTTGGTGATAGCAGAAAAAATTCATGGGATGACACGATGTCGCTTACAAGGATTATTTTTTAATTTGGACATCTTCAGGCTGTTATGTGAGTATTCCGTTTGGCCGGCCGCAGCCCCTGGAGAGTGGATTTAATTTGTGTTTTTCCAGCTCTTCTGTTTTTTTTTCTTCCAGGTGAGTGGAGCAGCTGGCCAAGTTCTGAGAGCTTTCTGGCCTTCGGCTCCTGCTTTCTTTATTAAAGACGCCTGTAGCTGCAAGCTCATTTGTGTCACTTGCAGTCCAGATGCTACAAATCATTTAGAGTTGGACGAAAACAAATAGAGTCAGGGTGGAGGTATGGGTGGTGGGTTGAATGTGAAAGAGAAGTAAAGGGACAGGTGTATAGCATTAAATGTAGAGGAGAGCAGTTTAGCATTATTCCCACCATGCCTCTCATCTTCTATGCAATAACTCCTGCAAGCTGTAAATGTGTCATCTTATACACCAATCCCAATTCAACAAGTCCATTTATAACCTTTAGATCCACAACTTTCTCATGTAACTATTTTGTGCTGTAGTGAGAACTTTAGACAGTTACAAGTTACATACAGGCTGATCAAATCATCTAATCAAATAACTAAATATGATCTTGATAACAGAGAAAAAAAATTAAATTCAAACTGAAGGAAACTCTAAAACCGCTCCGGCACCGTCTAATTTACCATATCAATAGAGAGATGGCTCAGAGACAGTTAAGAGACAGGGGTGAATACTAATACTATACATTTTGCGCTAAAGGTGAACTCATCCAACATGTTTCCATTTTTTACTTTCAAGAACATTTTAAGTGAACTATTTAAAGAATTTTAAAAAGAGAATATGTCTGAGCTACATTTCCATTGAGAAAAAACTAGGCTGTGTAGAATTGTCAGAAGGTGGGGGTAGAAGAGTAGGCTTGTAATATTAAATCTTACAATAAGTGCATTCAACTATGAGGGTACAGACCCAGTACAGCAAGCCTCATAAGAAGTACATTAATTTCATAAGCCAAACCCAAAGTGCAATATATAAGTGAATCTAAACTTAATTTTGGTATCTTTTTTAATTTGTAGCCGAGGTGAAGTCGGAAGAGGTGTGTATTTAGTCTGCGGCAGGAGATGTATAGACTTTCTGCTGTCCTGATGGCGATGGTGAGCTCTGTCCACCATTTGGGAACCAAGACAGCAAACAGTCTAATAATTAGACGTCAAACTGCAAACTGGAGAGACAGATTCAGGATTTGTTCTTTTATGTAAGCTATTGTATGCCCTATTTCATGGTTTTTGGAGACAAGGAGCAATAACTTCATCTGCTTCTCCTTTACTGTAGAATCAGGAGTAGCTGGTCAGTCATGTGAGTTAAGTGTTCGCTAAGTCAGAATTTATTTGGAAAAGGTAGAAAAACTTTTGCACAAAGGAGGAAGTTTGGATATGTGTGCAGATTCCAGTGTTCCTAGTGTTTGTCAAAATGCAACTATTGACCACTATCACATAGAACTCAATGTGACATACATTTCCATCACCTCTTTCTTTGCTTTGAGTGTTTATGCTTTTTGGCTACTAAACAGTGAATTCACTGTATTCCCTTTTCACTAAGAACACTTTAGGTTCTTACAAGTGCCACTCTTCTGTTTCTTCTTGATTTATACCCTCTGGTTGAAAGAGTGCTGCAGTTTGTTTCTTGTTTATGAATCTGACACCTGTTGCTGTGGTGTACCCATGATGTTGACCCAACCGTTCTGGCCTTCATGTTGGGTGGTTCAGTCCCTATGTCCTCTATTACAACCCTGGAACGTACAGCCTGGGATTACTGCACTTAGATGTTGGCCATTTGCCAAAAACTATGCCAAAGAAAACATTTGCCGTGTGTGATCAAACGAAAGATATTGTTATACACTGGCGTTGAGACCATAGAAAATATGGGAAAGAGACACAAGGGTTTAACTAAATCAAAGAAAATGTGTTTAAAGGAAAGTAGCTTTCAACAAAACAGATTTCAGCAACTAGTAACAGACTAATAAAGTGAAATGCTAAGTTAACAATACAGGAATCAAAACTCCAACAAAAGATAACATGGTGTTAAGAGGAGGAGGAATGAGCCCTCTTCAGCACCAGGATGGCCTGTCTCCAAGTACACTGCTCAAAAAAATTAAAGGAACACTTTGAAAACACATCAGATCTCATTGTGAAAAAAAGTATGTTGGATATTTATACTGATATGGACAGTTTAATGTCTTAGGAATAAAAGGATGCCACATCTTTGATGGAAATAAAAGTTTTCAGCCTACAGAGGGCTCAATATTATAGACACCCTGAAAATCATAGTGAAAAAGTGATGTGGCAGGCTTGTCCATTTTGCCAAAATTCATTTTCTGCAAGTCAAAATGCTTCTCAATATCTTGTGTGGCCCCCACGTGCTTGTATGCATGCTTGACAACGTCGCGGCATGCTCCTAATGAGACAACGGATGGTGTCTAGTGGGATGTCCTCCCAGATCTGTCTAAGGGCATCAGTGAGCTGCTGTAAAGTCTGAGGAGCAACCTGGCGGCGTCAAATGGACCAAAACATAATGTCCCAGAGGTGTTCTATCGGGTTTAGGTCAGGTGATCGTGAGGGCCATTCAATTGCATCAATTTCTTCATCCTCCAGGTACTGCCTGCATACCCTTGCCACATGAGGCCGGGCATTATCGTGCATCAGGAGGAACCCAGGAACTACTGCACCAGCGTAGGGTCTGACCATGGGTTCAAGGATTTCATCCCGATACCTAATGGCAGTAAGACTGCTGTTCTCTAGCCTGTAGAGGTCTGTGTGTCCCTCCATGGATATGCCTCCCCAGACCATCACTGACCCACCACCAAACCGGTCATGCTGAACGATGTTGCAGGAAGCATAGCGTTCTCCTTGGCTTCTCCAGACTCTTTCACGTCGATCACAGGTGCTCAGGGTGAACCTGCTCTCATCTGTGAAAAGCACAGGGCGCGAGTGGCGGACATGCCAATTCTGCTGTTCTATAGCAAATGCCAATCGAGCTCCACGGTGCTGGGCAATGAGCACAGGGCACACTACAGGACGTCGCGCCCTGAGGCCACCCTCATGAAGTCTGTTTCTGACTGTTTGGGCAGAGACATTCACACCAGTGGCCTGGTGGAGGTCATTCTGTAGGGCTCGGGCAGTGCTCAACCTGTTCATCCTTGCACAAAGCAGCAGATATCGGTCCTGCTGATGGGTTGAGGACCTTCTACGGCCCTGTCCAGCTCTCCTAGAGTAACTGCCTGTCTCCTGGAATCTCCTCCATGTTCTGGAGATTATGCTGGGTGACACATAAAATTTCCTTGCAACGGCAGGCATGGATGTGCCATCCTGGAGGAGTTGGACAATCTGTGCAACTTCTGTAGGGTTAGGAAATGGCCTCATGCTCCCAGTAGAGATAATGACTCTAGCTAAAGCCAACACTAATGGAAAACCAGTCGAAGTGATCAAGAGGGAGAAACTTGAAATGGCCTCCACAGGCCAAACCACTTCTATTTTGGGGGTCGTCTCATAGTTGCCCCTCTAGTGCACCTGTTGTTAATTCCATACTGATAAAAAAGTGTTCCTTTTTTTGAGCAGTGTATAATCTACTTGGAGACGGTGGCCAGCTGCCACAATATCAGTTGTCAACTGTGACTTTGTGGTCATGGTTTTCTTTTTCTAGCTTCATGAAATATTGCTACTGAGCATCTGAATTCATGGCATTTTTATTGCCAAATAGGCGAGAAAGATAAACTTCATAAGAAGCATAGAAAATCTATAACACCGCATTCCAGTACACAACATTATTAAAAACAAATTTACTGCAATCAATAAACTGAATTTAGATAGCACAATGAAAAAACTTCTAATGCAAATGAAAGTCACTGACAAGACCTACGATTAAATAAATAAATTCAATATTTGTTTAAAACATTCACATTGAGAGACTAATGCAAAGTAAAACAAAAGAAAAGACAACAATAAAAGACAAAGTAGATGATAAATTATAAATATAAGTTATACAAGTACACAATTATAAAACACTATATTAAACCAGAATAAAATGTTGGATTATTTATTTACTAAAAAATAAATGTATATTTTTAGCTTCTCTCAAATCTTCAATCTTGAGCATTTTGTACAACACAAAGTCAGCAAGCCTCTCTCCCACTGTCTCAGACACTGTTACTGTCAATTATAAAATGATACAATTTATGAAAAGGGATTTTTCGTGTTTTGATAAACTTTTGAAAAAACAAGGATGGGCAGTGTTGTTAGAAGGTGGTGGTAGAGGCTCCAAAAGAGTTGATTTGAGGCAGAAACCAAACGGGTTGTCTGTCACCTGACATAAAACTTTGAGAAAGCTGGAGAAGAATTAGAAAAAACACAAGCAGTTGCCTTGGTCAGCCTCTCTTGGTGAGGCTTGGCTAGGAGGCTACTAATCAGTACAGTTAAGTACTAGTCAGTTTGATACCTGTGTTCCCCATTCTGCATGGTGAAGTGTTCTTAGATAAGATACCGAGCCCCAAATGCCCCCGACGGCTGTGCCATTCTCATGGTGAAATTGCTGTACATACAGAAGATGCACTTAATGAATGTTTGTGTGAATGGATGAGTGACCAAGAACTGTACTGTAAACTGCTTTGAGTGGTCATCAAGACTAGAAACGCTCTATACAAATACTGACCATTTACCATGTCATAGATGTCTGGTAAAACTGTGCATTTACTAACAAACAATGACTCTTTAAAAGTATCAAATGTCACGGTTTGAAGAAGGGAGATGGACCCAGATGCAGAGGTATTCAATAAAAGAGTATTTAATATAATAAAAGGCTTTAACTAGACAAACATAAACGCTAAGGAGTGGAAAAACTGGAAAGACAAGAAGAGTACAAAAACACAAGGAAGCTACAAGAGACTCAAGGAATCAGGACAAGGCAGGACAGGAACACAGGACAGCCGGTAGAAGAACACCATGGAACAACAAGAACAAGAACAGCAAGAACGCAAGAAGGAAGCGCAACAACACAAGAAGCAAGAAGAGCAGTGACACAAGAAGCATGAACAAACCAGTGAGCACAACAGACAATCCGACAAGGACAAAGAGAAGAACAGAGGCTTATATACACAGAGGGGAAAGGCAGGGGCAATCTTCAGGTGAAACACATGAAGACTGGGGAAGACAATCACTGACAGGAAGTAAAGACAGGAACAACACACAAGGAACAGAGACTACAAAATAAAACAGGAAACAGAAAACACAAAGAGACCGAACTCAACAAACTAAAATGACAGAACATCAAATTCACTGTTAATTTTCAGCGATTGTTCGCTCAAATCTTAAATCTGAATATACAGAGGTGGTTAACATGCATGTGACATCTTTGATTTCCTGAGCTTTTTATGTGCATCAAATGCATCATAAAAAACATTTCACAGACACTACCCAGTCTGATCCTCATGTTCAGAAGGAAATTATTGACAGCTGTATTAAAAAGTCACACACATGTGAATCCAAACACACTCACAAGTACAGTTTGAAAAAGTAATTTTTATTTTTGTTAGTGTGCGAGGTCATTTATACATCCACATAATGGCTTTTTTGTTTTATTTTCAGTGGTTTGTCACCTTCCATGTATTAATGGTGGAAAGTGCAGCTCTAGGGACAAGTGTCAGTGTCCTCCCAACTTTACTGGAAAGTTCTGCCAGATGCCGGTTCACAATGGACGCCAGCAGCAGGCCGGCGGCTACAGCCAAACTCAGGTCCACTCCACACACACGCTGCCACTGACCTACAGCAACAGCCAGAGTAACGGTGAGTGTAAGGCAAAAACTGTGATACCAGGGGCAGAGTGAAAGCTGTGAGCTGTATGGAAAATGTGGCTGGAAAAAGTAATTCTTTCCTGTCCCTTATCACTCAACTTTCTCTAAAGGAAGCATGTTTTAGCTCATTTACTTCTTGTCAGCTTTTCAAAGGCTTCATGGAACACTGTGACTAATGTAAACTGCTGTAGCTCTGGAGGGTGGTCAGCAATCATGTTAAGTGGAATATAATTAGTGGTAAATGGGCTAAAGCAGGTGTACACACGCTACTGTATGTAACACAACCCCTGCTCCCTACAATATAACTATTGCATACCCAGTTACTAAGGAGTGTGAGTTAATTCATAAAGAATTGTTTAATCTTAAATCATTGAACCATCTTAAGTCATTTCATTATATAATGTGTCTGTTGGTTCTGGTGCATTTTTAGCTTAGTGTGTTTTAGTTAAGCAAGCTATTGATATTTTTACCTCTAGTAGATACAGCAATTAGATATTGTTATTTGTGGGAAAAAGTGTTGATACTGTCTGACATTCTGAAAACCTGTTGTCTCTTATTCTATCTATTCTTCAAGATATAGTGTGAGAGGAATTACATGAATCATGAGATCATCTGAACAGGAAAATATTTAAAATGAATTCAGACCATTATTAAACGTTTCTTCTTGCTATCAGTCTATCGATCAACTAAGTATCCAATCACATCCAAACACACTGCTCCTCAGAGTAGACAGAAATGATGATGATTTACTGAAGTTACAGTTAAAGGAAAAAGATGAGGCAGAGGAATAGAAACTGGCAACAATGCATACCGTAGACTAATTGTCTGCATGTGAATTTATCCAAAATCTGTAAGCAAAGGAGACGATTTTAGGTCAGAAGCCTTCTGGTTTCCGTTTCTAGTTTAACAAATCAAGTCCATCATCAGACGATAATGCCTCCTGGCTAAAGGTGTAGGTTCAGTTTAATATTTTAGAAGTAGAATTTTCGCCTTTCCTTCCCTTACAGCACAGCGTAATGCTTGTCGAGAAAAAAACTATTTTGTAGTTACGGAACAATTAGTGGATTTATAAGTTCATAGGTGACTGTTATAGTAATTCAGTTTAACTAAATTTTTATTCATGTGAGGTTTGTAGAAAAAGGATCCAAGCCTAACCCCTATTGGCAAAGGTACACTTAAAGTCCATGTGGGCAGGCACTTTAACACCTTCAGGGAGCAAAAGCATAAGGATTAGAAGCACATTCAGGAACACAAGCACAAACTTGGGCCATTAACACATGAATCACCAAAGAAGAATGGAGTTACAGATATTAAAGCTAAAGTTGGTAATACTTGAAAAGCTAGCAAGATTATGCTACACATTAAAAAAATGCTCCAATACATCCCACCCCCTCCCATCTGCCTTCTTCTCAAAACTGCTCACATATGCATGTGCACTGGCTGAAAACGGCTAGAGGCCTAAAATCGAAGCTATTCGCTTGTGGCGAACGGGGTTGTAGTGTGCACAGTTTTTAAACACTATAACTCCCTCCAATATCAGAGTGTGTTGGTTTGACAGCAAAGAGCAACTGTCCCTGACGAAGTACATCTTTAATAATAATTACGAATAGTTGTCTGTCCCATCAAAAATGCTTCACTTTTTTTCCCAGAAATGTGTTGACACTCATGTTGACTTGTGTCTCCAGTGTTCAATCCCAGTATGGTCAACGTCCATATCAAACATCCTCCAGAAGCCTCTGTCCAGGTTCACCAGGTGTCCAAGCTAGACAATTTCCACAACAACGGCCACCAGCTGAAAGGATCCCAGTCTGGCTTCTCTTCATCTACCAGCTACAACTACCACCTCACAGACAGCGGCCAGAAGATCCAGCACCACGGATATAACATAGTTTATCCGGGCCAGCACGGCTACCAGGTTGCTCAGTACCAGCCTGTTTCCTCCAAGAATACACTGGGCCGCTGCTTCCAGGAGACTACGGGCAGTCAGGTACACTGTCAGACATTCTGACTGTAATTTAGCTCTGTGTAACTCCAGAACATCTCATGGAACAAGTAAGACTCGCTATTAATGAACTTGCTGCAAAAAAGCCAACACAATTTAAAACTAGGTTGAGACAGGTTACATGACATAGTATGTCATACAAAATAATCAAGCTATCTATTACAATGATAAGGAGACAGTTAAAGTGTTTTTCCTCCTACTGAGGTTCTGTAGTGATGCTGCCATCTAACATCAAGAACCTCAACAAATAGATATTCTACTTTCTAGGAAAATATGTGATAAAGTGAAAAAATTGCATTTAATGCAAGATTCAAAACAGCATGTTTTCCTGCCTGCCAGTGGTGGAAATTTGAGAGCGTGTGACATCATATTTCATATATAATGACTAAATTAAAAATCAAAATAAAATAACAGGTTAATCCGTAGTGCATCCAGTTCAAAGAAAATATCTAAGACCGATCCATTCTAGACTCACACAAAAATGAATAGCACACAGACCAGAAAAGGCTTGTAAAATTGACAAACTTATGGTGCCAGATCCCCAAAAAACACTGTTGTTTGGTGTTGATATCAAGCACTGCAGATAAGGGGTATAAAATGAAAAGCTGATTTATTATAGAGTTTCAGAAAAGGTCACGTATCACATGTCCCAATCACCAAGTCACATTTTACATAGCAAATGTTGCTATAAAGATATTGCTCTGTCAGGGAGGGAGGGGTGGAGATGAAGGGGTGTAAGTTGCTTTGCAAGTGTCCGTCTGTCAAATAGAAATAATACTTTATCATCTTCCATCCCTGTCTTCCTCTCCCATTGTGTTACATGTATCACATGTAACAGTGTGGGAAGGCTCTGCCAGGTCTCACTAAGCAGGAGCAGTGCTGTGGAACCATTGGAACATCCTGGGGTTTCCACAAATGCCAGAAGTGTCCAAATAAACCATGTAAGTGTAACTGCTTTCCTTAGATGTTTTTATACCTCTTTGCTCAAATTCAAAAGTGATCTGATTTGATTTTGGTGGATCCCATACAAATCCAATACAATTAAAGTAGCTGTGGGACCAAATAAAAAAAATAAATAAAAAATACATAAAATGCCTCCATACTCCTCACATTTTCCAAGTTTACAGCAGGGTCTGGTCTCCAACTTCCAGCAGAGAATTAAATATTCGGAATTGTCAATATGCGGTTTATTCTGAGCTACTGGCTTTCCAAACACCTTCCAGCCAATCAGCCTTCAGCTCACCCTATTTCTGTCCACTGTCTCATGTTAATTCATTTAATTCTTTCTTCATAGTCGTTTTCTTTACATGATCAAAAATGTTATCCTTTTTTGGGGGCCTGCAAGCAATAATTCAGTTCCAACATAAACACCGGTAAATCTGTTATGATATAATGTTAAATTATAAGATTACTTGAGATTGTTAATAAAAAATATTCAATAAAGCTTTTAGACAAACATTTTGTTACAACAGACATGCCGACATCTGAAAAATATTGAAATAAAAAAATAGATCATATAACATACAGAATATAATGATATTCCCTTAATCATACATATAATTAGGCAACAATCTATGAAGAAAACAGCAGGCACAATAAGTAACTGACAGAGATTCGTGGTATCAAGGTCCCGCCAATATACATGCTCAGCCCAAACACTGTCTCAGCTGTCAACCATGATGTTTCACCGGGTTTTCATAGTATCAGATGATTAATTAAAAACAAACTCATCAGAAACGTGAACAAAATATACCAATTTCAACACAACTACCTAAAATATGAAACTATCTTGGGAAAATCTCATTTGACTCATTTTGACCTTTGAGTTTTTAAACTCCTCCATCTATAAACATGGAGGAGTTAGGGTTTATGGAACCAAGTCATTCATCTTTTCATACAGTCTATGATACAGCTTGCTTGGGAGGGCTGTGACTCAATACCTGAACACCTGCCCCAATGAAAGCAATGATCAATGGTGATAGTGTTTGAATGATGAGAAATTGGGATTTAAAACTATATCATGTATTTGTTTAATATTTCTGAATCATTAAATAACCTTTTGAAATACTAACGTGTTTTCCCACTTTACTTTCTTTTCTCTCTGCATTAGCTATCCCTCTGATAGATTGTCCTCAGGGCTACAAGAGAATCAACAGCTCTCATTGCCAAGGTAAGAGTTATTTTAACTTGTGTAATGTTGTTCATTGTGTCAACTTTTTACTTACTTTGTGAAATATGAATCCACTTGATGGATTATGGTTGACTTTGTTGATCCCCCGACTTTTCCTCTGGTAACACCACAGCTTTGAATTGTGTGTTTTTTGATGAAACTAGTGCAGTGCCCACTCTAAACTGGTCTGTGCTAATGTTCCACGGCATACTTCAGAACTATTCTTTGTCGTTTTTGAGTCTTCTTCAAACAGGTTTAACACTGGGACTTTTTTGTTTGTGTGCTGAATGTTGTGTGCAGAACAGTCTATGGTGCAGAGTCAAGTCAGAAAGCTTTGTGTTTATCCTTCCTGATTTATCTGTGTTGATGTCATAGTCAATGTTTTCATAACATGAAAAGGAATTAGCTTTATTAGTGTGGCTTATATGTACGTTTTAATGATTTAATGGATTGCGGTTATTTGTTCATACATTGTATGTCAGCCATGTAAGAGTCGAACAATCTTCTGACCCAAATTCACAACTTTTCAAAATAACAGCTCTGTAATGCAGCTTGATATGAGGCATTGCAGCAACAAAACAACCATGCTTTTACTTTGAAGAATAATAGCCCAACAGGAAGTGATTTTGCCTATGTTGATGGCATGACAGATTTTGTGGGATATCTGAAAGCAGATGTAGAAACCCGTGGAAGTGACCCATTCAGTGGTTGCTCAAGCTCTTCTTCTAGAGGTCATAAAAGAGGTATCACACCTTCTCCTACGACAAATAATTAAGTTTGATTTTCCACCAAAATGCAGTGGAAGAGAATTAGGATTTTATAAGTAAGCATTACTGGATCTGGTGTGCAAAATGTGCTTTACAAGATTGCCACATTAACAACAAAGAGAGGACTCAGTCCTACAATGTATTCACTAATCTCAAAAGATGGCAAACATTCCAATTCTGGTGACTTAAACAGCTGACCAGAATAGTTTCAGTGAAAAGACACTATCAAGTTTATAGATAAAGTAGAAAATTGTGTATCAATCCTTTAATATCAAAAAGCTTAGAGAGAAGCCATCCGCCAGTAAAGATCATGTGATATGACTGAGGTGTATAGTAGTACATTTCAGCACTAAATAAACCCTGCTTCAAATATCAACAATGGCCCTATGAAATAAGCATTTTTATGTTGAGGCCATTTCCTACAGTCATATGTTGTTCCTTATATCAACAATAGAGGGTGCTGAATTCACCATAAGCCCCAGTCATGTGGGACAGTGCCATGTTAACCACAGTGTTGGCCAGCTCTGAGGCTGGAAGCAAAAGGACTCTGACAGGAAAAAGAAGGGCCGCTGCCGTTTCAGACTGCTGTCGGACCATACACAGTGTGTTTGTGTGTATGGGTGTGTGTAGCTCTACACTTGGCTATCCTGTAAGAGGAGCTGGAACTCACTCAAAACCACTACATCCTTGTCTTCTCATTTATTATAATTAACATTTTCCAACAACCCCTCCTCTCTTTTACTCTTGGACCCACAGTATGGGCACTCAGTGTCATGCCTTATCATGGCCCATCCCTCATAAGAGACATATACATCAACACACCACTTTTCTGGTTATATGGTAATTCCAGTGATTATGCCAGAAAACAGAAGGCATTAGAACAATAGATACATGAATAAATCATTAAATTGGTCATCCTCATGAAAAAGACATCATCATCAGCCTCACTCTAAGCTCCCATATGCTCCTTTATAAGGACACCAATTTGAATCATTATACTTAAAAATTAAACAGGCCAAGGCGGCTAATAACAGCCCTTTTTAAACACACTGGCTGAAAAGTTTGCACTCCGTTTCACCTGTAAATTGAATGTATTGGGATGCAGACATGAGTCACAGTCTCTGATATGGGCCAAGTGTGTTCTCACTGAAGAAATTTGACTTGCTCGAAGTCGACACATTTCACAGTTTAGTTTTGAAACATCAATAGTGTTTGGGGATGGAAAAAAAGGTTAATCTGCAACATTTGACTTCGGATTTCTTTGAAACAATAAACATTTTTGTTCGGAAATATTGCTCGAAACAATTGGATGGCTTGCCATCAACTTTTGAATTGACTGGCATCATTTTCAAATAATAAATCCTAATGAATGCATTCCCACAAGGTTTATGCTAGTTGTACAGAAGAAATAATATAATAACCATACTAATACTGTGTATTAAACAATCTCAGTTTTTCATGTCACTACTTCCACAAGATTTTGTAAATTTTTCCACAAGATTCTTCTCCATGTTCACATTTTCCGCATCACACCATTTTTGCAGATTCATCAGCTGCATATTTAAGCTGCTAATCTCCGGTCTTCCTGGATTTACATCTGGGGCTTGTAAAGGTCACTGAAGTTCACTGAACTGACTGCCATGTTCATGAAACCATTTTGAGACTTATTTTGTGACATTGAACATTATCCTGCTGGAATTAGCCACTAGACGATGGTAAACTGTGGCCATAGAGGTACAAACATGGTCAGATAGACTGTGACATTCAAAAATATTGATTGGTATTCAGGCCCCAAAGTGTGTAATGAAAACTTCCCTCACACCATCACACTAGTCTTAACTGTTGACACAAGGCACGTTGTTTTCATGGATTCATGTTGTTGACTCCAGATTGTGAATCTACTTCTGCAGCCTCAGCAGAAATCCAGATTTTTCAGAGCAGGCTACATTTTATTGTCTTCAAATGTCCAGTGTTGGTGAGTCTGTGTCACTACAGCCTCACATTTATGTTCCTGGCTGACAGGAGTGACACTTATGTGATCTCTGCTGTTATAGATCATCTGAAGTTTTTGTGTGTTGTTCATTCGGAAAAGCTATTAAAACCTCAGAAGATCATAGTGTATATTTCCTTATTGTTAGCTAATCTCAGGAAGACTAAGGGATAAAACCTTCAATGCGTCAGTCTTACTTTCAATACTGGCTGACCTCTAGCAATGAGCCCGTTGATTCTGATTGTAGTTATTATATACGTTCAGACTCTGATAACAAATATATTGTCCAATTTAAAACGAGAAGGCACTCAGTACAACACATATCTCAGATCATAAATCAGTTCCCTGTGGCTGAGGGGTAGAGTGGTCGTCCTCCAACCTGAAGGTCGGCGGTTCGATTCCCAGTCTGAACCATCTGCATGCCGAAGTGTCCTTGGGCAAGATGCTGAACCCCGAATGGCCCCCCCCTTAGAATAACAAAGTGCTGGGATAGATGCACTGTATGAATGTGTGTGTGAATGGGTGAATGTGAAACTGTAATGTAAAGCGCTTTGAGTGGTCATCAAGACTAGAAAAGCGCTATATAAATGCAAATCCATTTACCATTTACCATTCCCTAAATCTTAAATGTTTCATACAAAAAGTAATTAAACATTTTCTCCTAATCTGAGTAAAATAAGGGTTACTGTTAAGGTTGGGGACAAAATATCTATAGAGGAAGGAGGGGGATTTGAAATGCTCAGCCTTGTGTAGTAAATGCTATGTTTTCAGTCTTTATAGTTGTAGGTTAAAGGCAGATGAGCCTTGAGTCATCGTAAGTGTGCTCTTCAATAGCACAGCTTATTTATTCTTCTTGGTTAATCCAAACTCTTTTATGTCAACCTGGCGTTACAGCTGTCACCTATATTATTCAGATGCTGGATTGTTTTGCTTGCTCACTGAACTACTGTGGCGTCTCTCTGTTGAGCTGGTGAGGAAAAGCTTGAAGATCAGATAATTTGTTGATATGTCTTCAGTAAGCATCATGCCTGATGACATTAATTCTCAAACCCATTCCTTCAGACAGCAACATGAAAGATAGCTGACTGAAATTATTGTTAAATATGGACTATAAAAAACTTTTGGTATACATTTGTGTAGTAATTGAGACTTATTGTTTCTTTTTGATTTTGATGATTTACAGATTTTGATGAGTGCCAGCTACAGGGTGCGTGTCCCAATGGAAACTGTCTGAACACCGTGGGCAGCTACAGGTGTATGTGTAAACCTGGCTATGTCCCGGACCCAACACTCACCAGTTGCATACGTAAGACCTACACTCCAAACACCAAATATTTTCTATCACATTTTCTTTGTCTCATAATTGCATTTATCATTGACATCAAACTCAACTCAATTAATTAATTGATTAATTCATTGCATTTGCATGATTCTCTTTAATGTGCAGATTTATAATTGGAAAATGTTCATATTATGACAGAGGACATTCCATTGATTTTCATGGTCAACTGCTCCAAAGTACTAGCTAGATAGTAAAGGCTGCAAGGAATGCTGCTAAGGCAAATGTGCTGGTTAATATACATTTGAATGCAGTGCATGGATAAACGCATGGTGTTTCTTTAATAATCAGATGCTGTCTCTAGCATGTATCACAGAAAATAAAAACCCAGCATAATATGAGGGGATAGAGAAGAAGAAAAGTAGGGAGATGTATTTTGAAGTAAAGCAGCTCCTATTGATGATTAATCAGCTGTACTAGGTGTTGTATTCTTTATACGTTGACATGTTTTGAGCATGTGTTTTCCTGGTTTTGTAATGTACATGTGTTTGTCTGCATACTTTACATTGTTGTTGCTGAGTTACTAAACCTCAAGTCTAAGTTGAGCGAAGTCAGTTGTGCTTGGGTTCTGAAATTGAGTAATACAGCTCTCGTACTGTGTATTTGTGATAAGTGTGAATGGACTGAGGTTTGTGTCTTGGTTCTCTTTATATCTCATGGCCAAGGAAAGCCAAGGGTCCATCAGTCTCCACAACTAATAATAATGACAAAGGTTCAGCCAAAGAGTGTTATTGTAACCAGCTTTCTAAAGCAGTTGTACAAACACACTCACTTAATTACACATAGCTGATCAAAAATGTTGGTAAATTACAGTAAAAGCTAAAACAAAAGATTTGACCATTAAAGACGTGCTGGACTTTCGGTAAATTACAATAAATCTTTTTTCTCGAGTTCAACCTTTGTGAGGTTTGACAGCAGTTTTTTATGTTCACCAAAAGTATGGCCTTGATATATCCGAGAGAATAAAGAGCTAAAAAAATTGAAAATTGTCTCTTCAAACAACACATACATAAAAACAGACATATTTGCATTTGTTCCAAGGGCTGCTAAACAAACTGGTAAACATCAGCATATCAGCACTGTTATCATGAAAGTGTTTCCTTCATAATCATAATTCCTTTTAATTGCCAACTTTATTTACACATACAGGAAATTGACTTGGTGTGGTTTGTGAATTGGACATAAACTTAGCTTAGCACCACTGTGTGTATAAGTACATCGTCATACATCATCATATATCCATGACTCAGTAATTCTTAATTTATTTCACTCTATTACTCTATTGAATATTTTACCACCCAGTCTCCACCAATCATAGTTACTCATTATATAATATATATATAGGAATTTAACCCAAATCATCACTGTATTTAAATAAATCCCTCATCTTATAATTCCCAAACATACAAAACTCAAATATTAAACAATATTACAACCCAATACTCGCTCTACCAAAACTATGACATTAAAATTAAATTCTTTACAAACCAATTTTACAAAAAAATTAATAATAAATAACATCACACACACACCATTCATTTCTATCATAAAATCATCCCACCTTAAATAAAACATCCACCTACTCTCCCACCCCTTATACACTTACAACCACAGAACAATTACAATATAAAAAAACAATACAATCTAAAAATCCAACCCTAAAATCACAAAACCCCCATCCAACTATAACCATTCCACATCCACTCCATCATTTTCACCAATACACATAACTTTAAAACTCCTTTTCCTATATCCCCAACCTATTTCAATAATCAATCACAACCCAATTCATTTAATACATACACCCATTATCCAAACTATAATCCTCTCCCATTCTTAATCATAATTACCCAAAAAATTCACTACTCTTATATTCAATAACCCCCTAATTTATAATACCATCCACCTCACCAAATACATTTCAATAACCAACACCCACCTAGATAGAACATCAAATCATAATACTACACTAACTAACAATTTACTCCCCTCTCACCCATCACCCCTCTCAAACTCATCTACCTCATCTCCACTCCACACTAAACTCGCGCTCTACCTCAATAAAATTCAATTAATTTTAAAAATAAATCTATACCGCCATACACTTACAATTACATAACACCCCACAGATCTCCTTCATCACATACCACCCACACTTATTACATTTTCCCCTCCCCCCTACATCTATCCCAAAAACCTATTATACCTACCAACCTCACCACAACCCATTACTACCACATAAATACATTCAATCACTCCTACGCGCACTGTCGCTTGTCTCACTCTCTGTGACTATTTATTAATACACCACCATCCTACACCATCCCACCCCTAGTGAATTATCCACACTACACCCCCCCTACCTAAAATCCCCCACTAGATCCCCAAAAAAATCATTCCCCCCCCAGCTCCATCCCCCCTTATAGATAGATGACGCCTCTTGGAATTATCACACAAACCCCAAACCACCATTAATTGAGAAATTCTCCACTAATTTTTCCCAGACAAAACTACTTTCTGACAAAAAGGAAAACTCAAACATTCGGAAAACACAGACCAAGCCAAAGCCTCCTGCATGCCTAAATCGGAGCCGACGCCTTACCTTCATAGTGCATGAAGTTTTGGCATGTTTTTGTATGTGCTTCTTTCCTGCAACATATTGTATGTGCTTTCTATGTCTGTATTTTGGGTTAAATCTTAAACTGTTTCAATGTCGATGTTTGTGCCAGCACAATATTTAGTTCCCCCACTTCTCACTGTAAAAAATATGTTTTGCTTTATGTAGTATGGTGATTTAGAAATAAGTTTAGACTGTAGTGTTAAGGGCACAATTCTGTACAGGTGAGAAGGGGACATTTTTTGGTGAAAGGGACCGCTTTATTTCTCCACTCTGTCCTCTCTTTCTCCCATGTACATGTCTCCTACACTCTGGTGCACCGCTTCCTACACCTCCCCCCTCCTCCTTCTGTCCACCTTCTGCGCTCCTCTTCAGCCGACACTCCTGCCATCCAAGAGGAGAAGGGGGCTTGCTTCCGTTTGGTGAGCTCAGGCAGACAGTGTTTGCACCCAGTTTCTGCCCAGCTGAGTAAACAGCTCTGCTGCTGCAGTGTGGGCAAAGCCTGGGGCCCTCACTGTGACAAATGCCCCCCTCCAGGAACAGGTAAGGTCTCAAGCCACATCAGACATTCATCCTGTATTAATGACAATTTACGGCCCCAAAATGATTTTGCCCTGGCAAATTTAATACCAAAAACAACTCAGTTATCTTGCAGGTTAGTTTGGCCTTACGCACAAGACACTGACAGTAATGGAAAGCCTCAGTACATCTGAGTCTCAGTAGACCAGTTTCCTGCAGCACTTTGTTCCACCTTCAAATTAATCACACAAGTAGAATTACAATTATCTAGTTTGTAAATTATTGGAAGAGATTTTAGCCATGTTATCCCAGGACTGGGGAATGTAGTGTCATTATGTCTTCTATCTGTTCCTCTGGCAACACGTTCTGCCACCACTGGGCCTTGGTTTTATCTAACCTTGTGAAATATCTCAAAATCTTTGTGTTTGGCACCGCATTTGGTCCAAACATTCATGCCCCCTAAACAATGAATGATTAATTATTAATTAATGATGGTTCCCTGACTTTTCCTCTTTCAACAAAATCAGGATTCATTTTTGTGGTTTTGACATTAAATTTGGTAAAAACATTAAATGTACCCCTTCGAATGAACTGTTCCAATACATTTTATTTATAAGGCGCTTTTCATAACCGGGTGCTGTTCTTTTTTCTTTTCAACCAATACTTTGGGGCATTACCAGCCTCAGCTGTACCTTGTGGTTAGTGCTAATTTGAAAATGTGCTTACTCAATGAATTGAGATCGTGACCATTGTAAAAAAAACTGTGGGCTGATATTTAAGTTTTTGACTGGAATGTCTAAAAAATAATTGAATGGTTTTCCCCTAAGGATTAATTTAAATAATATGGTTATCCTTTTTCTTTTCATCTAGAACCATAATTAGGTCAAGTTCACTGTTTATGTTTGAGGTTGATGCTGGTAGAACCTCTCAAGAACTGAGGGAGTACTACACAGCAAACTGAGATACAAAAGTACTGTGATATTTCTTTATAAGCATAAATTGTTGTTTTTGTCAGAAATATTATCACAATGGTTCCATAATATGGTAATCTTCGGTCTTGACATGATATTTTTATAAATAATAACTTACAAATAATATCTATTTTTTTTATCCCAGTGCTGTTTTAAAATTGATCTAAATTTTGCTGTAGCACAATATAGAAATATTTATCCTCAGAATGAGGAACAGGGTTTCACAACAAGATAAGAACTTCCAACTTGTTTTAAAGTCTGTGACTCCGGCATGTAATAATAAACATTGAGACATGGAAGAATAAAACCATCATGTCATAGGGTTAGCCTATGACTACATGTTTAAAAAGCAAGAAAGAAAAAATCTCTCATTCTTTTATCCTGATGCTTTTTACCTGCATGGGTGTATCATCTTGGCTAAGTAGTTGCTTTTAGAAAATTAGCAAAGCCTTTATAGTAGCATTTTTTCCGACTGATTTTACTACTTGTCTACATACCTGTTTTTCCACACAGACGGTTGTTAATTTCAGGCATTGCAGTTTGGTGCATTCTTTTTCATCGGGTGTTAGGGTTGGGAAGAAGTGATGTGTGAGTGTGTGTTGGTTATGTAAATGCAGTTTCATAGTGTGAGGCAGAATATATATAAAAACAGAAATGAGTTAGTGTTAAAAGTAAAGAATATCCCTTACAACATTCCCAAAATGAAGACAGCTTGTGCGTCATTCAATATTCAAACAAAACAATGTTCATTTCCATAGTGAAGAAAAACAGAAAAGTGATAGAAGGAAATGAGACTGTGCAAAGTTTAAGATACTGTAGCTATTATACAGTATAGTAAAACCAAAGGTTGTGAAAGTAACTCACTGCCATTCAGTCAGAAAGAACATTGTAATCTGTATTTGGGTTGCAATCAGGGTGTGGATAGTTGTAGGTACTAAGGTGTTTGGCTAATTTCTATATGATCTTGGGTTGTACCAGCTTGGTATTAAGGGACGCTCCTTCGAATTTTTGATTCTTTCTGTGGTGTTTCTGTCTCTTCAACATCTTTATATTTTTCCAGGCTGACTAAGCTTGGGCAGGTTATATGTGTTCGTGTTTGTTTGGTCATTGTCTATTAAGAAGGATGTCCATTCTTGCTGGAAGTAGTCTAGGAGCAATTTGTAGTTCAGGTGCAAGCCAAAGGAAGGTTAGTCAATACATAACGTTGTGCTCCCTGGTGTTTGGGGTTGTATATGGCAATATATTTAATGGCAGACAAAGTGAGTGTAGAATGCAGGGAAACTAGTTGATTAGGATTTAAGGAGTGGTGAGGACTCAGTTTATTAAAAATCCCCTGCTTTGATAATAGGTGACCTGGTCGTTTTGCTACCTCTAAAAACTGTAGAGATCATGCTGGATGAGTCTGTTCGGAGCTACATTGTCTCAACCAAGTTTTATGATTATGGTAAATCTTCCCTTTGGATCTACTGTAGACTTTTTGTACATGAGAGAGCATTGATGTTAATTACTGACTCCTCTTCCCTATGAGTTATAGTAAACATGGTGCTACACAGTGTCAGATTCGGTTGCAGCCATAGTTTTTAAGGTAGATATACACTCCTGATCAAAATCTTAAGACCAGTTAAAAAATTGCATGAATTTGCATTTTGCACTGTTGGATCTTAGGAAGGTTCTAAGTAGAGCTTCAAAATGCAAAAAGAAGAAATGGGAACAAGAGACCAAAAGTTGTGAGCAGGCAATTTATTGAAAACAACAATTTAACTCAAATAGGCTGTTCATCAGCTGATCAAAAGTTTAAGACCACAGCCTTTAAAAGCCAAAATCTGTGCAAAAATTTGGATTCCATGTCATTTCCTGTCAAGTAATCACACTGTGAAGATCTCTTGATGGCAAAGGCAAAAAAGCTCACCGTCTTTGAACGTGGTAGGATTGTTGAACTGCATAAACAAGGCCTCTCACAACGTGCCATCGCTGCTGAGGTTGGACGCAGTAAGACAGTCATTTTGCATTTCTTAAAAGATCCTCAGGGTTATGGAACAAAAAAAATCAAGTGGTAGACCCAAAAAAATCTCACCAGCGCTGAGCCGGAGGATCCGAATGGCTGTCCGTCAAGACACGGGACGATCCTCGTCCCAAATTAAGGCCATTACTGGTGCTGACTGCAGCCCAATAACCATCAGACGGCATCTGCGAAGGAAGGGCTTCAAAAACAAGAAACGTCTTCAAAGGCCACGTCTCCTTCAACGCCACAAAATTGCCCGTTTAGACTTTGCAAGGGAGCACCAAACATGGGACATTCAAAGGTGGAAGAAAGTTTTATTCTCTGACGAGAAAAAATTTTAACCTTGATGGTCCTGATGGCTTCCAACGTTACTGGCATGACAAGGAGATGCCACCTGAGATGTTTTCTACGCGGCACAGTGGAGGGGGCGCCATCATGATCTGGGGTGCTTTTTCCTTCAATGGAACAATGGAGCTCCAGGTTGTGCAGGGGCGTCAAACAGCAGCTGGCTATGTGGAGATGTTGCAGCGGGCATCCCTCATGACTGAGGGCCCTCGTCTGTGTGGTAACGACTGGGTTTTTCAGCAGGACAACGCTCCAATTCACAATGCCCGTCTGACCAAGACTTTTTTCCAGGAGAATAACATCACTCTTTTGGACCATCCTGCGTGTTCCCCTGATCTTAATCCAATTGAGAACATTTGGGGATGGATGGCAAGGGAAGTTTACAAAAATGTGACTTCAGTTCCAGACAGTGGATGCCCTTCATGAAGCCATCTTCACCACTTGGCGCAACATTCGCACTAGCCTTTTGGAAACACTTGCATCAAGCATGCCAAAACAATTTTTGAAGTGATCAACAATAATGGTGGAGCTACTCATTACTGAGTCAGTTTTTGACACTTTAATTTCTGTTTTAGGAGAGTAGCTGTGGTCTTAAACTTTTGATCAGCTGATGAACAGCCTACTTCAGTTAAATTGTTGTTTTCAATAAATTGCCTGCTCACAACTTTTGGGCTCTTGTTCCAATTTCTTCTTTTTGCATTTTGAAACTCTACTTAGAACCTTCCTAAGATTCAACAGTGCAAAATGCAAATTTGATCAGGAGTGTATGTTTGTTGAAGTATATTGTACATACATACATACATACATACTTAAGAGATGCAGATGCAGATGCATTTTATTATCCCAAACACATGCACAGACATGCAAAGGCACACTCATGCAGGTAGGGAAATTTAATCTCTGCTTTTGACCCATCTGTGTGCGGGACACACAGAGCAGTGAGCGACTATGTACAGCGCTCGGGGAGCAGATGTTGGGGGAGTAAGGTGCCTTGCTCAGGGGCACTAGACAGGGTCTAGACAGACTCTTGGATTTTTGGGCAGATCAATCCAGGTTCGTCTTTTGTTGTCTTTCCGTGGAATCGAACCAGAGACGAACCAGAGACCTTCTCTTCCCGTAGTCCAAGTTTCTGCCACTAGACCACCGCCTCTCCCTTTACATACATACATACATACACACATACATACATACACACATACATACATACACACATACACACATACATACACACATACATACATACATACATACATACATACATACATACATACATACATACATACATACATACATACATACATACATACATACATACATACATACATACATACATACATACATACATACATACATACATACATGCATATGTAAAGTAATGGAATGGAATGTCCTTCCAAGCCAGTGGAAAAGTAATATTGTTTATGGTTTCTTCTGTTATGTAACATTCTTGTTTAATTATTAATTAATTAATTATTCCCATAAGATAAGACACTGTCAACTGTGCATTTTGGTGGTTCAGCAATGCTTCTTCCAGTCCCTTGTAGGCTGGTGGCTTTTTTGTAGGCCACCATTCTCTGTTCTGTGTGTGTGGACCTGACACTTCAGACCAAGGCATGTACAATATGTCTGGTTTGTTCAGTCTTTTTAGTGGCTTGAACTCTGCAATCAGATACTACACAGCCAGATTTTTGTTGGCTAATCTGCTGATTTGAATGTCAAGAAACGAACTAAAGAATAACATTTATGCACAAACAATTATTAGTTAAATTTGGTAAAAATAAGTTTGAAAACAGGGTTTTTGTTTTTTTAAGATCTAGTCCCACCTATCCTGAGGCTCTGTGAAACAAATTGGCCTGACTCGTCTCTGAAACCTGATTATTTCTCAGGTTTTACTGGGGAACTTACTCAATTTAATAAAAATTTGTATAACAAAATGTATCCATCCTTTTTAAGAGAGATTCCAGCAACTCTTTCCTCTGACAATTACACGGCAGCTGAGATTGCAGATCCTGAAGATAATATGTTACACACAGAGAAGTAACACATTTATATTTCTACTGTTGATGCTTTGGAATCAAATAAACTTGAGTCAGGGAAAATACAATTGGACATACTGAAGTTGTAAATCTAAATTAAGATACACTCAGAGGACAGAGGAAAGTGGATAACAGGACAAAATGAAAACTACGTCTGCCAGTAGTTTTTAAGTTGTCCTGTTATCCACTTTACATCCTATGAGGTCATGTGAGGAGTTCTCAAATACAGCAGAGGCATTAATAGGCAGCCCTGCCAAATATCTTATCACATGGGAGATGTGGCCTGAACAAAGTTGTATGTAGTCAATATGAATGATGAGATTTTTGATAACCAGTTGTATTTTTTTTTATCCAGCTAAGTTCAAAGAGATCTGTCCTGGTGGAATGGGCTACACTGTTCTACCAAATCCACCTGTCAATAAGCCGGTCACTGTTTACCAGCAGCCCATTGATGTGCAACCCCCCCAGCCCCTGCCAACGCCAGAGAGGCCGGTGGAAGCTTTTGGGAAACCAGAGGAGATAATACCAGGTGAGCATTTGTTGTGTCATTGTACCAGTGCATGTTGAACATTGTTTAACATCACATGTTAAGCGCTGTGGCTTAGTACAAACTCGATGTTTGCCAAATGTTTAGTGTTTGGGGTAAAGGTTCTTAGATTTAAATTGCTGGCCTTGTCAGGATTGCAATGGCAGCAGTGTGAGTCAGACAGCCCATCATCTTTTTACCAAGGATTTTCCTCCAGCTCTCCTGGGTGTCCCCAGGAATTTTTGGTGCAGCTGGCAAATTTAGTTCCTCTGGTGTCCACCAAGGTCTCTCCCACAAGTCTGTCATGCCCAGAACAATTATAGAGGAAGGTTGGCAGAAAATTAAACAGTTACCCAAACTATATTCATTGGTTCCTGTCAGTGCTAAGGATTGCACAGAGAGAATATTTGCGTCATAGTAGCTGGCCTTATGTGACACATTCACAGTCTTGTCTTAATTTGACTGAATGGGTTAAGATTCCACTTGCTATTATTCTGGACCTCTCTGCCTCAAGTAAACCTGTGTCATTTGGTCTTCTCCCAAATCTTTGTACAAACATCTGTGATGGAAATCTGGAGATACAAGAGGCTGGAAACAACAAAGTTATCTACGTGTATTTAATGAGGGGCTTTCTGCAGAAAGGATCAACAGAGGGAAACCACAAGGATCTCACAGTGAAGATGCAGAACAGTCAAAAACACTGATCTTATATAGGAGGACTTAGGGCTGTCTCTCTGAACCAATCCAGACATTAACAGCTGATTCACATGTGTTTCCTTAGGTAATAAGACGACATGCACTCCTTCCTTTGATGGGTAATTAAGTCGCAAAAGGTCTCACTGTCAGAGGTGTAAAGTAACAAATTACATTTACTCAAGTTACTGTAATTGAGTAGTTTTTTTGTGTACTTTGTAATTTTTTGAGTAGTTTTTGAAATGGATAATTTTACTTTTACTTAAGTAGATTTTGACTGGAGTATTGTACTTTGCTACTTCGCTAAAAAAATAACACTTGAATGCGCAAGGCAATTTTGACTGCCGTGACAGATGCTGCATAGAGTGGATGACGTTCCCTCACGTGCACGTTCATCATATGAAAACTGATCGTAAAGTTCACTGTTCGCGAAAACTATGGCCGACATGCACAACACTGCACAGGGAGCCACCGCAGAGCGGCTGCAGAGCTGCGGGTTGCCAATCCCAGGCTCCGGCGAAAGAGCGATTTGTTTACTGCCCCGCCGTTAAAGAGATGCGGATGTCAATACATCAGTTCGGCTATAACATTAGTTTCGCCTCGCATTTCTCCCTCCCGGCCACGCGCTCCATCTGTTATGCCTCTTCGCCCCATCGACCGGGCGCACCGCACAGTTTGAGAATCACTGCACTACACAGGGCCGGACTTAGCACATTTGAAGCTCTATGCAAGCTTCACTCCTGCGAAAATTAAATATATATATATATCTTTTTTAAACGATTTTCTACGAAAAACGGAATTGCAACTTTCAGACGGTATTTTGCCCTGTAAGACTGCATTTCTTTTCAAACACAACAATGATTGCAATGACATGGTGCAAGCATTTGATTTAGACAGCGTCTCTCCTAATAATATGAACCTGTTCACTGTTCAAATTCATTATTAGGGCCCGAGCACCGAATGGTGAGAGGCCCTATTGAATCTGTAAGGATTCTTATTATTATTTTTCCGGCAAAAGGATGGGCTTTTTGAGGGCTTCAACGTGCTCAAAAAGTTTCTAAACTTTGCAGTAAATTAGAGAGTGGTGAAAATTTACATATTCTGGAGTATTTGGAAATGGGCGTGGCAAAATGGCTCAACAGCGCCCCCTGGAACCAGCCCCTAGGTTTCCCCTTGACGGATCTTCACCAAAATCGGGACAAAGTTGTATCATGACCAGTCATGAAAAAAAGTCTCAAGGAGCATTATGAAAAACGCAACAGGAAGCCCGCCATTTTGGATTTAGTGGCCATTTTGGCCAAATTCTAAATTTTTAATTGATTTAGGGTTGTTTTTTTTATCACACCGTGTGACCGTGGCGTGGCGTCAAAGTTTGGTTACACGCCATCAAAACACGAGCATCTGTATCTCGGACATACATGGTCCAATCAAGTCCAAACTAGACATGTAAGACAAGAGTCCCGGCCTGATGACAACTACACAAAAAAATTATGACTTGAAATCACAGCGTCCCCTGGTGGCAACAGGAAATGTCTTTCTTTTTGCATGTCTTACACTTGGATGTATTCCTCCTCATCCATTGACCTCAACCATGTCAAACTGTATCAAATGGGTCTCAAGACATTGATAATGAAGGCATAAGATAACTGTGACTTTTCGTCAAACGCCATATTAATGACGTGGCATCAAAGTTCATCAACTCGCCGTGAAACACGAAATTGCTGTAACTTCAGTGTTCATGGTTCTATCTCACTCAAAATACATGTGTATAGCAACATCCCCCCCCTGAAGATATTCATATGGGTTTAAGCAATGGGCGTGGCAAAACAACTGACTAGCGCCCCCTAACGGGCAGCCCCGGCACTACGATTGGCCGACATGTACAAAAATTCATTTGGGCATGTGTCTTTTCATAACAAACAAATAAGTCTCTTGGATAGATATGATAGACCAAACAGGAAGCCCCCCATTTTGGATTCAGTGGCCATTTTAGCCATATTCCACATTTTTACTTTGATGTACTTGTCTTAGAGCTTTCATCAGATCCACTTCAAATTCAGATGAGTGTCATCACAACAAGATGGAGAAAAAAAATGATTTAGGGATTTTTTTTTCATCACACCGTGTGACCGTGGCGTGCTGCCAAAGTTTGATTAAACGCCATCAAACACGAGGTTCTGTATCTCGGACATACATGGTCCAATCAAGTCCAAACTAGACATGTAAGACAAGAGTTCCGGCCTGATGACATCTACACAAAAATTATGACTTGAAATCACAGCGCCCCCTGGTGGCAACATGAAGTGACATGTTTTATACTTTGATGAACTGCTCCTGGCTGCTTTACAATATACAGCTCAAATGAGCTCAGTCAAGTCATTGGATCAATGTTAGAATTGTGACATTTCCTGAAACCATGTAAACATTGAGGTGCGGCGAAGGATCATCCTTCGCCAAAGGACACGATGTTGTCATAACTCCACTGTGCATTGTCCTATCACAGAGCGCCTGCATGAAAAGATCTATATGTCTGTGCGTAATAATAGTGAAGGCGCCACCTACTGGCAACAGGAAGTAAGCTTTGTTTAAAACTATCATTCGATTTACATAAAATTTTCACTCTTTGATACAGTGGACCGTAATGAGCAATTATCAGGCAAGGATCAACGTCTCGTGACTGACGCAGGAGCTGAAGCGTTTATCCTTGCCGCAATGTGCAAAACGCATGCAACGTGGAGACGTGCGCTTGGTCATCGATCGCTCTCTCCACCGACCGCAACAGACTTCAACGTGTGGGTGCTCGGGCCCGCAAGTGCTACAACGTAGCCCTAGTTTGTCATTAAGCTGCGTTCAGTTCAACGTTCTCATAAAAATGAACGTGTTCAATGAACGCGTTCTTTTGATTCTCCTTTAATTAAAACTTACGGTTTTTGGATTGGATTTATGACCCCTTGTCCTTTTTTGCACTGTATAGGAGCGCCCTCATCAAGTTGTTGGAAGTAACTCAGTAACTTTTACTTAAAGTACATTTTAAATGAACTACTTTTTACTTTTACTTGAGTAGATTTTTAGATGGGGACTTTTACTTGTACTTAAGTAAAATTTCATCAAAGTAAAGGTGCTTTTACTTTAGTACAATATTTCAGTACTTTTTAAACCTCTGCTCACTGTATTTACATCATAAACTAGCCTGACGTTGTCATACTCATGATTCTAGTCAGAATATGAGTCTGATACCGCTCCATTGGGCTGTGATTATGGGGCGTGTTTCAACCGAATCAGAAAAAAAAAGCCTCTTCGTTAAATTGGATAGACCTACAACCAATCAGAGCAACGTAGTATGTGACGTATGTAAAGCGACGCATAGTTGCTGTCAACAGAACTCAACTGCACGCACGCTGGAAAAGTAGAAGAAGAAGATCAGTAAAAACGTTTTTTGCCGGTGTTGTAAAAATTATTTAAGGATACACGGAGATCTTACCAACAGGATCAGCATTTTTGAGAGAAACAGTAAATGCAACAGCACCCGCTACCCCAAACATGACACAGACTTTCTCTACTGATGTCATACAGCTGTTTATTGTTCACTTCATCGTAGCCGTAAATACACCATAAAACTGGAATGACATTAAGTACACGATATTTTAATCCATAAAACCATACATAAACGTTAAAATACAATAAACAAACAAATCACCACGAGACAAGTCTCATGCGTTAACGTGACATAGCGACTCCCGTTCCGCGCTACCTGCAGCAAAGTAAATGGGATCAGCTTCCTTACCTCGTTCCGCTGGCGAGGGGTGTTAAACTATCATTTTTGAGAAATGCCGCACAGCCGGCGTCCGGTCGGTGTTCCTGCTCCTCTCTTTGTGCCGGCGCTGTAAGGCAGGTGTCTTATTGCACTGGTCCGCAAGCGAAGGATCTGGTGCGTCTATTAACATGGTCCACTCCTTAAACTGCAGGTATTTATGCGAGGGGAATCGCTACGTGTAAAACAAAATAACAACACAAAATAACAGAATAAAACAGCATGCATAAAGTGGCAGGTGTAGCAATCAGTTACTGTAATGGCAGTTTTTAATTACATTACAGGACAGCACAAACAGTTACCAATTCTGGTAGCTTTAATTCTTTACCCAGCTGCGGCCGGGGGCTAATGCCGAACCACTGACAGATTCGAAGCAAGAGCTATGAACAATGAACTCACAATACATTTATACAGTTTCAGACCCTCCTCACACGGAGGTAGAATATTCATATATACTTGTCATTCTACCATTAAACCTATCTAAATATAAAATCTCCCGTCACAATCCTCCCTTTTGAGACTCTTGTCTCAAACAATTCTATAACATCTTACCATCTATATTTAGGAAGAATCCTGGACATTTGAGTTTCATGAAATCGAACATAGACTTGATTAAGGAAGTAATCACAGTCTTAACCAAACAAAAAATAATAACAGTTCACAATGCTTGTACATAATTGAAAATCCTAATCTGTTTCAAAAATCAATAACAATTTTACAATTATTCAAAAGAAACCATGACCCTTAATTCCCACCCATCAGGAATATGTCCTTGTTCTTTCCCTGGACAATAGATCATTTTTCATTTTAAACAATATGCACCATATTATCAAATTTTCACTGTGCCACACTTCATCCTGATTATGTGTCGAAGTCCTCCTTCTGCTGTTGAACATCTTGTTTCAGAGCCATCCTGTAGATGAAAAGTTCCATTTCCTAATGTCCTTGACAATAGGAGAAAATTGAAAAACCCAGCTCCCCTTAAAAGATGCTAATCTTCTAACTCATGTGTGTGTTCTTCACAGTGCCCCCCCAAAATTGGTAGAGCCCTCAAAACCCTTTATTGTTGAGACGCTCACACTGTTGAACTCTTAACTCCCACACAATTAGTTGAATCTTTTAAACGCGCATGGGTCTGTTGTCATCGTGGTGTCCTACCATGAATTTCTCCAGGCCCTGTCAATTCATCAGGAAAGTCAAACATAAGTTCTCGTTTTGCTCTGACTTAGATGCTCAGGAATTTGTATAATTCCTCCTGCAAAAGTAACACATTTATCATATTGGTGGCAGGACGTTGATGAAAGCATTCGTAATAGGAAAACCCTTTTTCCCATAGCTGCTTCTCAGCCGTCCAAATCATCTGCCGTTGTTCCTCTGTCGATGCGGTTGTGTCAGCAGTCTTCAACGTGTTTGCTTCTCCTTGCAACACCAATCAATTGAAGACTCACGCACTGGCACAAAGCACTCTCCGTCCTGTAGAATCCAACCGTGGCTATCGAAATCCTCCTGCGATGGCCCGCATGTCTCCAGGTTGCCCTCTCTGCGATCGTCACTGTCATCTGTATGATGAGATGCATTTGGCTTGCACTTGTTCCATCGACGTCCATTCAAGTCTTTCCTCCTGACGTCCTTCAGTACAATCCAGTCTCCTGGTTCCTTCACATGCAGTGTCCTTTCCATGGATTCCAATAGATTCTCCTTCATCTATCTGTGGATTTTAAAGAGTACAGGGAACAAGTTTACCTAATTCCTACAAGTTTGTTTTTCAATGTACTGTTAAATTTTAATTTCAATGTCGTCTCTCTCCACTGTCCCATCCCTGGCGGGACGTGGCACGCTGTTGCCTTGTGTTGATATCCCATACTCACCAGCATCCTCAAAGCTGCGCTTACAAATTGGGTACAATTATCAGTGGACATTCTTTCAGACTCTCCCATCATGGATAAGTCCTCCGAGCAGTATCTGTTTCACTGCTGAAGAATCCTGTTAAGATGTTGGGAACACTTCTTCTTGCATAGATATGTCAATGGGAACAAAACAGTATTTATTTATTTCCCTAACCTACTTTATTCAATTTAATCTTTATCAAATCTCTCTATGAATTATTAAACCGTTTGTTTGAAGGTGGATGTTCACCTTGTGGAATCCGTATTTCTTTACTAATTGTATTTGTAACTCTAATTACAAAACTCTGTTAAAAAAAGTTTTATTGAATATTATTTAGAGTGTTACGTCTATACACAATTCATCTATATCTAATTTAATTCATATGTAACTCCTCCCTTTTGACACTACAACATCAGTCATGTGTCAATCAACCTAATGAGGAAACGTATTCAAAAGAAAATCATCTTTCTGACCCACATCTAAACCCATCAACAACCAAACAAACTCTAGTCAATCAAGACTACTTAATTCCTAAATTAATAAAGCTAAATGTACCTTCTTAAAAAATTATTTTAAGTTCGATGTAACCTTGCCTACAGCTTCCTGTAAGCCACATTAAATGTTAACTTTAAATCTTCAAAACGTACTCCATGTTCTCGGCATACTGTTTGCAAAACACAAGTACCTCAGTCAAACAAAAACAATGGTGTGAAGTTGTTTTCTGAATCTCCCTTCAGCCATAGATCACATGCAAAAAAACTATCAGTGTAAATCTTGACACTCTCGTCTCTAGCATATTTGCATCTCTTTAGTCTATGCATATAATGTGAAGGGGGTTGGTTATCTTTGTATTCTACAGTCGTAACCCCACTTGGTTATCACTTCGCATCTTTTGATGCTGCAACCATCATCAACGAGTTAACTTCATGTTAACCTTCATCAGTTGATTACCATTTAAATCTAAATTTAGGAGAAAAGTTTAAGTTTAAGTCAAAAAACTCCTCTACTGATGTAGCTTTTCTAGTTAAACAACCTTCTATCTGTAAAAAGTAATGTGTATCATCTAAGCACAATACTATATCATAGCTGAACCTCCTAGCTGTTGAAAAGTGAACGTTATTTTCTCAAGCAATATCATTGTTACAACATATGTCACTAGTAAAGTCTTATTTCAACGTATCACATATCACGGTTGTCTCAGAAGCTGCCATCGCTCTGAGACATGTTTGAAGCTTTGCCTCCCTTGGTGTTCTCTCTGAAGAAAATAATTTGTATGTTTAAACAAATTATTCACATTTCACAAGAAGATTACAGATATTCTATTCTATTGCGTCTGCTCCTCTGATCAGACCAATACCATATTTGTGACCGGTTCACAAACATGACGGTACCTGTATCAACTTTAGAAAATATCATTAATGCTTACAACAATAACTAAAAATATCAATCAAATACCTCAAAAGATACTCAATATTCAAAAATGCGTTCTAAACTCCTTATTCTAATTTATCACTACAGAAAATCGTTTGCGATTAACTCTTAACCCTCTTTCAAAATCTTTTAATGTGATTAAATGTAATTTATTGGGATTAAATGTCTTTTTCCTCTTTTTAATCCAAATTTCCAAAACCTTTACTCTTAAATTGTTCCTGGTTTTATCTGTCTTTTCATATGAATCAAAAGTTGATCACATATCTTTAGCCAATGAGTCTATCAAAGACTACTAAGACAATACAATTTACTATTCCAAATTAAACCAAGCTTTCATTATCCTTAATTTACTTCCTATATAAGCTTTTTAAACTAAGTTTCCTTACCAAATGGTTAATTTTCTCTAAGAAAATAAATTCAGTTCCCTAATTTGTCTCCCCCTGCTCTTTGCACGAGGATGTTACTTTAGAGGTGAGAAAGGTGTCTGGGATCATCCATTGACATGCTAGTGTCAAAAAACATGGAGTGGTGAAAAACCACTCCAGTTACAATATCCATGTAATCACCTCCTGTAATTACTAAGTTTTGAACTCCTTATAACACTTCTAAACCTTGCATGAACCAGGTTGCCTCAGAGAAAAACTTATTTCACATTTCTCTTAAACAAAAACTCACACAAGTATAAAATGTCAGGAATTTATCAGAATTTCAACAGAATGTTATGCTGAGACGATCCGGACCTGGCCTAGGTCCCTCTGTCACAGCTCTTCCTCTATTCAAAATAATAGTAGTATTATATATTTATATTTTACTCTTCTGCTAGTTTACAATTACTATGAGCTTACCGCAGCGCTCAAATTAATTTTAGCATTGAACTCTTTCGTTAACCCCTGTTAACAATTTGATCTTTGTACCGAAAAGACCTTAACCGTGAAGCTTCCCTGGGTCCTGCACCGATCGTATACGTTAGACCTTGCCATGCACGCTCGTCAGCGACTTCGTTTCTACGAACGAGTGGATCTCTTTACCATTAAGGACTCATTTTTCCTCTCTACCTTAATGTAACCTTTTACCATAAAAGATTAAAAAAAACAAGAATTATACTTCACCAGAATGAAACTGCTCGCCCTGTCTGTTCCCGTTGGTTCTTTTGTTCATCTCAGTGAGTACTCTTCGCTCTCAGAACATCAGGCCCTCTGAAAAAATCAAGGTTAGTCCTAGACTGAATGCCTACATGCATTTACCTACCATTAGCACCGAGAGCCAAAGTCTGCTCACATGGATGACCACCCCAACAACGCCAAGCTGTAATGGCTGTTTTTAATTACATTACAGGACAGCACAAACAGTTACCAATTCTGGTAGCTTTAATTCTTTACCCAGCTGCGGCCGGGGGCTAATGCCGAACCACTGACAGATTCGAAGCAAGAGCTATGAACAATGAACTCACAATACATTTATACAGTTTCAGACCCTCCTCACACGGAGGTAGAATGTTGTCCAATCAGCTCTCTTCATTGTCATGACCAAGATGACCAATCCCGTGGTCTGCCCCAGCAGAAGTAGATCCTCTTTGAAGTACCATCACACAATGAATGTTGATTCTGACCAGACTAGAAGAACTGCTTCTTGAGTCTAAAACCTGTTTCCCAGAGACCCCCGTCTCTGGTCATAACACCTATAGCCACTCTGCAACATCTGTTCGATTGGCCCCTGCTGTTAAACCTTTGTTTATAACAACAGGGAGATGTCTCCAACAAATACACATTTTGGCAAAGGAAAGTCACAGATTATCTCAGAGTCAAACCTGCAGAAACATATCTAATATAATATTCATATATACTTGTCATTCTACCATTAAACATATCTAAATATAAAATCTCCCGTCACAGTTACAGTAAAGGTGAATGCACGTACGAACAAGTTATCCGTTTTGGATTACAACTCAACAACACATCAAACAAATCGTACCGCATTTGTCGGTCCTGTAAGAACTTATAACACGGTTGGAATGCGACATTCCTGTGTCCCATCTTCTTCGGGACCATCGGGGCCAGCTGATAAATTAAACTTTTTCCGAATCCCGTAGGAAGGACGGCAAAAAACATATTTTCTGTTCTTCAGCTGTACATCTAACTTCTCAGTGTCCAAACACTGACTCACTGTCAAAGTGGGAGACATTTGTCATGCTTCTTGTTCCATAATGAATAAACCTGTTGTTTAAATGTATCAGTGTCACAATGCCAATATCCACATTCTGAATGTCTACACCGTTGAATGAACAGCAATCTCACTTCTGCAAATTACAGCTTTGATCGAAAAACGCAAGAAGTCCTGATTTATGATCCTTCCTGTGTGTGATTCGGAACCCATGATCTTAAAAGAAATGTCCCTATTTTTGACATTTGTTTGTAGACGACAAGGATTTAAGTCCTTTGGCCCACTTCACACTCCTTTCAAACACAACCCAGCCCACAGGCCTTCAAGAGAGGGACAGAGAGGGGGAGAAAGACCTGGCTGAGAGCCTCTCCTGTTATTATTCAGGACATGCTTGGCAGACATCAAGGGAAGGAGAAAGTGTGCAACATCTTAGCCAAAGCCAGACAGAATTCAAATTGCTGTTAAGCTTCTCTTGAACAGAGGAGCACTGAGTTTTCCAGGCACACAAGACAGGCCTTGAACACAATTTGACAGAAATCTACCACCCAAACCTGCGTGGATTAGTGTTTGGGTATAAGCAGAAAGTAATATGGCACCTGGCAGCCATACAAATTGGCATTGTGGCCCCGCAGGAAATTGTTGTGGGTTGGAGGAAGAGAGATTTTTTTTTATCAATGCAGCTTTATATTATGGTCTGCAATGCCTATGACCTTTTCACACCATCTAATATTGGCTTACTTAGCAACAGATATTTATGCAATAAAGGTGATTCTCATAGTTGATATTTATAGATCATTCTTAATAGATCATGGAGGACCATTTTTATTCTTGTCATTACAGAAGAAAATTGAATCAATTAATTTTGTAAAAGTTGAAAATAGTCATGCCCCTCCATCGAAATTCTGTTTGGAAGATTATCAGTACATTTTTAGTTTTGGTGAACTATACATTTAAATATATTGGTGAGCTAACCTATTATCTGACATGAAAAAGGCAGTGTATCGATTTGACTCGATTCCTCATACACCATTCTGCTTCCTCAAACCTTCAAGTACGCCAAAATGTTTATAGTTGTGGCTGTAGTCGTAATCAACAAATCTTCAGCTACACCGAAGCTAAAAACTGCAGTGTCCAAAGGGTTTGGAAAGAAATTCAGCCATTTTATAGAATGAAACTATTAGACAGGGGGTAATAAAAGACAACTAATATGGTGGGACAAACTTGTAAAATATCTAGTTTCCTATACTTGGAATAACAGTTTAAACTGTTACTTAAAACATTAATTCAAATTTCCCATGATCAAAAGATGCGATGTATGGCATATTATGTTAAAAACCCTCATGTTTGCTTCTTTTTTTCCTTTGGTCAGTAGCAACAACTGCACCAGATCAGGTAGGTTGGGTGCTTTCAAGAGACAAACTGTAGAAAGTGTGCATGCACAGACACACTCCCCCCAGCCACGGAGGGGTTGCACAATCACCTTTGCATGAAGTCAGCGCCACTGCTGCATGACTTTGGCTGGTCAGCGCAGGGCAGGGAGTCAAAGTATGTGTACCTTTGATTTGCATGTGTGTACGCAAGCAGCAGTAATAGATGGCCTGAAATCCAGACAAAGGTCTGTGTAGAAGCAGCAGGCAGTCTTTGCTTCCTGGCTTTGGTATCTGAGCTGTTCATTCTTGCTTTGTTATTAAACTCCAGTCGAGTTGCCATGCAAGCTAAATGCTAATCTGCTTCCAGGCACAACATCTGTTTTGCATGTCAGACAGTGTGCAAAGCTTAAATGATTACTTTTGGACTGCAACATATGCATACAGTGCTTTGTTGACCTTGTCCCTCTGGTATTATTGTTTGTCTTTTCATTGAAGGAGCTGATAGTTCCCGTGTTTAGTGATAGGCCAGTAGTTGAACCTATCCAGCCCCAGCTATCTCCAGGTGTGTCCACTGTGAAGATGGAGGCAGCCTACCCAGGTGTCTGTTTCTCTACGCTTTTTATTTTCTGCTAAAGCGGACAGATTTAGGCTGTACGTCTCACTTGTACTCAAGTTTCTTTATTGTTTATTAGAATTCTAACATGAGCCGTATAATTTTAGGTTAGTCTGTTAGTCTCAGCTCAGTGTGAGGATGTGTGATATCTTAACAGGGGCAATAGACGTTTTATATTGTGTAAAATATGTAGTGTTTTATAAATGTAACCCACTAATAAAGTCTTAACTCATTACAAACCTTGTTGAAATTGGAATAGAAAAATTCTCCATAATGATGGTTACAAACAAAAAAGTGTCAATACAACCGTAAACCATGAATGCGCACACACTTAAACGCAAACCTACAAATTGACTTAAGGATGGTGAAACAGTCTTATTACATTGATATACTGGCATATGTGAGGTGCATGTTCTCCGTAAATAAGAATGTTATCAGGCTCAGCCGCTTCACTCACATTCACTCCATGTTCCTATTTTCCTCAGTCTTCCAGTTTGGGATTACTGAAGTCTGTATCCAGGATAAACTTTCTACTATCTCTAAGCAGTTGTATTGTATTGATTCCTTCTTTGCATAGCTGTAGCCTTGGTTAAGAACGATCCTCTGCTCTCATTATGATCAGTGTGTTCTAATCCAAATCTGCTGCAGACTCTGAAGTTTTGCTTCACTATTGGTGGAGCCAAAGGATGGAAGCGTTTAGATATCTGTACTATTTGTCCAAGACTTAGATACCTCAACAGTTATAACCAAAACTTTTGGTGTATATTCAAGTTGTCATAGAATGGTACCGAGGAATGATTTTGGTGATCCTCCCTGAACTTTCAGTTGGCAAAGTCAGAAAGAAAAAAAGTGGCATTACCAACCACTCTGTAGAAGCAAAGTTGTGCTGTCATGCACCTTTTTTAGAATGGATATCTTTCACATTTGTGTGAATAGGAAAGTGGTCTCAGACTTTTGTATAACACCTGCTGCACAGACTTCATCTATATAGACATACTGGCTGTTGAACTAGGTTGTGGTCTCCTATTATGAATATAGACCACCTCCCCTGGCTGCCAACATAAATGCACTGCAGCACTGCTCCGCACTGAATATGAATGGAGAGGAAGCAAGACAAGATCTGTAGATCACTTACAGCTAAAATTGGCCGGTGACGACGGAAAGTATCATAAATTGCAATTCAAAATGCAGACTACACCCATCCAAACGTCAAAAGGAGCTTCTTTGTATGAAGAGCACATCTGCTGGAGCAGAACAGTCATCCTTTCTACATTCTACTTTAATTTGTGAACTTTAATTTGTGAGCCTCTGGGCTCCAGCTCCAGAGTTTATGCACAGACCGTAGGCCAAGAGTCATCGTCTTTCAGCAAGAAAGTTAATAAGCATATTTTCCAAAAATTTTGAATGTTAAACTAAACCTTAAATGTTGTCAAAGCCATTTTTTGAGGTGCTGAGCTGAAAGTGTCATTATGATGCAGTGGGTACATACAGCAGGGTGTCTTCTCCATAACAATACAAATGTATTTAAGCAAAAAATATAGTGTGTGTCTGCTAAGAATGATGATGCGGATGTATTCAAAGTCAATGTGTTATATTTGACAAAGAAAATGTGTTTACTATAAAGTAAAATATAAATATGATGGACTAAATGTCTGTAACTGTGTGTTTTTGTTTTGGTAGAGGTGGTCGAGAGGAGTTCTCCACCTGCACCAGTGGAGATCTTCCCATCTAACGCAGGCCAGGACATCGCCCCCACCCAGTCAACTGGTAAAAATAAAACATTCCTTAGTCTTTATTTTAGTTTCTTACTTCACAGTTTTAAAATGTTCTTTTCCCTTCTAGTTTACTTAGTTAAAGTTGCCCCAGCTTTTTGTTGAATCCGATTGGCTGGTTTGCTAAAATGTCAATTGGAAAACTAATAGTTACTTAATTGGAGACTAGAAAATAAGTCAAAGGAAGATGTTGATATTTTGAAAACTATACATTTTCCCTGGCTCTTCATTACTTTAAAGGTCAGACTGTTAATAATGTTTCATTGTGTCAAGCAGCTCCGATTCATGTATCAGATTTGATCATTTTAACTGAAAAAATGAATTTACTCTACTACCTCTAGTGGATTGTGGGATTGTAATTATTCTACTGACATTCATTGATTGTAGTCATGAAATGTTGTTACATGGTATTTTAGACTGTGGGTAAGACAGCACACAAGGATAGTTAGTTAGGGGGAAAATCTCAAGAATTATCTGACAGGGAGCATGACCTTTTCTAGTAAAAAAAGGATTCATGCCTGAAATAATGAATGAATTAAGTAGTTCATGGGCATTAGTGAAAATGTCATCACAGTTACATAAACAGCTTGAATCAAGAGAAAACATGGCGAATTAATGAAATGATGATGACTATGACTTCACTTCTGTATATTTGATTGCATTCTCTCTCTGTTGCTTGAGGCTACATTTTGGTCCATGTTGTGAACTTGTGGTTATTTTATATAAAGAAGTTTACTTGTGGTGCTTTAATTTTATGTTGTGCTTAATTCAGCTTTTTAAAATATTTTTTGAGACAGATTATTAGTTCTTAAGCTGCTGCTGCATTCAAACCTTTCTCTCCCTCTTTTCGGTCACAGAGGTGGATGAGTGCCAGATCAACCCTTACATTTGTGGCCAGGGGATTTGTTACAACACCGCTGAGGGCTACATCTGCCACTGTGTTGAAGGATACCACCTGGATGATGCCCAAACCACCTGTGTCGGTGAGGTGTCCATTGGTCACAGTCAGTTGAGGTCAAAGGTGATCTTCTGCAGCTGGCTGGCTTAATTTATACCAAGCTATGTTTGCAGAGTTTTGAAGCTTCCACAGTTTTTTGTTTCAAACTCACAGTATCTGTTCCGTAGCTAAGATAGGTTTGTCCTATACATAACATTCACAACAATCATGTGAAATTAAAATGTTATCTGGGCTCAAAAGACACAATGAGGCAATGTTTTTGTGAGCCACAACTATTAAGGTTTGGTCATCTTGAAAAAAAATTCTCACTGATAACTGACACTTGTTAACTGACAATAAGCTGCTAACAGAGTGGACAAGTTGCACATAAAAAAAAGAATGCGCAAACCCAAGCATAAACAATAGAACGTGAGGATCCACATATCTGCAGCTGCTGTTAATAGAGCAACAGGACAGCACAGTTCACCATTCACAAGCTGTGAATTTGTCCCACTACAGTGGCATAATGTTCATGACAACATAAATAAGTAGCTGGTCATAAGTAGTTACAGGACTTTCAACCCATCCAACTTTTAACCATCCTCAGCAGGCAGGCAGAGCACAGTGTAATACCTGCATGCATGTTCAGTTGGCGATCACAAGAATCACACGCTGTGGGGTTATTGACCTCGTAAGTGCCTTAGAATAGCACGTCTGATGAAAAATACTTCCATGATGGTTAAAGTACCTTCTGATTTGTGAACTGAACTTCACATAACACAACCAATAAGACACAGAGGCTGTTATTTTGTATCTTTGTATGACAAATGATTAAACTGTGGACCTTTCTTTTATATACTTTAAATGTCTTATTACAAATGATATATGCTGACATTAGTAGCCACAGCTAATAACCTATGATGTTCACTTCAGTTCTAACTAATGTTGTATGCTGTGTGCCGTCCAGATTTAGATGAGTGTTTGGAAAACCCATCTTTGTGCGTTGGCGGGGACTGCAAGAACACAGAGGGCAGTTTCCTGTGTGTTTGTCCATGGGGATTCCTGGTTGATAAAGAGGGAACCAATTGTGTTGGTAAATATTCAAAACTTTTGCTAACTTATGTATTTTCTCATACATAAACCCTTATATATACACACATATGCAGCACGCACCCAACAGCTGTAGAAGAGACTGATAAAAGTATTTTATATTTGATCAATCAGTACTTTAATTAATTTAGTTGGTGTTGAGATAATTATCTAAATGCCATTAAATGAAATTAAACGTGATGAGGATGAACGCGTCACTGTTTTGAGGTTTAATTTGAACTAGTGTTAATGAATTTGCACGTTATGAAGGTTCTCCAGCTCGTATCAAAGCAAATTCAGATAATGTTATTATTTAATTACTAATACATCAGAAGCCATGCATTCTCTTCTCTCCGTTCTCTCTTTCTAAAGAAGTAGTTTTAATATTTATTTATTTTAAATACTAGATTTATAGACCAATATATTCCATGAGGGAAATTCTCATTCTGATCTCATCTTGTAAGTTGACAAGGAATAGACTCGGGAGCGCTGGTCTGTACGGGTTAGCTTTTAGCTTAGCTTTTAGTCTAGCACGTAGTTGTATACAATATCTATAGCAGGGGTGTCCAAACTCCGGCCTGCGGTTAAATTTTTTTTTAAACTAACAATTTAATAGCACTTAAATGGGACTTACTTATAGCACTATGTAGTTTTGCTCTATTTTTGAAGAAATTGTACTTTCTTGATTCTTGTTGTTCTGGGTTTGTACCCTCGGGTACCCTTGAATGCACTGATTGAAAATCGCTTTGGACAAAAGCGTCAGCTAAATGAATTGTAATGTAATGGACTATGGCCCACTGTATTGTACTTCTCAGTTTAGACGCTAGGTGGCGCCCATCTCACCCCTGACCTGCCAGCTGTCCCTCAGAACGCCACCACGCCCCCCGCCCTGAGCGACGCGATTGAGGCGCACTGTCAACAGTCAGCTCCAGGGCAGGGAGGCGTGGCGGCGTGAGTTGCCCAGACCTTCGAATTTTTTTCTGTATGTGGCCCTCGGGATAAAAAGTTTGGACACCCCTGATGTATAGGGTACCCTAGCATCTACAGGGCGATAAAAGTTTTGAAACTGAGCCTCATGGAAATGTAAACATAGGCTTTTCCAGCCTGACTGCCGTTAATCGTTGCTCTGACCTGTTATCTAACTGGACCACAGACGTTAAGAAACGTTTATAGAAAAAAGCCAATTTTATCCTGGATTGGCTTATTTGTTGTTTGTTGACAGTTTAAAAGACGGTATAGAAGCTTTGAAAGAAACAAAGGAAGTTTCAACGATTTTCTCAAATTGCTTCAGACATTTAATAAAATTTGCTGTTTTTCAGTTCAGAGTGGAATTATGGCCTCTGTCTGTGATAATAACCAAAGGTAAGCACCTCTCTGAGCTGGGGGAGGCAGGAAGTAAAGATAATGAGTCGAGCATGGGTCCCAGGCAGCATTGCATGCTTACCCCTTCAGTCAGTTCCATCTGAATAATTGGCAGTACTAAACCTATTTGTCATTAGAAGCAGTTTATTTGGAAGATCAGCGTCCTTGTTTTTGAATCCATTTAGAAATTGATGTTTTATGATATGAAGATTCATTCAGTGTAGGTCAACCTGCATGTCACAGGGTCTATGTGTCCACATCCTGGCTCATTGATGCCTGAGGACAGGCCAGGAATGTCAGATATGATATAAGAGTTAGAGTTTGTACAACTAGTTCTAGTCACTAGAGGATAATCAGGCAGATTTTTCACTTCCGATAATTGCAGGGGCGTTCCTGGCTGGATGTCACACGGTGCTGATTATCTGTCCAAATGATAATAATCGGAAATATAGAAGATGTTTGATATTTACTTTAATCGGCTCCAAAAGAAAGAGCACGAGAGAGCAAGCTGACTGGGGAGCAGCACCAACTGGATGTTGCATACTCGTAAAGCCGCTAGCTGCTTGTTTTTTTTGTTTTTTTTAACTCTAAAGCAGAACACACTACGTCGGTCCTCCTCCATGTTTGTTTTTCTTCTGAAGTCTCGTTTAATCACGTGTTCCACACTCCAGCTCAGAAGGTGGCGGTAATGTACTTCAAATTGTGGCAAACCGCCATTAAAAATGAAGAAGAGTTTCTAAGAGATTTCAAGTCTCTAGAAAAGACAAAAGTTGAAGATATTCTAGTTTGAAGCAGCCCTACGAGGCTGTGGCCTGTGTATGCACTACTTCTCAGCAGAAGGTACCGTGACCTCAGAGCTTGCAGATAACCTACCACCATCTCACTCAGCCTTCGTCTTGGTCCAGGTCAAAAGGACTGGGTGACTTGATGAGTCAAATAATTTTACCCTGGAGAAGAGCGTGAAAGTGAGGAGTGCTCATTCTGCAGCTACTTCTGTGAATCAAAATGCCCCTGATTGACACATGAAAAAAACAACTTACCTTAACTTAAAGATTCCAGGTCGACTGGTTCATGTATTTTTTACACATGTACAGTATATAGATATATCTTGGAGGGAGAAGCCTTACGAGATTTCATTGTACCTGAGTATGATGATAATAAAGATCTTGTATCTTTGACTTTCAGGAAGCAATAAACACTACTGAATTAGCACTAAGAACACATAACTGTTCCCAGTAACATAATTTACATCTGAAGTACAGCCGCAGCCTCTGACGCTGGTTAATATTCGGTCAAATACTTAGGCAAACATCAGCTCAGCACACTAAATGCAAACTAATAGAATTAGAAGTCTATGGAATTTTGGACGACACCAGCCACCACACTGTTAAGCAGCGTCTGCACCACCCTCCTCTCTACTTCGCCCCCTCATTGGGATATAAATATGAGGCAGTCTGTCATTACGTGGTTTCCTGAGATTTCAACGCAGTTCTTCCACACCCACCAAAATGATACCGAATTAGGATTTTGAGGGCAAACAGGCCTGATGGTTATTTCATCTGAACTCTCCGACCCACAGCTGTGGAGGGATCATGGATTTTGTGTGAGGCATATGCATGCTGAAATACAACCAAAATACTTTAATTGAAAAACAGGCTAATGCAGGAAATTTTTGACATATTTTTTAATTCTTAAAAAGAGTTATTACACTGTGGGTCGAACTCAACCAAGCAGATTGTCCTACCATACATATTTAACTGCTGAAACTGCTTAAGGTCTTAAGGTCATATTTCCAAAGAAAGCTTAGATATACTGCATTCAGGGGCAGATAAGTTTTTCTCTATCAAGGATAACCAATTTCAATTTGATTTCAAATGTGTTTTATTTTCAAAATTATTTCCACATTTATTTATTTTATAAACACACACGCCACACACTCGCTCAGAGACACAAGCAGTGACTGAGACTTTGTCACCGTGAAGCAGCCGGTTAGTGACTTTGTAAACACCGAGTTTCTCTGGTCACATCTGCTCAGAGATCAGCTGCTTCATGGGCAGAGCAGAAGCTGAAGGTAGTTTGTACCGAGCTGGAGTTTCTGTTTCCTACTCTTCCTCTCGGCTCGCTCCCTGTGCTCAGTAGAACACGAGACGTGACGCTCACAGTCAGGACTACTGACACCTAAATCATCCCAGTAAAAAATAACCTTCTGAATAAAAACTAACCCTATGAACTTGAACTAGTTCATTTTAAGTGTGAACTGGCTCAATGCTGCAAACAGCTACTGGACACCAGTCAGCATTGAGAGGCAGAAGTAGTAGGGCTGGATCATTACACCAATCCTGCGTGAGACTGTGGTTAGGCCCGCCTTTCTCATTAGCATAAGGACACTGAAATAGAAAAATAAATAAATCAGGGAATAAATAATGTGCAAATATATTAAAGACATTTCTGTTGTTATTAACGTATTTATTAATTTATTTCTGTATTAATTTATTTATTTCCTTTTTATTTATTTATTTATTTCTGTATTTATTTAACCATTTATTTATTTATACTTAAGTCATGTATGGTCCTCCATAGGGATTGGAACATCAAATTACATACATTGAAAAGAATGAATTTAATAATCTTTGCCCTCAGTTTAGCTAATGAAGTCCTTCTGCATGCAGAAGGGGGACGTCCTTACAGGCGTGGCTCCTGCCACGTAATGTTAACTAAATCCAGTTTATCCACTTAAGGTCAGAATTAATGCTATATTGTATTGTGTCACATGTTTAACCGAGAAACGTTGTGTTTGTTAAACTGAGGGAACAGATTTATTTTTCTTCACCTGATACCAGGGGGGCCTCTGTAAAAATGTTCATTTCGAGTCAAAGAAAAATATTTGCAAATGGATAAAAAATGTTTTATTGAGAACATAAAATAGAATATGCTTGATGCATCTGAGAGTAAAAACACAATAGAAACATAAGAGTATAAGAGCTTTAGCTACCTACAGTCATGTTATTTACAAGTCCTCATGTTCACATAAACTTGTATCACCCAATTGCATGTGCAATGGAACAGGGTGTAAACATGTTTCAACTCTGACATTTTTGTTTTCATGTGTGTAGCCACATATGAAGGGAAGGGACTGTTGTTGTGTTTTTTCCCTGATGGGATATTTCCATTACATCACTAATAGCTTTTTGCTGGGATGAGGTAATAGGAGAGGAATTGTTGTTGGTTATGCTTAAGGGTCATTTAACTTTTACAACATCCTTCACAGGCCATCATTTCATTACCTATTTTTTACTTGTTGTTGTGTCAATATGTCTATTGCTTTTTTTTGTATTGTATTTATTATACATTTAAACCACTGAAATTTTAGATAAAACAATGCAACTTACTTTCCTTTTTTATACTTTTCTAATGCAATGGCAGGAAGTGTTTAGCAAGGTGGCGGATGTCTTATGAAAACAAGGATCCTGCTATGCTTGTTTTAACAACTTGCTAAAACAAATCCTAACCTCTGGTAGTGCCATGCATGTCAAATGTTTAGTTTGACGTTGTTTGTTTGTCTGCTTTATCCCAGGGAATTTTCTGCTGTGCTCTTCAGTTTTTTAGTTTCTTGTAACTTTGTTCATGTCATCTGCTCTGAGCCAGTTCTATGACACTATTTTGGTGTTATCTTATCTTAATCGTAATCCCTGGTATGCAGACTACAAACAGTTTAAATTAGCAGTACAGCTGACAACTGTTGCTTGTAGCTCTTAAACTTGGGTCTTCCTATAGGTGTCTGTCTTAATTTTGATAAACAGGTGTTGTGAAGGACAGCATTTTTCAGATTAGAATCATAGCTAAATTAATAATTCAATCAAAGTTAAAGTCATGTTTATTTTAAAGGATATCTTGATTTCTGCAGCTATCTTAATATGGGTTTAGTCCACTCCATCTTTTTCTGATTACAAATGGTCCTTTAGTTTCCAAAACCAGGATTAATTATAAAAATGAACTATTTCTCTACAATATGCTCTGATTCACTGATCACCTGATCTCATATTCTGCCCCACGCCACTGAGGTTATTCCTGCAACAACTTTCAGTCTTGTAACCGATCAGGACCAGATCTGCTCGGTTTCTCCCCCCAAGCTCTGAAATAGCCTTAAATTTAATTAAGAATAGTACCCTTTTATTATCTAGCGTTATTCAACCTGCATTTTCCCCTCATGATTCATATTATTTTATCTTTATTTTTTTTAATGTATTTATTTGTGTTGATTTCTCTTTCGTTGATTAATCATAGTATTTTAAAGATTTCCACGGCTCTCATTCCTGGCTATGTGTGAAAGAATTATTTTTGAAAGATTTCATGTATTTTTTTCAGATATCGATGAATGCATAGACACAACAGTGTGCCCCTCTGGCATCTGTTTAAATGTGCCAGGGAGTTACAACTGTGGCTCTTGTCCTGATGGCTTCGTGGCACAGGGAGGCCAGTGTGCAGGTAGGTCTTACATTTTGTATGCACCTTGCAGTATGTGTGTATGTGTACAGTGGTTTCAGAGACATTTAGACACAAGTTTTCAGACACATTCACTATCTACACTTGTAATAAAATGTAATCGTTTAGATTTGAGTGGGCAAACTACAATTTTTTGACTATACAAAAATGATATGATTACGAAGAGAGAGCAATAAAAGACAAAAAATAATTTAAGAATTAAAACTAAAAGCTGTTTTTTACAGAAATTGATTAGCCCCATTTCTGTGCACCCAATACACTGGTCAGCCACACCCTGTTTGTTGAAATAACCCATTTGGTAAACTAAATCGACTGGACTTAGTTATGACACTTTCTGAAGCCACTGAATGTTAGTGGACCTTATTGCAATGCATATCTTCCTTTGATTCAAATCATAAATGCATCTTTATCAAAGTTGGACTGAACATGGGAGAAATTGATGTAAACTGGTTCTTCTCAGTGCCGTACTTAGGTCAAATCTAAACACACAAGTCCACCCCCACTATATCGACTATAGATATAATACAGATATTTTTTTATCTCTATCCCCTCAGGAATGATCAATATGTTACTTGCACATTAAACAGAATGTACCATTCTTGGAATAATTAGATTACATCGCAACCACATGGTATGTGATTTTTTTGCCATCAACACATACAGAAATTAGGTCAGCAAAGAAGGCATAATAAAAAATCACCAATAAAAAAGTAAAACCACTGATTCATTCCAAAGAACACACAGTATGGGCCTACATTTTCCTGGAAGTGATGTTATTTCTACCAGAAACCAAAGGTGTTCCTATTTCTTCTTTTTCAGTAGTTTACTACTGCTTTTATCCCACTTGACACAGCATTAGCTGTGAGGTTTTGACTTCATGCTACCACATCATGCATGCCAGGCCAAGCCACAATGGGGTGGCAGTGGATGATGATGGCTGTGAGAGGAAATAATAAGGCCATGCAACAGAGTCCTTTATAAAAGTAAATTACACAGCTCGCAGATGTTTGTGTGACACTGCCAAATATGTCACATCCTCTAGAACTGTGTGTGTGTGTGTGTGTGTGTGTGTGTGTGTGTGTGTGTGTGTGTGTGTGTGTGTGTGTGTGTGTGTGGTGTGTGTGTGTGTGTGTGTGTGTGTGTGTGTGTGTGTGTGTGTGTGTGTGTGTGTGTGTGTGTGTGTGTGTGTGTGTTGTGTGTGTGTGTGTGTGTGTGTGTGTGTGTGTGTGTGTGTGTGTGTGTGTGTGTGTGTGTGTGTGTGTGTGTGTGTGTGTGTGTGTGTGTGTGTGTGTGTGTGTGTGTGTGTGTGTGTGTGCGCGCGTTTGTGCGCGCGTGTGTGCGTCCCTGAAGAGTAATTCCACATCTAGTAGCTTATTTTTAAATGCTGGTATTTGTACCTCATTCACCCATTCTGAAAGTTTTCTTCAGGTTATTTCAGGCAGTGGTTAATGATTGAAATACAGGCTCTAAATAAAGTTAGAGTACATCTACGATGTAATGAAGGTTTTTCAATTTTTTTTAGACTCTTGCCAAGCTAACTTTTTAACTCTATTTAGTAAGATGAATTTTCATTACTCAAGCTTCCAGGTCTTATCAGTTAAGATAACTTTCGTTTGGACACACAACATTCACTGCAGGACAAAATCACTAAAGACAAATTTTTATAAGACTGTGGTGTCATTATAATAATACAATAATACTTGATTCACTTATCGAGATGATCAGTCAAAGGTCAAGGTCAAAACAATTGGAGAGAAAGAAGACAAAGGCAGTGGAGAATGAAATGGCAGTATTATTTAACCTTATAAACCTGTCGCTGTAGGTCATTCAGACTCAGACATATAAATTAGATCATCTCTCAAAGCGGTGTCACTCAGACTGTATAAATCAAATCTTCACTACTTTCTCTGCTTTTAAACAATGAAACCACAGCTCAAAAATGTTATAAAATTCAATTGCTTTCTCCTTATGTGTTTTGTTTTAGATATAGATGAGTGCCAGGATCAGCGGGTCTGTACCAGAGGCCACTGTCTGAACACTGAAGGCTCCTTTATCTGTGAGTGTGGGCCAGGCTTCAGAGTGTCAGCGACTGGAGACGAGTGTGACGGTATGATATGGAACACCATCAGTAGTACTAGGTCCATGATTGAAACAGCAACTCGCTTACCCTTCTGTATTTATTATCTACTGTAGCATCTGTTTTTAATAGAGAACTTGGATTTGGCGTCACACAAAGCTCTCATCTCTATTAAAGGGAAATATATATCGTTATGCTAGTGTTGAACAAAGATGTTGACCGGAAATTCATCAACGTATTCCAGCCATGTAATTATGAGGCTCTCAGGTGCCCAGGAGAGCAGGAGCAGACAGGGATCATGATAAATGAAGGAAAAACAGCCATGTGAAGAGGGTTGGTGGGGAACTAGGCAGGTGTGGTGGAGGGTGACTGCTGTCAGATTCACTTATATAACATCACTCTCTCATAAGAGGATATAACAAGACCCTACACAATCTTCTAGCTGGCGAAAAGGCTACATTTGAAAACATACACAAGTGACACGGTGTGTCTGCCTGATGCTCCTGCTCAGCTTTGTGATGCTGATTTCTTCTTTGTGATGCTGTTAACAGAATGACACATCAAACTATATGAGAGGTGAAACAGTTCTCCTTCACATCTGTGGCTGATGGGTAGAGTGGGCGGCTGTGGCTGAGGGGTAGAGTGGTCGTCCTCCAACCTGAAGGTCGGCGGTTCGATTCCCAGTCTGAACCATCTGCATGCCGAAGTGTCCTTGGCAAGATGCTGAACCCCGAATGGCCCCCCCTTAGAATAACAAAGTGCTGGGATAGATGCACTGTATGAATGTGTGTGTGAATGGGTGAATGTGAAACTGTAATGTAAAGCGCTTTGAGTGGTCATCAAGACTAGAAAAGCGCTATATAAATGCAAATCCATTTACCATCCATTTACCATTTACATCAATGTTGTATAATAATGGAAATTCATTGCATTCTCAACTTTGCCATTATTTAACTTTTTTATACCACAGGAAAATGTACTTATTTTTTGATAATTACACACTTTCATTTTTTTTTATTTTGTGTGCTTTTAGTAAAACTTAGCTTACTGCTAAATTCATTTCTATAGTAAGGAATAAAAGAAATGGGCAAAAGGGGGGCAGCTCACCATTGCATGTACATTCAACCCCTTCACCCTATCCCTGCACTCTGATTGGCTGTAATTGGTACCGAGTCATCTATATTTAGCGCCTTGTATCGCATCTTCGAAGAGTTCACCCATAACAATATCGACGGCCAATTGAAAGCGGATCTGGCTCTGATCTGGGTCTTTTGTTGACAAAAATCGTCAGTGAGTGAAATTCTATTTAAAAATTGTGTAAACTAAACCAGGCATGAGAATACTTCACTTTAACTTAAGATATGTATGTGGATGTAAATGTTTATGGGAAAAAAAAGAAACTTATGTGACCCTATATGAGGGTTAACCCCAAAACCAGATGTTTCATCTTTTCAAGGTAAAAACAAAAGAGAAACTAAACCAAAACTAATTTCAATGATGAGAGAAAGAATTAAGGACTGTACATTTGATCCTGTCGTCTTAATAGGTTCATCCAATTCAACAGTCATTTATCTAGTTGGTATGTGAGATATTTATCAAACAAACTCGACTGAATATGTGATCTGAATATCAATCAATCACATTTTATTTGTATTGCCCATATTCAAAAATCACAATTTGCCTCATAGGGGTAAATATCCTCTGCCTTTAACCCTCAAAAAGATTAAGGAAATGACCCCAAAAAAACTTTAAGCAGGGATGAGATGTAATATATGCAATAGTTGCCATGTGTAACAGAACATGTCAATAAAATAACAATCTTTACTATATTTTGTGAGAAAAGTGTAAGAGTAAGAGCTTGTTATGGGGATAGTGGAATGTATCTGTACAATAAGTGTCCTCTGCAAGATGATGAGCCCCTATTGGCCCCTCACAGATTTTGAATGCACTTATTTGGATAAAAGTGTCAGCTAAATAAAATGTAACGGATAACTGTAGGATGCGTGGTAGCAAACCACATAAATTACCTCACCATCACTGGCTTGAGCGATTTCTCCGCTGGCATCACAGTGGAGATACAGGGCAGAATGTTTTACAAACACGTTTTATAACACAAAATATGAAGATGTGTCAAGCAAGGTTGGTCTTTTACTGTGCAGTACACACTGTGACTAAAAAGTGCTGTTCACTATTGACAGGGAGGAACAATGAAATCCCCAAATACAAAAGCCATGCAATAAATCGTCAGTGCATTGATTTAACTATGTTATATTTGAGTCTGGAGTTTGTGGTTGGGTTAAATTGTACTTTAATTCAATGTTTAGCCTTCTTCTTTTAACCAAGCTCATTGCCTACTATCATGATCACTACTATTCACCAGCTAGACATAAGGATGGAGAATAGTAGGCTTTGGCGTAAAGATGAATGACGAGTCTAAATATAAAATATCAACTACCGGTATATGCGTGCTAGCCTGCACTTTTTCCTACGTCTTGTAATGATGATGTCATTTGGAGTATTTACAAAAGTGTTTGTGGTGCATGTCAATATATTCACCCGTCCATTCATGAGTCAGTCTTTCACCCTGTTTGTATAGCATCATTATAACTAAACAAAGCCAGACTTACAGAAGAGTAATGAACACTTGAACATACAGCAGCGTGATGAGACCTACCTAAAATAAAAGCAGCCATCTTTGAGAAAAAAATATTTATTGGTTCATTGGAAGCAGAGGGATTTATGATATATGTTGCAGTCAGCCACTGTTATGTCCTCCATCTTAATATACAGTCTATGAGTGTTGATCCTTACAGGCACATGTGTATTTTATATATGTACACTAAAAAGGGATGACTGCAGGATGACTGCAGGATATGATTCATACAAGATGGAGCTTGAGAGTTTAGCTTAGCTATTCAAAATTCACATTTTGTGTGTTGCATCTAATAAATAAAATACAAAAAAATGTTTTTCCCTTTCGCTATCTGGGTTTTAAATTAATAAGAGGGAACACACACAACCCAGCACAGTGCAGATTGGACCATTCATATTTTCAATTCATGTATATTTTGATTATTGGGGTTATAGTTAATCAAGGATATTATGTTTTCTCTTTTGCCCTTTTGTCTGTTGATTTGTTTTGTCTTTTTGTATTCTCAAAGACAACCAAACAGATTTACACAAAACTTGGTGGAAGGATGCAGTTCGGGTCAGGGAAGAACTCAATAATGGATTGGATTTTGGTGCAATTTGATTGAATTTAAGGGGACTGATGGTTCTTGGTGGAGGGATGTGCTCCAATGAGTGCTATTGTAGTTAGTTATAGTTTGCCCTTCATAATGTAAAGTGAATGACACTAGAAAAAGCATCTTCTCTAAATAAGTTACATTCCAGTAATAACATAAAAATCTTATTGACCAGCTGTGAAAAGTAATTCCCTGACTCCTCGGGTCTGTTGCTGCTGCCTTTTATAATGTTAAACATGAAAACATGTCAGTGATGTATTTCTGTTTAATTTACAGGTAAAATTGTATCTTGTGTATAAATATATTTTCCTCTGTTAATCTACTAACCTGATACTAAATATAACAGTAATGTCTTTGAAGTGTCTTTACTAATAATGAAAAGCAACTTGTAAATATGCTGGTAACCACACACATGATCACAACATAAGGTGGGCATTCACACATTCAGATGCACGTTTCTCTATATTTGTGAGGACACTGATTGACATAATGCATTCCCTAGACGCTTACCCTTACCTTAACCATAAAAACTAAATACCTAACCTTTAAGTAAAGCTAATTCTAACCCTAACCCTAAAAGTCTTAACCCTCAAACAGCCCATGACCAGGGAAAATGTCCTCAAAACATCTAAATAGGCACACAGTGATGGTATTGAACCGAAATTGGTCCTCATAACTACAGATACACATGACTAGTCAAATGCCCCCACTTTCCAAAAATGTCCTAACTCTGCATGGTGTATTCTTAAAATGGTCCTCACAAAGATATAAGTACAGGAACCAACACACACACACACACACACACACACCTTAATTCTAACCCTAAAACCAAGTCTTCAAAGGTAATTTGAAATTGTGAAGACTAGAACAGTATATGATTGTATCTCTAAATGTCTGTTTCAATCTGAAGAACTGCTTCTAATGGGTCTGACGTGTGTATATTTTAGATGTGGATGAGTGTGTTGAGGAAGCCAAGCCCTGTGAGGCTGTAGGGGAGTGTGTGAACAACATGGGCTCCTACACCTGTACCTGCCCACGGGGATACCAGCAGATCGATGGTACCAGCTGCAGAGGTGAGCACTGGAGCTCGAACAGAAGGATACATCCTTCCACCACCACATGATTGTTTCACTCTGCTTGAACAAATTAACACACACATATTGCACACATGTTGGTATTATGCTCCTGTTACCTTTGGCCTTTGCTGTTTAATTAATATTATCTGAATTAGTATTATTGACACACCGTATCAATACATCAGTGGTTTTCCTCAAGTTTGGTTTGGAATGAGTCTGTGCAGATGGGTGCTGGTCCTTGGGTTTACTCTCCCCCTGTAGCCCCTTATCTTGTAAAATTTCCTCCAGCAGGAGCAGTGCAGTGCCAAACCGTCACTGCACTGTGGCATGCACAGATGGACTTACTTACTTACGCACACAAACACACACCTCTAAGTATGTATTTTTCTGTGTCTTCCCAGATGTTGATGAGTGTATGGATGAGCCAGAACTCTGTTCCCCAAATGGCGATTGTCTCAACACAGAAGGATCCTATTTGTGTGTGTGTGAGAGTGGATTTACTGCCAACCTCGACACACCCTCATGTGATGGTAGGATGCAATGTCATACAAAGGAAACACACACACAGACAGTTTGTGTTATATTAAATCTAATAGCATTAAAAAATGACTGTGAGAGGCGGTGGTCTAGTGGCAGAAACTTGGACTATGGGCAGAGAAGGTCTCTCTAGACCCTGTCTAGTGCCCCTGAGCAAGGCACCTTACTCCTCCAACATCTGCTCCCCGAGCGCTGTACATAGTCGCTCACTGCTCTGTGTGTCCCGCACACAGATGGGTCAAAAGCAGAGATTACATTTCCCTACCTGCATGAGTGTGCGTTTGCATGTCTGTGCATGTGTGTGGGATAAATAAAATGCATCTGCATCTACTTAATTTAAATATGTGGGAACATATTTAGGAAAAATACCTGTATCATTTTCATTTGATTCTGACCTTTACTGAAATATTGTAATAAATTACACATGTTAGGGTAAGTTATTTTTAAGCATTCCTTAAATATTTTGTTGATTTGGTTTAGAAGTCTGAGAGGAACCCTGCAGTGTTTCCATCTGCCTGTTATAAAATATACCAATTTAAGTCCTCAGCCATTCATGTAAAGCAATTATGCTATTACTCAGAATTTATTGTTATATAGCTGAGTGGCTAACCCACTCAGATAAGTAATGTTCTATCAGTTTCTTTAACTTTCTGACAATCCGACAATCACACACACATTTTCTCTCTTAACAAATTCTAGTGTACTAGTCATAAAAGGGCTACAATGTACGCAGAGGAGTTATCATGTGTCCGTTCACAATTTATGATTCAGTAAGGTGCACATTAGATAAGTAGGTATAAGTGATAATAAATGTGAAGGAAGGTATTCACTTGGTGACATTGTAACATAAAGTTGTGTGTCATCTACATAAATATGATGAAAGATTTGGTAATATTCATTAAACTGATAGCATCAAAGTGGAACATGTAGCTATAAAATAACTTTTTTAATAAGTCAAGCTTGTATTTTATGTGTTTTAACTTTATCCAAGATTAATGCTTCATTTAATGTTAGTAGCCTTGCATATAATTTCCCTTATCAAAATGTAAGCATTATTCACACCCTCATAAGCAAACACACACAGTGCTTTGTTTACTTTCATCCTGTTCACTTGTATGATTGCTACTTTCCTTAACTCCTACCCTCTTTACAACTTTGTCTGAGCTAGAAAAAAGGATGAAGAAAAAGTCTTCAGCTTCCTTGACATATGCTGATCCTTTTTTCTAAACCTTGGCTGGCGTGTTGGCCTCTGTGGCAGTGCTGTTTTTAATGCCCCCTCCTGCCTAAGAGAAAAAAATTGAGAAAATAAAAAATAAGAGAAAAAGAAACAGATGGAAGCCTTTGATCTGGCTGTCTAGACAAGGCGGGATATTTGTTGCTCTCTGCCTCATGATTTATGCAGGGGGCTCAGACTCAAATGTATGTGGGTGTCTGAGTCTAACACTTTTATGAAACCAGTGCAATAAGGAGAGATCAAAGGTACAAGCAGAGGAAAGTTTTGGAGATTCGATTCTGACAGCGAGAAGCATCTTCATTAAATTAAAAACCCAATGAGGACAAGACATAGGACAAGATCCTCCAGCGTCTAGATAGTGGTGGTGATCATTGTGGAAGTGGTGGAGAAGCACTTGAAAAAATGTATTTCAATAAAAATAGACTTTTATGCATATAGTTTGATTGGAGAAAAATCTATTCAAAATTATGCCAAATCGTTCATTTCCTTGTTGGCTCCATTGCAGTGTAAAACAAAAAGTGAAAATGCAGCTCGGTAGAAACCAACTGCAGCTTCTGCTCTGATCAAGAAGCTGAGGCGCTGATCTCTGATCAGCTGAGACCAGAGAAACTCTGTGTTTTCACTGTTTCCATAGTTAAGAAGCAGTCAGTCACTGATCTCTGATCTCACTGTGTGTAACATCTGTTCAATCTGTTTGTTTGTGTCCACTTCCTGTTTTATTTTGGTGTCGGGGTTCTTGTGTCCTGTGTCTAGCTTTACTTCCTGTTTGTTTCCCCCCCACGCACCTGTACCTTGTTTCTCATTAAGCACTCCCTATTTAAACCCTGTGTTTCCCCTCACCCTCTGCCAGATTGTCTTTGTTGCCGTGTGTGCATGCTTTCCAGCTATTTCCCTCGTGTTTTGGATTACCTGTTTTTTGACTCTGCCTGGACCTTTGACTATGGATTTTGCCTTATCCCTGAATGCCGTTAATAATGCGTTAAACTGACAGCACTACTTTTTATGTTTTGTTTTATTTATTTTCAAAGAAAGGATTCTTGTTGCCTGGTCTGCAAAAACTATGACTTTAAAGCCTGAGACACAAGTTATCAGTTATTGGTTAATCAGTTCTTCGCTTTAGTGAAAACTGACTGTTGTAGATGAATTGACTTTTAAGACATTTGAAACCTGTTGACATATAGAGATGGGCTTCAGGTAATTTCATGATGTGAGAGACATGTGCAGGAAACAGTCAGCTTAACTAGTTAACATACAACTACAAACTCAATAATAGCCATGTCCCTGGACAGGAAAGAGTCAGAATATTTGAGCTGAGCTATATACTGAGTATTATAAATATATTTGTAGGCTAACAAGTTGGTCTGGTAGGATGAAGAGTGGTGGAATCCTGAAGAACTTAATGCAAGATGGCTGAGAATGATCGACAATCAGAGTATCAAGCATCAAACGTTTAACCCTGCCAATGCTCCCTGCCAGATATGGCTGAAATGGAGAGAAAGCCTACACAAAATGTTTTTTTTCAACATCACAGCACAATAGGAGATGTGAGAGATGAAAATGCAATATTTAAAGAACAGTGACTAGGTGTGTGTGTATGTGTCTGTCTGTGTGTAACCTTCAACAATAAATACGATGTTAGAGACAAAGTATGGAATAAATGACTCCAGGAAAAAATATATATGATCTTTGTTGTATTTGTGTGTTTGTTCTCCAGATATTGATGAGTGTGGTCTCAATGAGACACAATGTGGCTCTCATGGCTTCTGTGAGAACAGACTGGGCTCCTTCCGATGCTTCTGTGACCAGGGCTACCAGGAGACCGAGGATGGCCAAGGCTGTGTGGGTAAGTGTTGCAGCTTTGTTGCATTACATATTAAGTTGGATGAATTATATTTTAATGCGTTTACATTTAACATGTCCACAGCTGGATTTCTGTATTAACCTCAAATAATATGCTTACTGTCCAGTCCTAGCTTACTGTAACTGCTTGCAAGTGACAGATATAGTATGATTTATGCAATTGGTATAGAAATGTATAAAACGGTGAATTAACAGAAGAATACACCAAAATATTTCACACAAAATGACACAATCTGCCCAAGCTTTGCATATGTAATGACATCTTCATTTGTCGAATATGATATCTACAGTATAGTTGATGTCTGACTGGCTTTCCCCAAGAATATAGAATAACAAGCCAGTGGAGAAATAAAATGCAGCTTGGGCATGGGCTGTGAAAGCCCAAATTCGATGCATTTTCATGTCAGCAGAGGTTGCAAGGTAGTCACATTGTTTACTTTAGTGGAAGTACAGATACTTGTGGGGTGGGTAGGTGAATCTCAGGAATGTACATTACCGGTACAGCCACTCAATCTCGGTCAACCTCTGGATGCTTAGGGTCTCTGCAATGTTTCCCGGTTCACTTTCTTTAATCATGTCGCTGCTGGTATTTTTCTCTGTATCACAAACTGTACACTCACTCAACTCTCTCTGTCAGTGATTGACTTTCCCTATCTGTGTTGTTACGTCTTTTACATGATGTCATCATCTGTGGAGGTTGAAACAAGTAACAAGCCCATTTTGACAATGTAAGGAGTAAAAAGTATATATATTACTGTTCAAAAGTAGGTAGTAAAAGTAAAAAGTAGAGAGGAAAATACACACTCAAGTTAATCAGAATCAGAATCAGAAGTATTTTATTGCCAAGTAGGTTTACACCTACAAGGAATTTGCTCTGGTAACTGGTGTATACACTGAACATAGAAACATAAAAACGCAATAAATACAACATACATAGGAAAAGCAATACAAAATAGAAAACCAGTATATATTTATTCACTGTTTACTTCTTATTTACTCACTTTTTTCCAATATTTATACAAAGTAACCTTTTTTTTTGACATAAACATTCTCAATAAAAATATATAAAAGATATAAAAAGTGAAGTAAAAAGTGAAATGCAAAACAGTAAACAGTGTCCGATTGCAATGTAATGCAGTATAATATAATATGAGATAATGTGTTAAGTTAACAAATCCTTGAGGTGTGGGGGGGGAATAAAAGTCAGAGTCAGGTGGGGGTTGTTGATAAGGCCAACTGCAGCCGGGAAGAAGCTGGTCTTGCGGCGGGAGGTTTTGGTCCTGATGGACCGCAGCCTCCTGCCCGAGGGAAGAACCTCAAAGAGTTTGTGACCCGGGTGGGAAGGATCAGCCACAATCTTGCCTGCACGCCTCAGGGTCCTAGAGGCAGGTGTACAAGTGTACCATCATTGTCTCTGGCAGGTTGAATTTCTTCAGCTGCCGCACAGATACCTGAAAAATCTTCTTAAGGACAGTCTCAAAATATTTGTACTTCCCACTTCTGCCGGTCAGGTATCGGTAGAAAGTTGAGGGGCTGGTTTGTCTCAGGTCATGTTTCTAATGTAACTTGAACGTCACCAGGTGCTTCATTGAATCTGTCATGTTCCTCCCTTCTTTCTTCCTTTTCTTTAAGTTCACTGATTGACAAGATGCATACTGCCACCAACTCTACAACTGTTGAGATCCTTACATGTGTAGCCACACTTGAGACCCTTTTTAGCTTTAGCTCAGGCACCAAAATGAGGCACTGAAATCTGCGTTGTGATACGGTACAGTTGGTTCCGGCCTTGTTGGAACTGGTGCCCAACCCTATTGACTGAATCACTCAGGGCGGAATACCAGGTCTTATTGTTAAGAGCTTATAAAGTTTTGGGACCTGGTATTTGTGAACTACAGCTCCGCCTACATGTATAGCCTTGACCACATGCTTTTCTTTGATCTGGAGACAAACCGGAGCCTTCAGAACTCAGTCTCCCAGTTTGCGGCAACGTCACACAGAGGTGTGAAAACCGACCGGGGACACATGTTTCAACAACTTTTGGTCACTCTGGGCTAATTAAGTATAACAACACAAATTACTAAAGATGTACTTACTATATAAATATGTGAATATGAATATGAGTGTGTCTGTGGGAGTGAGATGGATTTCAAAATGGCAGCTTGCCCTATGAAGGCAATAAACCATTCCCCCTAGTATGTTTACGACATGTAGCGGGGGTTAGAGAGAGACTTGTGCTGGTTCTTCGGCAGGCTTTGGCAGTCTGCTCTTGTCAGGCCTGCTTGAAGATTGGTAGAGCTTGGATTGGGAGGAGAGCCGCACCTCTCCTCCATTGAATTTGAGCAGAAAGAGAGGGGACCTCCTCTCTGCAAGTTGAGTAGAAGATATGCTGAGTTGGACAGCCACACTTCTCCTCTCGGGGGGTTGCGTAGGCTCTGGTTTGTCTCGAGAACAAAGAAAGAACATGTGGTCAAGGCTTTGACTACAAATGTAAGCTGAACGGTAGTTCCCAAATACCAAGTCCTAACATTACTGTTCAATGTTGTTGCTGAACTTTACCCAGGGTAACGTCTCAGGGACCATGACATTAAAGTGCAGGACAAAGAAATAATAAAGATATGTCATTCTATTGGAAATCCTTCATGTAATCTAAATGTACAGTATGACTCATCTAGCAGCTGCACACTCACTGTTGTTCTCTCTTTAATGGAAACAAAACATAGTTCAGAAAGATTGTTCCAACACTGTTACAGACGTTCTCACTGATGTGTTTCACTTGTAGTTGGCTTTGTTTTCATCTAGTGTCCACTTCATAGAAGCTGCTCAATGAGGTTCGAGTCTGGAGACTGAGCTGCTCTTCATCATGTGAAGCCTCTGTCTGCTTCTCTTCATCTTTCATTATGTTGCTGTAGGATGAAGCTCTGATCAGGCATCTTTTCTCACCACTCTGAGAAACATACAGTATACGTCTTGCAGAACAGTTTTGCCCTAATAATGCATCAGAGGTTGTAGTAACACAGCCTGTTCCGACATCCTTTTGCCCAGACAAATACTTTCCTATGAAATTTACATGGATTTTGGAAACCTCGTCTTCTTTTTTACCCTGGGCAGTGTACAAATGACCTTTATAACATTTAAAGCTGTTCAGTGGACTTGAGCATCTAAGATCTAGAAATTTAGGACACAAGGTTATGATGCCAAGAATGAATGATCTTCCATAATCCAGCATCTGCTATTTATATAGACGGAAAATACAGAGATATAATTGACCAGTGTGATGTTTGCAGATTGTGGTTTTTGGGGAGCAGCCGAGTGCCCACGTGATTCAACAAAATTAAACTCAATGGATAACCACACACAATAGCACTGTTATGTGGCATATCTGAAATTAGAGGTGCCACATTAATCAACATATCCTTCCCACTGCCTTCAGATGGCTAAAGGGGTTAAACTGAATGAGGAGATTTATTATAGCACAATGCAGCTACTGGTGCCGCCCCCCCCCCTCCCCCCATTCACATATGGATCAGTACTAACTCATTAACATGTTTTCTATTTGTCTATCTAATTTTCCTCTTATGTAACAGATATGCATCAGTTTTAGCTAGTAGAGCTTAGGACTTCCTCGCCATGTAATTTTTCGTTTCACTTCAGCTGTACATGCATAATCACCACCCAAGGTTTATTTGTTATCCCTTTATATCTCAGATTAACCAAATTGACAGATGCTCCATCCAAAGACAGGCAGACAGTCAGGGTCTATGTTGTCTTTAATTCTTAATCCGTCTGACCAATAACTTTATGTTGTGTTCCTTCTCCACAGATTTGAATGAGTGCGAGCTGCTGAGCAGTGTGTGTGGAGAAGCTCAGTGTGTGAACATGGATGGTTCCTTCCGCTGCATGTGTCCCAGCGGCCAGGACTATAACGTCATGATCGCCAAGTGTGAGCCTGTTCCTACAGGTGAGCCTACCAAGGACATCAGGGTGTACTGCTTGTTTCCTCTCACTACCAGTTCTCCATACAAGTTGTTTAAAGGAGCTACTTACACATTATACAATGAATAAGCACAAGACAAAACTATTTTCTTGTTACTGCTTTAACTGCTATTACCAGTTAAAGCCTGATGTTCAGGCACAACTGAGATGTGATTAAAGTGACATCCCAAATACGTTTATAAGATCTAATCATAAATCTGTGTTTCGAGTAAATGGAGATTTTTATTAAATAATTCACAAAAGGTTTGTGTTCAAATCCACTTGTTATGTTAAAATAAAATGTCATATGTTCTGTTTGCATTGGTCTCTTCAGCTGATGTCTTTCAGCTCAGAATCCCAATTCAAAATATATATATATATATATATATATATATATTAGAGCTGTGAAAAATATCGCGTTAACGCGTTATGATTAAATTACAGGATTAATCCGTTAATTTATTTTAACGCATTTAACACATGCGCAGAAGGACCTTCCAATATACGCACATTTCCGCCCAATCTGCACTAGTGTCCGCTCTAATGCAGTCAGACGGCAGCTGCTATTCAAACAAACAAACATCACCTTCTGGATGGGAAGATCATGCTCCAAAAAACCAAAGATGGAACATTCAATAAAACCAAGGTGATACGCACACTCTGCGGGAAGACGTTATTGTGTCACCGTAGCAAAGCCGCTTAAAGTTCCACCTCAAAACGGAGCATGAGTTGGTCGGCGAGGGGCGTTCAAGTGGAATCCGCCAAACCAGCTTCACTCGCAGGACACATTGTGCAAAAGAAGCGGTCAGCTTTACTGTCAGAGAATGTGAACAAGTTAGTCTGCCTCACCAACTGGCTGAAGGAAGACTAGCTAAGAGGGTCTTTAGAGGCATTAAATTGTGCCATGGTGTGGTGAATGGTTGTTTGACAAACATTTTTTCAACCATAATATAAAAACAATGGTTTGATTTAAAAATAAAATAAAAAATATTTATTCAACCATAAGAAGCCCGAATTCTGTTTAGGATGAAGATTATATTAATGTTCCATATGGAATAGCAAAGTGAACTGCAAAAGAACTGCTGAGTTGCAGCACCATTGTTTTGTTTATTTATGAATAAAAAAAGAAAACATGATAAATGTATATCTGTCTTTTGTCATAAATCTTTTTCCACAAAAATATACAGAGAAAATCAGTAATGTGATTAATCTTGATTAATCCATAGAAACCTGTAATTAATTTGATTAAAAATTTTAATCATTTCACAGCCCTAATATATACACATTGTGTGGAGGGGTACTGGTATTCAGTTGTGCTGCAGAAACAACTGTGTTGATTTCACATCATTGACAACCACTGAGCTGAATACATTGTATATCTCCTATCTGATCCATGCCACTTCCTGGGTGTGTGTGTGTGTGTGTTCCTCTCTCCTTCTTGCTTCAGCGTCGTCGGTGGAGCGTAAGGAGTGCTACTATCATCTGAATGATGAGAACCTGTGTGAGAGTGTGCTGACCAGCCATGTCACCCTGCAGGAGTGCTGCTGCACGCTGGGAGCTGGCTGGGGTGACAACTGTGAGGTACATCCCTGCCCTGTCAATGGCACTGGTGAGTTAGGGGAGGAGGAGACACAATAATAACACATTGATACACTCAGTATTGGGATATATATCAGTAGAATTATATACCGTAAGATTTTAGAATCACATTTTATTTAAAAAAAACCTGTGTGTAGTTGGTTTAATGAGGCGTACCACCGCAGACAGACTTATCCACTGCATATACCATGTCCCTGATCTTTGTATGTGAGTAAATGAGTTTCATCTAGTATTTTACTCGAGCCTGTGATATGTTATGTTGCACATGATTGAATCACAACAAGGCACACATTAACAGTGTCTTGAATCTGTGTATTGTAACAGTTAAGCAGGATCTTGTATCCTCTGTTAGCCTACATAGGGAGGTATACCTGATAAATTGCCCTTACAGTATATACTGCTGAGACATAGAAGCATGCCAACCTTAATACTTCAATTTTTGTCCCCTTTTTCAGACCACTTTAACCAGATGTGTCCATATGGAAGAGGTTTTTTTCCCAGTGCTGACTTGCTGTATGGAGTACCCACTGCTGATACTTACAAAGGTAAGACTAGACCTCACATGTAGGTTACATAGTGGACACTGTTCTAGTTAGTTATATTCGCATAATAATTGCATTGTCTGGCTTTGCACTTTCACACATGCAGCACATAACTGGAGATTGTCTTGTGTCAAGTAGGTTCACACCTCCTGGAAATTAGGAGAGGAACGGCACGTGACTTACAGCACTGGTTTCAAAAACTGTCAGTGTTCTCCTCTGTGCTATTGGAGAGGAGGGTCCTATTGTATTTAGCACACTATATTTACCCTTCATGAAATCACCTAAACTATATTGACTGTATTTGTCACCCTCTATAAACGTTATTATTTTGCTAAGCACCAATTCAGATAGAAAGTCTGAGAATTCAGATACACATGACTGCTCTGGTAGAACAGTAGAATAGTAACATGTGCTGCCTTCTCTCTGCCTGTAGATGCAGATGAATGTACACTGTTTGGCCAGGAGGTGTGTAAAGGAGGCTTCTGTCTGGATACTGTGGGAAGCTATGAGTGCTACTGCAAGACTGGACAGGACTATGACCCTTCCAAGCTGGAGTGCAGAGGTCAGGGTTTGTTTATATATTAATGTCTGTGCATGTGAATAATGTCCACAATTGAAAATATACTATACTTTACTTTATTATGATACATTTTTTTAAATGAAACATCACAATACACAATCTACCTGCACTGGCATTGCTGGCAAAACTGTCTCAAACTGCCCTGTGCTGTACTGTAACTCACGCTGTGTCTTTCATACTCACATGCCCTGAAAACTGGCCTCTGTATATAGCCTAAAGGTGCAAGAGAAGTCAGAACTTTCTGTTTTTTCATCTGTGGTGGCACCATGTGTCAGAGCTTTTAGTGGTTATGCAATCTAATCGATCATCTGAGCGTCCATCATAGCCAGATGTGTAGTGACACTTTGTCCCTAATAACTTTTCATAAGTCACCTACTGCTGACCAGGTGGCACATTTTGGACTGCAGCTTCAGTCAAAATGGAACCACTTAAAGATCTCTTTCAGGTGGCTCAGGGTAAATCACAACCATATTATTCATATAAATCAACAGTGAGTCATTACCATGTTTTCCAAGCGACTTTGCATCTGCCTTTGTAACGTGGCCAGAGTGTTAAACAGGCCAAATTATTTGAATTCTTACAGGTTGAAAGTTGTTGTAAAGGCAGTCTTCTCTCTATCAGAGAGGTTCTGACATACAAGTAGATAGTAAATAGCTGTACTTTATTGATCCCAATTTGGGAAATTATTGTTTTATAATTATTTCATTGAATGAAATGAACCTTGAGTAAATATTGTTCGTCAGATCTCCAATTTATCATTCTCTTTTGAAACAGACTCAGCACAAATGCGATTTTACTCTGCATTTCAGTCCTGCAAATAACAAATTAAGACTTTGCATTGGAACACATTAATGCTGAAAACACACAAAGAAAGCTGGCTCAGTTAGCTTGATTTTGTCACTTATAGCAAAATAGTTAATCCTGTCAGTATGCATTTGTGTCTATGATTATGTATGCCCATGTAATACAGCTTGAGATAATGCAGATGGTATGATAATTTGGTTTTGTTCAGTTGTTTTTCTCAGAATTTTCTCTGTTTTTTCTTTTCTGTAGACATCAATGAGTGTCTTGATGAGTCTGTGTGTGTCAGTGGACAGTGTATGAACACAGATGGCTCATTCATGTGTTTCTGTACACATCCAATGGTGCTGGACCCCAACAGTAACCAATGTGTCTTCATTCCTGAGGTTGCCGGTAAGAAACCTGCATATTCTTCTTATCAAAACAGAGTGTCCGTGAAAAATAGCCACACTAGACAAGCAAGAAAATTCTAGAATAAAAATCGAACTTTAAGTCTCAGCAACAACTTAGCCAACAACTTTATAACGAGCTTCACAAATTTAAATCTCAGTAAAGACAGCCATGATCAACCTCAGACTCCTAAAACCATCAATATTATTCTTGAAGCCTACTGAGAGTACAGCTTCAGACCCCTACCTGACAGACAGAAAGTTCTTGTCCAATTCTGATGGACTACACTGACATAACCACCCGATTTTTTTCTAGGACACTAGAGAGGTTTAGCCTCACACTAAAACAGGTGAAGTGCACTCAGGCCTCCTTAAAAGCCACTTTCCTCTGATGGGCTTCAATCTTTAAGTCATTATTGTTAATTATAGAATAAATTATAATATATCATTAGCTGTCGCTAAATTCATGGTTAACCTGCACTGTCAGTCATTTGTATGCATTTTTTTTATTTGAAGACATGTTTACCGTAGACTGTAATGGGAGAACAAGCTATGCTTGGAACAGATTATCCTATTAAGAAATCCGTCACAAGCTGACATCATCTCATCCTGTGTGTATATGTTTGCAGAGCAACATGAGACAGAGCAGATCGACTACCAGGGGATCTGCTGGCAGACGGTTACAGAGACCATGACGTGCATGCAGCCGCTGGGTCGCAACAGGAAGACCACATACACAGAGTGCTGCTGTCTCTACGGAGAAGCCTGGGGCATGGAATGTGCCCTGTGTCCCCCGAGAAACACCGGTACAAACTATACAACACCGTGCACACACATTCACACATAAACACTATCAGGGCAGGTTCAAGTTCACCAAAATGTACATTGTGCATGTCTCATTAGTGTTGACACAAGCTGAATATGAATTGGTTTATTACGTTTCAGTCATAGACTATACAAGAAGATGGAGGACAACATTTCTCCACTTCTTTCTACTATTAAATAATAAAGCCCTAATATCCAGGATTTAAATGCCGCCATCTACATGTGCTCGACCGAACGAGAGTCAGCCTAAGCTGAAAGAAACGATCTTACAGAAAACATTATTCAAAATGTATTTTGACAGTTTTGCCGTGTCCCCTCCATTAACATCGAGGAGCCAGCCTCCAGGCTTTCGCTTCACTTTAGGAGAGTAGTCATGACATCCATCTTCCTAAACAGTCTGTTTCAATTTTGTAATGAATTTCATAATGGTAAAAGCACCAGTGGGCAGCTGTGGCTCAAGAGGTAGAGCAGGTCTTCTACTGACAAATGGTCTGTGGTTCGATCCCAGTCTACCCCATTCCACTGGGTGCACTGACTCATCATACAGTACAACTTGCTCTATTCCTTCTCTAACGGACACACACACACATACACATTACACACACACTCTAATGGTATATCATTGGGGTAATTACGTGTTCAATATCATGCCCAAGGACACTTTTAACATATAGACTGGATGAGCCAGTGATCGAATCACCGACCTTCATGGAATAAGTAGCCCTCCGGATGCTGGTTAGACTTAATTTCTGTAATAGTGTTTACACACACACCATACCAGATCGAACGATATGATATGTGACCCTGTCATGTAATGCTGATTTAAATTGCTAATATATTTTGAAAGTTTCACATTTGTCACACATGCACACAAAAATGTTAAATGGGGATTCATTTAAAAACTGGCAGTCCTGAACTTTGATATTCACTGTTTGTGATTAAGCTGTGAAGTATCCTCACACATTCTTAGCCATTTAAGTGCCTGTGGGAACTCAAATCACTCCATTATATTGATGATTTAACCAAAAATATTAGGGTTTTACCGTGACATAGCGGTTGTTCTTGATTTATGTTTTCACTCTCTCTCAGAGGATTATGCATCCATGTGTAACATACCTCTGGGTGGTGGGCGACGGCCATATGGCCATGATGCCCTCACTGCGGGCCCAGTTCATGAATATGAAGTGAGGCCAGACTACTCTCCATCACCTGAGCAGGAGGCTGACCTGCCCTTCTATGCGAACCAGGAGCGTAAGTATTTGCATTATATGTTTCCTTTATATTAACAGCAGGGAACTGGTTTGGACAAAACACTAGACAGTCATCTATTTATTACACTATACAGCTGTTAAGCAGCATAAACTAAGTCATGAGCCTCACAAGCTGAGGCCATTTCAGACAACAGCCCTTAAAACAATCATAAAGATGAATCAACACCTTTTTGGAACAGTTAGAATGTTCCTATCATAACATTGACCAGCTTCTATAATTTGGTTTCATATTATAAATATACAGTTTCCGCTTTCCTTAATTATTTGGTTTTATATTATAAATACACATGTTCAGGCCTTCGGAAAAGCAAGCAGGTCTTCTTGCACAGCACTCTGCTGCCATCTTGTGAAAATCAAACTAACAACACGTTCAGATCAGAGCCAATAAAGCGAACCATTCAAAAGACTGCTGCCCTCACTCCAGACCCACAACCAGGTGAAGAACACCTCTGCCTGTAATGAAAGGTTGAATTTTGGTGGTCAATGTCAAAAAGTCAAGGTGACGTGACCATGTGTTGTTATGAACACAATATATCAGGAATGCTCATTTGGTACAAACGTTCAATTTGACTCAAGGATGACCTGAATTTGGTGGTCAATGGTCAATGTCACTGTGACTACTCAAAACACATGGCTTGTGAATGTGATATCTCAGGAGGGTTAGTGTTAGGCATACATGGATTAAACAATTAGATCATGCTGTGCCAGCGCACCTGTGTGTGGGAAATTTTGCTTATGGTAATCAACAGCGGTTTTACTGATGGTTTAAAGTATCTTTCTTGTTAATCAATCAAAAGTGCTATCTATTGATTACTGAATGTTGTCTGTTTTTTTTGTAGATCCATTCAAAGCATTTGAGGGTTTGCGAGCAGAGGAGTGTGGGATATTGAATGGCTGTGAGAATGGCCGGTGTGTGCGGGTTCAGGAGGGATACACCTGTGACTGCTTTGATGGATACACCTTGGACCTGTCCCGCATGACCTGCATTGGTAAGAGAGCAGCCACACACAACAAAACAAAAGAAAAAGGAAAACACCTTTGAAATATCTGTCATAATGTTTCCCCCTCTGTCAACAGATGTGAACGAGTGTTCAGAACTGAACAATCGGATGTCGCTGTGTAAAAACGCAAAGTGCATCAACACAGTGGGCTCCTATCAGTGTGTCTGTCTGCCAGGGTTCACTGCTTCTGACAAACCCAACTACTGTGTGGAGGTTCCAACACACCACACATCAACACACACACAGTGAGCATGGACAGGTGACAAGAGACACAAAACACACGCACAAGATTGTATTACTATACTTGTGAGGGCGTCCAATCCATCCGGTCAGTGCCAAATCATGAACACTAACCTCTTAGTTCAACTCCCTGGTTTGATAAGTGTCCAGCAGAGCTCCCAAAACACGTCATAGCTCATCCTCAGCAGTGACTGGGAGGATTATTTGAGATGTGGGGGTCATATACCCAAATTAGAGAGAGAACCTTTAACTGTTCAAATCTATTTATAATTTCTGTCCATCATCTTAATCAAACCTTCAAAATTTAAACCTTGTCCCTTGAATCAACTTCAAATCGTATTCCCAATTTAAAGATTATCTAAATCCAGATCTGCCGTTTACCCATGTCATTGTCACTATTTTCACTCACTCCCTGCCTTTCCCATCCGTTCTCCATCACTGTTTTTTATTCTACCTTTGTTGTAATATATTTATTATACTTTTTCACTAGTTTTCTAATAAAATAAATCCAAATGTTATATAAGCACTTCCAATGTTAAGGCCTAATTTTGTAAAAGGCCTGAAGGTATAATTTTTTTATAGTTACTAAGGTAACTAGCTTTATCTTTTATTTCTAACTTGTTTAAGGAAATATTTGGCATTTAGGTATATGTTTACTGCTCCAGAGAGATAGATCATAGGATTTCATAAGATGTCATTAGCCTAGCTATGTGCATTGGGGAAACACCAGACAAATTGTCTTTATGACAACATTTTTAGAAATAAAAAAAAACGGTGTATTTTCACTCTTCCTTAATGATGAGTTGTGATTGACAGTGGACAGAACCATTATATTTTTTTAACAGTCAGTGTAGAGAACAAACTTCTGAAATACATCTAGAACTATATGTATTTACAGGACTTGTAGTGTGAGAGCAGCAGCTGCAAAGCTTGGCATGCGTCTGTACAGAATGTGTTCAGGCACAGTGTATAGTGTAGGTGCTCAGAGTCACATTTACCAGTGTATAGTGAAACACAAGCTGTTTAGAACCGCCACTAACATGTGTTTCAGGTGCTCCGATCACGCTTGGACAGCTGTCATAACACCTTTAAATGCCAGCAAGGGCCATTGAGCTCCAACCACTCAGACCATATTCAGAGTTGGTCTGAGACACATGTTGATACAGTCTCTTAGCAGTGTAAACACAAATGTGTCCTTGACCTTATTGAAGGACAGCCTACTCAGCTGATATTCTCTGTGTAAATGGGGGATCATACTCATTTCTGCATCAATGAAGTTGACAACAGAAAAAAACACAACATGCCTCCATACTGCTTCTGTGTCTATGATAACAGCAATGAGCAATTAGTGCGTCACACATCTTGGGTGATGTGGCATTGCCTGGAACATACCAAGAAATAAACACAGTTTTTAATTATTTTTTTCTTTATTTATTTATGGAAGATAAAAGTCCTGTGGACTAAAAGTGGCTAAACTAGCGGATGTAGCGACATGATGGTGTGTCCGAGGGTCGGTAAATGCACCTGGTATCAAGATATCAGAGGAAATTTAGGCTTAAAACTTGATGTAAATTACCTCTTTTTTCAGGGCTTGCGTACACTTGGATAACACCGCACGAGCTTTATGAAGGCCTGTCATGTTTTTTCTGTTGTTTTACTCCTTCTGAAGTGTAGGTCACCATTGATTTCAATTGTATTGGATTCTGCTGCAACACTGTTTACACCTGAGACTCCAGAAGTGTTTTCTGAACACTTCACCCATCCCGCATCAGCTTAGTGGTGACTAATATTGCTGTATATTATCTTTCATCTAATGATAAATGAACATCCAAAGCGTGAATATCACAAAAAGGTATACAGGATAAACACAGTCCCATACGAAGGTGGCATCATTCAGCTAAATGACTGTACATGTAATTGAAAGCATTTCTCATTCGAATGCAATTTTTTGTCTGTAAGTCAGTAACAAAGTAATTTGTTCTACTGCTTTATGCTAATGTTTAACAGATCAAATGTTCAACATGTTAAACATCTTTTTTTTATTGTGTTAGCATGCAAGCATCTGTCAAATAGCAAATCATAGCTGAGGCTGATGGAAAAACCAAAGAGTAATGGACACATTCTAATTTTGAAATGATATTAAGGAAAAGTTAGAGGATCAAACAGTAGCTGTAGTTCATTCTGACCGGAGCATTGATTTGATAGTACTTGATGGTAATACAGCTAATTTCTGAGTTGTTACCAAATCCAAAGTAAGTTGGACCAAAACGGTGTGGATAATAAGCTTGGGAATAGCTACTTAACAGACTATTATGCGGCCTGAGTAACTAACCTTCCACGTCCACTTCCCTCAACATGTATTTTTTCAGTTAATTCAACATGTGATGGAGTCGCTGACAAGCCATTTATTATTATGTTTAATCATGGTGTATGTGTTTAAAACTGGGATGTAATTGCTGAGATGAAGCTGGGAAACATTGACATAGATCCTTGAGGAGACTGTTGTTCCTTAAAAGTATAGAAATACAACAAACACACGCACACACAAAACACACACACACACACTTACTTAATCAAAGCCCATATATTCTGCACTGTATAAAATACACACTAAATGAAACAAACAGTAATTTACTTGAGATGAAGATTCAACTTAATCTACTCTTTGGTGTCATCGTATCTTGGTGATAGAAACACAGAACTGTATAAAATGTATGTTGCTTTTCTAAGTTTATTTCTTATTTTGTAAGAGGACATTTACGTGTTACACAAGGCTGTATCGCTCTTTTTAACAAATTGACAAACCCTTTGGACTTGTGCTGGGGGATCCAGTTTTATGTTGTACCCAGTCGAACTGATTGTGGATATTTAATTCTGTGAAGAGGTCAGCTGTTTGCTCCTCCTCTTCCTCCTTTGCCATCTCTCTGTCTGTCATTAAGAAAAGCCTGTTACCACGCTACACTACTTTTGTAAAATGCAATCCTAAATCTACTTGTTGTTTCCTGTTTCTTACAAAGAGCTTAAAGACTTTTTGTTACCTGGTATTCCTTCCTCCTTGTGTCTATGTGTTGAGGTGACTGAAATGTTTTATTTTCCATACTTCTCTTTACTACATTTCACTGCTAAGTCTTGCCGTTGGCAAAGCTGCTATGGGACAGAAGGAACTTGTGTACATTTAAACAAAAGAGTGGAGAACATAGCTATGTATTTGTAATTTGTACATGGGTAAATATCTTTTTCTATGATACAATGTATATTAAACCCCTTGGTATTAAACCACAAATTGTGATATTTAACCGGTTGGCCTGTTAGTTTTTACCATTTCAAACATGAGTCTGTTACATTAAAGATGAGGGATTGCATCTTGGGAATTTAAAGCTGTGGACTAGAATTGAGCCGCCCAAATGATCCAATAAGCATATTTATTTTATTCAGACATGTAACTTAATTCAAATGATCTCTGAGGAGATTAGAAGGAGGTTAAATATCAATGTATGTTCACACCTCATTTTCATTGGTTCCAAGTGACCAAGAAATAAGTTACTACAGGTCAAGTTACTGCGAGTTTCATAATACTACCTTAACTCAATGTTAGAAAACCTGAGTGTAAATTGAAACATGACATTTAAAATCCTCTAAACCTACATTTATTTGGGACATGACCCTGTTGTCCTCAGTGGCAGATACACTCATGTCATATGTTGTGTTTTACCTCAGAATGTCACTGTGTAGCTGTGTGTGTGACCTTTCCAAAACCTTTAGAATGGTGCCACTGTGGCTTCACTGAGCCCAGTGCTTCTGTTTTCATTGTCAGTGGCTTTTAGTTAAGCCAAAAAACAAAAACAAAGACTATCAACTCAAGGTCACACACTTGGAAACATTCCAAGTGATATTTCACACATTATGTTGCCAAGCCATAGAGATACCCAGAAAACCTTAGCTTTTATTACATGGTACTCTTTGACTGTTCACACAGCTCCAGTAGATACTCGTCATCAGCTCAGATCAAGTCAGATCCACAAAATTCATAAAGTTCTCCTTAGTTTCTGGGTTCTTCAACAACCTATGTGTGACACGTGTCATGTGGGGTAACATGCAAGCCCCACTCCAGGGTAAGTTGTCCTTTCTTGTTGTGTTTTGGGGTTTATCCAATTCAGGATGTGTAATAATATTAATAATGACAACCACAATAAAATGAAATAATAATTACTAAGAGAGAGAGGGATCAGTGCATGACGGGAGTTCCCCAAGCAGTTTAGGCCTATAGCAACATAACTTAGAGATGGTTCAAGACTCCACTGAGCCAGCGATGAACTAAGTTTTGTCATAGAGACATTTTAAGTCTAACCTTAAATGTGTGTTAAATCACACATTACATTTTCCAATAATATTGCATGCTTTATATCACTAATGTTGGTATTATTATGAAAGAATATTGGAGTGGGCTAAACATTTTTTTATACATTTATCATTAACCTATGAATTACCTATGGAGAATGAAAGAAGAATTTCCTTCTCCCGTCACAATGTGTTGTTAGACTGTAAGAATTAAGAAGCTGCAGAGACACTGACAGAGCAGGCAGAAAGAGAGAGAGGATTACTTGTACTTTATGAGGAAACTGTTAACTACTAATTCAGTTAAATCTAGAATAGAATTTAAAATTCTCCTCCTCACCTTCAAGGCCCTTAATAATATAGTGTGGCGTGCACTCATGGGTGTGTCCTCTCACCCAGTGGGTTGATGGGTAATGTTAAGGCTGTAGCTATATATACTTCCCGTATGGGGAACATGTGCCTGTTCTTTCTCACTACCGAATAAACAACAGTAAACAGTACCTGCGTCTCTGCCTTTCCTTGTCTTGCCACATTGGTTCCCCGTCGTGGTCGCCCCCCTTCTAAGACCCCTGTGTTGTTTTCTCCAGTTGTGCCTCCTGATCCTGTGCCTGTTGTAAATGATGTCCCTTCTGCTTGTTCCACCCCTGCGTTTGCGGACGGGGATCGGCGTAGCCGTTATGGTCGCCTCGTTAAACCCCCTGAGAGGTACTGACTTTTGTCCCATTTTATTTTTTTTTCCCTCTGGGTGTTCGGGGGGGGGCTGTGTGGCGTGCACTCATGGGTGTGTCCTCTCACCCAGTGGGTTGATGGGTAATGTTAAGGCTGTAGCTATACATACTTCCCGTATGGGGAACATGTGCCTGTTCTTTCTCACTACCGAATAAACAACAGTAAACAGTACCTGCGTCTCTGCCTTTCCTTGTCTTGCCACAATAGCGCCTTTCTACCTTAAAGAGCTGTTAATACCTTACAAAACCCACTAGAGCACTCCGCTCCCAGAATTCAGGCTTACTTGTCGTCCCTAAAGTCTCTAAAAGTAGAGTAGGAGCCAGAGCTTTTAGCCATCAAGCCCCTCACTTGTGGAATAATCTACCAATTTCAGTTCGGGAGGCAGACACCATCTGTTTGTTTAAGAGTAGGCTCAAAACCTTTCTTTTTGATAAAGCTTATAGTTAGAGTTAATTAGTGCGGCAGAACGTAACTTGCTCTATTTAATGACATATGACACACAGAGCTTCTTTTTCCAGCTTCTCCATCCTCTTCTCCATCCCTAACAATCACCAAACATCTTTAGAAAGTCATCCGTCATCATTCAGGCTCTGATTTACACAGGAGCACAAACAAGCTAAACTTCAAGTTTCCTTTGCCCTGGGCTTTCAAATGAGAGAAAGAGGCAAATGTTGGAAGTATTGAACCTGAACAGATGTTTCACATCAGCGCTTTACTTCATGGAATAAAGAGAGTAGGAAGAGATGAAAGGAATGGGTCTTGTGGAAAAAGAAGAAATAACTGTTTAGTAAGTTTTTGGTGGAAGGAGCTGGTGTATTTGCAGACAGATGCACTATTCACAAGGTCACATGGTCGCCTTATCATCACTCCTCACTCTACATGCTATTAATAGTATGTTCATTTATTAAATGAAAAGTCATTGCAGGCCCACCTAATGTTTCAAGTTATAAAAACATTGGAGGAAGCATAGTGACCCCCTCTTCAAGTGTTCTAACCCTTTCAAATTGTGTTTTGGGGTCTATGCCAATTGGGATGTGAGAATCCCTGAATACAACAACTCTAGCTTCTGGAGATGTGGCCACTTGTTGCCTAAGCCATGAATCTGATGGCAGTGGAACCTTGTCCAGCTTTACAATAAAGCTGAGTTGTATCCTTCTAAGCTGCGTCGTATCTCTCCTAAAGATAGAAATAAAAAGTGTCAACCAGCTGGTCACATTCTACACAAAGTTAGGGCATCACCGCTGTCACCAAGATTCATCATGTCTGCACCAACTTCCAAGACAATCTATCCAACTGACTGGCCGACAATATCTTATACCCTAAAGCCACAAAGTGCAGTTCTGGAGCTCTCAATCATATCACATGTTCTCCCTCAGTTGGTGGGGGTTTCCCAGTTGCCATGGAAGTGCCGATGTGGAAATCTCCACTTTATGGACCCATGTTGGTTTAAACTCTGTTTGTTGAGGAGTATCAAGTGATAAAACATTTTTTAAAGCTCCCTGGAAGCTGCTAAATATAACTCATTTTGTCAACTCCATTTTAGTTAATCAAGGATATTTACAGTCCACCTGACCAAAAACTTTTGTGGACATTTGAATTGTGAATCTTGTTATGAAAGTCAGAATTTGTGTGACACTATTACACTGCTGCAGACCCATCCCGTGTTTTTTATTTCTTCATCTTTGTCCTCCGCTTTAAAAGAACATGTTCATATGTTCATTGCTCCTTTGGATTAGATTCTGTGACTCTATCTCTATCTGTAACTGATATTTGCATAGCTGTCCTGAACACCATCCTGAGTTTCCAGTAAACTCAAAATCTATTTATAGACTGTGTGAGCCTGTGTGTGTGTGAGCGTGTGTGTTTGAGAGTGTGTGTGTGTGTGTGTGTGTGTGTGTGTGTGTGTGTGTGTGTGTGTGCGTGTATGTGTGAGAGAGAGAGAGAGAGAGAGAGAAAAAGAGAGAGAGGGAGCGCGAGATAAGGGGGGAGAGAGTGTTTTGAGTTATTGCAGAGACAGTTAACCTGCAGCACTTGAATTCATTGTGTGGGTCAGTGGTGGTCCTGATGAGCTGGGACTAACCTGGCAGTTCTGGTTGTCTGGTTCACAGTGAGGTAAGTGTTTCCTTTAACACAGATCTGTGTCCTGGATGAGAGGAGTATTGATTCAGGAGGTAATCATGTTTTTTACCCTGCAGTCATCGAGCACACTGTGATGTATGGTTGTGTTTTAATGGAGTCAAGTTAACATTAGTGTACATTAGTCAACTATAACTGAGTACATGATCAAATATTAGATTGAGTTTATAATTGTATCATAATATTATGCAGCAGTCAGAGACGGCTCAGTAGTAAAATATGATACCATGAGTGTAGTGGGTTAGAAAAATTCATTCTCTGGAGAGGCTGCAGTGCAGGCAAAGGTCAGACTCATGTTTTAAACCAGACCAGGATTTTCCACTAAACTTAACCGAGAGCTATGAGAGTCTGAACAGAATCATGAAGCACTTTGATGATAATGCTGGAGTCACAACAGGTGCAGACTGTACTGTGAGACCAGTTACTGGTGGAAAACAATCATGTTGTCTGGTACATTTTGTATCATTTGATACTCGTTAAATACATTAACTAACAACATATCTTCATTATAAACCCTAACTACTCCCATTTAATAACATTTCTGTAAAGCTTGACCGCAACAGCAAATGTGTTTTTAAGAAACATCCTTGGGAAACAAGGAATCAATAGCAGAGGGTCAAATTTAGTAGAAATGGTTACATTGGAGTGTCCTTACAGAAGCTGCCCCTTGCTGGAAAAGTGTGAGTTATTTTTCTCCAGGCAAGCAGCAGGATGTGCCGTCAGTGTTTTTGTTTAGGCACACATTTTTAGACAAAACCCAGAGACAAAACAATGTGAACAACGTCATTAGAGTGGAACACGGGATGGTTCAGCCTCTCACACGACAACAATCCATGAACACACACACACACTCACTCCAACCTGCTTACTGAAGTGGCTACTTATAATTATACTATACTAATACTAATACCCAGACGAATACTAATACTAGTATGAATACAACAAAATTGAGGTCATGTAAACTCAGGCCTTGATAAACTTAAAATTTAACCACATGTCATTGTACTCATTCATCATGACTGTTGCCGAGACAGGAAGACACACAGAAACAAACATGAATGTGCGCACACGCATATTGTGATACATTTCCTGCTCCGCTCTGTTCCATTTTACCTTGTGTGGTCCCTATATTTAGCTCAGTCCAGGGAAACCAACCAACACAGGCAGGAAAACTAAGTTTGGAAAGAATTGAAGGAAGTCTAGTGGCCGTTTAGACAAACAGCTCACACACAGGGATCAGTTCTGGCTGAAGACGCAGCAGCAGTGCTGTATATGGCTGAGCCAGACAAAGGGCTTCAGAGGGACACAGGAGCATTTGAAGAAAGACTTGGGAAATATTCGCTTGAGCGCTGACTAGATAGCTATGCTAGTCCTTGTGGATCCAGCTAGTCTTGCGTTTGGATGTGGGTTTAAACAGACAGCTTGGATCTAGACGTGAACATGTTTAGAAGGTGGATTCGTGTGGTCAACCGATAGATCTCAAAGATTGGAGGTCACAAATCAGGTAAGATGCACATGCAGTTGCCTCAATGAAAGAATGCAATTGGTTTTAACTTAAAAATATCCACTGCTGTTGGCTACAATTACTACATTGTAAAAATAACAACCTAAAACATATTTTCTGATTTGAGCTTAACTCTAATATGCAGCATATTAAGTCAGTATATTGCTGACTGGGATGGAGAGTGTTTCCTCTGTTTCAGACATGTAGTGGGGCAGTAACAATCTATGTGTATCAAACACAGAGTGTTACTGCCCCACTAAATGTCATATGGTACTGTACATGTGTTCCACTACATGAAACAAATACTACTTCTTCACTGTCTTCTACATGATGATGTGTATATTGTGTGCCGCTTTCCATGGTGTGTCCAGCTGTCTTCATTATGAGTGTTATTGGTATGTCCGAGAGGAGGAGACAAATGTGAACTCACTTAATTCCCCCGATTGTATTAACAGTATATTTATTCAGACATTTACAACACACTTATTTTTCTTCTGTTAACTAACTACAAAATTATCTTCTTTCACCTTTAATTGTAGTATTAGTTTGGACAAATGTTTGCATTATGTTTGCTTTTGATTATTTATATCTATACTGATATTCTTGTAGATGCATCCCAAGACTCAGTCTTTTGTTGGCTCTACATGCGAGTGGATTAGCATATGGAAATCTTTGCTTTAATTTTTGAAATATTGCCGCTGTCATGTCTTTCAGAATTCAGGAGCAGAACTAAATTGTTTCATCTGGTGTTAATTTGACTTCAGTAAGTACTGTAATCATGACATACTATGGGGACTAAATACAGTTAGGTTTCTGTATAGTTCAGTTGTGTTGTTTAGAGATTTGAAAGAATTGCAGTTTGTAATTTGCCACAAATGTCTGTCTTTTAATACTTCTTACTGTTGCCTGAAGATGTCTTCTGACACCATGTTTCAGGGTGTTTGGACTGAGCTGCTGTTGATTTGTATTCTTGTTTTCAAACTTGTTTTCACATAAAATCAACAGACTGCTCATATTGAACTGTTTCCATCTGAGACACATCATGACTTTCCACTAGACCCACCTTAATGACAAGATGTCACACTTGCAGACAAATGTCCCATGGTCTTGTTAGCAGATTTTCATCTTCTGGGTACATTCATGACCCCTGGAGATTAACTTTATTGTTGGGATTCAGCTGAAACCCCCAGCAGGACTTAATATTTGCAGCTAAGAATCTATTAGAGCAGGATGTGTCCTCATCACTGTGGCCGCTACAAGCAGAGAGGAGGCTGTCAGGGACACATGGTGATCAGAGGTTTCAATACCTAGTTCATCCAGTATGTGTTGAAGTGTCTATGAGCAAGACACTGGCCTCTATCTGCTGCTCATACTACATGCATGAGTTTGACTGAAAAAGACTTTGAGTGGTTGACAGACTAGATAACCATTTTATCAATGGACACTACTTAAAAGGTGACCATAAATAGGTAGCAAATAACTGAACTATGTTTGTTCTATTACAGCTTATTCATGCTCTGTCTTTGTGGTTGTAGCATTTACAGCCCTCTCTTTCACTTAAATATTTCCATTCAATTTCAATGTTCAACCAATGGATTCTGTAATAAATTGCCAAACTAAAATAGAAAATCCTCCAGCATGCACTTTTACTCCAACCCTGTCTCACACCGACACATTAACAGCAAAGCAGTAACTGGTGGTAGAGTAGGGTGATGGACATGTGTGTGACACTGCAGTATTTTCTAATTCAACATGTACATCTGAACATGTGGACAGACATTTGTGCCAACAGGATCTCATTCAACACAATCCACAGGACTTGCATACATTCATAATGAGCAGCAGTACAGCTGACACATTCAAGCTCTAGTTAGCATAATTATTTCATTGGTTGTTACCTGAGAAAATGGTAATTTGACTCTTACTCCTTTAAATTCATAGAACATTATCCATTTATTCAGAATCCTATTTACCAGGCTGCAGTTTGACCACAGTGCGACTACGGGTTTAATGAATAACCCTCACTGCTGCAGGAACACTGGAGCTTAGCTGTCCATTCAAATAATAGGCACACTATTAATGAATTGTAAGAAAATACAGATTTATGGGTATATCCACACATTGACATGAATAGTAGGTGCTTTAAGTTTGTGCCATTATGCCATAGCATGGCATAAAGAGTTCACATAATTAGGAATCCCAGTCGGGCCTTGAAAGAAAAGAAAAAAGGGTAGAAAACATTAGCCCTATGTTTTGTGTTCAAAAACGATGCAGCCTTTTCAAAATGTTAAATGGGTGAAATTATTAAAAGCATTTGATTGTGTTTGGTGTTGGTAATTATACATTATATCATCATGTCATAAGAACAAAGGTATAATGTATAATTACCAACACCAAGAAGGTTTTCATTAATTGGGAGGAACTGATTCATTTTTGACCATGATCTTTCTTAATCACTATCTTCAACATCGCAAGACCGTTTATGGACATTTGCACTGATTGCAAAATAAAACAGGAACAATATTTAATTTTCTTTTACAGGAAACACCAAACATGGTACAGACAGGAAGTTAATAAGGAGGGGCTAATCACAACAGTTCATAGATCGACCCAACTCCCAAGTTCCCCACATATTATTCACCCTTTTTAGGTTGTTTTCTACTGGTGCGATTCAGTGAGCCGGTGGACCCAAGTGCAGAGGTGAGGTGGATTCATTCCATAAAATGGAATTCATTAAAAAATAAATAAAATAGACTAAGGGGCAAGCACAGCAGGAGATACTGTTCAAACTGTTCAGGGAGAACAAGCGGACAGGAACAAAGAATGCGACTGGACAAAGACAGAACTGAGGAGTGGACTTACATACAAACCAAACTCATGAAAAACAAACAGGTGGCACAGAGCGAGCAGGTTAAACAAACCAAGTAGGGACAAACAACACTGGAGGGAAACACAAAGGCAGGAAGTAAAGTGAACTGAGACACATGAGGAAGATCAGAACTACAAAATAAACAGGAAACACTGAACTAACAGATAACCATGACACCTACCATTCCAATCATGTAACATTTCTGAATTTATTGGATTACTTAAACATGTTTATTTGCCTCTTACAATACACAAGTTGTGCTGATGTTAGCGTTGAGCTTACTAGCAAATGACTTTGTCTGTGTGAAATTGAAATAACTCACTAAGATAGACGTACAAAAGTGTTGTGTGTGCGTGTGTGTGTGCACGTCACATGGCAGGATTGGCAGGACCGCTGCTGCTCCAGGCTGCTGTGTTTACCAACAAGAGGAGCAGGTCATAGTGTAGTATCCATCATGGGAGTCTCTCTGCTTCACAGCCAATAGCAGCCTGCAGCCTGCAGCATGCGGCAGCAGTAGCAGTTATCTCATTGAAAGGACTGATCTTTAACTTGGATGGTTGCTGACACGCTGCTGTATAGGCGGTAAGATCTGACTCTTTGTGTAGTTTGGGTTGACATCTATATTTGCTAATTTCTATGACAGCATGTTATTCGCAAGAGAGAGAAACGATATTACAGATCACGCTTAGATTTTCAACTATGAATACATTTTGTGTAGTTAAAGCTAGTGTTCGACAGAGGCAGTGTGTGTGTGTGTGTGTGTGTGTGCGTGCGTGTGTGTGTGTGTGTGTGTGTGTGCGTTATAAGAAGCACAAGTAAACAACACTACATCACAGTTGTGTCTGAGGATTTTGTAAAAAGAATTTGGAGAAGAAAATTAATCCGACTTCAATGTGAGCCTACACTTTTAATAACAATCTACTGAATCTGTGTTCTGGTCTATGTCTTATATGTATTATGTATATATGTATTATTGTAATTATACTTTATGTTCGAATGTGTGTGTGCTTGTCTTTCAATAGTTGTGAGAGATAATATTGGTTGAATACCATCATGAGGACTTTTTGAATTTGTGATGACATTTAGGCTGGTCTTCACAAATTCAAAAGTTGGTTTGAGGGTTGAGACTTGGTTTTAGTCGGTGTGTGTGTGTGTGTGTGTGTGTGTGTGTGTGTGTGTGTGTGTGTGTGTGTGTGTGTTTGTGTATGTCACTGGAATATGCATAAGAACGCAATGACGCATCCACAAACCAGAGGTAGAGACAAAGTGACCCATTGTGGAAGCAGAAAAGCACAAGTCATGCTAAAGGGCACAGCTGACTGTAACATGCACAGCAGAGCTGTGAAATCAAAGGGAAGTAAACATAGCAATGTGTTAGTATGTGTATCCTTGTGCCACTGACATATAATGTATTCATGTTTGACACACGGAGCAGCATGTCTTCCATACACAAAATGAAAGAGAACACATACACCAGTTTCATAATTGTCCATTGGTTGCTTGTGATGCATGTCTGCACCAGACTGTGAGTAGCATTAAATGCCATTGCTTGACTTGATATCTCCGAGTGCATTTGATAAACACTTGATTTGTACAGTGACCTACATTGAAATAAAATTCACTCAAGAAGCTTTTTATCTCATAGCAAGGACTAGTCTGACACCAGGCACTGTTCAGTCTCCGATTGTAGCCCTGTTGTGAAGTACTGTGACTGGAGGGTGACGAGTTTGAATTTCTGTGTTGGTTTTCACTTGGGGCTCCAGTTTCCTCCTACACACAAAATACAACCCACTGTAAACAAGGCTATGGTGTGAATCTGAGAGTGAATACTGTGTGTTAAGTTTGTCTTGTGATCGACTGGCGACCTGGTTAGGATCTGTCTAACAGAGAGAAGAGGCTGGCTGAAATTTGGTTAAGTAACTTCAAACTCTCTATTGAGAGCAGGCAGCACTTGGCTACTAGCATCACAGCCACTTACAAAGAGAACCTGTCTCCTCAGAAGAGCAGCTCAACTTTCCCTTCTTTAGAAGGTTATGTAATTCTCTCCACGTCTTTCTGATGCTCACAGGTTTGCTCACGATATATATTGTGGCATTATCTTAAATGTGACATTAAGTGCAGATTTGATCTTATGATGATACAGAAATGTTTTTTTATAATTTGTGTGAGGAACGTACTCAATGGCATAAGTACAAGGCAGATGCAGTGAGCAGCACTTTTGTCCCATCAGCTTAAAATACTCTGTTTCAAAATTATCAAAGCATAGTCATGGCTGAAATGGACCAGAGGGGTTTACTCAATTGGGATCCGCTTTGAAAGTGTTTCTATGATTATACAATTCCCTTTCACTCTCTGAAACTCACAGAACAAATCAATTATTTATGATATATCAATTTAGCAAATATCTTTAGGATATGTTCGCTTAGCACCATAAGGGTCCACAAACGTAAACCAGTTATTAGGGATGGTGTTTGCATTGGTGGAGACAGTGTTGGGTAGAGACTTAATGGAAAAAATAAAAAGGCTGAAATGATGTGTATTGTCACTTGTGTAAAAGGTAGAGTGTAAAGCATAAAGGTGACTGGAACTGCCTGTTACTAATCCCAATTTCTTTTGTTATTGAAAAGTATAATTTAGCTGTGTAGGTTACCAAGTCCCAAAAATAAGTATTTGAAACATTTTCAATTGTTTTCTCGAACATTGACTTGAGGAGGATGTTTCACCTTGTCTGTTGGTTGCTATGGTGGATCTGCGAATAGACCTGTGAATGCTTTGGCACGGATGGGTTTGACAAGTTCTAAAATTTTTCAGCAACCTTTCCTACTGCTCCACGTGTGGGGCACGGACAACTTCCAGCCCCCGGGGACCCTAAGATAAGCAGGAGTAACTAATGGATGGAAGGACAATCAATCCTTCAGCATGTGCTTGGAGACATGATCCAAACGTATGCAATCACACGACAAATGCGGCAAAGCCTGCAGGGTAATTCCGGCAGCCCAACTTGAATCCACTGTTCCACTATCTTGACATACTCCTCTCACTGCAATCACACCTCTTAGGTCACGGTGGTGGACTTAAACCATCAGTGCTTTGCTCATTCTTTTTCCGCATGGTTGTTCAAACCAATCTCTGTTTGCTGCATCTGCTGCTGGCAATCAATCAATTAATTTTATTTGAATAGCCCATATTTACAAATCACAGGTTTTCTCATAGGGCCTAACAAGGTGCGATGTCCTCTGCCCTTAACCCTCACAAAGAGTGAGTGTTAACAGGGGAAAGAACCACTGATTCCAAAACCCCACCTATCCCTCATTTTTCACCTGAACCCTGAGTAAACATCATCGCTCAACACACATAATTGAACTCCATGTTTCCTTGTGGGGAATAATGAGATCAGAAACTGGATGCCAAACTTTACTGCTGTCCAGATTCTACTTTTACATAATCTTGTAGGCCATGTGGGCTGGCTGCATAAACTCTTCTGAGGTCAAGTAAATTACAGTACATTGAAACAAGGACACATGTCAGAAAAGGCTGTAAATCCCTGAAAAGCAGATCGCAAGGCCAGTCATAAAGAGGACTTTTATTATTTGGTGTTTTTTATGTACACTACCGTTCAAAAGTTTGGTGTCACCCAGCCAATTTTGTGTTTTCCATGAAAACTCACACTTTTATTTATCAAATGAGTTGCAAAATGAATAGAAAATATAGTCAAGACATTGACACTGTTAGAAATAATGATTTTTATTTGAAATATTAATTGTGTTCTTCAAACTTTACTTTTGTCAAAGAAGGCTCCATTTGCAGTAATCAAAGCATTGCAGACCTTTGGCATTCTGTTAATTTGTTGAGGTAATCTGTAGAAATTTCACCCCACGCTTCCTGAAGCCCCTCCCACAAGTTGGATTGGCTTGATTGTCACTTCTTGCGTACCATACGGTCAAGCTGCTCCCACAACAGCTCAATGGGGTTGAGATCTGGTGACTGCACTGGCCACTCCATTTCAGACAGCATACCAGCTGCCTGCTTCTTCTCTAAATAGTTCTTGCATAATTTGGAGGTGTGCTTTGGGTCATTGTCCTGTTGTAGGAGGAAATTGGCTCCAATCGAGCGCTGTCCACATGGTATGGCATGACGCTGCAAAATGGAGTGATAGCCTTCCTTATTTAAAATCCCTTTCTCCCACTTTATTAGCACCAAAGCAGCCCCAGACCATCACATTACCTCCACCATGCTTGACAGATCCAAACACCTCAAACCTTGGTTCGTCTGTCCATAACACTTTTTTCCAATCTTCCTCCGTCCAGTGTTTGTGTTTTTTTGCCCATATCAATATTTTCTTTTTATTGGCCAGTCTCAGATATGGCTTTTTCTTTGCCATTCTGCCTAGAAGGCCAGCATCCCGGAGTCTCTTCTTCACCACTGTAGACGTTGACACTGGCGTTATGCGGGTACCATTTAAGGAAGCTGCCAGTTGAGGACCTGTGAGGCGTCTATTTCTCAAACTAGAGACTCTAATAAACTTGTCTTCTTGCTGAGTAGTGCAACAGGGCCTCGAAACTTATCTTTCTACTCTGGTTAGAGCCCGTTTGTGCTATTCTCTGAAGAGAGTAGTACACAACGCTGTAGGAAATGTTCAGTTTCATCGCAATTTCTCGAATGGAATAGCCTTCATTTCTAAGAAACAGGAATAGACTGGCGTTTTTCACATGAAAGTTCTCTTTTTCTGGTCATTTTGAGAGTATAATCAAACCCACAAATGTGATGCTCCAGATACTCAACTAGCTCAAAGGAAGGCCAGATTTATATCTTCTCTCACCAGCTTAACAGTTTACAGCTGTGCTAACATAATTGCACAAGGGTTTTCAAGAGTTTTCTAATCATCCATTAGTCTTCTAAGGCAATTAGCAAACACAATGTACCATTAGAACACTGGAGTGATAGTTGCTGGAGATGGGCCTCAATACACCTATGTAGATAGTTCATTAAAAACCAGACGTTTCCACCTAGAATAGTCATTAACACATTAACAATGTATAAAGTGTATTTCTGATTAATTTAATGTTATCTCCGATGGAAAAAACTCTGCTTTTCTTTGAAAAATAAGGAAATTTCTAAGTGACCCCAAACTTTTGAACGGTAGTGTCTTGAACTGTCTCTAAATGAACAGTACATAACATGTATTTTAACAGGAAGGACATAAAAGAAGTCACTTATATTAAATTAAATGAGTGAGCCAGACTGTAGGGAATGTGAGTAATACAGATTGTACGACTGCAATGATTTTATATCTATCTGGATGTCAACTGGGATGTCCTCAGCTGATCTCCCAGAATGTTCTCAGAGCTGGTCAAAGCTTTATTTAATCAGTAATATATGTTTCTTAGAATTTTTAGACTCTGTCTTTGTTCCCATATGAACGCTACTTTTTCTTCATCCTTTGTCATACAAACATAACTTTGTGTTTTTGACCCTTCACTGCAGATCAGTAACAACATTTGTACTAAAACACTACTACTACTACAGCACTACTGTTCGAGTAGCTGATGTTAGGCTTCTCAATACGAACTTTTAATAAGCTACACATTTTATTTTATTTTATTTTGCACAGAATGAGGTGTACAAATGTTGTTTCCCCCATCTTTTCACAGCATGCATCATTGAGAGGAATAGTTGGAGGAAGAAAAATAATTTTGCAGTATTCATATGGGGACTCACTGATTGTAACAGTGTAACAGTAACTTGGTCTTGTGTGTGTGCAGTGAATTAACACACACTCATGCTGGCTGCATGTTGTATTAAAGTTCTTGTATTTCTAAACTTCTGTGTATTGGTGATAAATGTGTCATACCTGACAGATGCTGCACCAAGGTCTAAAATACATTCAAACACAGCTGCAGTTGTGGTTCAGGCAGTAACCATGTCCAGAGCTTCCCCCAGTGAGAGCAGGCACAGCAGCTGCAGCTGGACTCACAGCCAGTGGCTTTTTCTCAGAGCTCTGTAATAAGAATGAGCACTAAATGCATCATGTGAAATGTCTCATCATCACTCCTTACTGCTTTGTCTGCCAAAATATACACTTACCAAAATCCAAGCAAACATGGAGCAACGCTTGCCAGCTAGTTCCGGCATACATGTGACATATATCATGTGACATACCTCACTTTCCAAAGCCATCTATAAAACACAACCACCTTATCAGGTGGTCTATTTGGGTAGAGAGACATTTTCCATCATCCCCTTTGCTTGCACTGCCGCTGCAGTATTGCTGCAAGTAACTTCAGCCCCTCCACCACCCCAGCATCCACCTGTAGGCTCCAACGAGGGGGGGTTATTAAGTTGGAGCCTAGACGCCAAGCACTTATCCTGTTCTACTTCGGCAATAAACTGCTAACGTGACATAAATAAGTAAATAAGTATTTTATTTGTATTTCTGAGCTAAATAAACATTTATTTTTGTCTTTATGGTGTATGTGAAAAGTAGAGATGGCCATAATGTCTAGCTGATAAGGTCTGAGCTTCTCTTGCAAACTCCTTTGAAGGGCATTAATAAATGTTCTACTTCTTCATTTTGTAAATGACACTACAGTCTCTTGGGTTAGACCATCCTAAAAATCATAGAATATCCTGTTCTATGAATGAACCGTTCGAGGGCTGCATTACGAGTCTTTTTTTTCCACTTTGGTTTTGATTTAACTGAACATCTGAAAATAGTGAAAAAATATCAATCACAGAAGACAGCTGTGTCTGAGGGGGTAGAGCGGGTCATCCGCAATTGCCTTGGGCAAGAAGCTGAACCGCAAATGGCTCTTGAAGACATCGCCTTTTCATGGAAAAAAAACTCTCCCCATAGATGCACTGTAGGAATGTTTGTGTGTAAAACTGAACTGTGAAGTGCTTTGACTGGTCATGAAGACTAGAAATGCTCTTTATGAATACAGACCAACATCAGAATGTAGTAATGACTACTGAATACTCATGGGTCACAATGTCAAACTATTTAGGGAAAATACAGCTACTGTGATCCATCGCAGGTACCTATTGTTTGTGCTTGATTATCAAAATGATGAATTGCTTTTCATAAAAATATCTCCACGTGGTCTAACATTAAACCACTGGTAAATGCATTGGATATAAAAAATTTAATGATAGAGGCCTTTAAAAAACATTGAGCTCATAATATTTAGATCATTGTAGGCCTACTTGAGTAGGAGCCGACTATACCTTGAGTAAAAGTCTAAAGGCTATGAAAATTCCACTTTTGTAGTGCTGCTACACGTTAATTTGGGTATGTGGCATGTCTACCGTCCCAAAAACTCTGGAAAAAAACAACTCCCGCAATTTGTTGTGGTTCCTCTATGTCAGAAACGATACGCTAGATGGCGTCGAATGGGATTACAACCCAAAAACGTCATAGTCTCGCTACATGGCCTTGGACCACCCCCCACCATCATCTCACCGGCTCCGGGGAGAGACAGCCCGGCTCCCCGGCTTCCCGGCTAGCGTTAGCTAGCGGCCACTTAGATGTCTGAGGGGTAGTAGCAGCGTTTGCTCGCTACCGACAGTGGAGCGCACGAGCCCGGAGCCTGGAGCCCGGAGTCCTGAGTCCAGAGCTCAAGGTAAGCAGCGAGTTAACACGCTGCAAAAGTGATGTGGGGAGCAGCGGTGACACGGTGCGATATGGGCTGTCCGAGGCAGCGACGTAAGCTGATACCAGCCGCTATGTCATCAAATCAGCAGATCCACCGCTGCCTCGGACTTCCCCGCTTCACACCGTGTTACCGCCGCTTCCCCGGCTACACCGCAGGGAAGTCTCCAATGCTCCCAGTGAGCTGCCCTCGCTTAGATCTTGATCTAAGTTGCTGCAAGCTAGCGTTAGCACGCTGCTGCTGCCCCTCAGACATCTAAGTGGCCGCATAAACATGCCGATCGTGGAGGCGGAGACCCCGGGACACCTCTAAACGTTGACTCAACAGTATGGAAGGATCCTGCTGCTGCGCCAGCTCCAACTGCTACACTGAGGGGCTGCACTGGGGCCCTGGGGCAGGCTCTGGCCCACCTGACTCTGGTTCAAAATGATATGGTTGCAAGATTGTATCTTCGTCTCCAGTAGCCATATTTCTACAGAGGTAATGGATAGCTAAAAATCTGGGCACTCGTATCTTATGAAGGAGGGAGAGGGGGAGAGTGAGGCGGGGCACTCAAAACAGATCAATCTGAGGAGGGCTGTTTTAGACAGGGTAAAAGGGTACTGTTTTAAATGATCCTTGAGTATTTTGACAAAAGTATGTTACAGACATTTCATTAAGACCCCAAGGAACAATATCAACTTGTGGTAAAATGGGCATACAATGAGTCCTTTAAACTAACAATTTAGTAGCACTTACATGGTACTTACTTAAAGCACTTTGTAGAAATTGTACTTTCTAGACTCTTGTTGTTCTGGGTTTGTACCCTAATGGTTTAATGCTCTCATTCTAAGGTGCTTTGGATAAAAGCTTCAGCTAAATGAAAAATGTAAATGTAAATGTAGGAGCCTTTTTAGATTGTTGAATTGCTCTAAGAATCAACAAATCTGAATTATTTAACCACAGTTTCAATAAATACAGAAAGAGATTATTCAAAAGTGTGTGATTGTGTAACAGAAACTGGTTCATTTGCTGGGAGGGTCAACAAGTTGCCTTGGAAAGTCAGTAACAGTTCTTTCTGCCTTCTATTTTGGTTTGCCAGCTGTACGCTGATATGAGGTGTGATTGGCTGAAGCTGAGGAAATGGTGGAGCTTCAGCGAGACAAATGTTCTTAATTAAAATTAGGGTTAGGGTTAGGGTTTTTTTATTTTACAACTTTTAAATTGGAGGTGCAGTGGGTAGCCTCAGAATCCTACACTTTCCTGAGTTGAGCATATTAGTTCACTGTGTGCCTGTTGCTAACTAGTAGAAATTATCCCCGAACAGGGAGCCAAAAAATGACCAAAATCTTCGATCATTTGACACAGAATGACTGCAGGGTGAGTAATTTTGTGTCATCAACAATTAAGGAATACAGGAAAAGAAAAGACAGAGATTTAGACATTTGATAAAAAGATGACTTAAGATAAAATATAAATAGACATAAGATTTGTTCCTTTATTTAAGCCACGGGTCCTTCAACCTGTAGCTTAGTTCATTTGGGAAAACCAAAAACAGAACATTGTTCCATATAAGTTCTGGTAACCCCACTGATTGGACAGTTTTGGTGATGTCATCCTGCACATCAATAAGACCTCCATTGGTAAATGAAATTCGGGTAACTGACAGCAGCTTAATGCTTCTGTCATGTATATCTATGATCGCTTGAGACACAAAGACTTTACAAATAAATAACTGATCATAAGCAGTATTATTATGATTAGACTGCAGATCAACTGCATGGGATTACTATGCCACCACTATGTCATTATAATGGACTTAATGAATAATAAACTTAGCAAGCCACAATTTTGTGCTGTTGACTGTCTGATCAGGAGAATCAAAGCATTCATCAGCTGACTGGCAGTTACCGCAGTGAGCCTTTGAAAACATGCTAAAAACTATCAAATTTTCAAATCATAAACCAACTAACGTACATTTGTATCTAATTATCTGCAACAGTTTTGAGCTAAGCTCTCTCTGAGAGCCCAATGCCAGTAACCCAATTATAGTCAGTAATCATAGTGGCCTTGATGCTTGTGATGCATATAGTAATTTTCCATCAGCAGCATAATCTACAAACTCTCATATGTGTTTCCTGATGTAGTGCCTCTGCGGTTCATGTATCAACATAACTGCTGGGTATTCTATTTGCATTCACATAAATAAAGCTCAGAATTTGGAGGAGTCAAATGTTATGTCACTGTGCTCCTATTCCTTATCAATAAGAACTTTGTGGTGATGTTAGTGTTGAAATCACCAGACACACTAAGAATTACCACATCTAAGATTACTCCTGTTCAAGATCTTATCCATTTACACATTTCTTTTATACAGTGCCCTCATTCTTTTCAGCGTGTACACACAGACACAATGATTGCTAATGTTTTTGCAAGTATTACAGAATGAACTAGATACTGGCCTGTGACGTATTTTTAGCCTCTGATGGCAGCTGATTAGAAACTGACCCTTATAAGGTCCAATGTCCCAGCTCCCACAATGCACAAGTCTTCATCCAGCTGCCTGGATGATGTGGTTGGCTGCTACAATACAGATATTCTAAACGGCCCAGCACGTCAACAAATATGGGCTATAAACTATAGCCCATATTATGCCCTTATAATAATAATAATAATAATAATAATAATGTATTTATAGAGCACTATTTAAACCAAATAAGAGTTCTTCACAAGTTAAGTTATTCACAAGTAGAACAAAGTCATAAAATCTAAGTTTAACATGGCAATTATCGGAAATAACATGTCAAGTGTCAGCTTTTTGTCTGGACTCGGGTTGAATGAATGAGCAGAGACAAGAAAGATTTACCGGGTTCAATGAAGATGGTATACAAGTCTGGGTACCAGATCTGAGGAGATTATCTTTGAACTCCAGAGTCTAAAGCAAGAAGAGCGGGCTGGGAGCCAAACAGAAAGTAGGCAGAGCTGCGGTGTTCGCAATCCACAGAGCGGGACTCATAAGCACCCTTAACATGTCTGGCCACAAGTGTAGTTTGACGAAGTGCCGGAGTCTGTTTGCTTGAGCTGCTGGTAAAATTTGTCAGGAGGTGAGTTGTTGACTACTGAATGCAGATCATGTGTGCAGGTGGAATTGGAGAGAGGCTGAGTGGTATATATCTCATATATAAACATTTAACATATGCATACAGTTATTGTAATTATATTTAATTATATAATTTATTTCACCCTCACTGTACAACTGTAATACTCATACCATTCAATATTTATCCCTGCACTTCATTTCTTTCTTTTTCTCAGACCATCACACTGTCCGTCAAATCCTAGCGCGCCGGCGCTTGGCTGAACACACCGGACGCTGAAGTGCCGGGCAGCGCTAATAATATCACCCCTGTTGATCCAGTTGCATAAAAGCATACACTTATGTGTTGCTCCAACATTAAGCAACAGCGTACCAACATTATTATTTTTTTTTATAAATCTGTTTATTGAAACACATCACACCATGTTACATGACCTTTACAAATAGATTCATGTTTTGTTTTGTTTTTTCAAACCAACAAGTAGAAAACATACAAAACATTATCCCACCCCCCACTCCAGTGGGTGGGGCTGTTTTCAAACAGAATATCTCATCAGCCACCTTACATTTGTACATTCACATTGATGTAAGAGCACAGCTGGACAAAAAAAAACATAATGTAATGTTCACTCCTACACCGTAGGAGTTGTAGCTACGTTATCGAAATATGAGATAATCAGGTTGTCATATAGTATAGAATTTCTCAGTTGACCCTCGGAGTGAAAATTTCATTTTTTCTAATTTAAGGAATGACATTAGGTCAGTCTGCCAAGATTGTTCTTCCGGGGGTTTAGGCAGCTTCCAGTGTAGAAGGATACGCCTGCATCAGAGAGGCAAATGCTAAAACATTTAATGTCTGCTTACTGAATTCTGAATAATTTGAGGGAACTCCAAAAATAGCAATGAGGGAGTGATAGCTACTAGAGATGAGCCGGATACTCGGCTGAAACGAGTATCCGGTACGGATAAAGCACTTTTGCCGAGCACGAGTATTATACGAGTTCTACGAGTCAATATCTGTGCTCGGACTGAATGAAAATCCTCACACAGCGTCACAGCGTTCCTCCCCTTCACACACCGCTCTGCTCACTCACTCACAGAACAGCTCTCTGTCTCTCAGTCACTCAGGTTCGCGGGTCTTTTCCGTTAACGTTTAGGGTTTATTCAGCTTGAAGTTTGTGGCGCACATCATCAAAGGGCGCACATTATCCTTCAGCGCACATCATCACATCACATTCATCGCCCACACCTGGTGTGGAAATAAATTTTAAAAAAATTAAAATAAAAAAAACATAAAAAAATGTCAAAGTTAAAAAAGAAAGTTATGTTGAGTATGACAACACTTGTTATTGCATTTCACTTCATAATTGCAACAGCATGTGTTGTATTCATTGTTGCAAAACTTGTTCTGTAAATAGTTTGTTTGCTATTGTGATCAAAATCATTGATCTGAAGCTCAATGCTGATGCTGTCCTGTAATAGTTTTCTAATCAGCAATAAATATAACAATTTCTGATCAACCCATATCAATTGCATGCTTAAAATAACATACTGGTTAAAGCCCCGGCTGTTTCAAGACAACCCGGCCTACTTCCGGGTTAAATCCAGCCCACGTCCGGGTTAGGCCCCGCCCACTCCGAGTACGGATACGGATACAGATAATTCATATGGTTAACAGATACAGATAATGCTGTACTCGCTCATCCCTAATAGCTACACCTAGAACCTCCGACATGATCTTGAAAAAGCTCTTCCAGAACCCTGTTAGCTTCGAGCATGACCAGAAAGTATGGGCTAAGTCAGCTGGGACAAAGGCATATCTATTGCAAGATTCACTACTGCCAGGAAAAATCTTAGCTAGTTTTGCTTTGCTGAAGTGCATTCTATGCAGTACTTTGAATTGTATTAAGTTAAGACGGGCACAGGATGAGGAGTTATTCACTCGTAATTTTGCTCTCTCCCACCAAGGATCCTGGAGTTGGATTCCTAGCTCATTTTCCTACCCCTGTTTTGCTGTGATCTGTGGAGAAGTGTTAGCCTGGAGAATACCTGTGTACAGCTTTGATATCATTTTTATCCAAGTTTCTGGTTTGTCAAGAATTTTAGATAAATCTGCCAGTAAATGTGGAAATGTACTGCAATAATCTTTAATAAAACTCCAGACCTGGAGGTAACAAAAGAAGTTGGACGGGGCAAGTCATGCTTATGGGACAGACTCTCAAAGTCAACAAATGTACCATTTAAAAACAGGTCTCGAAATGATATGATACCTTTCTCCTTCCAAAGTGTAAATGCGGCGTCAAGTTTAGAAGGTAAAAAAATATGATTATTGCATAACGGACCTAGGAGGACAATATTGTTTAGCTTGAGATGTTTGCAAAACTGTGTCCATATTTTCAAAGTTGACAAGATTACAGGATTTGAGGTATAATTTGAAACTGAGAATGGCAAAGGGGAGCATGTCAGAGACACAAGTGAAGAGGTGTGGCAGGAGAGGGACTCCATTTTACACCAGTCCAACTCACTCTCGTACTACCAGCTGAGTATCTTTTGTATATTTGCTGCCCAGTAATATAACATAAAGTTACGTAGACCCAGCCCACCCTCCTGCGCCGCTGTCTGTAGGGTGCTATTAGTCGTGGCTACCCTGCCCGCCCACACAAGTTTTTTAAAGAATGTTTTTGTCAGGAAGAGAGGTAAACATTGGAAAAAAAAACAAAAAACTCGGCAGGATATTCATCTTTATGCATTGCACTCTGCCTGCTAATGACAGCGGCAACTTGGACCACTTCTGTAGGTCAGTTTTAGCATCCCAACATTTGTATTTTTTGGTGTTGTCTTTATTCAACATGTTCCGAGGATAATACAACTCACTGTACTTCTCCACTTCAATTATTCATTTAATGTCATTCATGTTGAAGAACTTCTCCGCTGTTTGCTCCGTTAAATGTCGGGTGTCGAGGGTAAATTACATATTCTCAACTCAAGACTATGTGGAGAATACGTAGCCCCCCCCCCTCCCTTTTTTTTTCTTTATGACTGCTTGTGTGGCTGTAGTGGATGGGCAGAGGGGGACATTTAATAATGTGGTTGGTAAAAGTGGTCAATTCAAACTCAAAGACAACAGAAGGTGAATACAAAATATGGGATGCATATTTGATAATTGATATCATACAAAATATGTCGTCAATATTGTTTAAAATCATTTTTCAGTGTGTTTCCTGTTGCGATAAGCTCGCGTCAAGCGGAACAAATCGAGTCGACGCCGAAACGATCGCTTCACGGCACTAGACAGCCTTGGCGCAGCGCGGCGCTTCAGCGTCCGGTGTGTCCAGCACAACGGTTTAGCATGGGAGTGGATGGGAGCCAGCTGTTTTTTAATGCTTGGCGCTGCGCATACGTGTCGCTTTGGCGTTGCTTACGCGTCCGGTGTGAACCCGGCTTTTAAGCCTTTCCACTACCACAATTCAGCTCGGTCAAATCAAGGCCATTCTGGCCAGGCTTTAATAAGCCTTGTGTCCGGCATGTGCATGCAGCCCAGTATAATCAATTGTAGAAAAGAGCATACAATATCCCTGAAAGACACAAAAACATGTGCGGTTTGTTTTTCTTCTGCAGAGCAACAGATGATCATTGAGCTCTATGAAGAATTCAAACTCATATTCACATAGAAAGGAAATGTCATGATCACCAAGGCTAGGGAGACGTCATGTGAGAAAAATTGAATGTGAAAGTTTTCTACAACAGATTAGGATTATATTGCTACATGTGGAAAGAAATTCCGAGGAGGGAGTGCCGTCTATAATAACTTTTCATTTAGCTGATGCTTTTATCCAAAGTGACTTACAATAAGTGCATTCAAGCATGAGGGTACAAACCCAGAACAGTATGGTATGAGGGGGAAGATGTATAGACTTTCTGCTGTCCTGATGTCATTGGGGACCTCATTCCATTATTTAGGGGCCAGGACAGCAAACAGTCGTGATTTTGTTGAGTGTTTAGCTTGCAGTTAGGGTGCAACAAGCCGATTGGCTGATGCAGAGCAGAGTTAACGGGCTGGGGTGTAACGTTTGACTATGTCCTGGACGTAGACTGGACCCGATCCGTTCGCGGCACGGTACGCAAGAACTAATGTTTTGAAACGGATGTGGGCAGTCACTGGGAACCAGTGAAGGGAGGGGAGCAGCGGAGTGAATTTAGGTTAAAGACCAGTTGAGCTGCTGCATTCTGGACGAGCTGCAGAGGTCGGATGGCAATAGCAGGTAGACCTGCCAGGAGGGAATTACAGTAGTCTATGCGTGAGACGACCAGACCCTGGACCAGAACCTGCGCCGCCTTCTGAGTGAGAAGGGGACGTATTCTCCTGATGTTACGCAGGGAGAGTTGACTGTTGAGTGTCACATCCAAGTTCCTATTAGTCTGGGTGAGGGCTAACACAGAGTTGTCAAAGGTAATAGTCAGGTCGTGGGAGGGAGAGCCTTTCCAGGGAAGGGAAAGTAGTTAAGTCTTATCAAGGTTAATTATCAGGTGGTGTGCGGTCATCCACTGAGAGATTTCAGTCAGACATGCAGAGATTCGTATTGCTACCTGTGTTTCAGATTGGGGAAAAGAGAGGATTACTTTGGTTTCATTCGCATAGCTGTGGTAGGAAAAGCCATGTGAGTGAAAGACAGAGCCGAGAGAGTTGGTGTACAGAAGAAGAGGACCAAGGACAGAACCTTGAGGGACCCCAGTAGTGAGAGGACAAAGTTCAGACACAGATCCTCTCCAAATTACCCAGTAAATGTGTTAATTGAGGTAGGATGAGAGCAGTGAGAGAGCAGAGCCTGAGACACCCAGGTCCTGGGTTTCCGTCCTGTAAGAGAATGTTCGTACTAATTAAACTGTTTCATATGTGATCATATTATCTCTCTACAGCCTATATTGTTTAAATATGTATGTTTTAATAACTCAATTGTCAAATCACGAGATACAGTTAGACTCTGGAAATTAATTTAGATAATGTCGGATATGTTTGAAATGATGTTGAAGGGAACTGACATCACTACAACACATGTACTGTTACTTAGTAAGATGATGAGGTATGTGTTAAACCTCTCTGACCCGCTGACCTATTAAACCTAAATGTAATTTTTTTTCTCCAAATACACTGTTCTTTTTGTAGGAAGACAGACAAGTATGAATTTATCTGCAGCTACAGTGGGAACTGTTGGGTTTTCTCCACAAATTTAAGGTCTTGACCTTATTATGTTGTGATATGGCTATTGAATATCTCTTATTACAATTTTTTTTTGCATTTTGCCATGGACTTTTGTTTGAAGCACTTTGTCATCTCGTTTAGATAGGTGCTATACAAATAAAATTATAATTATAATTATTTTAATTAAAGAAATACTAGAAGAAAGAGTTAAGACCAAGTAACACATATTTTGAATGTGTCTGCATTTTTGAATCAGGTTTAACTTTGAAGTAAGTTAATATTTATAATTTTGAATGTGAAAATGTCAAGTCACACTCAACCATGTCTTTGTTGTTAGTATAACATTGATTGTTGTAGTTATATCCCTGCTGTATTTGAGCAAATACCATTGTTGATAATTGAAACACAGCTCTAAATATCATCATTACCAAGCATAGCCAACCTGCAGATATAAACAGTGACATCCTGGATTAAAATGGCAGGCGATGAGAAGAAATACAGTGATCTTGTTGTGGATAGAAATGTCACTGACATGAAGCTGTTTCAGCTAAAAACATGTTGAGCGTCATAAAAGAAACATATTGGGTTTAAATGTGATCAGATGAAGAGTACATTTAAATGGTGTGGACCACAAACATCAGGGGATCTCAACTACTTTAATCCGACACAGCTTGGTTTTAAGACTTTAAAAACTCGCTTTGAAATTGCCTCATAACAGATTCACATTTTTAAACACATAACCCAACGTTTCCCATTATTATAGCCACATTTCATAGCAAACCTCTGAGCAGGGAAACTCATTTGTCATACTCATCTGCCTGAAGACACACTATATCATGGAGGAAGATATGATTTTTCTTCGTTAAATAATCAGCCATAATGTTTCATCAATAGATTGATGATATTGCAGTGACTAAATTACTGTAATTAATCCATGTAATTTTACCATTACACTATTTGGTATTAGATTAAGATTAAGATTAAGATGCATGTATTAGTCCCAAACACATGCACAGACATGCACAAGCACACTCATGCAGGTAGGGAAATTTAACCTCTGCTTTTGACCCATCTGGTGCAGGACACACAGAGCAGTGAGCGACCATGTACGGCGCCCGGGGAGCAGATGTCGGGGGAGTAAGGTGCCTTGCTCAGGGGCACTAGACAGGGTAGGGAGGATCCTCTTGGATTTTTGGGCAGATCAATCCAGGTTTGTCTTTTGTTGTCTCTCCGTGGAGTCGAACCAAAGACGAACCAGAGACCTTCTCTGCCCATAGTCCAAGTTTCTGCCACTAGACCACCGCCTCTCCTCTAATATAATGTGGCCATGATAGTCCATGTGACAAGCATCATCATGGGCCATCTTTGTGGAGCTTAACATGAATTTGGATTAATATGTAGTGACAGACTTGTAAAAAATGTCCATCCAGACAACCAGTGTAGTAGCAGAAACATGAGTGTGTCTACTGTTCATGTTTGTTTTGGACTACATCTACCCCTTACTCATAAAAATCATATGATTTTCCTATAAATTCAGAAGAGGTTTAATTAGATCTTTATGATCAGAAACACTTCCTTGTTCTCCCATTCACTTTTGTCTACATAATGAACACTGTGTAGTTTACTATGTAGTGAGGGGTCATGAAGCAAGCACTGCATTGGCAAAACTCAAAGTACAATTTTGGTCAAGTCTTTGATTGCTGTTGAGTCACAAGAGACTTTTATGCGTTTAGACTCTAAACTAGACTCAACACCATATTAACTCAGAACAGGGCTGGAGTGATGCTGGGAAAAAGGCAGGACTGAAAGCAAGAGTTGCGCCATACTTAAATTCCACACACTGTATTATTCACAGAGAATCTTTACAAGCAAAACACTTGAACCAGAGCTTAAACATATTCTTAACATTGCGATAAAAATGGTCAACTACATAAAAACACTCAATATCATACTTGCTCTTGTAGGAAATGTGCTGTATGTGTTTGAGCTGCGGGACGAGGTGCGCATATGATCCAAGCTCACTGACCACCTCACTGACCCTGACTGGTTAACAATGCTGGCGGACTTGTGCGAAACGACTTTCTCAGCCCTGTCATACTTAAAGAATAAATACAGAGCACAGCTAACCGTGGAGAATGATCTCCGAGTCGCAAAAATAAAGCTGAGAATGGACTTGCTCTGCTCCATGCATATTGCCCACCTATCTCATTAGCGATTTTAAGGAATTAAATGAATGATTAGGCTTAAATAAATAACCCTAAAGTTTTTGCACATGGCATGAATAAGGTGTTTGCTGCTCGTTATGCATAAAAACGCGCACAGACATCACCTGCTCACTTTTTTATAGTGACTTTTATGCTCACTCAGCCATGCTGTTTATACAGGGAGTTTCCCTGTATTCTGGTTATATTCTATTTCTTAAATTGCTTTAAAATAATATCATGGCTGTAAGGCTGTTGTTCTGATGTGTTGTATTAATGCCCGTGTTGGCATTCAGTGTTTCCTATTAATTACCTATATTGTGGCAATCTGCCATCTGCCACAATGTAGGTATATCTCATTTGTCCTGACAGACTTTTATATTGTTTACACTTCTTTTATAATAACTTATAAGATCTCTAACTTATAGTGTATAGTATACATGGAGTGCCTCCATTGTTTCTATTTAAAGTTGTCATATAAAGATTCCAAACAGATTGTTACTGCTACTCATTGGCTAAAATCAGCTACATAATAATAAGAAATGCTTCATCGCTTCTTCAGATAACTTGTTTCACTCTTGTCTCATAAAATGTTCTCTTACTCTGACTGATGATTGTCTCTCTCCTGCTCCAAAGACAATCCTGACTATTACAGAACCGTGGCAAAGAAGTGCTGACCTCTGTCCTACTTTCAGCTTTGTACTATGGGATCATCCACATTGGGAAAGGCAGCATCTCTTAATGCTCTTTTAAATGAATGCATTCAAACATTTGGTGAGTACCACATCAATCAATCAATCAATAATATGTATTTATGACAATTAATGTGATGAGGAGGTAAAGGGAGGAAAGAGAAGATCCATGTTTCATCTATTATCCCCCATCAAGGCCTATAGCAGCATTATTAACAGCTGTTTCAGACAGATCTGAGCAAGCCCGAACTATAAGCGTTATCAACAAGAAGAGTTTCAAGTCTACTCTTAAACATACAGAGGGTGTCTGCCACCTAAACTGAAACTGGGAGATGACTCCGCAGGAGAGGAGCTTGATAGCTGAAAGCTCTGACTCTTACTCTACTTTTAGAATTTAGGGACGACAATTAATCTTGAATTCCGGGAGCGCAGTGTTCTAGTGGGGTGATATGGTACTATGAGCTCTTTAAGTTAGTTTTCTTTAATCATAGTGTTATATCATTGAGGAGTTTGTTGGAGAAGAGGAGAATTATTGCATTTTACAGGGGATTTCTATGGCACAAAACAAAAAGATTAAACACACGAAGGGAGGGAAAGAATTTTAATTGGTGAAAAGAAAAAGAAGAAATATCACAGATCTTATGGCATCCCTCGTGGTCATTAGTGACTGTCACAGTTAAAATCCAGTGACATTTTGTGCTCTCACTTCTCAGATGACAATGGGGAGCTGCAGGACAACCTGCTTCCTCGAACACTTCTGCTGATGCATCGTTGGTACGTGACATCCTCAGAGCTGGCAGGGAAACTACTGATGATATATCCCATCTGGCAAAATACTGCACTTTTTTATGCAACCCCATTCCTATAACAATATGTTATAATATTGCAAGCTAATTTCTCCAGTGTAGAATGCTGCCTTACAGGAAATCCAATCTAAATATGTTATTTTGATAGTGGAAGTGGGATGATTAGTAAAGCTCTTCATGTTTTACTTCACCTCAGTCCCTCAGCTCTCTTCTTGTTGCTTGTCCTACTACTATTGTCAATGTAAAAGGGGCAATATTGATCCTGTCCAGGGCGGATGTCCTTGGATCGGCTCACTAAGTGGTCTGTTGTGCTGTCAGATGTCAGGGTAGCTTCCTGTGCCTCTACCTTCCTGAAGTCTCCAATATAGAACTGTATCTCACAGAAGGAATAACAGAATCATTGGTGAATCATTAATTGAAGCTTTCAAAAGTTTACTAAAATAGATAGAAAGAGAGTCCACACGTAATTCTTATTGAGTAAATGGGAAGCCAGAAAGAGCAATGGAGTGATCTGCTGTGCAGTACAATAGAAAAGACAAGTAACTGGTGTTTCGTTGCAGGAATAAAAGCTAAATTTATGACTCTTGTTTGTGAAAACTGAGGTCAGGATAAAAAATTACAGATTTTTCATTTCTAATGTAGTTTGAGAGAATCATAACAGCTTTGTAATTTTGGCTTTTTACTTCAGCTCGTTTATTTTGTATGAATTCGAAGATTAGAGCTAAGGCTCAATGTCTGCAATGTAAGATGCAGTGAAATGAACAGTTGGCAGCAGTGACAGTTGTCTTATTTGACCCATTTCTATAAAACATAAACCCTGCACGACAGAAGACTGTTCAGGATTCCTTGGAGTCTGGTGGTGTTGGAGTACAAGAACTGAAGGTGTAAGACAATCAGCACACTTCCAGGAGAGAATACAAAAAACGTGTGCAATATTTTAGTGATGTGAGGATCCTGAAATGGTTTGCGCATACACTCCTGATCAAAATCTTAAGACCAGTTAAAAAATTGCATGAATTTGCATTTTGCACTGTTGAATCTTAGGAAGTAGAGTTTCAAAATGCAAAAAGAAGAAATGGGAACAAGAGACCAAAAGTGATTGATTGTGTGGTTGGGATAGTATGCTAAGAAAAGGTTTTGGTCCAGATAATTGTCTCTCTGCTTGAGGACATTGCTACACATCAGTTTGCCATCTGAGCAGAGAAGTGATGTCATGATGACCATATCAAATTAGCATTAACACAGGCTGCATAGATGCCTGTAGATTATGCAGTCGTTGCTGAGATGCACCTGACTGGTGCAGAGAGGATAGCCTCCCATTGTTATCTACAGACAATAACAAATATAAGTGTCAGTGATCAATTGTCAAATCTTGTGAATAAAAACCTTAACTTAAGCTCACGTACCAGGACTGCAGCGACGACAGCTGCCAGGACACCAGACTGAAGATTTGTTATTTAATGAGGTAAGGTGCTACATACATATTCATTCATCCCAACACATTTTTTAACTTGACCTCTCAGACCCAGAGAAATTTAAACCATTGTCTAGAGTTTGCAACGTTCCCTTTTTACAGTTTAAAGCTTTCACACTTGGACATCCTAGGTCACAGTTATTTTCCATCATCACAGAGCTTATTATCTGTTTGCAGGTTACTAACCCTGAGTTTTACGGACAACACTGTTATAGAAGGAGGCCAAAAAGGCTGACAAAACAAGCAGTACTGAACTACATGAGATGTATGTCACAAGGTCATTATATAGTTCAGTGGAAATTTCATTTGAATACATTTTCCACTCTACCACATGTCTTATCAGAGTCCAAATGTTTGCTGAACATTTATAAATGTGAGTGTGTGTATTCAGGTACTGGATCGTGACATTCCCTGCAGAGTTCAACCTGGACTTGGGTCTGATCCGGATAACAGAGGAATTTAGGGACGTGGCTGCTCAGCTCGGCTGTGAGGATCATTTCAAACTCATAGACATCTCCACCATGTAAGATTTCAAATGGATGCAGACTCACTTTTAATAACTATTGACATTATCAGTGTTAGCAAGATGCATGTTAATTGTGGCTGGAACATAGGCCCTATCCCAATTCCTCCCCCTCTTGTCCCTACTCCTAGATATGATTTGAACTTTGCTGGTAGTGTCCTCCTCTATTGACAAACAATATCAACCAACGCTATTATATTAACAACAGACATTACAAAAGGGACACATCTGATTATTGCTGGACAGACGGGACAGACTGATCTTTTGATCAAAACACAATCATTCAGTGTGTTTACATTGGTTATTTCAATGTAAAATAAGTTCTGTCCATAGAACCTTCTGCCCAGCACTGAAAACTGAGCTGTTTCATGCGAGTGAATAGAGATTTTCTTGAAACACTCGTCACAGTAATTCATTGTATTTTAATTTGCCTCTTGACACTCAGCTTGATTAATAAAAAAATAAATCCAGTTTTTTTGTTAAGATTTGAGACTTACAATTATGAAAGATTTACTCGCAGTGGGCGCCATGTTGATTCTCTTCATCTGGTCATAAATCACTCAGGAATTTCTGTATCCCCCTTCATTTTTCAAGGGGGTCCTGAATAGCAATGGTTAGATGACCACTAACCCTACATCACATAGAGAAATGGGACATTTCTTTGTCTCTAGTCTCTAGTATTTTGCAGCTGTTATATTGGATATTTTGTTCCCTTTTTAGTCCATCATACGATTGGATGCGTAAGCTGACCCAGCGGAAGAAGCAGGCAAAGAAAGGCAAGGCCTCACTACTGTTTGACCACCTGGAGCCAATGGAGCTGGCTGAACATCTCACCTTCCTAGAGTTCAAGTCTATCCGGAGGATATCGGTAAACGTGTAGTTTAATTGGTCAATTATTTTTGCCATACTAACACTGAGAGTGTCTCTGCTATTCTGCTCTTTTCTAATCACTCACACGTTGAACTGATCTTCATAATAACTAGCTGCATTCATGTTTCTGGATAAACAGGGCGTTGCTTATTCTGTAACAATGAAATTAAATCACAGGTACCCTCGTGACCCCCTCTTTTTTCGCACACAGTTTGTAGCCTGCAGAAGTACAGATAAATCAACTTGCCACAGACATATACAAGTTTTTGTGATTCTATGACTTCTCATTCAGCTCCAACATACCTGTAAAATGCAGTACCACCCGCCTCTGCTGTACTTTTATTTCAGATCTTATAGTGCAAGTTAGATAACAACACAGCACCAGCATATTAGCATTCGGATGATGTTGATATTAGCATTTTGCTCAAAGCAATGCTGTGTACTGTGTATGCAAAGGTTATTACAAGGAACCTTCCTAAAGCTACAACAATGCAAAGCTTATATAGGTGAAATATGTAAATAGCATATTCACGCAAGATTAATTTATTTGAAAGATGATATAAGCTTGTTCAGCTTGGAACACTTGGTGTTGCTAGAGGTTATAGTGGCTACTGACTATTATATCTAGGTTGTTAAAATCATCAACAAAGTTTAAAGTGTGTGTCTAAGTCATTATTGGAATTGGGATAGAAAAATAAACATTTGAAAGTAACACCTAGGGACCTATCTAATACCCGAAGCAAAGCAGCGCCAAGAGCAATGCACGTTTTTGTGAATTTCAGACTGATACATTACATTACATTTCATATAGCTGACGCTTTTATCCAAAGCGACTTACAATAAGTGCAATCAACCATTAATGATGCAGATATCATTATTCAGTTCCCATGTTGTTTAATTGTATATGCCCTTGCTCTCATCTGAGCACCCTTAGGCATTTTGTTCTTAAATGAGTTGTGGTCAGGTACAATTCTAGCATATCTTATCTTGAGGCAGCAGGAAGAAAATGACAAATACCTGATCATAAGCCAGTGATAATATTTCCCTGTTATTATAGGCCACAGTGTTAGTATCATGCACCTAAGTTGGCGGGTGCACAATGTGTTTTCTCTTACTTTCTGTAATATCTGTCCTTATGATATCCAGCCACCAGAGTACAAGCTCACTTGATTTAAAAGGAAGGGGAGGTGGCGCATGGATTGGTTGATGCTGTTACATCCATGATTTTTTAAAGGCTGAAGTATAACCTTTTAAGACTGTGACGTTGTGCAGAAACTATTGAAAATTAACATGTCATCTGTATATCTTTTTTGTCCCCAGTTCACCGATTACCAGAGCTATGTGACTCACGGCTGCCTCGTAGACAACCCAACTCTGGAGCGCTCCATTGCACTGTTTAACGGCGTGTCTCAGTGGGTCCAGCTCATGGTGCTCAGCAAGCTTACACCTCAGACCCGTGCAGAAGTCATCACCAAATACATCCATGTGGCTCAGGTAAGATAGGCAGGAGGTAGTCGATGTAGAGGATTTCCACCTTCAATGTTTTCTTTAAACATGAAAATAGCTTAAAGTGACTAAAATCCTGTTCTGAGGCTGATTTGCTTCCACGTGGTAAATTGCAATTGGATTTCATTTATATAGCTTTTTTAAACAGGTGAATTACTCCACTAGTTCACCTCATTACAAACATTCACGCTGATGGTGGTGCCATGCAAGACACTGACATGCCCATCAGGATTAATAGGGGTTCAATCTCTTGCTCAAGAACAATAAAGGCCCAATCCCATTTCACCCCTACCCCTTAGCCCTTCTCCTTCATTTTGCGCGTTCACGTGTAGGGGTAGGTGTCTCAATACCTGTTGGGGCGGAGGGCTAGGGCCGAGGGGTGGGGTGCTATATCCCTCTAGACGGAGATTTTTCAGACTCTCACTTCAAACTCAGGGGTACCAAGAATACCTTGTTAATCACTGGCAAGCTGGGAGATAGACCCACAAATTTAGTATTTTCTCCATTAATAAGGATAACAAATTACGATAATGATTGTAATATCTTAGTTTAATATAATTTTAACCTATGATGGTCAGTTTTTTCACAACAACCGTAAAAACAAAAGATTGCGAGTAAGCCAGGCTGTTTTGATGACTACTGATGATGTAATGGCTTCTTGAAAGCCTGTCCCAATTCGTAAGGTAAGATTTCAACCACTACCACTTGTGACTCCGTTTCAAGGGGCAAGATACTACAAGGGGTAGGGAGGGCCAATGGGTGAAATGGGATTGGGCCAATTTGACATGTGGACAGGAGGAGGTGGGGATTCAACTAGCAGGCCTGCACATCCCATCATGAAATCCCTTACAAGCTGAAACTAAAACCCACTTAACTCTATATAAACCTGCGACTAAAATATAGTTAATATCCAAATTATATCTAGATTTAACCTGATGCGTCTGAAATTCTATTGAGCTCATTTTGTCAGGCCCCTTATATCTGAATTCCTTATGTTTCGACTCGATACATTTAACTTGATGACATTTTCTATCTTCAGTAAACAATCTTTCAAGCTAAAGTTGCAGATGTTACATTCATTAACAAATGCATTAGATGCAGAAAAAAAAATAGCAAAAACTTATTTCCAAAGAATAATGGCATGAAGAATCCAGGTTTAGGCACTCAAAGTCTTTTGAAAAATGTAGAATCCCTTTATTTAAATGGGCTTTGACCCTATGCCTTCTTCAGGGTGTATTTTAAAGCGTCAATCTATTTAAATAAAGCCCTTTTTATTCAAACCCCTTTGAGTGCCTGGAAATGGATTCTTTATGCCATTATTCTGGTATTATATTTTTGTTTTTATTTACATATTCCCTTCCATGAGCACCAGTGGGTTGAGGGACACCAGTAGCGATCCTGCCACATCTTTCTTGTACATATAGATGCAGTTGACTTATCCTTCTATCATAAAAGCTGTCTCATTAATACTCATTTTGAAGGTTACTGGTACTTGTGATGCGCATCTCCTTCAAATGTGGGGGAGAAAGAGCTCCTCCATTATTCCTCCATCAGCCTTGAAAGAAATGGATCAGTGTCCGAGCTCAGTGATCCTGCCTCTGTGTGAAGATGGGCTCAATGATGAACGCATTTAACACATATTTCTCAATGCTGAAATTAGAGCATTTGTTGTTGGTCTGTTTCTATCAATATTCAGTATATTGTAGCACAATATTAGCCTTAATAAATGCAGAGACACTGCCTTACATCAGGCTTAAATTCTCCATCATTATATGTTTGAAAGATTAGAGAGAGTTCACTTAGAGAACATGTCCTTTCTCATCAAATCCAACTGCCAATGTTAAAGAAATACACAGCTACTTTAGTTAAGTGAAAAAGGTAATCCATTACAAGTGAAAGTCATGTTAATAGGATTTTTTCATTAGTGTGCAATGACTTAAAATCATTGTGATTTGGTTAACATAGAATGAGCCCTCTTTATCCAAATCAAGATTTCCTCTTCTGAATCCACTAAGTTACCTAGTAGTTTACCAAATCCATACAAAAGCTCTAGAGAGGGCATTTCACAATTTAATGTTACATGTAGGTCACCATAGAGTCTTCTGCATACTAAGGAGGGGTGTCTGTTAATCAGATAATTAACATGACAAAAAACACAAGCACCACAAGGAACACAATGGTCATGTCCTTCAATTATTCATATATTATCGTTTTTAACTTCATAATCGTAAAAGAAAACATCATCAATTTAAAATATGTTTCAAGTTAAAACCTGAGCTTTTTGTATGGATATAGTTACCCAAATCTAATATGAGAAAATATTGGGTCAAAAATAATTCTGTATAACATTTATCTAGGTTTGTTTTGGCTCAGAATTTACTATGTAAGCAAATGACCAATCGATGATAACAGATTTAGTTTAACTACATGAAATATAGAAGTTCAAATAACTCATAACTTTCTAAAATTGTGTCTACATTCCTGACTGTTTTTAGAGTTTTGTCTCTTTGGAAGCAGTAAAATGTAAGTAAGGTGTCACTGCATTAATTAGTAAAGGTAAAAACGTATGTAACTACAATCTCTGTTGGTGTAAAGAAAAAAGTAACTAGAGCTGTTAAACAAACAAAATGGAATGAGAAGGGCAGCTATTCTTTATTTATATAAGGAGTGGAGTAAAGGTATAAAATGGCATTAAATGGGAATACTGAGTACAAATACCTAATAGGGTACGTATTTCCACAATTACAAACCATATTATTATCTGCTAAAATTCTGTCCTTTATTTTAAAATGTGTCATAATATTGTATCATGTTAACAGAGGTCATGAATTCAGTGGGGTGATCAGCAGTAAAGAAAATGTATAAAAATCCATGTCCTCTCTCTTTCTCTCTTTCTCTCTCTCTCTCTCTCTCTCTCTCGCTCTCTCTCTCTCTCTCTCTCTCTCTCTCTCTCTCTCTCTCTCTCTCTCTCTCTCTCTCTCTCTCTCTCTCTAATCAGAAACTTCTGCAGCTGCAGAACTTCAACACTCTGATGGCGGTGGTGGGGGGACTAAGCCACAGCTCCATATCTCGACTTAAGGAGACTCACTCTTATCTGGCTCCAGAGGTTGTGAAGGTATGGCTTTAAATGTAATTCAATATCTGTATTGCTTTTCCTGATCAAGTCTGCATTTTAGCCATGATGCTTACTCAATCCCCCCCACTTCAGATCTGGAGTGAGATGACAGAGTTGGTATCTTCCAGCAACAACTACTCCTGCTATCGCAAGGCCTTCATCGAGAGTCCGGGCTTTAAAATCCCCATCTTGGGTGTGCACCTCAAAGACCTCATTGCGGTTCATGTTGTCTTTCCTGACTGGGTTGACGACAGTAATAAAGTGAACCTGGTGAAGATGAATCAGCTCTACATGACCTTCAATGAGCTGGTGTCATTGCAAAGTGCAGCAGCTCAAGTGGAGCCCAACATGGACCTCATCTACCTGCTAACGGTGAGGGATTACCATTCCACTGAAATCAGCTTTAAGATAGAAATCAGGACGTAATGGGTCAAAAAGTTTAAAGTAGGTAAATAACAAATATGCTATAACTACTACACAGTAATGTGTACTGACTATGTGTGTAATAATGTCCCACCTGGTGTGAGCCAGTGTCAAGATGAGTTCTTGTTTAATCATAATTTTTCTTTTTGGGCTCAAATTGTGTGTAATTTTCTGATAAATGGAAGCTTTGGATAATTTTTTTATTTGCAGACATCTTAGAAAATATATCTTTGCACTAAACTGAACCAAATAAGAATCAGCAGTGATTCAAGATTATAATTTCTGGGATGAAATGTCATGGCCAATTTCATTTGGATAAATGTCCCTATAGTTAATTTGTGACTGTTGCTTGAAGCTGTTCATTATACTAAATTTCAAGCAGTCTTAAAGAGCATGAGACTACAAACCAGTCGAAATTTTTATTTGTGACATCAAAAGAACCTTTTCGAAGCTGCTCTTGGGAATCCGCTCTCTTCCAACAACCTTTCAGCCAAAATGGTGTTATCACGCTGGGGGAAAAAGAAGAACTTCTTTGAGCTGTTTTTTTAAAGTGTTATTGAGAAACTCTAGGTTGAAAACTTCTTTAAAATTCTCTGTAGATTGCAATTAGTTATTGGAGGAGAAATTCAACTTTGAAATACTGGAAACATACAAGGTGATCTATTAGAAAAGTCTAGTCTATTTTAAGAACATTTACAAAACTGCTACCATCTGTAGAATGATTGTTGAACTAATCAAATCCATGAACTTGTGTTTTTAGCTCTCTCTCGACCTTTATTACACAGAAGATGAGATTTATGAGCTGTCATTGCTCAGGGAACCACGTAACCCCAAATCATTGGTAAGTGTCAACTGCCAAGGTTTTTTTGACAATATTTTGTGCACAGGTTTTTCCACACTGAATGAGACCAGATTGAATGAACTTGATATTTATGTTGATTCGTGTCTTCCCATCCCTGCTGCTGAAATACACAGAACAGATGGAGAGACCACAAACATGCTTAATGATGGTGGTGCCTGGTTAACTTCCAACGTGATGCATAGAGCTGTGGTCGAACAGTTAAATATTGGTTTCATCAGATCAGAGAATCTTCATTCTTCTTTAGCTCTTTTAGATGCTTCCATGTCCAATTCACTGAAGAGATGCTTCCATTTGGCCACTCTTTCCTAAAGCCTAGATCAATAAAGTGCTGCAGTGATAGTTGCCTTCTACAAGTTTCTCCAATCTCCACACAGAATTTCTGGAGCTTAGTAAAAAAGTGACAAGCAGGTTCTCGGTCACCTCTCTTAAGCTGTTTTCAGACATGACCCGCAGACGATCTCTGTAGTATCGGGTCTGGACTTTCTCCGTAGCTTGTGTTTTACACATGAACAACGCAGTGTGAGATTCTCTACTCTGACCTATTCACAACAGCAACAAACTCTCCCCAAGATTTCAGGCGAGGGGTTGTGCATTAGGGAGAAGCAGAATGGAACGTTTCAATTTTGCTTCGGACAAACTACAAACCCTTTTATCTGTGTCTTTTTTGTATGTGTCACTGCTTATCATCATGAGATATGTTGTTTTTTTTTCATTTTAGTGTCTGTTGCGTGTGAGAAGCATCTCCAACCAAACTTCTTCCCTTTTATGTAGGAAATTTTCAATCAATCAATCACATTCTATTTGTATAGCCCATATTTACAAATCACAATTCTTCTCATAAAGCTTGACAAAGTGCGACACCCTCTGTCCTTAACCCTCAACAAGAGTAAGGAAAAACTAAAAAAAAGCAACGTATAAACCTCAGAGAGAGCCACATGTTAGGGGTCCCTCTCCCAGGATGGACAGAAGTGCAATAGATGAGTAATGAACATCAACAAAATAACAGAATTTATAACATTGATTAGAAGAAATAGTTTGTAGCGTAATGGAAAGTGTGTCAATGTTTATAGAATTTACACATAAGAAAATATCTGATAGAGATGAAGGGAGAAGCAATGACAACTGAAATGGAAGAGTTCTTGTCAGTAATGGTAGAATATGTGAGTAGGCATATTGTATTTCAAGCGGTCTTGTTGTAATCATAGTCCATGATCAGATGCCACCATGATCCTCAATCCATCGTGATGATCCAATGCCACTATTAGCCCTCCTTAGATCTGTGCCACAGCCCTTTTTCTGAGCTCTGCCAGCAGCTCCTTCAAACTCACAGCTTGGTTTTTGCTCTTTTGTGTGTTGTCAGCTGGCAGACCTTATATAGGCAGATGTTGTGTGTCTTTCCAAATCATGTCCAGTCAACTGAACTGATGACCGAAATACAATCTGAAAGATGATCAAGAGAAATAGGAGGTGACTGACCATAACCATGTGTCATGGCAAAGCGTCTGAATTCATTACCTTTTGTCATGTTATATTTCAGTTTCAATGTGCTTCAAGTCCTGTGTATGTGAATTATTTTCATAGCTGTCTTCTCCAACGACTCCCAATAAGCCCCTGGCCCCACTTGACTGGGCCTCAGGTATCACCACCAAACCAGACCCCTCTCTAGTCAATAAACACATCAGAAAGGTGGTGGATGTGAGTAGACATCATCTATTTTCAAAATATGCACAGAAAAGTAACAACCTAGATTTGTATGAAATGTTTCTGGAGTAATGTGTTTCTTGTCTGGTTTTTGGAAGTCTGTCTTCAGGAATTATGACCATGACCATGATGGATATATTTCTCAAGAGGACTTTGAGAGCATCGCTGCAAATTTTCCCTTCCTGGACTCCTTCTGCGTTTTGGACAAAGATCAGTGAGTCTGGAAAATAGTTATACACACTAACTGTACTTTTTAGCTGTGATATTTCAATAACTACCACCTGGTGTGCCTTAGTTTTCAGTACATGGTCTGCAATACCAAATGTAGAAACACTCCTAGATAAGCCAGATTTCGTTATGGCTTTCCAGCTACTTTCAAAATCATGTTAGATTTACACTTGAACGAAGTTACTTTCTTTTGTTGTGTTTTAACATACACAGCAGAATAAAGAGTGCAGTTGTTGATGATTTTACTTAACAGTACATGTCCCTTGAAGTAAATGGTAAATGGATTTGCATTTATATAGCGCTTTTCTAGTCTTGATGACCACTCAAAGCGCTTTACATTACAGTTTCACATTCACCCATTCACACACACATTCATACAGTGCATCTATCCCAGCACTTTTGTTATTCTAAGGGGGGGAAGTACCTTGCAATGTATTTTATTATTTTCAATACAAATTATTGGGTTGTAATTGCTCAACTACTAAAATTAGCATGTAGCTTACTAATGCTGTGTCCAAATCAAATACAAAACAATTTCAAAATTGGTAAATTAACGATAAAACACATTTTCCGTCCATAGCTTGATCTAAAATATTTGAATTTGGGCGAGACATTTGTGTTTGGAAAGCTAGTCAGTGCTGAGAATAAAATTCAGGGGACTTAGTTCCTGGCACAGACCTGGAATAAAGGGGATCAAACGAGCCATGGGTCGCCTTCAGGTAACACTTCAAATTACTGCATCTAGTCATAGCGCCTTGAGAAGCCAGTGAAAGTCCCTGAGCTGTGTGCTCATCTAGATGAGCTTATGGACCCATACAATGGTACTTGCTTACTTCGGTGGTTCCACAGCACCTACCACACAGCAAATGTAGTCACTTCAGCCTGTAGTCCCCTCCTCATTTCTAGATGAGAACAGGCAAATACTTGCAGATTGTGTTTATTTGCGTCACTCACCCAAACAGCACTGTTTAAATTGAATAGGAATAAAGTAAAAAAAGTAAAACATCATCACAAAACTGTTGCTTACAGGCTCTCACTTTACCGTGTGAGAGAAAGGAAGGCACATTGTCTTACACAGACTAAACAACTTTATCTAAACAGGCAGAGTTCACTGCAGTGACAAATCATCACAGACTTTTAATTTGGGGTTGCTCAAAACAGACGAGGTTGCGCCTTGTTGCTCAAAATGAACTAATGGTGTGTGCAGGTATTTCTTCTATATTTTGCTTTTTTCTTGTTCAATGACGCTGCACATATGACCTGCACCAAATGTGTGTGTGTTTGTTTTTAATACATTGTAGTTTGCATTAAAGGTGAGGTTTGTTTTGGTCCCATGTAAGATGCAGGTATGATCACAGGCAGAGAAGCATTGTGATAAAGCAGCATGAGGGAAAATCTGGGGCAAGCTATTACTTTGCTAGGTTGATATTGTTGAATCTTAGGAATTAATAGAAAAATGTTATCGACTGACTCCTATCTTTCTTTCTTTCATCTTACTCACTCTCTGTCTTTCTCTCAGAGATGGACTGATCAGTAAGGATGAAATGATAGCCTATTTTCTTCGGGCTAACCCACTGCTCCAGTGTAAGATGGGACCAGGATTCATCCACAACTTCCAGGAGATGACATACCTGAAGCCCACTTTCTGTGAACATTGTGCTGGATTTGTGTGTATTTCTAACATCCTGTCACTGCACTATTTACGTCTCCTGTAATGTAACTGACCTGCCTGCCTGCCCCCTCCCCAGCATGTATGATAATGTCCTGAATAAAGACACAGGATGTCAGATGATAACACAACATGTAGTGAAGGATTACATCCTGTTTATGACGGAATCGTGTTTGTCTTTAGCAAATGTTGCTCTTCTTCATAATCTAATCTTTTTTTTCTTTTTTTTCTTTTTCTGTTTCAACCTTCTGCACTTCCACATATTTCTGGAACTGCAGCTCTGGGGAATCATCAAACAAGGCTACAAATGCAAAGGTAAGGTTTACACTTCAACCTATTTATTAGTTTTTAACAACAACTTATAAATCTGTGTGGCAGGTCTCCAGTTATGGTAGGCAACCCAACACAAACAAGAGCCTGCCTTTCCTTTATAAACTTGTATTGTCAAAAAGACTCAAATGTAAATAAAAAATGAATTGTCCTAAAGGTAAATCAGACAGCATGGTGTTTCAGTGGCAGAGTCACTCGGGTCCAGCCCGTCACTGCATCAAAGAGAGTGAGCAATTAGAGGATCATCTGGGCTAATCAATACACTGCAGGAAGATGCTACAACGCACACCCTCACAAATAGCTTAAAAGCACAGCTATTCCATGAAAGGTCAGGCAAATATTGCTCCTTTGAAAAGTTTTTCTTCACTCCAAACTCAGCTTATTCCCAACATATAATGGACAGTTTGAAAGTAAAGAGTTCAGTCAACACAAAATCTACTAATTTGTTCTGGAGCTTCTAACACTATCACAGATTCTTCATCAGAAATCATTCTGAGCATCATTCTGATTAACTGGGATGTCTCATCCATTGTGTCTTACAGGCTTATCTTGTTAGTTCAAGATGTTGAGACTGTGTGATAGAATCAAAAGTTCCTGTTTAAGACACTTATTAAACATTATATTTAGACCGTTTCCAAGGTCATCAGTGGATTGTGAAGCTCACTAACACTTCTGGCCCTAATGTGACCTGTCTCCATTCACTTTGCAGACTGTGGGGTTAACTGTCATAAACAGTGTCGGGAGCTGCTGGTTCTGGCCTGTAGGAAGCTGATCCGCTCTGGCTCTGTGGGCAGTGTTTCCCCTTCCAGACTGACCCACAGCTCACTGCCCAGCAGTCCTGCACTGCCCACCTGTGAAGGTCTGGTTCAAACATAGAAACCTGCTGTAATGCATTTTTATAAGGACCGTGAAACTGAACAAGGGAAATTATGCTGCCACATATTATGGATACCTTTCGACCTGATTACAAAGACTAATTTAGACCATTTTACGACCTGTTAATGACCTGCTGGTTATATTAGGGATCTGAACATCACATCAAATTGTTTATTTGGATAAAATATTTGAAATCAAAACAATGGCTCAAATAACTGCCAATCAATCAATCAATCACATTTTATTTGTATAGCCCATATTCACATGTCCCAGGATGAAAAATGTTGCAGCTTTGTGAATGGCTCAGATTATGTGCTACCATTGCTGGTTCTGGGGCACTTGGCCACGCCCAAGTCCACACATCGCTAAAGACTTTTATGATGAATGTTTTCTACACGTGGCATCTATTGCTTTTCTGTCCGTCCTGGGAGAGGGATCCCTCACATGTGGCTCTCTCTGAGGTTTCTACTTATTTTTACCCTGTTAAAAGGGTTTTTAGTAGTTTTTCCTCACTCTTGCTGAGGGTTAAGGACAGAGGATGCCACACCCTGTTAAAGCCCTATGAGACGAATTTTTATTTGTGAATATGGGCTATACAAATAAAATTTGATTGATTGATTGATTGACATCAGCTCCTGTTGAATTCTCGATGAAACAAGCAGAGACAACACTTAGGAATATTGAGTTTTTTCATCACAATTAGAGCGTCTTTATTCTGTCCATATTTCATTATGCTTTTTCATTTCCAGCATTATCTTACCTGACTGCCAGTTTGCTGAAGGGTTAGCCTCTGTAGCTTTCAGATGCCAACATTAGCGTCTTTATTGCTGTTGACTAGTAGCAGTGTTCTTGTGACTTAACCATCACAGCGCCAACACAGAGTGTGCCCAACTTCCCACATAACCACTAGCCTATGATATTTATTTGAAGGCAGCAAATACTTGAGCTGTGAATGATGAAGTATCAAAAGTTTGCAAGAACACAAGTAGAAAGAAACACCAAGTCACTGTCTCCCAGGCAGAACCAAAGCTATTTGAAAGTTCTTCTTTATATTGTTATTATATATTACTTTGTGCAGTGTATGAGGTGATTACAGTAATCACTTCATACACAGATACATTTTACTCACCATATTAAAATTCATGACTTCATTATCTTCTGTGTTTCCTCTTTCAGATGAGGATGAGGTGTTTGAGTTTCCAGCTGTCACATCAGCAGGGGCAGCTCTGGACACTCAGTCCATCACCCTGATGACCGGTTCAGCCCAGAGAATATCTGTGCGCCTGCAGAGGGCCACCACCAGCCAGGCCACCCAGACTGAACCCCTGTGGCCTGATCACAACTGGGGGGCCACAGATGGTGGCTCCCATACCTTTCCTAAAATGAAATACAGGACTCACAGGAAGACATCTAAAAATAAAGGTTTTGCCTGCTGGGAAATCCAAAATGGTGGGCAGCACCAGGCGGATTCCCCACGGTGCAGTCTGGAGTCTCAGGAGAAGTTGGACAGCTTAGGGGAGCTTGTAAAGAACGGTTTTACACTCAGAGGGAAGGTAATGCAATAAATGGCTGCGAAGATTTATTTAAATATGATGTTAAATTTTTTTACATAAATAATAACATCACTATATATATATAGTGATATATATATAGTATATGTATATATAGAATATATATATATTCTTCTTGAGACTACCTAAATATTGCACATGGCGAAATTAAAACTGTGGAGGTGGAATTACTTTAGCATTGAAGTCCATTTATTTACCATTGGCAAAATAAAAAAAAATCAAGCCTACTAACAAGATTTGGTGGTTCAATGTACCATAAAATAAAAAAATAACTGATGTTGATGTTCCAGATAAAGGCTTATATAGCAAATGGGAACCAATCATCATGTCTAAATTACAAATATATCTTTGATAGTCCCTTCTACAGTTTTTTTAGTGTTGGATGGATGGAGGATACAAGCTCCAATAGGGCCACATTTAAAATGCAACTGTTGTTGCTACACTTCATGGTGGCCATCTTAAACTGCCTTACCTTAAACTAAAGTACTATATATATATGTGGCGGAGGGGTAGAGCCGTTGTCCTCCAACCTGAAGTTCAGCAGTTTGATCCCCAGTCTTGCCCATCTACATGCTGAAGTGTCCTTGGGCAAGATGCTGAACCCCTCATAGAACATAAAAGTGCTGCTAATAGATGCATTGTATGAATGTGTATGGGTGAATCTAAAACTGTACTGTAAAGAGCTATAAGTGGTCATCAAGACTAGAAAAGCGCTATATAAATTACAAAACCATTTACTATATATATGATATAAACATGTTGAGCATCCTGTACTTCTACACAGGACATTATTACAGTATTATGTCAGACATTAACTATACATAACGAAATCCAGATTACAATGAAAGACATGTAGGAGTCATGGTTTAGTAAATGTGGTTTAGTACACAAATGCAGTTGCCATATATTTAGATACAAATGAACAAATATGTGTCCTCCTCCCTTCAGGACAGCTGACTTGGTGAGGGCAAATCCCGAAGATCCAGAAAGCCCCTGGCAGCAGGAACCAGGAAGCTCCTCTCTGTGGGGGAGGTGCTGGGCTGCCTGAGATCCCCCTTCAGTGACGTGAAGTTCTCATGGCCTCTCTAGTCTTCAGCACAGACCGAGCTAGAGGAGGAGAGACTGTGTAGCTGCGATCAGGGAGGGTAGCTCAGTGGATAACTGACCAACACCCAGTTTGAATTACGTGGAATGCTAAGATGTAACTTAGTTGTTGGTACTGGTCCAGAATGTAAGTATAATCTGCACTGGAAAACATGAGAAGAATAATAAGAGGAAGCATATTTTATTCCTTACAGGGGTGCAGATCTGGTTCAGTTTAGTGGTGCATAACAGCTAGGGTTCACTATGATAAAGTCAAATTCTGCTTGATCTGAGGATAGCAAAAAGAAAGTTCTTAGTGGTCACTTTCCAAGTTGGACTGATGAGAGAAAGCACGGTTCATGTCAGAGACTGAGTAGATATTTGTATGTGGGGCAGTAAATAAAGGGAAAGTCAAGTTGAAAGTGAAGGTTAAGAGCAACCAACCAACAATTCAATGGGACCTTGGGAATGGACGGTTATGCAAAGCATACATTTTTATTTGTTTTTAACATAAACTTAATTTTTACTTTATTTTGACTTAACTCCAAATGTCACAATCGATCTATTCATACATCCAGTATGGCTTTTGGTAGCAGGGGGACTGGAGAAGCCAACCCATGGGCCTCGCAATATGAAAGTAGATTGTCACTGAGACTGATGATGTGACTTTGTCTTGGAGAAGGAAGAAGCTCCCCCTCACCTCACGAAAACTCATCAAGACAATTGTGTGCTGTCCTCTTGTGGACAATACTGATATATGTGAGCTCTGATGAGTGGCATGGAAAATGTGTTCCTCCTGGTTGATCGATTGTAATATATTTTTATTGAATCATTTATAAATTGTCATCTAAGTGATAGTGTACAGGGATGTAGTTTTGGGTTGTATACTGTATATAGTTGTAAGAGACCTGGTAGATGTAACCTGCTATCTGGCGACATCATTTGACATACATTCTAGAAAAGGTAAATGTTGTGAGTTAATCACAATGTAACAAGGTCTGTCCCAGTTCGCACACGGATTTAAAAGCCAAATAAATAACTCTACCTCCCTAAATACTGCAAAATGCATTTATTTACTATACATGTTGTATTTTCTATTATCTTATTTTACAATGACGTCCAAGTGTTTGGACAGTTACAAATGTTTTGCTTCAGCATATGAAATAAAATTTGGCTTGTGGGAAGTCCCAGTGGGTTGAAATCAATGTAGAAAGAACTTCATAAGACTTACAACTTTTCTATCATCAGCTCTTCTGGTGCTTAAATTATTTTTAAGGAATAGTTCTAAACAAAGTTTTAAAAAAATCATTAATTTCAATATTTAGTGGAAGTTCGCTTTCAGTCAGTGACTGTGAGAAGTCTTTGACTCACAGACCTCAGCAAAAGCTTTGTATCTTCCTTGGTGATTCTCTCCCAACGCTTCGCTGCAGCCTCCTCAGTCTTCCCTCATTTAATATTTACTGTATAAATGTGACTATTCATTTCATAATTACTTATTTAATAATTAAAAAAATTGTGTTCTGCTCTTATAATTCTGAGTAATAGGGATGAAAATAGTTAAAGGAGCATTAAAACATTTAAATTTACTTTATATTTACATACTCTCCTTTATTTTGTTTAATGTATCTAATTTATCCTTTTACCTTCTAGACATAAACAAACTGAAATATTTAAAAGAAAAAATACTTTTTCAGTGACTAGAACTCTGCACTGGATAAAAATAAACATAATAATAACGTTTTTTAATTAAAGAACACATTACTAAATGTATAAGAGGGCAACATCTTAAAACAAAAACATCACAAACAATTTCTTTATCAAGTTGTCACTAATGTCACGAGCAATAATGCATTTGTGCAATGTCAAAAATCAATTAATAAAAACATTGCTAAGGCCTCGAAGTTAAGCAGGGAAAATAGCTGCTGTATTGTGGACAAAGCTACTGCAGCAATAGGAGTGGAAACTATTCAAAAGCATAAACATTTAGACATACGCAAACAAAGACACACACACACAAGGTTTTACAGTGTCAGGTGAGTGTGACGTGAAGAGGCTGTTGACAACAGAGGGCTCTGGCATAAAGGGAGGGGATAACAGGTGGAAACTACAAGCTGGTATTTCACCCTCAGTCAAATGTGTCCAAGAAGTGCTTTAAAAAGGAAAGAGGATTTATGGAGCTTGAATTAGCCTGAATCACACAATGCTCATGACTCAACTTATCAACACGTACATATTTATATCAGCTCAAATGATCCTGTTCTTTCTTGCACAGATCATTTTGTTTCATGGAGACTGAACAGTGTGATATTATGTTTGGACTCAATAGTTTGTAATGACCTGGAGGCTCTTCTATAAGTAAAATGTGTCTGCTGTCTTTGAAAAAAGTTGATTCTTGGTGCATAATTCTGTTTAGCTTCACTGGCACTGAAGTGACAGATTATTTCCTATTACTTTGAGAAATGCTTCTGGATGCAGCGTATGTGCTCCTCCAGTTCAAGCCATCTGCTAAGACAGCCTCCTCTGGCCAGAATTTTTGTACAAAACTCCAGAATTTGTCTGTATGCTGGGATTAGTGTGGCAGATATGTGGTTTAAAGACCCAAGGTGAGAACACTCTGTATGTACATTTGAGAAAAAACAAATGCAGGCTAGCTTACAAATCAGAGGCAGAGTAAGGCAGGTGATGTTTTCGCTGTGCTTTAGAAGTGGATATACTCTATGCTGATTGAGAAATGCGTGGATATAGCTGCCATATATCTGCGTATACTCTGCACTTCACTAATGAAAGCAGTAATGGATATGGTCCTGTGTATTTCCTCTTTGTTGCAAACTTAACATTCTGACGATAAATCTGTTGACTGCTGAGGCTGCTGTCCTCTGCTTCATGTTTTCAATCTGTTCAGTTTTGTTACATGTGGAGTTTTGTGCCTATCAAATGTTAGAGAAGTGTAAAAATAATAGCTTAAGATGATATCTTCAAATGTGAAAACCCAGAATAAATGAGTATTGAAACAAAAATACACATGAATCACTGTCATTTGGATTGCATTCATTGCCACTGAATGGGTTGATGAGAAAATGGACTGATGAAAGCAAGTTCCACCACCATCACTCCCTCCCCTGGAGTTCCACAACCTGAAGACTTAACAAATGTACACATTTACAGTACAGCTTATAGTACTGCTTCTTGTTAACATGTTTTATGTCAGACTTTCCTTTCAGAAGCACATGGCCATACATCTGATGATACAAAGTCTTATTCTAGCGTCGTTCACAAGGATGTTATAATCTAATAGGTTGTTATCAGTTCAATCAGCAGAGACTTGGCCGGCTGCGGCTGAGGGGTAGAGCGGTCGTCCTGCCCAGTTGAATCCCCAGTATTCCCTGACTGCATGCCGAAGTGTCCTTGGGCAAGATATTGAACCCCGAATTGCCCCTCATAGAATAACAAAGGGCTGCTAATAGATGCACTGTATGAATGTGTGTGTGAATGGGTGAATGTAAAACTGTACTGTAAACCTTGAGTGGTCATCAAGACTAGAAAAGTGCTATATAAATACAAAACTATTTATCATTTACTTCAACTAGAAAATGTTATAGCTGTGCACAAAAAAAGGGGAAGTGATGTCTGGAAACTCAGGATCTCATCATGATAGAAAGGGTGTGAAGCTGAGCATAGTATACTCAGTCTAGACATTGGTGGTGGTTGATGGTTGGAAGAGAAAGGAGATGGGGAGAGGATTTGAAGGTTGAAAAGTAGACTCAGCTGGGCTCAATATGGCGACTGGAGACAATTGAGGAGGAGGACAATCGCAGCAAATCACTGAAATGACAGCAAGCAGCATTTGAGAGGTGATCATCTAAAGCTTGACAGAAACATCATTATTGGCGGTACAGAGAGTACAGTCTTCCTGAATGAACTTACAATAAGATTCATGAAAAGCTTCTATCCTCTTCGTCTCGCAAACATCAGCCGCAGCAGCAACACTTGCAGCAGCAGCAGCACTGAACACAGAGCACACAGGTTAATCCAACACACCTACAGGATTAGGTAACCACCTGTGAGCCGAGAAAGGAAAGTGTATATAAAGTGTTGAGAGCACCACTGCATAGATGGAATAATAAACGTAGGAGCATGTGCTCATAAGCATGGACTGCATCGCTCTTCGTTTCTTTACTTTTAGCAGTTACTGATATTGATGTACTGGGCGGGATGTACGGCGGGATAACCAGACCTTCCATTTAAGTAGATTCATCCTATGAATTTAAATATTTATTTGGAATGGGGGATAGATAGTTTACAGATGTACCTTGTGACAGCCCCCAGTCTGTTAAGCAGTGTGCACTCTCCTTAAAGGGTAGGATAAGGGAAGTTTAAAACAATGTCTGGTTGGTTAAGTCAATCCTCATCGCCAACACACCCAGTACAGAACATCTTATATCATACAATACCTGTTAATACTGTACTATTCCATATATATTTCTTAGGGCGGCTGTGGCTGAGGGGTAGAGTGGTCGTCCTCCAACCTGAAGGTCGGGGGTTCGATTCCCAGTCTGAACCATCTGCATGCTGAAGTGTCCTTGGGCAAGATGCTGAACCCTTAGAATAACAAAGTGCTGGGATAGATGCACTGTATGAATGTGTGTGTGAATGGGTGAACGTGAAACTGTAATGTAAAGCGCTTTGAGTGGTCATCAAGACTAGAAAAGCGCTATATAAATACAAATCCATTTACCATTTACTGTACATATCTTATTTATTTACATTCCATTTTAAATATGCACAATACTCTGCACTTTACCTCTTTTTTTTGCACTTCTGGTTAGATGCTAAACTGCATTTCGTTGTATAAGTACTTGTACTGTGCAATGACAATAAAGTTGAATCTAAAAAAAACCCCCATCTCAATCTCTTCCTGTTTCAACTTGCGCCAAGTATCCTGTCACCAAAATGGCACGGGCGCACAATCACGTTCTGTTAGTCTTTGTACACAAATGGTAAATGGTAAATGGATTTGCATTTATATAGCGCTTTTCTAGTCTTGATGACCACTCAAAGCGCTTTACATTACAGTTTCACATTCACACACACATTCATACAGTGCATCTATCCCAGCACTTTGTTATTGTAAGGGGGGGGCCATTCGGGGTTCAGCATCTTGCCCAAGGACACTTCGGCATGCAGATGGTTCAGACTGGGAATCGAACCGCCGACCTTCAGGTTGGAGGACGACCACTCTACCCCTCAGCCACAGCCGCCCAAAAATAGGTCCATATGTTTTCAGTAACCATTGTGTCATCAGAGTCAACACAGTCAGTGTGTGTCAAACTAAAGCCTATTATGGAGGGCTTCATTGTGTGAAACATGAAACATTTCATCTCTCATCCAACATGTTTAGTTCCACACGTCTTGTAGTTATTTATCTCACCAACTTATGCACACTGATGAGTAAATTACTCATTAGAGTCATTAGAAGAGTTTAACAAGCAGATGTTGGAACTGAACCTCCCTGGCTCTGCTGCTAGTATGTGCAAAAATACTCAGGTCAAACATTCAATAGGAAAGGAGGGCTGGGCACCAGTTGCATTATGGGTGTTCTACCTTTTTGGGCAAAAGGGAATATCTCAGTCATTTTTGACAAATGACATCTTCAAATTTACTCTCTATGCTCATTCCGACTGAGACTGAATCAAATGTGGATTAATCCACCACTCACTTAATCCTCAGCAAAAGCCCATTTTCATCAGCTTTGTCCATCCGTCAGTTAGTATTACCTGGCTACATTAAACAAATTGTTTTTTTGATGACCAAATTAAAAGCAAACGTTACGTAATTTTGATACAGAAATATAATTTATGCTAAAACTCTCCAGCAGTTTTCAGATTACTGAAACAGGCAGAGCTTCTCCTGTGTCATACAAAACAAATGATCTGCAACCAAAATTAAACAGCTGCAGGTAGAAATGCAAAGATACATGACTGTTCTTTGAGTTACAGGCTAAAGTTCTTCCCTGGGACTTCGATATTAATCTTTCTAAATTGAACTACATTCAAAGACTCACTGAGCAGCCACAGGATGCCTCCCAGTATTCCAAAAATCATGGGCAGGCTTGTTCCAACTGCAATTTGCCCTGAACAGGACACAACTTTTCCTGTGCAGTCACACACTGTGGCCTGGATGAAGTTGTCCTGCTCCATGCCATCGTTGTCTGTAACCCTCAGGACCACAGTGTATTCTCCACTTTCCAGCTCAGTGGCTAAATTAAGTACGATGCCCATTTCTACAACAAAGAAGAAATGAGAAGAAAGTGTAGTTTATATCCCCTGCATTATTCTATGTCAATATATATAAATATGTATCTCAGAAATCTATAATTTAATCTAACTCTAGATTCATTTCCAAAGCAGCGCTCTTTTTGTTCCAACCATTGCTTCAAGGTAAACATTGACTATAACAAACTTGCTACAATGCAAATTTAAGAGCATACATTGCGTGGTACACAGACTTGGACGAAGAATTCTATACAGTTATCAGATTTTTTACTAAATGTAAAACAACAAGCCTGTATCATAGTGCACATACTGGAATCATTCCTCCGAGCGGTCCAGTTGTTCTTGGACATTCCCTGTAAAGAGACACTGTATGGAGCAGCAAAGCCAGGTCCATCTTTATCTGTTACTGAAAGCACCTGAGGAGCCGATTCCTTGTTGCACACCTGAGGAAACACAAAATGTCATATTGAAATATTTGAATTTGCAGATCAATTAAATGGACAACAGTTATGTTTGACTGCTTTCAGAACAGCGGCATTTAATTATTTCTTTCATATCAATAGAGGCACTACACCAGACGGCTTAACTCCTCCATGTTAAGTTACATCAGCTTTAAAAGTGCTGAAACACATGACAACTGTTCAGCATCTGGGAAATTAAACACACCTTTATTGTACGTTCCTCAATTATGGGTGCATTGTCATTGACGTCTTCAAGCTGTATAATCAGAGTACCAGTTCCTGTGGCCGGGACTTCATCTGGTGAGATCAAACACATCCAGACACACGTATACACACACACACACACACGTACACCCACACACACACGTACACACACGTACACACACACACGCACACACACACACGTACACACACGTACACACACACACACACACACACACACACTGTTAATTAAATTAATTCTCAAGTCTACAGTTAGACAACTTCTTCTGAAGCGATTATCAGGCTTATTGTCACACCTACCATTGTCGTATGCACCAATGAGTGCTGTGTATTTGCTATCCTTGACAAAGTGAGACTCTCTGTCCATGATGCCTTTCACCTTAATCAGGCCTGTATCCTTGGCCACGTTCAGCCAGCCTGCAGGGTCACTGATTATTTTATACCTGGACAGTCAGAGAAATGATGTGAGGTCAATGCAAATAAGCTTATCACAAAAACAAGCTTCACAATGGGACATTCAAATAACTTGTCAATTAAACAATACTTAATTCATCACAGTATAGTGAGAGTCTTCTATGTATGCACATCACGTAAAGATGATATACTTGATATCAACAGCCACTAGATTGAAGAAGTCTGACCAGGAACTCTGTCCGACATGCGAGTGTCACAGATGTGAACTGGGACTGTGGGACAACGATGATATGTACGTGAGTGTTTTCTACAGGTCGTGCTGTAATTGCTGTACCCCAATATCCAGTCAAGGGCTGCAACCAACAACTATTTTGAGAATCGATTATTCTGGCAATTGGTTTTTGATTAAGCGATTATTTATCAGATAAGACAAAGTTTCATTCCATATTTTCTAGCAGTTTATTTAGAAAAAAAATCTTCTTGTGTAATTATCTTTACATATGCATTAAGTTGTCTGCAATCAAATTATGAATATAATTCCAGTTTCAGATGTCTACAATTTAATTCCGAATAGTCATAAGTTAATATCTAAAATGTATATTCTCTTGACCACAGCTGCCTTCTCTCTCTCCTTGATGAACCGGGAAAGCATCAGTCGTTTAAAGTGTGAGAATATTTTACATGAAAACAAAAAGAAAACCTTCGCATGACACATCAGCATATCACTGTGGTATGATCCTTGAAGCTATTTACGATATTTTGCTGCTGTGCCATAAACGACCAACTTTGCAGCAAACAATCTTCTTTGAAGGCATTCATGTAAACTGTTTCAACACTTTTGACAACTTGGAAAGTACACTTGTCTCTATTGTACTGTTAGCAGTGTTTCTCGAGCTTGTATATTTCCCTCCCACATGAACTAGTGTGAACAGCGTTTTAAAGTGTACAGTCTAATTTTCTGCAACAGGGATTAGTGTGTTTTGATAAATGTTCAAAGTAACATGATATTATTTTCATCAGCTTTCTCTTACATGACTTTCTGTTTGCGTGCAGTGTCGGGGTCAGAAGCAATGTACTGCACCACGTCACTGTCAACAGGAAGGTTCTCCCGTTTGGACACAAACTTTTCCACTGGTTCAAAGACTGGAGCTTCGTTGACATCCTGCACGTTCACCACCACTGTGGCTGTGGCAGTGGGCAGTGGAGTAGCAAATGGGATGTCATTCTCCACTGCAACCAACAGAGTGTGCTTGCGGAGCATTTCAAAGTCAAGACCCTGGTTGGATGGCGGAAACAGTACATCAATTTATCAGATAACGATCTTACATTTTGTTCTGCTGTACTACACAAACTTGTTCTAAAAGTCAGCCTTTGAACACTGCTACTTCATTACAGCAACAGGTCACAGAAGAGTACATGTATATTTAAATGCTTTTTTAAGCTTAACGACCACTCAAAAGGCTTTATACTATAAATCATACAAATCAACCCAACCGTGATCCACACTGAGCATAAAGACTCAACAGAATCTCAATGGAAAGTTCTATAATCTTGTGGAGTTGAGGGAGGAACTACCTAGTATAGGTGTATTGCTCCAAATAAAAGTGTTCGCTGATATCTCTACTCTTTGATATTGTTGCTTGTTTGAGAATTCATGCTTGAGTTCCTACCTTGGCAGTTGTAATGATCCCTTCCTGTTTGTTAATTCCTGTTGTGACTGTGAATAGGCCTCCAGGATCACCATCAACAATCTTGAATTTGGCGTTCCAGGCTGGTGAATGTGGCTCATCACCATCTGTTACTGACATCGTAATGACCACAGCGTCCACTCTATTTTCTGGTACCGTTGCATCATACTGTGAGAAAGCAAGGGATATGTTCAAAAAAGTATAGTTCCCTGACATAAAAGGTTTATTTCTTAAAGATACCCTCCTACATCAATATCTGAATTTCAGTTTAATTTGTTGTCACATGTGAAAAGTGTAAATGTAAATTAATTACTATTCAATCACGTCGTAGACATTCAGAATCTAAACTGAAATCCAATCAAATGAAAAACAATCATTGTTTGTTGCTCATCACCAAAAATTATTATGATCAGCTATTTTCTCCAGCAGTACCCGTACAGTTGACCATGTATGAAGTCAATGTTATCAAGCCCAGGTGACTTGCTGAGATTGTAAAGATGGTTTTATTTGTACTACATGTCTGCATGATGGCTGCAGATTTACAACAGATTATCTCATAATTTTTAAAACACTGAACTGTATTTCAGACAGAAGAAGAAAGAAAAAAGAAAAGAGCACACTGCTGGGTGACAGGTGGACATCCTTACAGAGCTGTTATTGAACTGTTTGCATGTTTTACTTACAGTGGACTGAGTGAAAGCTGGAGGGTTGTCATTGCTGTCTGATACAGTGATGATTACTTTTGCAGTTACAGTCAACCCGTCTCCCTCCATGTCTGCTGCCTCTATCACCAGAGTGTGCTTTGGGTTTTTCTGTTGGGGAGACATACAAATAATGTAACTCATCAAATGGACATCTCAAACACTCTGCTATCATTCTCTGATCATAAAACACTAAATCTATACCAGGCCTGACATAGTGATGAACAGGTAATACTAATCTCATTGCTGTGTCCTTTGTCCAAATACATGTGTTCCACCCTTGTTAACCAACTTGTCCTGGGAACCCAGAATCTGCAGTGTCATCAGTGGAATCATATGCATCCTAAATATTGATTCTCAAATATGGATCGGCTTATCTTTACAGCCCTACCCGGCAGCCAATGACAGACCGCTCCTATAATTGGTAAAGTGACTAAAAGATCAATAGAGGCTTCATACTAATCTAACATATCAAACATTATGAATGGTAGCACAGTTGAAGTAAAATGCTAATACAGTACATTTTAAAATCCTCACCTCTCTGTCTAGCCCACGGGCATTGACTCTGATTGCTCCAGTGATTGGGTTGATCGCAAACAGTGGGCCACTGGGGAACTCTGGATCCTGGCTCAGAATACGGTATCGAACAATCGAATTGGCATTACCCGGCTCGTCAATATCTGTGGCCACGACCGTTATCACCTCAAAACCTGCACAAAGGGATTTTCAGAAATGTGAATACAAGTAAAGAACTGTCACAATATGACATATTTTACAACCTCTATATTCTGCAGAATCATTCTTCCCCATTTTTCTGGACTCTACTCAACACCTAAACCCACAAACACTCATCTGCAAATTTTTTGCATGTATGCTTCATTTCAAATTATAAATAATTGGTTTCATTCTGGAGATTTTCCATTTGCAAACTTTCCATTCTCCCATTTTAAATACAATGTATGGCTTGAAAATCTAAAATCAGTGAATAATTGAAGTGAGAAGACAACAAATGAGTCAGTGCTGGAACAGAGTATTACTGCTAGCTCTTCTGTTAAATGTAACTTATTTATCCAATCATGTATGAAAGTATCTCACTGTACCTGTTGGTGAGGATTCAGGAACTTCTCCCAGAAATGTATCTTGAACAAAAGCAGGTTTGTTGTCATTCATGTCTATTACATTCACGATAATATCCTTCGGCTCCTCTGCATTTCGTGACCCCTCTACCGCAGCATGTGCTTGAAACTGCGAACAGACACACATTTGTATCATAATACAACACGTGTAAAAATAATTAATGTAGAGGATTTCATTCAGGGGATGTGAGGTATATTTCAGCCATGAGTTTTAAACTCAGTAGGCAATGAAAAATACTACTAGCAAGTAAACTGGAAACCACTGTAAAATACATTTAAAAGAAGACTTTTCAAATGCATTAAGAGGGAGACAATAAGTAACTTTGTTTACAAGACATCTCCAGAAGTCATTTTGATTATTTGCATTTATGTCAATTTTTTAAGAAAAGTAGATGTGTCAACCCAAATGCAGGTAGGCTTTACTGCCTGTTGCTTACTACTCGATGCACATAGTGATCCGAGTATTCAGATTTTTTTTCAACACATTGTAGAAAAGATATCATTTTCAAAAATGGACCAAGTTCCCATTTTTTTCAATCTGTCTACAATAAATAACCAAAAACTGACTTGGTTTCAGAAACAACCTCCCTTTTACAGAAGTATACAGACCCCGAGTTCAATACTTTGTAGATGTTCCCTTAGCAGCAGTTACAGCTTCAAGTTTTCTTGTTTGGTATCTGAGCTTCAAGTCTATACACAGTTTCTATGGGGTTTAAGTCTGGATGACACTGTATAAATGTTTGTTTAAATCCAGCTTTGTCTTGGCATCATGATTAAAATCATTGTCCCGCTGGAAGTTTAACAGTCCTGTCACTCTTAGGTTGTGTTCACTCTGAAGCAGGTTTTTTTCAAGAAACATCTTCAAGGTGCAACTCTCTGCTTTCAAAAGTATTTTGTACACGGTCAGGAGGAACCAGACAATTATTGTCTTCCTTCTTCTCCTCTCGTTTTCAGTTGGATCATAAACAACATACCACCAACTATATAAGCTGTTGCTCCTGGGACAACAGTAGCTCTCGGCTCTCCCCTCTAAACTATTCACACATATGCTGCATGTCATTTTGTCAGAACCTTTCACATAAAATATAGACATACCTTAGACAATTTATTTTCAGGTATTTTGTTGTGTCTATTTGAGTTTGAGGTAGCTACTAGATAACTGTAGGCTAACATTAAGTGCTACCAAAGCCATGTAGAGTGTGCTGCCACCAGAGGCACGTGGAGTGATGTTAATGTTACTTCTAAGCAGGATAACTCATTCAGTACATAGCTCAGGCACCAAAATGAGGCACTGAAAAATACAAGATTTTCCACCTCCCTGTCTCAGCCCACCTTGGTTATTTAACTTGACTGGACATCCAGCTCTAGAAGAGACCTTTAGTTCCAAACCTCTTCTGCCTCACAACTACTGAGATCCCTGTGCTCCTGGGAAGACTCAGCTTTACAAATGGTTTGATAACAATATCCTGATCTTAACCTCACCACAAATTGATCACAAACAGTCTATAATGACTTTTTGGTTCACTTGTACATGTTCTATTAAGGGCTATTGAGTGTAGATGAATGCACTTTACTGCACTTGGACATCAGCATAAAATGAAAGTGAAAAAAAATACACATTATACAAAAAGTGTAGATATAAAACTACCGGTAATATCAAAGAGGGTGCTTACCATGTACTTTTCCAGCTTCTCTCTGTCTAGAGGCTGTGTAATATACAAACTACCAGTGAACTTGTCCATTGTGAAAAGACCGTAGGGAGGCTCATCACATCCTGGACCAGTGATGCTGTAATATATAGTCTTCGTTTCATCTTCACTAGAACGGATCTGAACAAAACACAACAGGTGTGAGTTAGATAATTCTCACCGACTGTAATCATAGTTAATATTTTGCAAAACCATTTACATTTAGTAAAGAAGAAGTGCTAAGTTCTTTGAGATTTGCTGCTTTGAAATTTCTTGGGTAGAAAAACAATGACTAGCTTAGCTACCATATTCTACATTCTGATCAAGTAAGTTACCTTGTGATCTCAACATTATTAAATCACATCAGCCATGGTGCACCAAAGAACGTAGTTGTCATTATTACAAGGAAACATCTATTTTCTGCAACCATAAATGGTTCGATTAGGGCTGCATGATGTATGTTAAATCCTGTAAATACAACTTGTACAAAGGGTCATTTCAGTTCATAAAATAAGAGATGATAGCTGCCACATCAGCCTCCTAGAGTCCAACAGTTCTATAATCTGTTAAATTTGTGAGCCAGGATTGTAAACTGACTGGATATCTTAAGAGTGGATTCTGAGGTTGCATACACAAGAGGGAGAGGCTGAAAAAAAGTATGTCATTCGAAAGTCACAAAAATCTATATTGATTCTGTGTGTACACATGCAAAGACAATGTCTGACTCTGTACTTTTAAACTATGGATCCCCGCTTTATATGACCAGGGATGACATGTATAGCCACACAAGTTTCAGGGAAAACCTGGTCTGATTAGGAGAGATTAAATTCATCCAATTTTGGATGGAGCGGCTCTCATATCTAGAAATATGACAACATTTTTATGGTTAGTTGTTAGGGACAGTCCACACCGTGACAATACAGAGTTGAGACCAGGAGGCAGAGTTGCAGTCTTAACCGCTTCTTTGCACTTCTATTAGAGCAGTCACCCTTAGAATATCCCTCAAACTATCCTATAGAAACTGTGTCTGCCCTCAGACCACCTAAATTAATTAAATCAAAGGCTAAAATTAATTAAAAACCTAATAATAATGATAGAGTAGATACAACCAATTAGCAGGACCCAAAAAAAGAAGAACATTTAATTAAATATCAGGTCACTCAATCCAAAATCCCTACATATTAATGATGTGATTATTGACCATCAGATCGATTTAATATGTCTAACTGAAACCTTCCCGCAATATGGTGAAAATGTAGGTTTCTTCTGTCTTTTGATTGCTCTCCAGTTACTAAAGTTAGGGCTGCCTGGGAAGATGAGCTGGATCTAAACTTGGAGGATGACTGGTGGGACACTGCTCTTAAAAAGATTCACACAAGTTCATCCTGCGCTCGTCTCACACTTATACAGTTTAAAGTACTGTTTAGAGTCCACTTTTCTAAAGCTCGACGGTCGCAAATCTATCCCAGTATCACTGACAAATGCGACAAATGTCATGCCTCATCCTGCAATTTAACCCATATGTTCTACTCTTGTCCGCAACTCTCTCGCTTTTGGTTGAATTATTTTTACACCATGTCAAAAATACTTTCAGTGATTATAAAATTCTCCCCCCATGTTGCCATATTTGGGCTCCCAGAGGACCATAACCGGTTTACCTCTACTCAATTAGACATTTTAGCTTTTACTTCCTTACTGGCAAGACGCCACCTTCTTCTCCACTGGAAGTCGACTAAAGCTCCCTCTTGTACTCAGTGGCTCAATGACACCATGTCTTTTCTAAAGCTGGAAAAGATCAGATATTCAGTGAAAGGTAGCTCTAAAAAATGTTATAATAAGTGGCTTCCCTTCCTTACATTCTTCCACTCTCTCCCTGCCCCCTGATTGACGGATCCCCCCCCCCTCTCTCTCTCTTTTCTCTCTTTCTTCTTCCTTTTTATTCATTCATTTAGTTATTCTTTTTTTTTAATTTCTTAATTTTTGTTTTGTTTTTATTTATTTATACTGTGCAGCTTTAATACTTAATTATTACTTAATAGAATTTTCAGTTATTTATTTATCATTATTATTATTATTTTCTTTGAATTGTGTAATGTATTGTTCGCATGACCACGTTCATGTGGCCTATAAAATAAGAAAAACATTCTAGAAGGCAGACTGTATATCTTATTCTTAACCCATCGCCATGCACGGCATTTTTATGGTGTCAATGTCTCTATATATTGTTAATTGTCGTACAGAGATTATGTGATACTCAACGTAAATTTGACATTCATTCCTGTTCTCCTGTGCCTTACCTCCTAATAAAAATATATATAAAAAAAAAGAAAATGTAGGTTTAAATGAAGCAACGCCCCTCACCAATATTATGACTCATATTTCTCAAAGCAAAGGCAGAGGTTGAGGGGTTGCAGCAAGCTCTAATTCTGACTTATCTATCAACCCTTGACCTAAAGGTAGTTACAACTCGTTGGAAAAACTCTCTTGATCAGCCTCATAAAACCAAGCCTGAAATCAAATAAAACAGTCCATCTAGTTATCATATATCATCCGCCTGCCCCTTATTTTTAATCTGATTTCTCTGAAATTCTATATATAATCCAGCAGACAGGAGAGAAATCGTTCCTGCAAATTGTGAAACACAACGGAACCTAAAATATAGCTGAGAAAAGAAATTTATGATTTGGGCCTGAATATTTTTTAATAGCTAAAATGGTCTTCCTTAAATGCAAAGACAGAAAATGATATCTAAAAATATGAATGTAGGAAATAAATCAACACTCATATTTCATTCAGAGCCCCGTGTGTGAGAACAGCGTCCTGGATGGTTCTCACCTCTGCCCAGCCTTGTACCCGGCCCCAGGTGCTTTCTGGTCACTCTGAAGATCAATTCATCTGACTTGAATCCAGGTACACATTTTGGCTCCTCTGTGCTCTCTGAAGCTGAGGCCTAAAAGGGAAAACCATAGTGTCAGTCCAATCATGGAAAATGTGTAATCAGTCACCAAATATACATACATATATATATATATATATATATATATATATATATATAAACGCCAAAGATATCAGAAAAATCAACACTCAAAACTATTTATTTGACATGCGACTAAGACTTAAGACTGCAGCTTCATGGCCACCCAATGAAGATGCTTTGGCTTCACTTCTGGACTGCACTCTTGTTGTCCATCTATATATACAGTTAATTTGTTTTACGCAATTGAAATGGTTGGACGTCAAAAGAAAAATCCCAGCCGCAGCTGAAAATCTTACCTGAAAAACGATAACTAAAAGTCCCATAGTCATGAACCAATTTGGCGCCATCTGCTCATAAATCATTTGTCTTTATTCCTCACAATGAAAAAAATTTAAAAAAGTTATTATAAATATGTCCCTTAAATTGTTGTGGCTCCGTTGTCTTGCTTCATGAAGCTGGCTTCAGTGAGCGTGAGTCCAGCTGGACATAATGTTTCTGAGCTGAGTGAGCTGCATGATTAAAATCACCAGCCAACCCCCAGCCTGCATCTAGAGATAAGACAGTCTAACCACACATGTATACAGAAACTAGACAACCTCAAAAGTGTCATGTGTGATAAACCAGCCAGCAAAGTGTCTCAAGTTTTAGATTACCCATTTTCATATAAATATCTATAATGTACTGACAGTAATGTCAGTATGTGTCTGTGCAAGTTACTGTTGTATTCAGCGTGTCATTCAACAACTCATAAATTATCTAATATAACAATTAATTTATATTATAAATTTGTTGTGGATAAATTATAGCTGCAAAGTTACGTATTCAAGCTCAATGAATTTCATTTAGCTTCAAAAGCACGTTCAGAGTAAAAGACATACACTGCAAAAACATTTTAAATATCTATTACAGCAACAGATCATAGTTTGTTTGACTACTAGGGTCTGACTTCATCACTTTCCCGAGTAGATTACAATAATATAATGGGGGAGTGATGAGGAAATAGGCCTACAGATCTAGCCAATACTAAATTCGTAGAGTTTGTCAACAGGTCAAATATAAAAAGATAATGCAAACCAAAAACCTATAATTCATGGAATTGGCTTTTTCTCTGATACATTTCTTTCTAAACTTTAAAACAGTTGTAAAATGAGTAATTTGGCAAAGTAGCTGAGGTATAAACAGGATAATCAATTAAAAAAAAATGTATTACCCAGGGGGTTAATGGTTATTCTGTCTGATGGTGGTAGGTAGCCATTCCAGTCTATTCCTATCACCATCTCTGCTACCCTGTCTTTTACACACATCTGTACTTTACCTGGGCACACAGAAGTGTCAAGGTGAGGATGTGGCAGGTTGTGGCTCTGGGAGGATTGCTTTTATGTCATCAAAGTAGAACCCTCAAATCTGACAGATGGAAAGAATTTTTTTTCTCAATCCAGCCTAACTCAAAGTGTTTGACACAAGGCTGAAGTGATGAAGTGAACATTGGGGGGTGACCAAAATCTCAAAACTCCTTATGCACGAACCAGATGAATTTTTATTTATTTTGTTATTTAAAACAATGTTTAATACTGAATTATAAGTCTAATTTGTGCTTGGTAATATAAACCTGTTTTGTGTATTTTATATAACTGTATATATATAATTTTTTTTAAATACAATTGCATAAGTATATCAAATTATATAAAATAAACATAGATATATTTAAATTAGCATGTATACATTAGACCATAGACATAAGACAGCAAACACATTAGGGCCCACAATGTGTTTGAATCTCTGTGTAGGCTTGAAAACAGAATAGCAAAGCCACAAGCAACAGACAAAATATGGTGGATCTAGATCTGGATTCTGTGAAGAGCAACTTTGAAAGGAAGAAAGATAGTAATACAGATATTTGGACCAATGAGGGCACATACCTACATAGAGTAATCTTGCAAAAAGGAGAAAAAAACACTATCTAAACTAAATCAGAGTTGCTATGGTGGCATGGAAATTTACTTGCTGAAGTGAGAATTGCTGTTCTCTTAGACATGATATCTTTAGAAGGGAACGAGGAACTGAAGCTTTTTTCAGCAAGCCACAAGGTGGTTTTCCGGCTTGTCTTTTACTTTTGAGAAACGCTTTTAGAATGATCTCACACTGATTACCATAAACAGCAAAAAAATGTTTGTCAGTAGTCCTCAACTAGGATACGTTTTGGTTTAAGACAAGGTGAAACATCATTGTTGACAGCTGAGACTGATTCACAATTGGCTAACAATGTGCAACAGCGCAACCTTTTTGAAACAGGTCCACTCCTTGACTCCAGAGATACACACTCTAACGTGTGTACGTGTGCATAAGTCTCTCTGTCTTTCTCTATCTGTAGTCTGCAAGTACATTTAGGAGTTGAACCTTTATCTTGAAAACCCCAGGCAGGAAAATGCCTTAACAGAGAAGTACGCACAATGTTAAAAAGAAACCAGGAATGCAAGTGTATGTCGGGCACGTTGTATCCCTTTGCAAGCAGCACATAAACAGAGTGGGGGTCAACATCACACGTTTACATGTGTCCGATTGAAACCCGATTTCTGGCGTTGTCGGGTTTCAATCGAAGATCCACTCCATGTAACTCCACAAATCTAGATTTCTTGTGTCCGACTGAAGTCGGATAACCACCCCCAGATAAGTAGATCGGATTTGGCTGTATATCGGACAACGCGAGCATGTAACTCTGGAAGCTAGACAACAACTGGAGATGACGTCTTTGCGCATGCTTGAGATCCTGCCCCCTCCCTCCCCCCTCCCTCCCTCCCTGGCCGTGACCCGGAAGTCGACAGGTAGATAAAATGTCGCTGCCCGGTGCTGGCCGGCACAAACATACAAACAAACAACAATATGGAGAACACCGCAAGATCCAACACCAGAGTCTCGCATTACTGGACCGACGATGAGACGCTGTTGTTGTTTTTTGTTGGAAGTGGTGACGAGGTCAAGCGGAAATGGCTGTATCACCACTAGCTGTAATGAAAACAGCGCCACCTATCGTAGCGGGGTATGAAATGCTTTCGGACAAGAGTCGGATTTCTCAGTGCCATGTACCCTGAGATAGAGTAGTTAACCCCCCATGGATAGAGAAACCGGGCTTCAGCCGAAATCGGGTTTATGCCATCATGTAAACGTAGTGAGTGATCTTGAAACCATGTCCAGGTCTTACCCTTGTCCATTGCAGGCTCCAGGGCTGAAAGTGGTTCTGTTTTATAACTAGAAGCAGTGATCTGCCAGACACATTTTCACATGGAACAGCAGAACATCTATGTGGTATAAACCTGAAGAGAAAAGTTGCCGTACAATAGCTTTATGTTGTGCAACACATAGCACCAAGGGGATAGGAACACTGGTGTTGAACCTGTTCCCAGTTCAGCTCAAGTGGATCCCACATACAGCTATTATTGATAATGAAAAGCAGCTTTAAATGCATGAGTTGTCTCAGTTTGAGTACTTTCAATCTCGGTTATTTTAAATGTGCAAGTGTGTTCACACTGAGAATGGCAACAGGTGCACTACATCTGTCTGGATGATGAAAGCAGAACAGTTAAAAAGCTGACTAAAACAAAAAACTAGAATTTTCACATCCTCAACAGCGGCTTATTTTAACTTATATTAGGGGAATATTAGAAGAGGAACCGTTGTTTTGCACTAGTAGTTTAGTCGTTCAAAGTTTCCTCTTGACTTTTTTGAAAGGCGTGCTTTTTTGCTTGTCATTGCAAAACAGTTTTTATCAACCAATTTACAATTCAATTTATTGGACGTGGATATTTGACCATATTGAAACATGTCTTGATTGTGGATGAAGCCTGGTTTTGTTGATGTGAGGGTAAAGAATAGTAGGTGAAATTTAACTCTGACGTTAAACTCCAACATACACATTCATAGTTTGACTCATTGAAATCCAAACTATGTCACAGGTAATATCCTCAGACCTCCGTAGGGTGTACACTGTACACTGTACAATGTGATGCCTTTATGAAGAAAGAGAGAATACAAACAATAAAGTTTGCTCCATGTTCTGTACATTCAGGACATATACTCACTGCACACACTTGCCTGTACAATGCCCTTCCTGGATGGTAGTCTATACAGGGTCGTTTCACAGAATATCTGACCCTTTGTCAGATTTCTCCATATTTCCCATTTATAACAGTAGACGTATCAGTAGCGGCTGTGGCTGAGGGGGTAGAGTGGTCGTCCTCCTACCTGAAGGTCGGCGGTTCGATTCCCAGTCTGAACCATCTGCATGCCGAAGTGTCCTTGGGCAAGATGCTGAACCCCGAATGGCCCCCCCTTAGAATAACAAAGTGCTGGGATAGATGCACTGTATGAATGTGTGTGTGAATGGGTGAATGTGAAACTGTAATGTAAAGCGCTTTGAGTGGTCATCAAGACTAGAAAAGCGCTATATAAATGCAAATCCATTTACCATCTTGATGAAGGAAAAGGCTAAGAAGTTAGTCTTGGCACTTTCTACTATCGGATGTTCTCTGACTACCTGTCTTTGTAGATTTCCATCTTTCTGTAGGTCTCTTATGTCCTGAGCTTCTCTTCTGTGTGGAGCAACTTTGAAAAGAAGAAAGATAGCACTACAGATACATGGACCAATGAGGGCATAGACCTCAGCGTAATCTTGCAAAAAGGAGAAAAAAACAACATCTTAACTAAGTCAGAGTTGCTATGGTGGTATGGAAATTTAAAAGCTGAAGTGAGAATGGCTGTTCTCTAAGACATGACATCTTAAGAAGGGAATGGGGAACTGAAACCTTTTTCAGCAAGCCACAAGGTGGTTTTCCGGCTTGTCTCACACTTTTGACTCGACAAACGCTTTTAGGATGATCTCACACTGATAACCATCAACAACAAAAAACATGTAAGTGGTCCTCAACTAGGATACGTTTGGCTTTAAACAAGGTGACACATCATGATTGACAGCTGAGACTGAAGGCCGAGTTATACTCGTGTTGCACGCAAGACACGCAACACGCCCCTTTTGTGCCCTCTGGCGTCTTGCGTGCGTCAGCCAATTTTTCTAACTATACGACAATACGACGAGAGCCTCACGCAGCCCGCAAGGCTTGTGATTGGTCGGCTTACTACTTCCCGGCCAGAGTCTAGCTTCCGGTTTCATGCCCCATAATACGCGGAAATCACGGAAGATTTAGAAGAACGAATATGGAGCAAATAGATGAGCACTTGGCAGAAGAGATCCGAAAGTATGACTACTTGTATAACCCGTCACTGACTGGCCGATTTGTCCGCCAGAAATAGAATATGAGGAGCCGGAGTGGCGATGTAAATAAAGAGTCAACGAAGAAGAAGTCGTCTCTTCTTTGTGTGTTTTGTCTTCGACAAAAGAACGTTACTCCTCCCAGTGTTCTGGCGGTGAATTGCGTTGCAACACGCGCAGCACGTTAGAGAAGTATAAACCAAAACGAGTCCGTCGATGCAGCTGCGTGGCCTTTGGGGGTTGCAGTCGCAAGAGTATAATTCGGCCTTGACTCACAATTTGCTAACAACGTACAACAGCGCAACCTTTTTGAAGCGGATCCATTCCTCAACTCCAGAGACTCTTTGGGGATCTTTCATGTTGTCCGTCCTAAAATATAGTCTACGGGTGAATGCCTACATTAATCTCTCTTTGTCGTTCTCCATCCCTTCAGGAACAGAGCGTCGATGCCTTTCCAGTCTGCGAGTACATTGAGGAGTTGAACTTCTATCCTAAAAAGCCTGGGCAGAAAAATGCCTCCACTATGGAAGCCGATTTCCGCCAATCGTATGCTTGTCTCTGTCCCTCTTCACTAAAACTGATAATCACATTATTATTCGATGATGACCGATCATGACTCCGGATCACTCCGTCACTTTAACGCTGCTGTCCGGACTGTGCGAGTCACATTACGTCTTGTGTTGTGTGGAGCGGGGGACTGCATGCACACAGTGTTTAAACATGTGTTTCATGAACATCGAACAAACACAAAGTAAACGTCAGTCCTGCATGTTTCCTAGTAACTTGTGATCAGTGCTGGTGTTTATTGTTAAAGTATATAGTGAGCGCAGGTGAGAGAACAAGTGAAGGCCGCTGTATGCTTCTACGTTTTTACTCCGTTTTGACGGAGACGGACGGACACGGACAGAGAAAAGCCCACTCCGAGCGCCTCGGAGAGATTTTCGTGCACCTCTGATTTTTCTAACGACACGTCGGCATAGCGGAGAGCCTACGGATAGCCCTTGGTTGTTATTGGTCCGCTAATGTCCGCTAACGACATTTCCGGACCTCAAACTTCCTGTTTCATTCTCTATAGCACAATAAACCCAGACACAACTACGACGCTATGATTAATGTGACAAGTGTGTTAAGCCAGTGGAGTTGTCTGGTTAGAGCACTAACGGCATGTGTGTACGGTCACATACGGTTATAAAGCCCTGTCATAATGGCGCTAGCGGCGCTAGCCACCATGCTTACTGCGGTGGGAACAGCGCAAAAACCAGCTGACTTTAATCCCGGCTGTCATGACACTGTTTCTCAAACACCGTCAGGTTAGAAGCAAACACTTGGTAGTAGTTAGTATTGGGAGTCTGTTGAGATGTCTATGTTTCTCTGTATCTTGTGACTATATTATACCTGTATCCTATGAATAAATTCAGCTGCATAGTCCATATAATCAATAATGCACAATACAAAGTATAAACTGTCACTGTAACCTGTGTAACTAAAAAACATGTTTATGACAGTTGGTTCCTCAAACTGCGGAGTATGCACAGCAAGCACGGGTGCTCAGGAATAGGGAGAGGACATACCAGATTTAACACAAAGAGGTGCTTCATAAAACTTGGTGAGAAAACGATATGAAATCCTCCTCTTTGCCTTATCTGCTGGGTCTGTAGCAAACTCCCTGTTTGCCAAGGCCACAGTAGTGGGAAACCTGGTCGGTTGAGTTTTCCCTTACAAGTGATGTGCTTGCAAAAAACTGCACTCTGAGGAAGCAGTATACATCTGGCCAATAACTAAATTCCCTCAAAGAAAAAGATCCGCCTCTTTGCTGCACCCTGTGTCTTTATAATACTGTGGATTTAGGATGAAAGTGTGCTTCTTCTCGACATGATCCAGTGAACCTGGTGACGTGTCCGGCAGAACCCCAGAGACTCTCTGTAAGTATTTCATTGTTTTACAATAAATGTTCAATTTCCAGAACTTCATGTATAAGTGTCTTATTATTCCTTCTCAAATCCTGGATCAACAAACACGTTTGTCCAATCGCCGGCGGCGAGGTCAAGTTTAGTGCTTGGCGACGACAAGTCCCTGCTGACTGTGTGTGGAAGCTGGGGGGGAAGCTAGCTGCCTCCGTGTAGCTTCAAGCTGTGGAATTAGCAACGCAGTTTGGAAACATGACCGGGGAACCGCTGCGCTAAGACACTATAACATAAGCATTATGACCCGCTGGGTGTCACTTTATTTTATTTAGTTACCATCGTACACTGTGTGTGTGAAAAGCCGGGAGCAGGTAAACAATGAACGTGGACTTCTTCTGAGAACTCATGAGGTAGGCTTCGCTAAGCTCGTCTTCCGTTGCGCCCCCTATTGTTCTGGCGCCCAATTGTTTTCAGCAACAGAGAACTATAAATCAAAAAGTGTCCGTCCGATCCGTCCGTCCGTCCGTCCTCAACGGACTCAGAGAAGCCTATATCGGCCTTAAGGAGGAAACAAAGACTGTATATATAATGGACGGAGGGTCCGTGACGTCACCCATTGGTTTCTGCAGAGTGAGAATGAGGCTACCAGGAGGCGTTCCCCCGGCTCCATCTTGCTGGTGCTTACTCCTCCTCGTTCCTAGCTAACCAATCAATGGGCAAGAACGAGGAGCGCGAGTGAAGACTCACAGCTGAGCGACACCAGCAGAGCTCTACGCTTCCTGGTAAGCTCAGGCTACACGCGAGATGCTAACTTTAGCTGCTCCGGCTGGTCGCGATCTTTACCATGAACTAGAGGTAAGTAACCTTGAAACTATACAACAACAAAACCTATTGCTTTAATCATCATAATGGTTTTTAATATGTAATTGTTATAAAAGCTACCGTTTATTTAACACGTCTAATCAACAGAATGAAGCAAGTTAACTACAGAATTGTGTTTGGTTGTGACTTGATTTTTTTATTTTAATAAGTTAATATCAATACGCTACATGTGATAGTAACAATGTTTCTCAAATGTTCTAATACAGGCTGGTATATCCACCATTACTATTCCTACCTCGTTTATTTAGCCTGTTATGGAATTTTAGAGTGAATTAGACAGTTTAGATATGATTATAATCTCCACCAACCACTCATATTAATTATATAATTATGTTTTCACACTGAGGGAAGTGGAGAGACTTGATGTGGTAGAAATACATTTTATCTATTTGTACAATGTTTTATTTCTTTCAGTACTTTTAACAGAAAAGGACTTACAATATGTGTATTTAACCATCAGGGTACAAACCCCGAGCGCAGTACATCGGTTCTCTCTGAAATCTGTGGTGCTTCCACCTGCTGAACACAGAATAAACTGTATGAACCAGTCTTGCTAGAACATAGACGCAACACAAAACATTCTTTAACAGTCACTACGTTTACATGATGGCATAAACCCGATTTCGGCTGAAGCCCGGTTTCTCTATCCATGGGGGGTTAACTACTCTATCTCAGGGTACATGGCACTGAGAAATCCGACTCTTATCCGAAAGCATTTCATACTATGAGATGAATGTAATTTGTGAATATGGGCTATACAAATAAAATTTGATTGATTGATTGATTGATACCCCGCTACGATAGGTGGCGCTGTTTTCATTACAGCTAGTGGTGATACAGCCATTTCCGCTTGACCTCGTCACCACTTCCAACAAAAAACAACAACAGCGTCTCATCGTCAGTCCAGTAATGCGAGACTCTGGTGTTGGATCTTGCGGTGTTCTCCATATTGTTGTTTGTTTGTATGTTTGTGCCGGCCAGCACCGGGCAGCGACATTTTATCTACCTGTCGACTTCCGGGTCACGGCCAGGGAGGGAGGGGGCAGGATCTCAAGCATGCGCAAAGACGTCATCTCCAGTTGTTGTCTAGCTTCCAGAGTTACATGCTCGCGTTGTCCGATATACAGCCAAATCCAATCTACTTATCTGGGGGTGGTTATCCGACTTCAGTCGGACACAAGAAATCTAGATTTGTGGAGTTACATGGAGTGGATCTTCGATTGAAACCCGACAACGCCAGAAATCGGGTTTCAATCGGACACATGTAAACGTAGTGAGTTTCTTATTTTCATTAGATGAAGCACTGCAGCACCTTATCTGTCCTCAGCAGCAACATGGTGGACATCGGGAGCTTCAGGCTGGGCAACATGAGGACGACCTTCATCAGCTTCATGATTACCTGCCTTAACTTAAGATGGCCTGCAACTGTTTCGAGTTTTCAATCATTGCTAAGTGTCATGGATAATTGTTAATTTCCTTATTCATTATGGTTGGTTAAAAAATGTACACTTATTAGACCAATGTTTATCTTTTACTTTATGATTTTATACTCTTTAGATAACATCCCAGTGTTTAATTGTTCTTCTTTGCCATAAGAGACAGAACACAGTCAGCACAGCTGTGTCCTTCAGTTTTCTAATTTAAACAGGTCTGTACCTGGAGTCAGTGTTGAAGTCAGTGGCGTCACTAGGCTGTTTTATTCGGGGCTAAAGCCCCGGATCTAATTTGATTAGCCCCGAATCTAATTTTTTGGTAGAAAAAAAATCGACTTTCCGACGGTCCTTGAACGCCCCTCATTTACCGCACGAGAACAGAGCAACAAGTGCGTCAGTACACTTCAGCAGCCAGTCTCTCACTGTTTACAACAGGTGAGTAGTGAGCACAAGCCCTAGATTTCACAATGTCTTTATTATATGTCAGTAATTAAAATGTCTGTAAACGTTTTGAAAACCTTACTTATGGTAAATGTATATAATGTTATAATTGAATGCAAATGTATATCATGTACTTTGTCTGCAGCTAGAATGCTCTAGCTAGCTAACGTTAATGACTAGTAGTGTGATGGACCAGAGGCATTAAGCCTGCTACTATATCTATTATTTTCGTCTGTAGTCTAAATGACCGCTTTGTACATGAAAGTTGATGACAATAATATGAAGATATGATATGAAATTAAAAGAATAACAGTTAGAAATATTTATGTTAATACATGATTCTCATGGCAACAGGGAATGAGACCGGCTGCATAAGTGTACTGACTCATTTATGTTTGTTAACAGAGAATTATAACGACATCTGCTGTAGAGTCCCAACCCCCTGGGACCTGCACACAACAATGTCACAAAGAAGGATTTCAATGTTTTTTGCTCCAAAAGTGGTTGGCAGCCAAGGAGGTAATGGGAATAGAAGGTTTTTTTGTTGTTCTTGTTCTTGTTGAACTCTTTAAGCATATAATGGCACATCCTTCATTTTCAGGTATGATAGCAGATAAGGATGCAGTCAGGGTTCATGCAGGAGACCAAAGGGAGGAGAGTGCAAGTTCAGATACCTGTAGGCTATGTTAAGAGTGTCTATGTAACAAAGTCGACCTGGTGAATTCCCTCTCAGTATAAAAAGAGGTAAAGACCTCCCACTTGCGCCAAAAAATAGGTCGTTTTGTCCTTGGCATAACTAATAGCACACACGTTTATTTGGTGGTCAATTGTGGTCGCAAATCAGAGGACCTGGTTTCGAGACCAATGAAAGCAAACTAGCAGGAGGAAGCAATACTGACGAGCAACACAATGACACCACTTACATGTAGTATTTAACATATTTTAGTAACCTAATTATAATGTTTGAAATTAAAATTTCTAAATGCAATAATTTGATAGAATATTGATCTTAAGTTTACAGTAGGCTACAGCTTAACTTTTTTTTATTTATTCTTTTATACATTTTCAGAGATAAGGGCAGAGTCAGCATACATAGATGCAGCTGCCAGTGATGCTGCTGACCAGAGTGAGGACAGTGCAAGTGCAAGTGCAGGTACCTGTAGGCTATGTGAGGAGTATCTATACCAATATCTCTAGTCCAGAATTGTATAATATTCAGCAGTGTATCCCAGTATACATCCTTGCCAGTGCCCATTAATTGCAAGTTGTGGATAGCAGAGTTTTATTTAATCATGTTTAAAAAAGGGGGGAGAAGGAGGCCATAGCTTTATTTCGCTTTTTTCCCCTTTTTGGAAATACAGGTGGCTCAGGGTCAGGGAGCACAGGGAACCTGTTAGGAAAGAATGATTTAGGGACACGAGAAACAGGCCCAAAGCAACCCAGACGGGACCAGTACCCCTCCACTAGTTTTGGAAAGCAGCAACGGTCTTTCCAGTACAAATGGTTTGAATCTTTTGACTGGCTGGAGTATTCTTTGAGCAGAAACTCTTCACACTGTTTCTCATGCAAGCTCTTTGGGAAACACAACCCTAGAGCCAGCAAAGATGCCCTCCTCAGCACTGAGGGCTTTAATAACTGGAAAAGGGCCTTGGATAGCTACCGAGAGCATGAGGCAAGTGCTGTCCACAAGTCATCTATCCTGGCCTGGAAGAATTACAGAGCTACGCTAACAGAAGGCGATGTTGTCGACCAAATGAATGTTGGAAATTCCAGTCAGATTAGTGAAAGGAGAGAATACCTGCGGCGCATTGTGGCCGTCACTAGCCTTTTAGGGAAACAAGGCATTGCTTTCCGTGGTCATGATGAAACCAGCTCCTCCCTGAATCAGGGAAACTTTTTAGAAGTAATGAAGCTCCTTGAAACCTTTGACCCCTTCCTCCAGAACTACCAGGCCCCTTCTCATTCAACATATCTATCTCCTGCCTCGCAGAACAGCATGATCGAATGTTGTGCTGATGAAGTGACTGCAACCATCGTAGAAGAGATCAAGGCATCGAAAATGTATGCAGTGATGGCTGATGAGGCAAGAGATGGCCACGTTGAACAGCTTGCTGTTTGTGTGCGCTATGTTACAGCTGACGGCGGAGTCAAAGAGCGTCTCCTTGAACTTGTCACCCTTAAGGGATTGAATGCACAGTGCATCACTGACGCAATTGAAAATGTATTGGAGTCGAATGGCCTTAATGATCTCCTGTGTGTCGCTCAGGCTTATGATGGAGCTTCCGTTATGAGTGGTTCAGTAAGTGGAGTTCAAGCTCGCTTTCGTGAGAAACACCCAGAAGCAGTGTACGTACACTGCTATGCTCATGAGCTGAACCTGGTTCTCTGCCATACGTGCAGGGCTGTTCCAGAAGCCAGTGACCTGTTTGAGACATTGGAGAGTGTCTACTGTTTCTTCAGTGTATCAATCGTAAACCATCAGAGATTCTCTGATGTCCAGATGCTCCTGGGCTTGAAGAAGAGTGAGCTTGTCCAGCTGTCAAAAACCCGATGGGCATGTCAGGTGAAGTCTGTGAGAGCAATGCTCAACAATCTGCCAGCTGTTTTAAAGTGCCTGGAAGAGAGTGCAACACCTCTGGCAGTCGGATTACTGTCAAAGCTGTCCAGGTTTTCAAATGTCTACCTGCTGGTCATGTTCCGGAGTATGCTGTCAACTACAGAGGGGCTGCACCTGTACCTTCAGAAGGATTCTGTGGACTTGGCCCAAGCAACACTCTTTAAAGATGCAGTCCTTGACACACTGAAATCCATCCGAACCAATGAAATGGCAGACAAGCTTTACAATGAAGCAAAACACATCTATGATGCCAACAACATATGTGAGAGTCACAGTGGTCGCAGGCACAAGCAGAGGGTGATGGAGGACTTTACAATAGAGTCCACCTTGGGTACAAGGGCTCATCTGGGCACAGAAGACCAGCTGAAACAAACTCTGTTGTACCCATGTCTTGACCGTATGGTAACTGAGCTAAACAGCAGATTTTCTGATGTGGGGGCAGAGCTAATGCGAGGCATTCAAGCTTGCAACCCAGCGGCCGTTGATTTCTTCTGTGAGGATTCCCTAGAGCTGATTGCAACACATTATAAAATGTCATTGAAAAAAGAGGAGATCCTGGTGGCAAAGCAGTTCCTTTCTAGAAGAAAGAGAGAAGGTGCCGTTTCTGACATGGGCAGTGTTTACAAGCTACTTCACCCAGACATGTTCCCAACCTTGAGCTCAGTTGTCCAAGCAGCCTTGACAATACCTGTCAGCAGTTGCACGTGTGAGCGGTCGTTCAGTGTACTGCGCCGTGTCCACACCTGGCTGAGGAGAACCATGGGCCAGGAGAGGCTACATCATTTGGCTATTATGGCAGTGGAGAAGGATGCGCTTTGTGGCTTAGACCATGGTGAAGTCATTGACCGGTTCGCCCAAGTCAAACCGAGGAGATACCCACTTGTGCTCAAAGGACAAAGGTCCAAAGAAAGGAGCAAGAAACAGTGAAACGAGTGAAAATAAAAAGTTCACTACAAACAAGAAATGAACAAAGAAAGACAATACATGTAGAGTAACAGTTAATAATACACAGACAAATGTACAAGTATACACAATATGGAAAGTGTAAAGTAAAGACAGATATACTGTAGAAGAAAATAAATGAACAAAGACAAACGCATGACTACAGAAAGATAAGATGTTTAAAAGGCTCTTGCCTTTTAAACATCTTATCTTTCTGCATTTCTGCATTGTATACTTTTTCAGACATTGTTTACTATTGTGAAACTAATAAAAATATGTGAAGAATACATATATGACTATGTGACTCATTTATTATCTAAATGTTTAATGTTGGTGCTTATGAATGAGGCACTTTTTTGTTAAGACAAAGGGAAGTTTGTGAAAATCTATATTTTTACCATTGGTATTAATAAACTGCATACATTGTTTATTTTGTTATTTGTTATTATTTTCAAAAATTGCATGCGCAGTTACGTTTTGGCCCTGGGCTAAGCCCCGGATCTTTCAGAAACCTAGAAACGCCCCTGGTTGAAGTGATGACTCAGTGTTCAGTCTTGTTGGATTATCATGTTGGACATCCTAGAGAACCATTCAACACAAGTTTACAGATATGTTAAGTCATACATGTGCCAGGTTAACTCCTTAACAGACTTTTACATGGTAAAAATAATTTATTACTTAAAAGTTCATCAGATCATAATCATTTCAGCTTAGGAAATAGGCGGTGGACATCAGCCTCAGGATCTCTATGTGACTGTCTATTCTGGTAAAGTTACACTTCCTATAATTTATTTATATTTAACACAATAATTCAGTGAAGTCTGCATAAGATTAACGATGTAAAAAAGGTAGCAGACAAGTTTAGTTTTCACAGTACAACACATCAACAACAATACTTAAAACCTTTTAAAACTTCCTTTTGCCTTTTTCCGCCCAATGTAGCCGTTTTGAGGCAGCACAAGTCTGGTATAAAACAAAAAGAAACTCATAAAAATGTTTCTGTACAGATAGCTACACGTGGCATCTATTGCACTTCTGTCCGTCCTGGGAGAGGGATCCCTCACATGTGGCTCTCTCTGAGGTTTCTACTTATTTTTACCTGTTAAAATGGTTTTTAGTAGTTTTTCCTCACTCTTGCTGAGGGTTAAGGACAGAGGATGCCACACCCTGTTAAAGCCCTATGAGATGAATGTAATTTGTGAATATGGGCTATACAAATAAAATTTGATTGATTGAGTGATAGCTGCAACACACAGTATATCTTATGTCCAATGCCCTTAAAGAATCTCCCTCTTCTTTAAACAGCTGCTCTTAAAGTGCAGTTGTCACTTTACTCAGGTTTCAGTTGATCACAGTAAATCTGTTTCTGTAGAATACGAATCTGTGTAACGTAGTCAAGTCAAGGTGGGCGAGTTAAACAACTTTACATATAATTAGATATCTCACGTGGTGGAGCTGATTCTCAGGACACACAGTCTCCTGTCTCAGATTCATCACCAAACTCTGCTTCTTTCTGCTTGGTGGACCGGCTCATTAAGGTGTTTGTCAGAATAACTCCTGTCCGGTACCGTTAGAAACTCCAATAGTACTGGTATCTTGCCTGCGGCTGCGGGCTAGCGGCTCTCAGCTAACCAGCCAGGTACAGAGGCACCTATACCTGCGAATCATTACTAACACATAAATAGAATACTAAACTTTACTTACCACGGAAACTGGAGCGCAGACTTTAGCTTCTTTGTCAGGAGAACAAGCAGAACATCAAACCGTGTTATTCATCCGATATGTGAGTGGAAGCCTCTCCACAGACTCAGGTGATGTTCACTGACGGGGTTAGCCTGTTAGCTCAGGTGCAGCCGAGCAGGCAGGAGGCTAGTAAGCTGCAGTCGGCGCGCTGACTGTGACGTTACGGGAAATTACTCATAACTTCAAACCTCTATATCGTTGAAACGAGGGAGTTAGAAAAAAATTCACCCCCCACAGAGTTGTCATGAAGGAAGAACCTCGCGATTGAGACTAAAACCAAATTTTGATCCAGGCTGTAAACCGGTTTAATTCTGCTCTAAAGTCGGGCTTTTAACATTGGAGTCAATGGGAATTTGCTCCCTCTTGGAGCCAGGCATAGCAGCTTCCTGTGGAACTACAGCTTTTTGTTACAATTCCGAATCGGCCTCATCGCTCAGCCCAGGATGCTGCGCCTTGAGAGGAAACAGACTCTGACACATACAGGACAAAGGACTTTTAATGTCTGTTCTCATACTGGAGCAGCGTTACATCACTATCGATGCATAGTCGCTCACTTCGGCAAGCCAGGCGGCTGTCGCCAAAGCCTCTCAGCCACGGCTTCCCTGCTCGTTTGCGCCCCGCCCACAGTCGTACTCATAATAATGACTTAGCGTCTGATAATTATGATTATGATTTGTTTTCTTCATCACTGTGGCGGAAATGGGCTTCCATACTTAACAGAGAAGCATGCACAATGTTAAAAGAAACAAGGAATGCGAGTGTATGTTGAGCACATTGTATGTCTTTGCAAGCAGAATGGGGGTCGACCTCAGTGATCTTGAAACCATGTCCAGGTCTTACCCTTGTCCATTGCAGGTTCCAGGGCTGAAAGTGGTTCTTTTTTATAACTAGAAGCAGTGATCTGCCAGACACATTTTCACATGTAACAGCAGAACATCTCTGTGGTATGAACCTGAAGAGAAAAGTTGCCGTACAATTGCTGTATGTTGTGCAACACATAGCAATAAGGGGATAGGAACACTGGTGTTGAACCTGTTCCCAGTTCAGCTCAAGTAGATCCCACATACAGCTATTATTACTAATGAAAAGCAGCTTTAAATGCATGAGTTGTCTCAGTTTGAGGACTTTATATACTCGGTTATTTTAAATGTTAAAGTATTTTTTTCCACTGAGAATGGCAACATGAGGTGCACTACACCTGTCCGGATGGTGAACTCAGAACAGTTACAAAGCTGCCTATAAAAAAAACTATAGCTTTTAAATAAAGACCATTCACAAATGTATCTTTGTATTAAGACATTTTATAAAAATTCAAAATCAACAGTTTGTAATAAAGTACCTTTGAAGTCAACTATAAAAAGTTTCTTGACATGGCAATATAATAAAGTTGTCTATTGAACAGATACTTACCAATGATTTTTAAAAAGCATTTATTGATAACTCATTGACCACAGTTAGCTGGCTACCTGGATTTTGCTTTGATTATATATAATTTCATTCCTCAAACAGAAATACAAAACTGACATGTAATTGTACAAAATGCTAAGTACCATAAATTGCCAAATTTACACACGTTACCAGTGCAACTACAAGCATGTGTGTGTGTCCAGTGTCACCCAGCATAACGGCAGGCTAGTGCATCTAAATCCATATTCAGACTAGACATGTGGCTCCGGAACATAGTGAACAGAAAATAAACAAAGCAGATTTTGTCTTTAGCCTAGAGGTCAAACAGGGATCTAAAAGAACTGCTGATGGGACTGCACTGTAAGGTAAACCACAATCCCCCGAAAAAAACTAAAAACATTTGAGAGCCTACTGATGTCTGTCTGAGAGTAGTTTTCCTGGGATGCATTCACTCATCAGTCCATGTGTCGATCAAACTAACAATCACGCAGCCTTACGTGCATCCACCTTAAACATATAGTTTGTTCTTTTGTACATTTACATCATATCATCCTCTCCTCCGCCATACATGTCTGCCAGTTTCTTGAAGCGAGGCCCCCATTCGTTTAGGCAGTTGTAGTCCTGGTCTCCGCTGCTTGACGAGTTCAGTGAGGAGAGGCTTCCTGCATCAGAGCCTCCGCCCTCATAGTCGAAAACCAGCAGGGAATCATAGGGGGGCGCTGTGGGGTCATTGTCGGCGGCCTTCAAATTCTGAGAGAGGAGCAGGTGATAAACAGTAGATTGTCGCTCAATACAATCCAACTTTAATATACAAACACTGCAGAATATAGTGGGTGAGATGATGCAAGTATTCATCTATTATCTTGTGCTGACCAGAATAAATTGTTCATAACTGACAAAGTTTGGAAAATGCTCCTGAGGGAAATTATGATTTCATTCTATCAAAGCAGTAACAATCAACCTATACAAGATGTTATGAATGTGTTTGGAGAAGCTTTGACTTACATCATCAATGAAGTTGCCAATTTCCTCTGGGTTGGCAGGGCGAGGCCGGTACTGAGGAGCCGGCATGAAGTTTGGCATCACGTCGTTCCTGAACACATCTGGCCGGTTGTCCAGACCACGGTGGAGAACACTTAGGTCATAGTCCTGACAGAAAATACACGTCAGCATTTTGCTTTGATTTAATCACAGAAGGGACTCACTTACATTATTGCTACTTTGATTATTTAAAGAACCACATGCCCAGAGACTGATTAAGAAATTAGACCAAACCTGCATCTTTATTTACCTGATCGTCCTCTCCACCTCCCTCCTCATCATAGTAATATATGTTGTCCCTGATATCATCGTCCTGCAGAAGAGGCTCCTTCTTTTCTCCTCCTCTCCGTCTCGCAAACAGCAGTAGTAGCAGCACCAGCACTGAACAAAGAGCACAGAGGTTAATTCAACACACCCACATGATTAGGTCACCAGGTGTTAGCTGAGAAAGAAAAGTGAAGGCAAAGTGATTAGATCACCATGGTCACAACTGGACCAACCATTTAAAAAGGACATGTTGTATACTTTTCATATCGCTTCAAATGACATCAAATTTGGATTACTCCATCACCTTAAATTGTTCCAAACAAAAACATTTTTTTCCTCAGCTTTGTCCATTACTGGAGGCTGTCAGGTCAGTATATAATAAGTGTTCTGATGCCCAAATTAAGAGCAAACATTGCATGAATTTTATTCTGATTCATAGAACGCAGCAGTTTTCAGATTACTGAAACAGTCAAAGCTTCTCCTGCTGCCTGTGTCATACACAACAAATGGTCACAACATCACCAGAAACACACCGCGGAAGGTTGAGACTCAAAGCTTTTCTTTGAGTTACATGCTGAGGTTCTAACCTACAGTCCATGGAATTTTGATATACATCTTTTCAAATTGAGCTAGAATCAAAGACTCACTGAGCAACAACAGGATGCCTCCCAGTATTCCAAGAATCATGGGCAGGCTGCTCCCACCGGCAATTCGCCCTGTACAGGACACCATTTTTCCTGTGCAGTCACACACAGTGGCTTCGACAGTGTTGTCCTGCTCCATGCCATCGTTGTCTCTAATCCTCAGAACCACAATGAATTTTCCACTTTCCAGATCCGTGTTTAAATTAAGTACGATGCCCGTCTCTGCAACAAAGAAGATAGAAGAAAGTACAATTTATAACCCCTGCATTATTCCATGTAAATATATATACATACATCTCAGGTATCTTTGATTTAATCCAATTCCAGATTAAGCTCCAAAGCAGCGCTAATTTTGTTTTCACCAATTGCTTAAAGCTACACATTGACTATAACATACATACTACATTGTTAATAAGATATGAGGTCTTCTTCTCTGGAATTTCTCACTCTCATGCTCAGAATAACCTCCTCAGTCGACTTTAATCAAAATGTAAAACAACAAGCCTGTATCATTGTTCACATACTGGAATCGTTCATCCGAGCGGTCCAGTTGTTCTTGGACATTCCCTGTAAAGAGACACTGTATGGAGCAGCAAAGCCAGGTCCATCTTTATCTGTTACTGAAAGCAGCTGAGGAGCCGATTCCTTGTTGCACACCTGAGGAAACACAAAATGTCATATTGAAACATTTGAATTTGCTGATCAATTAAATGGACACCAGTTATGTTTGACTGCTTTCAGAACAGCGCCATTTAATCATTTCTTTCATATCAATTGAGGCACTCCACCAGACAGCTTAACTCCTTCATGTTAAGTTACATCAGCATTACAAGTGCCCAAACACATGACAACTGTTCAGCATCTGGGAAATGAAACGCACCTGTATTTTACGTTCCTCAATTATGGGTGCATTGTCATTGACGTCTTCAAGCTGTATAATCAGAGTACCAGTTCCTGTTGCCGGGACTTCATCTGGTGAGATCAAACACACAAGGTGAGCAGAATAAAATGTATTCTAAAGTCTACAGTTAGACAACTTCTTTTGAAGAGTTTATCAGGCTTATTGTCACACCTACCATTGTCGTATGCACCAATGAGTGCTGTGTATTTGCTATCCTTGACAAAGTGAGACTCTCTGTCCATGATGCCTTTCACCTTAATCAGGCCTGTATCCTTGGCCACGTTCAGCCAGCCTGCAGGGTCACTGATTATTTTATACCTGGACAGTCAGAGAAATGATGTGAGGTCAATGCAAATAAGCTTATCACAAAAACAAGCTATGGGACATTCAAATAACTTGTCAATTAAACTAGATTAAATTCATCACAGTACAGTGAGAGTCTTCTTTGTCTGTACATCACGTAAAGATGATGGTACAGACATGACGGTACTTGAAATCAACAACCACTAGATTGAAGAAGTCTGAACGGGAACTATGTCAGACATGCGAGTGTCACAGATGTGAACTGGGACTGTGGGACAACGATGATATGTACATGAGTGTTTTCTACAGGTCGTGCTGTAATTGCTGTACCCCAATATCCAGTCAAGGGCTGCAACCAACAACTATTTTGATAATCGATCAATCTGGCAATTGGTTTTTGACTAAGTGATTATTTATCAGATAAGACAAAGCTTCATTCCATCATTTCTAGCAGTTTATTTAGAAAAAATAATTGCACATCTTCTTTTGCAATTATCTTTACATAGGCATTAAGATGTCTGCAATCAAATTATGAATATAAATCCAATTTCAGATGTCTACAATTTGATTCCGAATAGTCATAAGTTAATATCTAAAATGTATATTCTCTTGACCACAGTTGCCTTCTCTCTCTCCTTGATGAACCGGGAAAGCATCAGTCATTTAAAGTGTGAGAATATTTTACATGAAAACAAAAAGAAAACTTTCACATGACACATCAGCATATCACTGTGGTATGATCCTTGAAGCTATTTACGATATTTTGCTGCTGTGCCATAAACGACCAACTTTGCAGCAAACAATCTTCTTTGAAGGCATTCATGTAAACTGTTTCAACACTTTTGACAACTTGGAAAGTACACTTGTCTCTATTGTACTGTTAGCAGTGTTTCTCGAGCTTGTATATTTCCCTCCCACATGAACTAGTGTGAACAGCGTTTTAAAGTGTACAGTCTAATTTTCTGCAACAGGGATTAGTGTGTTTTGATAAATGTTCAAAGTAACATGATATTATTTTCATCAGCTTTCTCTTACATGACTTTCTGTTTGCGTGCAGTGTCGGGGTCAGAAGCAATGTACTGCACCACGTCACTGTCAACAGGAAGGTTCTCCCGTTTGGACACAAACTTTTCCACTGGTTCAAAGACTGGAGCTTCGTTGACATCCTGCACGTTCACCACCACTGTGGCTGTGGCAGTGGGCAGTGGAGTAGCAAATGGGATGTCATTCTCCACTGCAACCAACAGAGTGTGCTTGCGGAGCATTTCAAAGTCAAGACCCTGGTTGGATGGCGGAAACAGTACATCAATTTATCAGATAACGATCTTACATTTTGTTCTGCTGTACTACACAAACTTGTTCTAAAAGTCAGCCTTTGAACACTGCTACTTCATTACAGCAACAGGTCACAGAAGAGTACATGTATATTTAAATGCTTTTTTAAGCTTAACGACCACTCAAAAGGCTTTATACTATAAATCATACAAATCAACCCAACCGTGATCCACACTGAGCATAAAGACTCAACAGAATCTCAATGGAAAGTTCTATAATCTTGTGGAGTTGAGGGAGGAACTACCTAGTATAGGTGTATTGCTCCAAATAAAAGTGTTCGCTGATATCTCTACTCTTTGATATTGTTGCTTGTTTGAGAATTCATGCTTGAGTTCCTACCTTGGCAGTTGTAATGATCCCTTCCTGTTTGTTAATTCCTGTTGTGACTGTGAATAGGCCTCCAGGATCACCATCAACAATCTTGAATTTGGCGTTCCAGGCTGGTGAATGTGGCTCATCACCATCTGTTACTGACATCGTAATGACCACAGCGTCCACTCTATTTTCTGGTACCGTTGCATCATACTGTGAGAAAGCAAGGGATATGTTCAAAAAAGTATAGTTCCCTGACATAAAAGGTTTATTTCTTAAAGATACCCTCCTACATCAATATCTGAATTTCAGTTTAATTTGTTGTCACATGTGAAAAGTGTAAATGTAAATTAATTACTATTCAATCACGTCGTAGACATTCAGAATCTAAACTGAAATCCAATCAAATGAAAAACAATCATTGTTTGTTGCTCATCACCAAAAATTATTATGATCAGCTATTTTCTCCAGCAGTACCCGTACAGTTGACCATGTATGAAGTCAATGTTATCAAGCCCAGGTGACTTGCTGAGATTGTAAAGATGGTTTTATTTGTACTACATGTCTGCATGATGGCTGCAGATTTACAACAGATTATCTCATAATTTTTAAAACACTGAACTGTATTTCAGACAGAAGAAGAAAGAAAAAAGAAAAGAGCACACTGCTGGGTGACAGGTGGACATCCTTACAGAGCTGTTATTGAACTGTTTGCATGTTTTACTTACAGTGGACTGAGTGAAAGCTGGAGGGTTGTCATTGCTGTCTGATACAGTGATGATTACTTTTGCAGTTACAGTCAACCCGTCTCCCTCCATGTCTGCTGCCTCTATCACCAGAGTGTGCTTTGGGTTTTTCTGTTGGGGAGACATACAAATAATGTAACTCATCAAATGGACATCTCAAACACTCTGCTATCATTCTCTGATCATAAAACACTAAATCTATACCAGGCCTGACATAGTGATGAACAGGTAATACTAATCTCATTGCTGTGTCCTTTGTCCAAATACATGTGTTCCACCCTTGTTAACCAACTTGTCCTGGGAACCCAGAATCTGCAGTGTCATCAGTGGAATCATATGCATCCTAAATATTGATTCTCAAATATGGATCGGCTTATCTTTACAGCCCTACCCGGCAGCCAATGACAGACCGCTCCTATAATTGGTAAAGTGACTAAAAGATCAATAGAGGCTTCATACTAATCTAACATATCAAACATTATGAATGGTAGCACAGTTGAAGTAAAATGCTAATACAGTACATTTTAAAATCCTCACCTCTCTGTCTAGCCCACGGGCATTGACTCTGATTGCTCCAGTGATTGGGTTGATCGCAAACAGTGGGCCACTGGGGAACTCTGGATCCTGGCTCAGAATACGGTATCGAACAATCGAATTGGCATTACCCGGCTCGTCAATATCTGTGGCCACGACCGTTATCACCTCAAAACCTGCACAAAGGGATTTTCAGAAATGTGAATACAAGTAAAGAACTGTCACAATATGACATATTTTACAACCTCTATATTCTGCAGAATCATTCTTCCCCATTTTTCTGGACTCTACTCAACACCTAAACCCACAAACACTCATCTGCAAATTTTTAGCATGTATGCTTCATTTCAAATTATAAATAATTGGTTTCATTCTGGAGATTTTCCATTTGCAAACTTTCCATTCTCCCATTTTAAATACAATGTATGGCTTGAAAATCTAAAATCAGTGAATAATTGAAGTGAGAAGACAACAAATGAGTCAGTGCTGGAACAGAGTATTACTGCTAGCTCTTCTGTTAAATGTAACTTATTTATCTAATCATGTATGAAAGTATCTCACTGTACCTGTTGGTGAGGATTCAGGAACTTCTCCCAGAAATGTATCTTGAACAAAAGCAGGTTTGTTGTCATTCATGTCTATTACATTCACGATAATATCCATCGGCTCCTCTGCATTTCGTGACCCCTCTACCGCAGCATGTGCTTGAAACTGCGAACAGACACACATTTGTATCATAATACAACACGTGTAAAAATAATTAATGTAGAGGATTTCATTCAGGGGATGTGAGGTATATTTCAGCCATGAGTTTTAAACTCAGTAGGCAATGAAAAATACTACTAGCAAGTAAACTGGAAACCACTGTAAAATACATTTAAAAGAAGACTTTTCAAATGCATTAAGAGGGAGACAATAAGTAACTTTGTTTACAAGACATCTCCAGAAGTCATTTTGATTATTTGCATTTATGTCAATTTTTTAAGAAAAGTAGATGTGTCAACCCAAATGCAGGTAGGCTTTACTGCCTGTTGCTTACTACTCGATGCACATAGTGATCCGAGTATTCAGATTTTTTTTCAACACATTGTAGAAAAGATATCATTTTCAAAAATGGACCAAGTTCCCATTTTTTTCAATCTGTCTACAATAAATAACCAAAAACTGACTTGGTTTCAGAAACAACCTCCCTTTTACAGAAGTATACAGACCCCGAGTTCAATACTTTGTAGATGTTCCCTTAGCAGCAGTTACAGCTTCAAGTTTTCTTGTTTGGTATCTGAGCTTCAAGTCTATACACAGTTTCTATGGGGTTTAAGTCTGGATGACACTGTATAAATGTTTGTTTAAATCCAGCTTTGTCTTGGCATCATGATTAAAATCATTGTCCCGCTGGAAGTTTAACAGTCCTGTCACTCTTAGGTTGTGTTCACTCTGAAGCAGGTTTTTTTCAAGAAACATCTTCAAGGTGCAACTCTCTGCTTTCAAAAGTATTTTGTACACGGTCAGGAGGAACCAGACAATTATTGTCTTCCTTCTTCTCCTCTCGTTTTCAGTTGGATCATAAACAACATACCACCAACTATATAAGCTGTTGCTCCTGGGACAACAGTAGCTCTCGGCTCTCCCCTCTAAACTATTCACACATATGCTGCATGTCATTTTGTCAGAACCTTTCACATAAAATATAGACATACCTTAGACAATTTATTTTCAGGTAATTTGTTGTGTCTATTTGAGTTTGAGGTAGCTACTAGATAACTGTAGGCTAACATTAAGTGCTACCAAAGCCATGTAGAGTGTGCTGCCACCAGAGGCACGTGGAGTGATGTTAATGTTACTTCTAAGCAGGATAACTCATTCAGTACATAGCTCAGGCACCAAAATGAGGCACTGAAAAATACAAGATTTTCCACCTCCCTGTCTCAGCCCACCTTGGTTATTTAACTTGACTGGACATCCAGCTCTAGAAGAGAACTTTAGTTCCAAACCTCTTCTGCCTCACAACTACTGAGATCCCTGTGCTCCTGGGAAGACTCAGCTTTACAAATGGTTTGATAACAATATCCTGATCTTAACCTCACCACAAATTGATCACAAACAGTCTATAATGACTTTTTGGTTCACTTGTACATGTTCTATTAAGGGCTATTGAGTGTAGATGAATGCACTTTACTGCACTTGGACGTCAGCATAAAATGAAAGTGAAAAAAAATACACATTATACAAAAAGTGTAGATATAAAACTAATATCAAAGAGGGTGCTTACCATGTACTTTTCCAGCTTCTCTCTGTCTAGAGGCTGTGTAATATACAAACTACCAGTGAACTTGTCCATTGTGAAAAGACCGTAGGGAGGCTCATCACATCCTGGACCAGTGATGCTGTAATATATAGTCTTCGTTTCATCTTCACTAGAACGGATCTGAACAAAACACAACAGGTGTGAGTTAGATAATTCTCACCGACTGTAATCAGTTAATATTTTGCAAAACCATTTACATTTAGTTAAGAAGAAGTGCTAAGTTCTTTGAGATTTGCTGCATTAAATTTCTTGGCTAGAAAAACAAAGACTAGCTTAGCTACCATATTCTACATTCTGATCAAGTAAGTTACCTTGTGATCTCAACATTATTAAATCACATCAGCCATGGTGCACCAAAGAACGTAGTTGTCATTATTACAAGGAAAGGCATCTATTTTCTAGAATTTTTTTGCATTTGAGATTTGATTGTGCAAGCTGTTCACCTTACCTGAGATACTTTATGGGGATAGGGTCCTTTGTGATTTTCAGGAACATTGATGGCAGGAATAATCCAGGCTCTCTTCCTCCTCTTCAATCCAACACCATACTTGGGGAATGTCAGAACAGGCACCTCTGGGGTGGTTGCAGTCTATAAAAATGTACATACATTTTATGTACTATAGGGTTTATTAGTCTAACCAGTGTCTAGATAGACAATCTATGAAGAAATCCTGGAATCTTAGAGCAGGCTTCAACATTAGCTGTTACTCTCCAAGGAGTACACCAATCCAAGGTAAAAAAAAATACAAACCAGTGTGCACTGGGATAAGCTCTTTCCCCAAGTGACTCTGCACCCATACACGGTATAGATACTGGATGTCTTTGGTGCTAAACCCAATTACTTCTCCTATCCTCCTTTGCAGGTCAATAAGAGATCCATCACTCTGACCAACAACTTCAGGCAGCTGATCATATGCTCAGACAAGCCAAGTGGAACATAGGTTGGTTGATATTAAACTTGCTGTGCATTTATCACGGGCAAGAAACATATTTTCATTGGAACTGTCAGACTCTCTGTACAGCCATGACTACTTAATGTCTTAACATTTCTTCCTTGTGCGCAAAAATCTTTCAAATCTGCTATGAAGCAGTGTATTGCAAACCTCGAGAGACATAATAAGGAGTTTTTTCCCATGCAAACTAATTGCCATCAGCTGCATTTCTTTAAAATCATCTTGTATTTCTCAAATTTAGATTATTTATGCCCAAACCGACAGAGCCTATAATCATACCTCTGTATTGTTAGCAGACTCCACATCATTCAGGTTGTGCTGATTGTTGTGGTGCCTGTGCTCTCCGAGGTGATGCTCAATATTTCGCTGGGGTTGCCCATGTTGATGCCCATGCATTTTCCCTTGGTGATGCCCATGGTTTTTCCTTTGGTGATGCAAATGGGAATGACCATGATGATCTCCCTGGTTTTTCCCTTGGTGATGCCCAGGAGTTTCCTGTTGGTGATGCCCATGGGTTCTCTCTTGATGTTGCCCATGGTGATGCCCATGGTTATCCCCTTGGGGATGCCTACGATGAAGTCCATGGTGCACTACCTTGACAGGAACTGTCATTTTTTTACCATGCGAGTTCCAAGTATGGATCAAGAAGTCAAGGTCTCCTTCATGAAGATAAACCTTTCTCCCTACCTGAATGAAAAAAGAAATCATCAGTGAAGGTAGACATACAGGTAACACTTGGATTTAACATGTCAACACTGCCTACTGTACTGCTCTGACATTTTGATGATATTCCTTTTAACATGGCTGGGGTAAATTTAAAAAGGGATAATAGCAACTGATCGCAGGACAATATAAAGTGTATGTAAAGAAAAAGACAAGAAAATGTAAACATTCTGGGTGTTTGAACAGAGCTGATGAGGTGGATCCTGGAATTCTGTTATAATCTGAACAACGATATCCCTCATAATTTAACTGTCTAAGAGGCTAAACTGTATTTTCATAATGAAGATTAGATTAACATGCAGGAGTTACAGCATTATAATAAAAAAAATTGAATCAGAAACTGCTCTTTTTTGGTATATAGTCTGTCAAAGTCTGCTCACCATCAATATCCCATCTGGATGAACGATGAAACGTGTGTCATTACTGATGAAAAGAAATCTTGTGCGGTATGTGCAGTCATTGAAGCCAACTGGGATTGAACACAAGAAACAATTAGTACATGCAGTGAAATCAATCTTCAATTTCTCAGTACATGACAAAGTATTATTCACTGGATTCAGTTCATAAAATAAGAGATGATAGGTGCCACATCCGCCTCCAACAGTTATATCATCTGTTACATTTTCAGTTACAACATATGAACCAGCCACTGTTCACAGGATTGTCGGGACCCAGGATGGTTAGCTGACTGGATATATAAAGACTGGATTCTGAGGTTGCATATACAAGAGGGAGAGGCTGAAAAGCCTTGGAGCTCTAGATTTGTGTATGGCTGTGAGATGCAAAGCTGTGGAAGTATAGAAATGTTGATTCTAGCTCATTAGGTCCATCACTAGGCAGCTGTCTGCAGTTATTAGGCTGTCGTCCTGTCAACACAAAAATTGTGGCCTAAAAAGATTTTTCATACATGAAGATATCATTTAGCATTTGCCAGGGGGAAATGCGTGACACATCATTTTATAATCAGGATATGCGATTATAATTTATCCAATAATTTGCAGATCACAGCATTTTACATTCATTGACACAACAGTGTTGCTCCCGAGTTACGATTCTAAGTGAATTATAAAACAATTTTTAACAGTTACATTCAGTTACTGTAGCACTATGCAGAAACTGCTGCAAATTCAAGATCCTGCTCCTCACATACAAAGCCCTGAACAATCAAGACCCTTCCTATATCAAAGAGCTCATAACACCATATCGTCTAAATCACTTTGCTCTCAAAACACAGGCTCTCTTGTGGTTCCTAGAGTCTGTCAGCTAGCAGTCTCCTCTCCTGTGGAACTGGCTCCCATTCTGGGTTCAGGAAGCAGACACCAGGTGCAGCAATGCTTTCAGTTACTGTTTTTATTATATTCCATGAGGGTCTGAGAACTAAAGGTTGCATGGAATTGAATTAAGGGAACATTTTTATTTACCCCCATCTAATCTTAACAGCTACTGTAGAGCCAGGAGGAGCCTCTCCTCTCTGACAGCCTATAGGAGAAATCCTATAATCCTATGCTTGTTGGGGAGTGAAGCTGTATCAGCCGAAGAGCTGCCACTGTAATCAGAACTGTCTTCCAAGGTTTCAGTTTGTGATACGCGAAGACAGAACCACACCATGTCTCCCTATAAACCCACACACTGCAACAGCAGCAGGTGCAGCCTGTTGCGTATATGCGTATGTGTCCAATCACACTACAATTACAACCTTGCGTAATGTAAACCAACAAACAGAAGTGACCAGGAGCTTCAGAGCAATGCGTATTTAGGTCGGAGAGGATCATCCGTTTTACCTTTACAAAAGTACAGTGTAAGGTCTCTGTGGTGTCGCCACTTTGGAGCAGATGCCTTGTTCCAAGTTGGAGTCAGGAGGAAATCATCTAGTGGATTGTTTAATCCCTGTGGAGCTTCCCTGGAGCTGCCGGTCACCCTCACCTCGCTTTCCTATTCTTTTTATACTTTTGTTACGTAGTTTCATTTGAAGTCAAGTCTAACATGTTCTTTACTGTTCCTCTTTGCTGTTACAAATGTTGGAGTTTTAATAAAACACAGAAATGTTCCTTCATTTTCTTACACACCCACTTCTAACCCATAAAAAGTCTGCCTACTTTTAGTATAGTATAGTTTTCTATACAGTAGAGCACTATTATGGTAATCTAAGGGTTACCAGTTTGATTCTGAGTTTTAATTTTTTTTGCAACAGGTGGAGACGTTATATTAGTTTCTGTTCGTTTTGGTTGATGGTAATGCAGTACAAAGGTAACCACATGCAATATTGTATTTTGGACACTAGGTGGAGCATAAGTAAAGAAAACGCATATTTAAGCTCCAGGTGATGAGTTGCAGGTTTGTATGAGAGAAAACAGTTTCGGATTGTACGTGTTACCTCATGTTAAAACTTAATTTGCTTAACATAATCATGACTGATGGATTGCAGATTGGACTGTTATCTACCTGAGCTGAAGTGAATATACAGACAGTAAATAAGTGATTCACTGTACTCTTGTAATGATATACAGATCATTTGATCATTTTTTATTATCTACTACTCTAACTACTTTAACAGGATTTAGTTAATATAATGTCACTTTATAGCAAACTTTGGTCACACTAAGTTTCAAGAGAACGGCACAAGTGTATTGAAAATGTTAAAAGGATGAAAAGATTATGTAGTTTAGTCCAGGCCAGGCAGTAAAGAAATGTGACATAAAGAGCCAGACTGGTGCATCGATGAGAGCAGGTACAAGTCAAGTGAATGACTCATGGGCTTGCAAATGTCTGATTGAACACTGAAAGTAACAGGAAGTCTTTCAGTGGTCAGTGCTTATATCAGTACTGACTGTTGACTAACCTAATATTGAGTCAGTATCTTTCTTGTGCAAAGAATTGCTGTTGAAAATGTATCACAAAATGGTCAAAAATTAAGTATTTTAGATGCATTTGAACAACGACAGATTATGTCCATAGGAAAAACAGGTAAAGTTTTCTCAATTTAGAAGCACTTTGTTTTTTTCCCATTATTGTTGTAGTCATGCTAAAAGCCAACAATGCTTACTAAAATGGTAAATGGATTTGTATGTTATGTTGACTGTAATAATATGGATTTATAATATAGATTTATGTATTATATATGATTCTTGAACCTTCAAAGTGCTTTACACAACAAATCCCAGACATTTGGACTAGAAAAGCATAAGATCAAACCAAACCTCAATCTCCTGAGTATTAATGTTACAACAAACCTGTCTAGTATATTTCTAGACTAGATTATTCTGAGAGTGTAAAAAAAAGCCATAACACAATACCAAACAGCTGATCAAGACCAAGCACTCAATGGACAACATAGTAGTTGAAGATGGTGTCCCAAATTAGTTCACAGAGTAAATGTCAGCAGTCAATAATGACCCCTTTCTATCTCTCTCTGGAGCTCACATCTCTCTCAGTAGACTTGGTTCTCCTGTATGAAGGTGAAGCTCACACATGTGCCTCTTGCCGAATATAAACTGGGATGTGTGATGTGTGACCCTGCACAGGAAGACAGGCATAGTCTTGGTGCTTATTCATATTAACCCTCACCCTTCTGGGGCGGCTGTGGCTGAGGGGTAGAGTGGTCGTCCTCCAACCTGAAGGTCGGCGGTTCGATTCCCAGTCTGAACCATCTGCATGCCGAAGTGTCCTTGGGCAAGATGCTGAACCCCGAATGGCCCCCCCTTAGAATAACAAAGTGCTGGGATAGATGCACTGTATGAATGTGTGTGTGAATGGGTGAATGTGAAACTGTAATGTAAAGCGCTTTGAGTGGTCATCAAGACTAGAAAAGCGCTATATAAATACAAATCCATTTACCATTTACCTTTACTGCGAGATAATAAACAAGTTGCACCAAGATAAACAGAGTGAAGTAAAAATTCAGTTCACTTTCACAGCTGTATTTCCTAATCTCAGTTGGTCAGACAGAACACACCTAAATTAATGGTTTTTAAAGTGCAAAAAATGATTTAACAAATGGTGAATCTGGAACTGGAAAACTGGAAACCTATTTCAGGACAGCTCAGGTTTAATAGACAAGCGACAACAACTAGGAAACACTTTGATCACATAACAATGCTGTTAGGTTCTACATCGTGGGAAACATTCAGGATCTGACAAACAAGCAAAACTAGACTAGTGCAGGTAACAGTCCGGTGAAAGAACAAAAAATATGGAGTAAAAGTACACAAAAACAGCTCTGCTCTACTCTGAATATCTGACACCAGTCAAAGAGAAAAGCCTGCAGAACAGGCTTGGGGACATTGTTTTGCCCTGGAAGATAAGAGCATTACAATGGCAAGCAGTGTGAGTCCAAGCTAAGATGTGAGGGTGTTTGGGCTACATGTGAAAACAATGTGAACAGCTAGTCTCCAGAAGGCCATTTGATCCAGAGGAACAAAAAGCTGAGAAAATTAATTTATCACTAATCTGGGTAAAGGTGTTTCATAGCTACATTTTTCTTATTAAAATGTACAGACCAAAACTTTAACCCATGATAAAGGACAATGAATGTAGGAAAACAAGGAACAGTCAAGTTTAATTCAGGTCTGTGTGCAATAGACTGAGAGCAGCTTCCTGGATGGTTCTCACCTCTGCCCAGCCTTGTACCCGGCCCCAGGTGCTTTCTGGTCACTGGGAAGATCAACTCATCTGACTTGAATCCAGGTACACATTTTGGCTCCTCTGTGCTCTCTAAGGCCTAGGAAGGAAAACCATTGTGTCAGTTAATCATAATTCAAATGCATGGAAAATGTGTAATCGATCTACAAAAATAAAATCAACTTTAATTGACATTTCATTTGTGTGGTTGTTGTAATTGTTGGGATAGGTACACAAACTGGAACCACAACGTAATGTCTCATGAGGCTGAAATAAATAAAAATGAAATTCTAGGTTAATCTGACTTTTTATATTAATCTACAAGATGTCAAATAAATAGGGAACAAGTTCTGAAGGCCCAAGTGGCCTGCAGTCTATTTTGTCGGGCAAGCAGCTTGAATTTATATAGTAGCGTAAAGCAGATTTTTAACAATCGAAACGTAGTTGCTCGTATAACTTGTGTCTATCAATCATTGAAATTTCTCAAACCGGGCCTACATTTGTGAATGTAAGGACACTACATGTTCGGCAGGAATTTAACCTGCAAGTGACGACATGCGTGGAACAAGGGCGAGGCCGCGCACATCCGCTCACCACGTTCGAACTCCTGCGAAACACAACCCGTCTCTGCGTTTACTGCTCCGTCGCGTTCATCTACACATTACTGGTGAATTTGATGTGATTCGTCAGCTTTAAAAGTCAGACTGAAAAAAGCCGCTCTGGTTAAACCACTATTTGGCCATCTTTTATATTCTCCCACCTTCCACCTCCGTCCTGTAAAACACTCTAAGGTGTAAAGGCGCTAAGTTAACGTAGTGACCAAAGTTAAAGTAGTGATAAAAGTAGAGATTTTACTGACATTAAAAAAACGGATCGCAGCATAAACGAAACAGACATTATCTTTAAGTTATCGATATTATATATAGAAGGCCCACATAGTGGTCTATCAGATGTTACTGAGTAGGGAGAGTGAAACAGGTTTTACACACGGAGCGAATAGGTGCACACTGACAGGAAAGCCACAGCAGGAAAACTCACCTGAAAAGCGACGAATAAAATGCCCACAGCCGCGAGCCAAGCGGTAGCCATCTGCTTAGTTGTCCTTTTTCTCTAGATTCCTCTCGATGAAAGTCACAAAAAGTGGAAACGAATAGTGGATATATCCCTCGGCGAACAGTCGTCGTGGCTCCTTTGTCTCGCGTCGTGAAGCTAGTTTCAGTAACTGACTTCAGCTGGACGTGTAGCTGCAGGTACTCTCAGCGTGTGACGTCAGCTCACAGGTGCGCGGCTTCCGTGTTCCTGGTGGGGTCACGCCGCTGAACACACCTCTAGGAGACAGAAACCGGTAGTATCGGTCTCACTGGCTGCTGCAGCACATCCACAGCGCGCACACACAAACACACTGACACACACACACACGTGAATGTATTGATCATCAACAAGCGGTAAGCTGGGTCTCAGCTGAGTGGTGCTTCAACTTTCTCATTTCCTCCTCTGACAATCATCAGCCAGCCCCCTGTACGGAGACTCTCTCTCTCTCTCTCTCTCTCTCTCTCTCTCTCGCTCGCTCTCTCTCGCTCTCTCTCTCTCTCTCTCTCTCACTGAACCCGTTTTTGGTGTAAGTGAGGTTGTTTGAATCACAGTGATCAACAACAACTCTAGCATAATATGGTCCTATACTTGAGGACTGCTGACAGGAACTAGTTGTCACTGGACACTTATTGTTGCGAAAACCATCCCTAAAAGCATTTATAAAGTCATCAGCCTCTAACGACCCGGATAAGCGCAAGTTTTACGTTCTTCATTCTCGTGCAGCTAATGAGATCCATGATTTTTCAAAACTGAAAGTCAGGACAGATTCCAGAATATTGTTTACACAGTGGACAGTTTAGTGATTGGCCCCACGACTCGCCCAAGAACGGGGGGACCGAGAAAACATTCGTCAGGATAAGCGAATGAAGCTGATGCAATGTCCTTATAGGGGCTAATAGTAAAGTCAGGATGTATCTGTGAATTCAACATCTCATATCCTGTTCAGGAACAGTACACAGAGCCTTATTAACCCTTTCCGTAAAGTGCTCATCGAAAT